>JARFIX010000076.1:0-1200000 GCA_036346125.1 Lycocerus yunnanus | reverse complement strand
TCAGTCAGTTTCTTTGACCTTTATTTGAAACAAAAAAAATAGTTTATATTGGTTTACTCAGTAAATATGAAAGATTTCATTTTTCAATAATTTTATTAGTTTTAGTTTAATAATGTTTTTTATATTAATATTCATCCCTAATAGCATTGTACGGTTGTCACAAGCTTGCCAAGCATGTGACAATATTGTGACAATCTTGTCAAAACCTTACGTGCTATTTGGAATTCTACTTGAAGACATTAAATATGATAATTTCTGAGTAAAGCCATAATTTTACATATTGTACACCCATTTTAGATTTTTGCGCTTCGGTGTTTTTCTGAAATTGCTGATGCGTAACTAATTTCAGAACGTCGCTTGTTGATACTTCCCTCTATAAATCTGCACTGGCCTGCGGCGTAGAGTATAGCTAAACACCCATCTCTAGGAGGAAGCTTATGGCTAGCAGTAGGCGAAAGATGCCTTAATCTTGTCAAAATAAAAATCAATATGAACAAGTTTTCATTTCTAAAAGTCGAACAAACCAGTAGTTGTACAGTGGGATCTTTGGCTCAATTTCTTTAATAAATTTAATTCGCGGGTGATCTGCGCTTTTGTCGCGGTTTGTCGCGCTTTAATTAAATTAATCCGCGAGTTCTGGTGTCGGCTTCTTTTGTTTTATGAGATGTGGTATCAATAACTTAATAATTTTTTTGATATGCAAATTTTATTAATTTTACTGTTTGATATGTAAATGAGATAAATCAGCGGGCTGTGGGGGTAATTAAAGAGTTAAAATATGATTTTCAAATTTTATTAGAATTATTGTAAAAAAATAATAAATTTTTTACAAATTTCATTAAACTTGAAATTTTTTAAAATATTTTATACAACATATAATTTCAACAAGTAATAATAAACATTTACAATTATTTATTTCAATATAGTAGTTATACTTGTTATAACAAATTTCAAATACTTTAGGCATTTTAAATTCGTATGTAGATTTTTATCAGAACAATTTCTGTATTATCATTTGTCAATATATCAATAATAAAATGTTCTATGTGCTCTTCGTATAAGAAAAAATACAACACATTTCTGAATACGTTTTCAAATTTTCCTCTCAAGCGCAGAAATTATATTTGGGTTCAAATTGTAATGTTGAAGTTTATTTACGGGTTATCGATAATCGATAATATTAAAGTTCATATATTTATTTACGAATCTAAACATATTCCTTTATTTTTAATAAATTTTGTTTTACATTATTTATTGTGGGTATCGTGTTTGATGATAATTAATTATATAGATTTACTAATGGTGCGTTTTAAAGTAATTAACAAAAATTGAAATCGATATTTGTAGTTGACCTAGAAAAAAGTGTGTTTATTGGTAGTACGAAAAAATTGATCAATCTAGAAATGATAGTTTAAATAGTGTAAAAAGTATTGGAAAATCTTACATATTGTTCAGTAAAACTGTCAAGTGGTTTAACCAACTCTTTGGTGTTCATATTTTAATTTCATATTTTTACATCTTTATTGGATTTTTTGAATGCTATCAACATTTTGATTCTGGTCATTAATGAAATTTTGGAGAACAACTTAGAAGCTGAAAATTCACATCTATCGATTCATATGTTCACATCAATATTTGCATAGTTTTGTATTTTAATGGTAAGTGTTTTTCATAACAAATTTTTTTTCTCCAATAAGCTGTCATTGGCATTTGAAATTGATAAGTTATTATAGGAGAGCTGTGTTACTAAGATTTATTGATTTAGGTGTAATATTTAGCTTCGAATTTAAATTTCGCGCTTTTATTTAACAACGTAACCTGATATAACATAGTTTTAAATCACAACACCATTATACATTTTCACCCGTTTTTATGCGGTTTTTGTATGTGGAATTCTTTATGTGCGATTTTTTCTTTTTTATTTGTGCAATTATCACAAAATTCCATCTAATGCAAATGCTTATTTTTCGGATTCTATATTTAGCAATACACTAACTTTAGACTTTATTTGAAACAAAAAAATTGTTAAAAATATGAAAGATTTCATTTTTCTATAATTATTATTAGTTTTCGTTTAATAATTTTTTTTTTAAATCGATATTTATTTTATTTGAAGACATTAGATTAGACAATAAAGGAGCAAATACCCAGTTTTACATATTGTACACCCATTTTAGGTTTTTCACGCTTCGGAGTTTTTTTGAAATTATTTCTTTTTGTAATTGTTGGTCTGGATTCTGAATTTTAGGTGGAACGGTAAGGTTACTCTCGCACGCTCAGACCACTAGACCGGGCCCATTGTATTACCTCCGCTGTAGCAACCCCGCCTCATCATTGCTCAGAGGCCATCCCAACTGGAGGATGAACTCAAGAATCTTGTCGGGCGAGTAGTAGTTCAATGGCATTTCGGAGCATATAATCTTGCTAGTTGAATGACTTGCATAACTTTGGAATATTTATGGTTCGCATTGAGGGCTTAAATTTAAATATACTAAAAAGGTTGTCAGTTACTCAAAAACGTCTAGCTCTTGCATGTGCAGCAATATCATAGAACGGCGTTGGTTGTTTCCCCGAGTCCACCGACCTGGCTGGAGCAAGTTGACTGGCAACTGTTTTGATCTCCCTGGTAAAGCTCCGTCAGGGAAAATACGGAGTTTGTAAGAAGATGAGTGAGTGGTCGAGTCATTTTCAGTCAGCCGCAGGCCTTGCCGGTTCGAGCTAGTGATCAGTTCATGTTCTTGGGGAACCGGACTTCTTGGGAACTCCCGTAATGGCAAGATCCGCGCAACTGATGGTTTTGCGATCTCAGTTAATGCAATGAACGTGAAATCTCTGCGCTTGTCATTTTAAAAGATGTGTAGTATACTCGGTAGTAGAGTTTAGTAATAAGTTGACTGGCGCGGTGTTGCTGATTCTGGCCACGCTAGGCCAGATATCCCTCAACATGGCATCTCTTTATGACGCTAAAGCTGTGCGGTGATAAAGCACATACTCTACTGTTTTATCTACTTCGTTGAACCCTCGACAAGTGGGGTTATCTGCAATGCCCAGTGTATTGAGGTGTTTGTTTAATTTGCAATGTCATCCCTGCGATTGTCTATAGATTATGTAGACTCTGGACAGGTTCAAATAGAATTTTGAATGTTTACTTGAGGGTACCTTTATAGCCTCCTTAGCTTGCCTGCATTTATTTTTTCTTGTACTTCTGCTAGAATGTAGTTCTAAAATATATTACTTTAGGAGAGTAGCGAACATTCTGACAGATGGTACAATCATTGGGATAATTGTTTCCTCAGCTAAGAGAACGGTTATTGTTTGGAGTTGATATCTCGTTCAGTGTCTGCATGGATTCAAGCAGCAGACCAGAGGTAATATTGTGGTTCCTGAGCACCACAAAAGCCGCGCTGCTGTCTGTAAATATTTATATGGTTTGTTACGAATGCATTTATTTTTAACCATCTTTGCGCAGTGCAATACACCCATAAGCTTCGCTAAGAAAACTGACGTGCATTTGCTCAACGGTATGCTCATGTTTATCTCAAGTTCGCCGGAAAATATTCTTGCCCCTAAGCCGACATCATTTTTGAAACCGTTCGAGAACAGACATATCATAATCGTGGGTTTCTGTTGATTCCAGTAGGACATTACATTTCCTATTAAATAGGTATATAAGATGAACTCTATGAGGTTCAAAATGCAGAAGAGGTACTCTTTCAGAGTAATCTTCTAAGATCCTCATGTGAGCCACAGTTTTTTTTCTGTTTTTCCATAACCGCCAGCTGCGTAGTCACAGAGCAGCCTTAATCCCCATCTCCTGCATATGAAGATCAAAAAGATGGATACAGTGAAGGGTTTCCAGCGCCGCAGTTAAAGCTGTTTGCATCACCCCAGTTACAGATATATAGATTAACCTCTGAAGCCGCTTTAAGGAGTTTGCAGTCGTCACCTGCTTGGTTTTAGCCCACCAAACAAGTGCTTCATGACAAAGCATGGGTCTGACGATAGCAGTGTACAGCCAGAGGGTGACCTTGGGGGAAGACCCCAAGACCGTCCCACCGCTCTTTGACACTGCCAGAAGGCCATCCCGGCGTTCCTGAGTTTAATTTGTCAACGTTGTTCCCCCAATATATCCTTTTGTCAAGCGTTATTTCCAGATACTTGACATCATCCGTCAGTTTTAGGAGAGTTCTTATTAACCTATGGCCATGCTCCGTAGTTTTCTTTTGGTGGTGAATAAAACTAGCTCTGTCTTTGATACACCATTCGTCTAGTATTTTAAGAGCTTTTTGCATTTGCTTGCATATTATGTTTTCAAAATTTTCAGTAAGCGTAGATTTTTGTATTTTAAATTTGACGCCTTTTAATCACCTGCATGGCGTTACATTTAGTAATCAACCGTAGTCGTAGTTCAACAAAGCGTATTCATCAACAACGTGAATTTATATCTGCGGTTGGAATACTATTAATGATGACAATTCATTAACATAGGAGGACTACCGGCTTTACGTGTCTTACGAAGAACGGAGACGGTCATAGATAGAAAGAGAGTCAGAAAGAAAACTTTCATTTGTAGACTTCTCCCGGGTTCGAATCGGGTGTCTTAGCAACAGTAGTTGATCGCTCTAACTACTAGGCCTTCTTCTTCTTCAGGTGCCTATCCGTTCCGGATGTTGGCTATCATTCTGGCTATCATGATTTTATTAACCGCTGTGCGGAAAAGTTCCGTTGTCGTCATTGAAAACCACGTTCTTAGGTTTTTGAGCCAAGATATTCTTCTTCTGCCGACACTTCTCTTTCCCCTGTATTTTTCCTTGCAATATGCACTGCAGAAGTTGGTATCTGTTCTCGTTTCTCATAATATGTCTCAAATATTGGAGTTTTCTTGCTTTGACCGTGCTAATCACCTCTGTCTGTTTCGCCATTCTTCTTAGTATCTCTGCATTTGTCACGTGTTCCACCCACGAAACCCTCAAGATTCTGCGGTAAATCCACATTTCGAAAGCCTCCAGTTTTTCGTCATTGCTTCCGTTAGTGTCCAAGACTCTACTCCATAAAACAGCACAGGAAAAACGTAGCAGCGTATCATTTTTAATTTCGTGTCTAGTGTTATGTTATGACTTTTAAAAAGTTTTGTCATTTTGGTAAACGTGCTTCTTGCTTTTTCTATTCGAATCTTTATTTCAATTGAATGATCCCACTGCTCGTTAATATTGGTGCCAAGGTATGTATATTTGCTGACTCTTTCTATGTGCTGGTTATTTACCATCAGCTGACAGTTTGGTATATAATCCTTGCTTATCACCATTAGTTTTGTTTTGCTTAGATTTATTTCTAGTCCATACTGGTTACTAATTTCTGTCACATTTCTCATTAAATTTTGTAGGTCTGTTATGTTGTCAGCAAAAATTACCGTATCATCGGCGTACCTAATATTGTTTATACATTCTCCATTTAACACAATTCCGGCATCTACGTCATACAGTGCTTCCTTAAATATTTGTTCGGAATAGAGATTGAATAATAAGGGGACAAAACACACCCTGCCTCACTCCTCGCAGAATCTTTACCATTTCCGTGCGATCCCCGCCCAGTCGCAAACTTGCTTCTTGTCTCCAGTATAGGTCAATTATTATTCTTAGATCTTTTCCATTCAGACCAATTCTCTGTAGTATATCTATCATTTTATCATGTTTTACTCTATCAAATGCTTTTTGGTAATCGATAAAGCACAGAAATACATCGCAATTTACGTCTCTACATCTCTGGATAAGGACCTGAACACTGAACAGGGCTTCTCTTGTTCCAACTGCATCTCGAAATCCAAACTGTGTAGGTGTCATTTGTTCTTCGCACAGCCTGTATATTCGTCTGTGGATAATCTTTAGAAATAGTTTTAAAAAATGGCTCATCAGACTAATTGTTCTATATTCCCCGCATGTTTTAGCGCCTTGTTTCTTGGGAATTGCAATAAACTACTAGGCCAGTGACCGTCTTTTCGACCGACATACATAAATCTCAATGGATTATTTCAAAAAATTGGCAAATATACAGCAGAGTGGTTACTTAGAGTAAACCAAATTGGAAATAACTAAAATGAAAATAAAGTTATCAATCCTTTGATGAAGGAGAGACCGATAGCTTTCATGTAAACATGATAAGATGAAAAGTACGATAACTGGAACTCTAAAATCCAAATTTCCCTAAAAGATTTTTGTTGGAACTTTTGAATTTAGGGTTAAAATAATTTAGAATTAGAGTGTTATTTAATTATAATATAATTGTATGGGGAAGGTAATGGGAAACCACCCCATTAATTGTATTCCCTAGTAAGGTCAGCTTGGCTTTAGCTAAGTTGACTCCAACATCTGAATACGAATAGGCACCGAAAGAAGAAGAATATAATTGTAATGACGTTAAAAATAATCCCAAAGTCAAAACAGATCTTTCAAATACACCTCTATCCAAACACTACTGTCGACCGCCACTATCAGCGACCACTTGTAATCAATCACGTCACTCATCGTGTGGTGTCGAAAACACCCCAGTAGGAGTAGAATGCCTTAAAAATCAAAAGTGTCTTTGATAAAAAGGAGGCTGAATTATTTTATGGGTTCAAGTTCTTTGTAAACCAAAAGCGCTTAGCACGGAAATTGCGGCGACATTAAATTTCAGAAAGAATTAATTTAAAAGGAAATCTTTGGCACTTTTCTCCACTTGTGGTTATAACTTTGAAAACCGTTGCAGAAAGAGACGACATCTTTTCAGTTTTGCATGTTATTAAATTACGGGTTTTGGTTGGTGCATACAGAGAAAAATTAAAATTTTAAGATCCTCCATTCTCCAAGTCAATATTATTTTATACCCAATATTCAGACAGGAGTACGGCTCTGTGTTTTGAATGCTAAGATGTATTTGAAGTGAGAACTTTTGGTTTATATCAGGAATAATTGGATTCTAATACGATATCTGAGAGCGGATCAAGTGTAGGAAATAACTGAAGTGTTGGTATTACAACGACTGCACCGAAGAAAGCTTTGGGAAAAGAAGTAGGTGGCAAAGTTTTGAGATTAAAATTGATGTCACATTTTGAATTAAGGCAAGTTTCATTGTGGTGGTGCTAATCGCGAACATTATATTTGAACTAGGTATTACAGTGGAGAGTAACCACATACTAAGTAAATTATTTTGATAGTGCAGGTGTCTCCGAGGAGTCGACCTGGAACTGTGCCGCGTACACGACGTGTTCAATAAAGCAAAATGTTAACGACAAAAACAAACACATATACTATTTTAGAATTAGAAATCGGGTTCCAAGTAAAAATTGGGTTGCATAAGTAAAAGGCAATAAACTGCGTTATAAATTCAAAGAACCATAACAACACTTCTAGATGTAATTCCTCTAGTAATCCCTCGATCAGAGAATATATCAAAAGAGCAAGGGCAGGGGAAAAAAGGGGGTAAGATTTGGAAGAATTATGAATATTTCAAGAGAGTAAGAAGATAAATAAGTTACGAAACAGAGGTGCTCAAGTATTGAACCCAGAAGATAAACTGTTGATATAAAGGAATTAAAAATAATGCTAGCGTACCTAACCGGGGTTGTTAACGAGGGTTTTCGAAATATGAGAGCAATTAGTGAAAAACTAGATACAATGGAGGCAAAGTAGAGAGATGAATCGCAATAGATCAAACAAGTGATTGAGAAAGAGCAGGAAAAAACAAGTAAATTGAAAGATAGGATGCTATTAAAAAACAAACTAAAAAAATACAAGAAGGAGAAGAAAGCAAACAACATGGTAATTAAAAACATGTCATTAAATGGGTTGGTAACGCAGAGAAAAGTGGAAAATTTCTTGAAAGAAGAATTGAGGATCCAAGTTGAGGTGGCGGATGCCTTCTAGATTGGACAGACACCTGGAAAGAAGGTAATAGTGGCAAAATTGAAAGATCGCAGTCAGAAAATAATGATCATGGAAAACAAAAATAAATTGAAGGAGACAAGGATCTTTATTGAAAGCGACTTGACCAGTTTCGAAAAAGCGATTCAAGATAAGTTGTGTGACCACGCTAAGAGCAATATGAAAGATGACTCCAGACAAAAACTAAAAGCAAACCAAGGGACAGATACTGGATCGTCTCGACTAGTATCATACTTGGATAATAAAGCAAGTATGTACATCTACAAAAATGCTACGAAAACGGATACGAGATGGTAAAGTCAAAAAAAGCGGTAGGGCAAGAAGGAAAGGTAAAGGTGACGAAAAGGAATGAAGATTGGCGACGTGGAATGTTAGAATCTTGCTGAAGCAATTTGAAGAAATTTTCTATAATTATTTGAACTGAAAATGATAGTTTCTTTACATATTTTATTAATTAAATTAATAGAAAAATAAGTTTTTCTAATAAAAATGTTTGTTTTGCTAGTAAACACTAAAGTAATGATATTAGTTAATCACTTAAACTTATTTATACCCTCGCACAGTAGTAAATAACCAGAGAAAGTTGGTTATGATGAATCCAAAAATTACAACTAACGATTACGATAATTTAAAACCGTTATACAACATTGCTATGTTTTTGGGCTTAGCGCCTAGTAGAAGTATGAAAACTTGGCATATGGCATATGCTATTTTAATTTTGATAATTTTTAACGGTTTCGGTATTTATTATTGTTATATAGCTTATTACAACTATGTCATAGTATTAAATTCTACCTTAGTACTTCGTCTTATAATGATGATTTCTATAACAGCATTTATAAACATATCTGTAATAAAATATTCTATTTGGTCTAAGAATCAATACAAGAAATTTTTCGATACGTTTTCAAGTTTTTCGATCAAACGCAGAAATTATATATGGATTCAAATTGTGATATTTAATTTTACTTTTGGATTATTCATATTTAATAACATACAAGTATTATTAATTTTACAATTACCTACTATACATGTTCTGCTCTATTCCATATTTTATACATTTAATTACTTAATGCTATTTTCGTCTCTACTATTAACGAATTACGTAGTTTTACTAAAAGTACGATTTGGAGTGATTATCAAAAGATTGAAATCAATATTTGCAGTAGATTTACACAAAAATGTGTTTGTTGAGATTAATAAAGAAATGGAGAAACGGTCAAATGGATGCTCAAATAACATAAAAAATATTAGAAAATCTTACACCTTGTTGGGTAAAACTGTAAAGTGGTTTAACCAACTGTTTGGTGTCCAGATTCTAATTTTATATTTTTCTATCTTTATCGGAATTTTGGATTGTATCAATGTAATTATTATAACGACAGAAGAAATGTTGAACATGTTAGAAGATAAAAATTCACTTTTATCAATTGATATTCGTATGGCAATAGCAATATTTTTATGGGTTGCTTTTTTTGTGGTAAGTTTAAAATAAAATGCACACCATTGTCATTACTTAAAAGCGATTTCTGAATTGTTTGTTTATTATTATAATAATTTGTTCTTTTTGTTTGCTTACTTTTACTTACCAATCAATGTTACTAATCTATCAATAATGTCAGAGATGGGCAAAAACCGATTACTCATGCTGAGATAAAAGGATCGCTTGACATAGTTTTTAAATATTATGTTTGTTCCACACGTCTAGACAAATATTAAAAGATATTTCCGTGACGAATACCAGATTAACTTTCTAGGAGAAGTTAACCTGCGAGTGATAATTGGCAGGAAACCATATTTTTTCATAACTTATAATTATTATTTGTCTTTAATTTTTAAATTAATCAATATCATGCGATTTGTATGTATGTAGTTTTAAAAGAATTACCAAATACTACATAACTGCCCTTATAAAATCTATACGGAATATCTTAACTATAGACGCCGCCCTTATGTCACACTCGAGGATTCTCGATTGGAAATTATTTGATATGACAAGTAAATAGCCCATTTATACTACAAACACAATTTCTTTGGTTGCTTGATAATAATTCAAAATAACACCTGATACATTGTTCAAAACGACTTCTATTTAAATGGCGTTAGTCGGCCATATTAAACTTCAAAATCATTTACCGTTAAAAAATAAAATTTGTGAAACTTAAAACAAGCATAAATTATTGACCTAAATATTCTACTTTTAAATAATAATCGAACACCATCCGATCCGGTCGATTGCAATCGTTAATTTTGATTAATATTCAATTTGTTGTTTACTTGAAATCTGCACTTGGTAATAATTCAATAATTATTAAATAATTAATAATATATTAATAAGAATATATATTCATAAGAATATTTTAAAGTATTTAATTCCAAAGAAATTATGTACTATAATTCCGAAAAAATTAAGGGTTGGAGTAATTAACTACCTAGCACGACGCTTGAGCTAATATTTTTTGGCGTTTGTTAGTATTGTTACTATCTTCTTTCCAATTTCTTCTTGTTCGAATCCTAGTGTATTGGCTTTTCGATTTTTTGTCTTCACTCATCTCTTGTTTGATTTGGTTTATTGGGAGAGACCTGGCGCCGTAGATTGTCTTCTATGTTTGTTTATTTTCTTGGAAGTGGCTTGGCTTTGATAGTTGCTTTAATTTTGATGGACTCGAATGATATTTTCTAGATTACTGTTACGAATGGCTCCTAGTGGACCTTGTTTTATTGTTTGCTGTTGCGAGTGGCTTCCTGGTGGGCTTTGTTGATTGCTTGCTGCTGTGAGTGCCTCCTAGTAGACTTTGTTATATTGTTTGTTGTTGGGTCTTGGCGGGCCTTGAGGATTGTTTGTTGTTGTCACTCCAGATGACTCTTGCTGTTGTTGCTGAATTTAAGTCTCCTGGCATTTCTAGTTTGTTATATTTCTCGAAGGACAATATCAAATGTCCCAAAGGATAATGCGAATATGTGGCACCTCAAGTGCTTTAGTTGCCTCTCGATCCGACTCAATCGGGCTTGGTCAAAGAAAGTGTCTTAAGTTAACAACCAAAGCGAGTCTAAGTGCAGGGAATTACTAACAAGATGACTTCTCTTCTTCTTTCGGTGCCTATCCGTATCCGGATGTTGGAGTCAACTTAGCTGAAGCCAAGCTGACATTACTAGGGAATATAATTAATGGGGTGGTTTCCGTTGCCTTCCCCATGGTCCACAGATTGATATTGGACCTTTGATCACAGCAGTGTATCCGACTCGACTAGGAATCGGACCATGGTCTACCGCTTTAAAGTCGGCCGGTGTGCTTTACGCTACACTGCTGGTTAACAAGATGACTGCCTCGATAATATTACGTTTATCAATCGGGGTTACATGGGTTTCATCGGAGAAAAAACCGCCTATTTTCAACAATTTTTTCATATAAAAATAAAATATTTCATTCAAACTTTTATTGTCTTAACGATACACATTTGACAAAGAATTTCTGAAATTTTCGTAAAAAGATTCAAAACTCCGCCATTATGACGTCATTTCCGGCGACCCCTCGGAAAAAAGTGCGTCCGCGTGGACAGCAGAACTCCTTTCAGGATAATTTGTAGTAAATACTAAATAACTAGAACTTGGACGAAGAAAAAAAGTGAAAATTGGATTTTTGGCAGACTTTTTTTTACAAAAAAATTAAAATTTCGGTAAAAATTTCTCTACATTTTTTTAATAGTTGTAATCGAAAAAAAAATCCTTTGTTCAAGTCTTTGTAAATTGTATCCGAAGACCTGTGTAAAATTTCATCAAGATCGGTTGAGTAGATCTCGATAAATCTTGACTAGCCTAGCTGGCCTTGAGCGCGCAACTTCTTAAGGCTGTATCCAAGGCTCCAAAATTATTACTCGGATTAACTTGAAAATTTAAGACAATATTCTAGAGATGTTGTAGAATTTAATAAGACAATAAAAAAAAAATCGATTTTTTGAAGCCGTGAAACCCATGTAACCCTTAACCTTTAAGTGGGTATGTGGGGTGGCCACAACACCCCAGGCATTGTTTTCTCATATATTTCATACTTATAGGTTAGTAACATAGCTAATTATTTTTTTACCTTCCTGTTATACATCCCTTCTAAGATTATGATGACAATCGCATATCTAAATTGAACTAGTGAACCGTGACAGAGAGTTAATTGTGCTGGGGTGCTGTCACCACCCACCTACCTACTTACGTTATGTTTTCAGAATTTTTTTATAAAATATATAGTTATATGGGCCTAAATAAAATCTTAAACTAAAATTGAACAAATACAGACACAAAGACAAATAAAAAGTAAAATTGTTTAATTTTAACAAAAATTTTATAATTTTTAAAAATTTTTAGTAAAATTAAGCAATTTAATTTTTTTCGTTAAAATTAAACAATTTCATTTTTTCTTCGTTTTAGTGTCGATATTTTATAAATCTGCAACTAAAACCTTAATTTTTTATATTTATTCCTGATTATATGCAGGCTACTTGCCACAATATTTTGTATGATTTTATGTGTATGTTTTGTATGTAAAATGAAATTTTGTTCGATTTTTAGTTTAAGCTATTATTTAGTGTTTAAAACCATGTGTTTTAATTTTGTTGCTCTCATATTTTATTTTCAGTATAATAATTCATATTCTTTAGTGACGCAAAATGCAACTCATTTAATGCTGCCATATGAAAAATATAAATAAAACTATACCTAAAAGCAGTAAATTCTGATAATTTTTACATTAATCTATCTTGTAAAGAGTAACTGATGTAAATTTAACTATAACATAAAATAAAAGTAAACAATATAACCAAAAAGTACATTTTACTTGGGGTGTTGTGGGCACCTCACCTACCTACTTACGTTACTTTAGTCCACCTACCTACTTAAAGGTTAATAATAATTACATTCGATAAATACAAATATAAAAATGCTGATTTACATCGATTACAGTTTATAAAGTTTTGGCATATTAATTTTGATTATTGTACATTTTATCAATTATATAGTAATGATTGTGGGTAGAGTTAAGATTCCCGGGTTCGAAAATACACTTTTCCTTATAGAAATGGCGTTATCAAATAAAATAACACAAAAATACAAGCTCTTAAGGTGAGGATCAATTATGTCGGAGTTGTACTAAGGCCACAATTTCATTTTGAAAATTGCAATTTTCCCATAAGAAATACATGCAAGTGTATTTTTGTATAATAAAATACCAAATATGGTAAACATTCTATAGACGGTACGTGTGCTGTGCCTGGGTTGACTGTGACTAGTAGTGAGGAGATACCAGTCGTTCTCTGAGATCCGTCGCGTTAACTTCCATACTTTTTGAGTTGGCGCTACTTGGGGATGTTTTTAGTAAGTAAGGCTCGTGTCAAAACCGCCCATAACGCCCGAAGCGACCTGGAGGGTCGCGTGGGCTGCGAGAGTAGGTTTTGACAGCGCAACCTCATCAATAGTCGAATTCACACAAAAGTGATTATTTTTCCAAAATTTGTTATCTGATTACAAATTTAATTTTTTATTAGCTAATTATACCATTATCTTTTATAGTTCGTTGTAAAACCGAGATTCTGGTATATTTACTGTCGTCACAACCTATTTTAATTTTGGTAGGCGGGTTTACAGTTCAAAAGAGCCAATGAGATAATTGCATTCCAAATTAATTTTTAAATCCGTTTGTTTCAAAATTGCGTGAATCGACCGCAAATTATATTTTTTTTATACGCTAATTAGACCCTCATGTTTCATAATCCACTTCAAAAATGGTAAAAATCGCGATCCGGGAATCTTAACAGCACCCGTGCACTTTATTTATTTAAATTTTGACATATAAAAATTTGCTTAATTTGTTGCAATACTTTAAATTAAATTATCTACGGGGTGTACTTTTAATTAGTTAATTGTTAAAATTACGAAACAAAATATTTTGAATAAAAATTACAATTGTTCAATCGTAAGATTAAACAAAGAGTTTTAGAATCTCAGTTGATTTGAAAATTTGGAAATTTGGAAAACGTGGATCTCTTTTTAAATGGTCTTAATTATAAAAAAGGAATCTGTCATCATATTGACACCACAATTTTCCTATTGATTATTAATTTTAAATTTTAGGGTAGATCCAAGATTTGCCGTGGTTGCGTTTGTCATAATAGCCCGGAGCGTCCGGAACAAAGGGTGTGGAGTGTACTCACTAAAAATATCGGTTTTACTCAGTAAAGTGTCCTACTAGGAAAAGAGTGAATTTTTCGGGATGTGGAAGTTTCTTAACACTGACCTAAGCTCGACCGGAGGATTTATAACAAAATTATACCTACTATCGTATTATTATTAAAAAACTTGAGATAATAAATTTATTAATTTTTTGCGATAGGTGTAATTATCGGAGATAAGATTATCGGGGACCAAATTACCCGGAGACAAAATCACCTGGTTACTAAATTGCCGGAGACAAAATTACCCGGGGATCAAATTACCGGAAATCACATTACCAGAGTCCAAATTACTGAGGGTCAAACTACTATTGCTGTGAACCATAGCTTTAATGCACAAAAAATTATTAAGGGGCGTTAAATTGGAAAATCGTGCCAGCCAATTCATAAAATCTCCTCTTCCTATTCATTTTTATGGAAACGCATGGTTCAAAAAGTTTTGTAATTGACGCCCAAAATCTATGGGCGCGCCTTTACGCTGGAACCATATTCCTTATCTTTATACTAGTGGTACATCATCTACCAACAATGGAAGTTTATTTACTTGAAAGTACCTCCGAGGGTTTGAACTAGGATAGAAATTTTATTTAAAAATATCTCTTGGAAAATTATTTTCTATCACCACCTCGGAGGTGACACTCTGTATAATATACTACTTCTATAACGTTTTCTTTAATGTGGAATAGTACAAGTTTCATTGAATGATGAAAGCTAACCATTTTGCACAGTGCTCATTCAACTGATTTTGCGGAAATTTGGCTCGTAGCAGCTTCATTATTTTTTCTGAAAAAATCAATATTTTAAATTTTATTTTAGTCGATCGCCATTGTACCAGTTGCGACCTATAGATGCTGTCAATGACGTAACCACGGAATAAGTGAGATGATTCCATCTATTTCAGGTATGTGAGACTCTTTAGGACGTATCTCCCTTGCTATCCTCAGGAAGCATCACACAATGACGGATAAGAGGACTGAGTGAATAGGTAAGTGCAAAACATCGTCATGTTAGCGTAACTGACAAAATGGCGGCTATAGAGCTGAAAGAAGGGGTAGTTCAACAATTTTAAGGGTACAATTGTTCTCAGTATAGTAAAATAGGGATGTTGCATGATTTTTGAAGTATTTTTTTATAAACTTTAGGTGTTGGTAAACAGCACTGCATAGATAAAAAGTTCAGGAGACCTTCAGTTTCTCAAAAAAAATTTATCAAAATTGATTTTTGAAACCGGGTTTTTAGCGCGAATGACGTCACAAACTATTTTTTAACAACTGGCAACACAGCAAATGCCGTTTGTGTTGATAATGTAACCTATAAATAGTTTGTGTAAAAATTGAAAAATGAATTTTAATAAAAACACAGAAAACTCGGAATAAACCATTTTTCTTATAATTACTTGTGACTACAGTTTGTATTAAAATAAATATATATTAATAAAAAATACAATTTAAATGGTAAACGTCACATTATTTACAACTGTCAGATACAAGTCAAATATTTAACTGTCAGGTCCTTGCGACGTTGTGAAATTTCCATAAAAACGTTCGGGATCACGCGTATGACGTCAGAGGCGTAATCGGCTGACCGATTCATTTTTGAATTTCAAATTTGATTTTCTCAGCACAGACCGCATTTCAAAAATTTTTATTTTGGTTATAAATTTCATTTGATATTATTTTCAAGAATTAATAGGAGTTATCACTAAATTCGATACCATGCAACATCCCTATTGTATGAAAACGATACTCTGAAATGGTCAAATAGGATTAAATTTGAAATATTGATTTTTCCGGAAGGAACTAATAAAAGCGAGTGCTAATCCATTAAACTTGTTCTCGCTCACGGCGTAAAAGATTAACTGTTCATTGTATAAAAGATATTAAAAAATTATTATTTCAAATGCAAAATGAGAACACATTTTTTAGATTCAAATAAAATTATAAAAAATATTTAGGAATTTGTATAACCAAGTAAATTTTTTATTGAATTTTAAAACACAATTTTTTTAAAATGAAGAATACAAATTTAATTTTCAAAAAATCAACTTTAATCAATAGCTGCGAATCTAAAATAAATTAATAGACGAAGAAAAAAGACTGAAAAACTATAAAAACGCATGCGCAAAGTAATTAATGTTGTATACTATTTTGTTTTATAATGTAGCCTATAAATTTTCATATTAGATTAATTTCAAAATTAAAAGGTTAAATAAACAATAAAACAAAAAAAAGTCTGATGACAGTAGTAACAATTGCTGAAAGCTTACGAATAATATTTCGCTTTATTGTTTATTTAATCTTTTAATTTAAAAAATTTTTAATCTAATATTAATTTTAATAAATAATTAATTAATAATAGAAATTAATATTAGATAACCTCTAAAAATAATCAGATAACCTCTGAAATTAATATTAGATAATAATAATATATATAATTTTTATAAAATTTCATATGAAAATAATTTTATGTGCACTTTTTAAGGAAAAACGTAATATAACTATTGTTTGTTTTTTGAAGTAAAAAAGTTTGTTTTGAAAATTTTCATACCGGACTATATAGTGAAACCGGACTAATTAAAGCCCAACTATGTAAGGTATTGTGATATCGAAAATTTGATTCGAAAGTGTTTTTAGCAATTGACAATTATTTGATTTTAATTAGGACACGGTAGATTTCCCAATCAAAACTTGTCTCTCGTTCCGTATATTTATAGATACATAGAACTACTGTGGGGCAAAACAGATTTGCTCGAGCACCAGGAGTCTGGTTGAAAATTCGTAAAGCGCTTTATTTATAAAATATTTAAAATTATGTACATATGTAACTCATACATATGAATTTGAGGTTGTACATAAAATAAAGTTATTTTGCTTTACACTGTGATAATATTCTAGTTTGATTCGTTAAATTCGATTATAATAAGTGAAGTTTGCTTTAAGGTGTTGCTTTATTATGTTGACAATTCATTTTTACAAAAGCACTTATTTTTGAATAATCGTTACGCAATTATGAACTACTTTAGTTTGTAATATCGCAAATTTCATTATGAACAGCTTCGAGTTATGTTTTAAAATTGCAATGTATTTAGCATTGGTACCTCATTGTCATAATTTAAGATGGCATAAAATTTACTGCTTTGGTTTTCTCATGCTTCTGGATTCATGTGTAGTTTACACCTTACACAGGAGGAGTTATACACTATGTGGTGTAGCAAATATGTCGTTATGCATTTTTGACCTGTGTTCTACTACCAACGTCGCCATATCCATCAATATTTCTTTTTTAAAACTCTTTCAGTTTAATCGGGAAGATTTTCTAAAGTTCTCAAAAATCGAAATTTCAAGAAATTCCAAGTTTTTTAGTATTGCCTTGTTGCTTTACCATGTAATTTATTTAAGTTACGTCTTATTTAATTTGGTATTCTATTATAAGATCCAAAGCTTTAACTTATTTGCTACGTATGCAATGGATTATCTTTTAAATTATTTCAGGCTGCTTCTTCTTCTTTTGATAACTTTCTATGTATTTTTAATAAAAATCCAATTCCAGCAATACAATTGCGACTTAGAAAATGTAACGAAAAACGATCACAATCAGGTACATATTTTGCAGTGCAAAAAAAGGGGTGTAAATCAGAGTTGTAAAACTACAAAGTGTTATAGAAAAACATTTAAAATGTTGTGCGCACATATAGCAATGTTCAACAAACTTTTTGGATGGCAAATTTTAATGTTCTACATTTCCATTTTTTTTGAATTCCTCAGTGGAATGGATATGGTTTTAGGTCCATATTTAAGCAGTTTGTATGATTTCAATGTTATCTTTATTTTAATACTAGCTGGAATTTTGGTTAATTGGTTGCTGTTGTTGGTAAGTTCAAGTGTTTACATTTAAACATTTTGAAAAACAAAATACTAAAATACCACCTGAGATTAGATAAGAATTATACAGTTCTTTTTTGCATAGTAAAAACATTAGATAATTGTAAATGATTATGAACTTGTGAAACTATATGTTGAATAAAATATTTTAAAAATTACAAGTTGAATGAAATTTGAAAATTTTCCAACTTACATTTTAGTCTATGGCCCCGTTGCGCATATGCTGACGGGTTCTTGAAAAGATGAAACCTCTTATGCGCAATTCTAGACTAAAATATAAGTTGGAAAATTTTCAAATTTCATTCAACTTGTAATTTTTAAAATATTTTATTCAACATAAAAGCATTAGATTTCCAAAAGATTAGATATCGACTAATGTGTATTTTATTTAATTTTCTCATTTAATTAGAAAATAAAATATTTTAATTTTAATTCCAGATTATGGGAATCGTAGTAGCTGTAACATGCGATATGACAACAAAGGAAGCTCAACGTACAGCAACTGTTTGCTACAACTTATTGCTAGATGTCCCCACAGTTAGCAATAATCTTCAAGATCGTATTTTAAGAAAAGAATTAATATTGTTAGCACAGCAAGCCACCCATCAGTGTCCATACTTTTCAGCAGCAGGGTTTTTCAACGTCGATTATGGTCTGTTGTTTGGTTTACTTGGGACTGTGACGTCATATGTCATTGTGCTCATACAAATCAACAAATGAATCGATGTAAAAAATTATTCAAGTGTTTTTTAACTTTTTGGTTATTTTCAATATTAAGAATTTTGCACAAATTAAGCTTTTATGACACAAGTGACTAATAAACGTAGTAAAATAATAGTTGTGCCTTCTATCATTCGTTTTATTTACGCAAACTTTTCTTTATTTGTGTTCAAATTCTATTTCTCTAAACGTGTAACTTCCAACCCTGTGGTACTTTTTTCTAATTTTTATATATTATTAATCTTGTTTGCATTAATCTTGAACTCTATTATAGTCATCTGATTTTCTATTTCATTATAAATCTGTATTATTAATTATCTTTTTCCACTACTAGCCATAAACACTATCATTTCAACGTAAGTAATCGAACTGTGAACCACGCCTTCTATCACCTGAGGTGAATAATATTTCATTATTCACTAGTAGTTAATAATGAACATAAATGCGTAGTCCGGAAACTTCGGGCCATTTTGAAAGAAAATTTATGTGTAAAACGAATTAGCATAACCAAGAAATTCTATCAATAGTGTTTAAATAATTAAAATCGGTCTATAAATAAGATTAATTTGATATTTAAAATGTTGATTAAATTGGAATTTTGTGACGTTTAGCAATTAGGCGAAATGAGAATTATGAATTATGACAGCTCATGCCAGCATGAAGTGACAACTGAAAACTTTATAAATCGATTATTAATAATTATTACAATCAATTATCGTTACAAATAGTACATTTTCGACAAAATAATTTTCGTCAACATCTATTTACTTGCATTCCACGTTCACTAGTTTTTATTCGATATAGAATTTTTTGTTTGGTAAGTGTTTTGTTACATTAATATTATTAAAAATCTGTATATTTTCAATTGTAGGATAACTGGATTGTGAAGATATTAAAGAAATTAGTGGTCGAAACAGAATCATGAAAAATTTATGCGATTCGAAGTAGTCGTTAGTTAGCAAACTTGTATAACCTTTACTCCATTAGAAAATTTACAATCTCCGTGCTATTGTAACTACAGTTTAAAACACTTCAAAACGCTCAAAATTTCTTATTTGATTAATTGATGTTGATTGGCTTTGGACCATACGAGCTATGCTCGTTTTAACCGAGAGTGAGTCAGCTATATAGCCCTCGGCTACCGTAGATGACTTCCAACCCCCATGTTGTTTCAACTGTAGGATATTTCCACCGCTAGCAGCTAATATTGTGGCTGAAGTTCTTCGGAAGCTATGACCCGTGTAAGACGCAGGGTTTTGCAAATTTAAATACATTGCAATTTTGTTTGGTACTTGCCCTATTGTATTATGACCAATATTTTGCTTTGTAGCTTTTCCATTGCGTATACTAATAAATAATTTTTGCATGTCGGAAGTTGGTCTAATTTTTAAATATGTTTTTACAATTTTCATCCAAAGGGGTTCCATAACAACAAATTTTCTAGATGAACCATTTTACTATTACGAATGTTTATAATAATCATATCATCTTTTATGATAACATCAGAAAGAAGCAAATTGCAAAGCTCATCGCATCTGACTGAAAACGGAAGACTTCTTAGCACGGTAATTCACATTTTGGCGTTTTAAGAACGCAACTAATTTGAAAAACTTTGAAATGTCTATGTTGTCCTTTAAAGAAAGAGTTGATTTTAACATAGAATAATGTGCCCATAAAGTGGAAGCTTTTTTATCATTGGCATAACTTTGGAAATATGCTAACAGTACATTTTCAGATATTATAACCACACTTCGCGCAGTGCACCAATTTTTAAATGTTACATAAGCTTTCATATAAAGAGTCTTGGATTTTTCCGGCAGTAGCTTGTCTGCCACTGATTCAGCAATCTCTCTCATTTCGGGTGGTGTACAACTTTCACTCTTTTTTAAAAACACTCGCAAAACTTATAAATATCAAAATATTTAATGTAACCTTTATGTCAAAATTAATTAAACATTTTCAAGCAAGTGTCAACATCAAAACAAAAACTATCATTTGTTTTATAATTTGAAATAAATAATTAAAACGATTTACTTTATTCATTAACAATTATTATTATAAGAGTAAACAATCCTAGTAGTGGAAAAATTGTATATAAACCACGGTAGTGAAGCGTGTTATAACCGCGCGCCTTAAATCCCGCGGTGCTACGCACCTTGGGATTTAATCTGGCGCTAGGGTTATAACACTATGCTTCACTACCTTGGTGTATAATATACTATTATTGCTATTCGTTCATTGATATGGCTGTTCTGGAGTTGAATTTTTACAATATCTTTAAAACTTGTTCGCTTTATTAATCTTTCCCTCACCGTTGTATTCTCTAGTCTCTTATAGTCATCTGTATCATTTTACTCAGTTTTACTGATATGTTGAAGTCTAGTATCACTTCATGGAATTTAACAGTATCAGAAGTCTATTAGAAGTCAAAAACAGTAGATGCAGCTTAATGCAACAGAGATATACGAGATTCTATGCTGTAACAAAACTCGTTTCACATCATTTTAACTTACAACGTTAATTAGAAAATTTTCTTATTACAGCCCTGTTCCGCGAAGTGACATTTAATGTTCAAGTTTCAATGAGACGCTCATCAATAATAGTCTGTTACGGAAACATTGTAATTGTTTCCGATGATCATCTTATTTAACGCCGGTCCTGTACGATTAACCACGTGGGACAAGCTGTCACGTGTGAGGTTGCCGCGCAAACGCGAAGACAGGGTAACGGGAGTTTAGTTTTAATTTTCACGCGTGGCGGACGTGTTTTTGAGTTTGTCTTCTTAGATTTTAGTTGATATATTCCTGAATGATTTTAGTGTTTTTGAAAGTAGGGAATGTTGAAGCCACTGTGATTTAGTTCGTGTCTAATTTCAACGCTACTTCGGATTTTTATCGTAATTGGAATTGAGTACAACGGTTAAAAATTTTTAGGGTTTAAAATTTTAGCGAGGCTATCTACGTTCTTTGATAGCACATGTGTAGTACACCCAGTCTGCGTTTGTTTACTTCTTCTTCATGTGCCATATCCGGTCTCCCGGACGTTGGCAATTCAACTTGGCCGAAGCCAAGATGAATTTACCTGGGAGTATTATAATTCATGGGATGGTTTCCGTTACCCTCCCATAGTTCACAGATCGATATTAGACTTTTTGATCACAGCAGTGTATCTAACGCGGACAAGGTTCGAACCACGAGTTTACGCTTCGTAGTGCATGCTTCACGCTATACTGCTGGTCTATTTTTTGTAGAGGTTTGTTTACAAACCTTCGTTATCAGCGACAACGATTCAAATATTTTCGGACCAAGAGAGCGCTTTTATCTTATCAACAATACGTTATCTTAAGTTGCCGGATATTCAGCTTCCTTCGAGTCAACCAACCATCATTTTGCCATCATCCTAGCTGGAACACAATTTCGCTGCTGCTGGAGACCTTTTGGCAAACCGTAATCTGCAACGACATTCAACCTTTTTTATCTCGACGATCTTCAACCAGTGCTGTTGTTTGTTTAGTGCAAGTTTGCGTTAGTTTCTAATCCAGAATTTTTGGGATCTCGCGGCTGTTAAAACGATTTTGTATAAGATCCTACTGTGTTACTTTCTTACTGATCAGTAAGTCAAGAGTTTATTGTATTTTAACAGCTGACAATCTGATTAATTCGATTTGTATTGGATTCCGTCCGCACTGCGGGTCACCGTAATTTCTTGATTATTCGCAGTACCATTGGTTGGTATTTCGTTTTGTTCCGACACGTAGGTGCAGGGATCAAGTGCAGCATCAATTTGTTTTATAAACAGATAATTTTATATTCAATAAATTTTATATTGTTAATAAATTTTTAGGTTTTATTGAGAGAGCGAACAAACTATTTCTAAGATTTACTACCATAGCTCACCGCTAAAAACTAGGGCTAACCAAAACAATCATTAAAGTGCCAGTTACTGCACTTTAAACCTGCAGGAGGAAGACTGTCATATCTCAGAATTAAAATGAAACCAAACAATCTATCGCTTATCAATATCATGCACCAACAGAAGATAGCAGTGTAGACCAGAAGGAACAATTTTATAATGAGCTGGAACAACTATATGATACAATACCAAAACATGATACACCAGTAATCCTAGAAGATTTTAACGCACAAATAGGGATCAAAAGTTACATAGAAAACGTGGCCGGAAAGGAAACTAATGATAATGGAAACAGGCTGTGCTGTCTGGCGGCATCACTTACCATAGTAACAAGTAGCACAAAATATAAGCATAAAAACCTCATAAAATAATTTGGATGTGGCCTGGAGGAACAAACACAGACGGCAACCAGATCGATCACGTAATGGTAACCAAGAGGAGAGCAACGTCAGTTAACGATGTGAGATCGTTTAGGGGTGCCAATGCCGACACGGACCATTTCCTTGTGGTTACAACAATAAGACAGAAAACAATGGTAAAGATGTAAGGCATGAAGCAGGGAAGTTTATAGACGTTGAAAAATTTAAGAATGCAAAATATGTTATGCAATTCGAAGACCTACTCAAAGGTAAAATAGAAGAGACAGCAATGGACGGTTGCGTGAATGTTAAATGGAACAACCTAGCGGATACTATTAAAACAAGCGCAGTACAAGTACTGGGTTTTAGAAAACAAAATAGATGGAAGGCATGGTTCGACGAAGAATGTGAAAGAATTAATGTAAGAAAAAGAGAAGCTAGACTCAAATGGTTAACAACAAATGAAGAAGAAGACCTGGACGCGTATAAAAGAGAGCAAAAACAGGCATGCAAATTGTACAAAAGAAAGAAAAATTTATGGATGGAACAGAGAATGAGGGAAATAGAAGAGAGCAACACAAATAACAATGCACGTATACTGTATAAACAGATAAAGAGCATGAGAGGAACACACAATATAAAAATACGAGGAATGAAAAATGAGGAAGGCAATCTGGAAACTGGGAAGACGGAATTAAAAAAGTGTGGGCAAACCACTTCCAGAAATTGCTAAATACGCATCCAGAGGAAGTAGAACCGAGTAACTTTACAGACCCAAGCAATAAGAATAGAGAAGTACAAGAACCAACACCTGAAGAGATACTTAAAGCAATCAAACAACTGAAAAATGGAAAAGCACCTGGAAGGGACGAAATAATGGCAGAATTAATAAAGAATGGAGGTGAAACGTTACATTCCGAAATATTTAAAATAATAAAAAACATCTGGACTCAAGAGAGAATGCCACAAAAATGGAGAGAAGGAGTAATAGTGACGTTGAAGAAGAAGGGGGATGCTGAAGACTGCAACAACTATCGAGGAATAACATTGCTGAATACAGCGTACAAAGTGTTATCAGCACTCATACATAGCCGCCTCGAAGAACATACGAACAAAATAATAGGCAGTTACCAATGTGGTTTCAGACGGGGTAAATCGACAATAGACGCACTACATGTGATAAAGCAAATTATGGAAAAGAGTTATGAACATGATATAAACATGCATATGCTTTTCATAGACTACAAACAAGCATTCGATAAAGTCAATAGAAGGCAGCTGTTGGAAGTCATGAAAGAATTTCAAGTGCCTGATAAACTTATAAAATTGGTCCAGATGACGCTTGCGGAGACATCGGCTACCGTAAGGACGACTGCAGGAGAGACTAGTAGCTTTGAGGTGAATTGTGGAGTGAGGCAGGGGGATGCCCTGTCTGCAATATTATTCAATATTGTTCTAGAAAAGATAGTCAGATGCACCAAATGCAAAGACACAATAATAAGTAAGGAGAGCCAGCTACTGGCATATGCAGATGACGTGGTAATTATATCAAGGACAGAGAGAGGAATAACTGACACTTTCAAAATCATAAGAAAGAAGTCAAAGAAACTCGGACTAATCATCAACGTAAATAAAACAAAGTATATGATTTGCTAAAGAAGCGGTGGTGACTTGTTACGTTAATTGTTAGGTCTTTAGTTTACCTACCTGGTAAACTTATTACTTACTATGCCTCGAGTAGTCAGCGGTCCTCCAGTTCAAATACGAGTATTCGAATGAGGCCAGGTTAGAAAATTGCTTACTGTTCACTAGGCAGATTATCAATAAAACACAAATTACATAATAAAATCGTATAATCATATTATAAAAGATATGCACATATTTACACAGATGTCCTATATTTAATCACCTTAGCACCTCCTTACATTTACTTAAACTTTGAAGATAACTATAAATTCTCAAAATGTTCGTTTATCTTATTGTGAAATTGATATCAATTTATTAAAAGTAAATCTTTAATTTGCATATGGCGTAAGCAATAAAATCATTTGATTAAGCTCCAATTTGCTTAAGTAACACACGTTATTCAAGTGACTCGATTTTGTGGAAAATGATTCCGTACAATTACAAAAATTATTAATCAAGTTATCAAGTTTAGAGACCCTTGGTCTGATCGTCATTAGCTTGGCACTTTTCACTGATGCACTTTCTTATTACTAATTACAAAAATGTTACCTTTAGAAGATAATTATTGGTGGTAGATTGTGGTAACGATACTCCTCCGAACAACTGGAGATGACACCCCCTGAGCGATATAGCTGATTGTTCAATAGTATGGTCCATCGAGCCCGTAGATTATTCGTTATTTGGAATTTAATCCCCAATTTGATTATAGTTGGTCATGAAATGCACTATTTGCTTGCGCGAACTAATAATAGTTTTTTGATTAGTTATTTTGGTTTTGTTTACCAATGTTGAGGTAATAAAAATGTTCGATACATTTAATGTATTGACTATCGATGGTTACTACCTGATCGAATACGATATTAACTATTTTCGTACGTTAACTTTCACAAAAGTTTTATTTAATTACTTGTAAGGTAATTCATTTAGTAGAAAATTGGAGTTCTTTAAATTTATTTCGGCACGTATTTATCATTAAGTTTTGTCATTAATCGGCACTAACTTATTTATGTAATTTCGATATTTAAACGGCACGTTATTTTTCATTAAGTTTTCGTCATCAATTGCCACTAAACTATTTATGTTATTTCGATATTTAAACGGCACCTTATTTTTAATAGATGTTAGGTAATAATTTCCCAATACAAATCTTTGACTTTTTGAGACGATAAGTTTGAGCGGCTTCTGGTAATTTAATTAGTTTCCCAAATTATAGAAACTATCACAAAACCGATTAGCGCGTTTGCTAAGTCAAAAACTATTCTTTTGCTTTCGAGGTCTCGAAGGAACTGACTCTGTTCCGTACCCTTTCTCTTAACTTTTTAAAAATCCAACTGCCTCTTGGCGGCTACCAAGTCGGCAGTTTATTATGTGTAGGTGTTCTGGGACTGACACGTGTCAATCTTCCAACTAAAGACTGCATTTGATTGTAGTATGTTAGCTTTAACTTATTCACAGTTAATGGTTGGCCTACTTTTTAATTGCTACAATTTATACTTTTCATTATATTTTCTGCGGATGTATCTTATCTTTTGCTGACTTTATCAGCGCCTCTCAGGCGTCATTATAGATTAGTTATAATTTTACTGTGTAATTTTTATACAATGTCTATTAATTGTAGATATTATTTATTCAAAATTTCTATTTTATAACTTTGAATCGCTAATTCGTGTTACAAAATTTAAGTCGTAACAGACTCTAGGGATTACTTGAGGATAGACGATGTTGTTATCGAAAAGTTAAAATTTGGAATATCTGGTCATATAGATGAATAACAAGAGCGATAAAAGTATAGAAATTAAATCAAAGATAATGACGGAAAATAGGGCATACTACGCAAATAAAAACGTTTTGAAGGATGCTCAAATAACAAAGAGAACAAAGATGAGGATCTATAAATCACTAATAAGACCTGTCGTCACCTATGCGGCCGAGGTAATGTGCTTTAATCAAAAGAAGAAGAACAACTACGTGTATTCGAGAGGAAGGTTTGAGAACCATAGTGGGACCCAAGAAGATAAATGACGAATACAGACCATTGATGAATTTCGAACTTCTCAGAGAGACGGGGAAAACATCGTAAAGTTTGTTAAGGCGCAGCGTATAAAGTGGTTAGGACATATAATGAAAAGGACAACGAGGAGGAAATTAAGTTATTAACGATGTGGAAGCCGGGAAACGAGAGTAAGAGGAAGACCTAGGATGCGTTGGTGGAACGGGGTGACGGGTGACCTCGACAGAATGGTTGTGAAGGGTTGGAGGAGTGATGACGGATAGAACGAGGTGGAGGAATAGTTAACGCCAGCAAGACGCTTAAAGACATATGAATTAAATTAAAATAAATATAAGTAAACATGTGACATTAAGAGGACCAATCCACCTCTTAAAAAATGAATTTTGTAAGTTCCTTAAAGGAACAGCTATATTCTATCTTTGAATGTAAAGTATAATAAATAATAATTCAGTATATTATTATTATTTAATTTGTGTTTTATTGGTAAAATTTTCAATCTTATCTAAGCAAGCCCACAACTTGGAAAAGTAAAGCGTTGGTTGCCGGGCTATCGAAAAGGTAGGGTTACAACCTGTTATTTCATTTAGGTAATTATAGGAGACGGTCTTGGCCTAGTAATTAAAGTGATCAACTACTGATGCAAAGGCACCCGGTTCGATCCCGGGAGAAGTCTAGCAAGGAAATTTTTTTCTGACTCTGGTTCTATCTATGACCATCTCTTGAGCTTTAAGGGCACGTAAAGCCGGCGGTCCCTCTGAGTTGATGACTGCCAGCATCAACAATGAAAAGGGTTACAGGTCCATTACCCAACCCGGACTTAACAACCGTGGGGTTTTAAGGCTTAAACATTTCTCTTAGAAAAAAAACTCAAGTCCAGCAGTGGGCGGAAAAGGGCTGACAAAAGAAAGAATCATGTATTACTTAGGAGAATAGTAACAATTTTCTATTGTAGGGAAATATGATACTTTACCGCAGGTTTACAATCATTGGTTGGATAACTATTAAATCTTGACCTGTCATCAGCATAAATATACAATAATTTTGTATTTTTAATGCTTTAGTCAATCCATTAATTTTATTGCTACCTTGAACAGGCGGACACATTATGTCAGCATACAATCCTCTATCAACAAATTAACTAACTGGTTAATTTTACAAGATTAGAAACTCTTTATTCTAGTAGAAAAATTTTATTAGTTAATCACTAAAAAGTTACCCATATTCTTTCGACAATAGTGACCATAGTAAAATGAATTCGAAGGTTACAACTAACGATTGCGATAACATAAAGCCATTGTACAATATTACAGTGTTTCTTGGTTTAGCATCCAGTAAAAGTACAAAATCATGGCATATCATATTTTTAATATTATTTTTGGTTATTTTAAATACTTTAGGCATTTTAAATTTGTATGTAAATTTTTATCAGAACGTCAAAGTAATAGGACCTTCTACCGCTCTAATTAGGCTTATAGCAACAATTACTATATTATCATTTGCCAATATATCAATAATAAAATGTTCTATGTGCTTTTGGTATAAGAAAAAATACAACAAATTTCTAATTACGTTTTCAAATTTTTCTCTCAAGCGCAGAAATTATATTTGGGTTCAAATTATAATATTTAATTTTATTCTTGGGTTATCGATAATCGATAATATTCAAGTCGCTATATTCATGCGCGAATCTGAAAATCTTGCCATATACTCAATATTTTTTGTTTTACATTATTTGTTGTGGGTATCATGTCTGATGATGGTTAATTATATAGTTTTAATAAAAGCACGTTTTAAAGTGATCAATAAAAGATTGAAGTCAATATTTGCAGTTGATTTAGATAAAACTGTGTTTTTTTCTAGTAACAAAACAATTAAAAAATCTGAAAATGATAGCTCAAATAGTGCGAAAATATTAGAAAATCTTACACATTGATGAGTAAAACTGTAAAGCGGTTTAACCAACTATTTGGTGTCCATATTCTAATTCTATATTTTTACATCTTTCTTGGTTTTTTGGACTCGATCAATATATTGATTATGGTTATTAATGGAATTTTGGAAAACAAACTAGAAGCGGAGAATTTACATCTATCAATTCATATGCTCACATCAATATTTACATGGTTTTGTTTTTTAATGGTAAGTTTTTCCTATATATTTTGTTTAAGAAATACGTTACTAGAATTTATCAATTTAGGTCTAATAAGTATTTGACTTTGAATTTGATTTCCGCACTTTCATTATTTGAAATTAAAATCAAACACCATGAAACAAATTCTCTGGTTTAATTTATAATAATCAAATAGCCTATAATAAAAAGATGCATCCATTATGGATTTCCATTATATGGTGAATTTTAATCCTTGTATAATCATTTACAGCTGAGTTTAACTGAGGAGATTTCATAAATCGAAACATAATTGTACAACGATATTATAAAATAAATTCTAAGCAGAAAAATTAAACAATTTAATAAAATATGCTTACTAAAATTTCATTTAGCTTGTAAAAATTTAAAAATTTTTTTAAAAACGTTCAGTTTTATATTATGTTAAAATTTTTGATACTTGGGTGCTTTTCGCTTTTTCTTTAACAATCCAGGCTTTATCAAGGCGTTATCAAAGCTTTGAAAATAATAAAAAAATTAGAATTTTGATGCGGGAGATTTCTAAAACATCAATACTTTTGAATTCTTTGTTTCCACTTGGAAAGAATTATTGCTTCAATTAAAAGTTGTATTTTTTACGTTTACAATTATATTGCATTTATTATTATCTAATTACATAGATACATTTTTACATCTTTGTCGTATCAAGAAGGACAAGAAAAAAAGAAGAAGAAAAATTATGTACAGAATTCAATATAATATTGCAATGTTATGATTACATCAATTCGAATTTTGAGTCACTTCATGACATTATTTACATAAAGTAAGCCTTCAGTAAGTACCGGAAAACCCTGAAATATTTAAATGTTAATCGTTTGAAAGTGGAAGGTAACTTAACTCACCAGGATTGATTGTCGAGCTAATTTGATTATCACAAAAACTCATACAAATACATAATAGATCGTCATGGACAGTCAGATTTTGCATTGTTGATCTGTTTCAGAAAGCAAAATGAATTAACTCCAAGATCGCAGAACAAAGATTTCCATTGTTGGAAATAAAATGAAGTTTAGTTTTAAGTTTGTAAATATTTATTTTTAGTTTAGTTAAGGTTTAAGTTGAGTTTGCCAAGACAATTAAGAAAACGGTAGTGCTTCAAGTAGATAAACAATGTACTTCGGGTTAAGAAAAGTGCCGCGACTCTTTTCAAACAATTTAAATGACAGTGGTTAATACAACTTTATGTGTGTAGAAAGAAGTTAACGACAAAAAGTTCAACAGCCAGCAGAATTCGTTTAAACTAGCTATTTCTGGTAGCGGAAACAAGAGTCGTGAATTCGAATAACTTATTTCGTTCTTTCGCTTTCCTAAAAGCAATAAGAAAATAAAACTTCAATGAGTAAAACAATGACTTTTATTTAACAAAATTGAAATTGTAGGAGCTCTGCAGGTGCATAAACAAGATTGCAAAATTAAGATAGGCTTTGTGAAACAAAATAATTGACCCAGTGCGTATTGATCCCAAATGTGTGATGAAATGATTTTAAAATTAAAATAGCTAACGCAACTGTTACTTTAAGTAACAAAAGAATGGACTCACCAGCTGGCTGATGCCTTACAAAATAACTAAAATGACAGAGGGTTGCACTTGAAAGACAGTTGCTGGCAGTCACTTGGCCAATTATGAAATTGAACAAGCACAAACTACACTGGGTTATCTTCTTCACAGGATTAATGCCTTCGGAAGACGTTGCTGTTCTAGGACGAGAGAGAATACTCGAGACGATTGACGGTGATAATTGTGGCGATGACAACACTTTGCAAAAGACTGATGTCAAGAACAGTATCGTTTTATCGGGACGGAACATGACGGACCCTCGTTTTATCTAGTTTCAAACTAATTAAAACAAAACGCTTGAATTTAAAACGAATGTTCGCTGACTCGAAGTTATTGCAATAATCGACATATAGAAGCCGTTAAATATAGTAAGAGAGCTGAATGTTGAATTCTTTTCGGAAATATTTTCCCATCTAACGGCGCAAATAAAAAAACTCCTTCAAGATCAAAATGGTCTGCGCACAAACTCAAAATCTCAACATTGCGATTTTTCAAGAACATGGAGTCGATGAAAAATTTGAAGCCAGATGTTGTTTCAACAAACTACTAAAAGCTCTTTCTCTCTCTCTCTTGAGCGATATACGATAAATTTTCTTGTACGAGCGTAACCGGCGTAGTACAACCAACGTATTATGTAAAATCAACAATAAAACATGGTAGGAGGAAGATCGGCCCTGAGTTAAAATTTTGTCAAAAGCCCATAAAGATGATGGTACTTTTGAAATGTTGAAGTCTGAAAAACGAAGTAGCTAGTAGAAAAATAGCCTGGTGCGCTAGCACAAAATGGGTAAATTCTTGTAAAATTTTAGTCGGTTGCAAATTGAAATTATTAGGATTGTCCAATAGGAGCGAAGCGTGCTGGTGAAAATTGTATAAAAGAAGGCGTTTTTTAAAAGTTAGTTAATTAGTTTCAGGAGTTCGTTCTAACAGTTGTTCCAGAAAAGTAATGTGAGAAGTTTTGAAAGTACAAATATTATTGCAGCCTATAATTTTTAGGTTAAGATTTTACACCTTCCAGCTATTTTGCTTTAGTCGGTAGATATTGTGACAAGACTCTTGTAATTGAAGCAAATATTAATATTTCGATAAACAGTAACGACTATTAAAATAAACTTTGATAAATGACCAATATGTAATGCTCTTGTTGAAAAATGTTAATTTAAATTTGATACGCCACTGAAAATAAATTTTATTTTAGAAATTTTTAAACCGGACTATGGTTAAACAGGACTAAACAAAGCCAGACTATGCGAGGCATTGCTGTATTGAAAATTTGAAGTATTGAAGATGAGATTGAAGATGAGATGAGAGAAGAATGAATTGCCATCACTAACGATAATATATGGTAACAGGCACATCTGAAGGAAGTCTAGCAAACTACTTCAGATGTAAAACAAATAATATGCTCAAAGTACCAGCAGTAGCTTCGGATCTTTGTCGAGATTACTGTTGGATACAACAGGACCTAGTCCTAATTTAAGAGGAAGAAGAAGAAGAAGATGAGATTCCAATAGTGTTTTTATCATATGAAAATTATTTGATTTTAATCAGACATGGTAGACTTCCCGATCAAAATTTGTCTTATGTTTGCTACTTTTGCGATGCTAAATTGATTTTCTCAAGTGTCAGGAGTCTGGTTGAAAATTCGTGAAGCGCTCCTGTTTATAAAATATTTTAAATAAATAGTTATTTAAATCAATCGCTCGATCAAAATTAGAGTATTTGGCAATCGTATATCATAGATCAAACAAAAATATTTTAAAATCACTCGATACCAATACAACCAAACACTCATAATAGCGACCGGAGTACTCAGAACCAAACTGCTAGAGAGTCTTGATAACATATTGGGCGAACTTTCTCTAAAATTTAGAAGAGAAACTATTATCTTAACATATTTTACAAAAATTTTATCAAATCCAGATCGTCACAATTTTACCAAAATTACCGTTACCGATTACAATCCATCAGCTTCTTCCTAAATATAATTTGGGTACCACCACAACCAAACAATGCAACCATAAGAAATTATTAGTAAAAGGAAAAAATTTGGAAAAATGGGAAGAAAATGGCAAGCACTTTCTTCTTTCTCTTCGATCCTTACTCTTACAGAGTGTAGTGGCATCTTTGAACACACAGTACATCTAATTACACTGTTGACTATTTAGCCGCCATTGCTCCCGGTATAGGGCACACTGTGATACTCCCGGCAGGTTCTCATCTCTCAGAGGCTCTGCCTGGTCCACTCATTGCGTCGGAGACCGTCCTCTTGGTCGTCGTCCGTCCTCTTGGTCGTCGTCCGTCCATTTTCCCTTGTACAATGAGGTTTTCCATTTTGCCTGTTCTTTGGGCAATATGTCCGAGATAATCTAGATATTGCTGTCGTATTCTGGTGAGCAGTCGCTTGGTTATATTTATTATTATTATTAAAAGCATTACATTCTCTACAGAATAAAGCTGTCCTCACGGACTTACAAAATCCATTTATTGGGGTGGATTAATCCCATAAATACATTTCAATATATTTCATCACAGGTCCTGGTGGGTCAAGGCTGCTCGAACGACTTCCCTCCAAGCCGCTCGATTCTTCACCGTCTGGGTCCAGTCTCTCAAACCCATCCTCTCAAGGTCGCTCTCCACTTCGTCTCTCCATCTCAACTTAGGTCTTCCTCTTTTCGCTCATTCCCAGGTTTCCATGTAATTATAGCTCTTTCGACTTCCCCATCGTTACATCTCATTACATGGCCCCACCATCTAATTCTCTGGGCCTTGATAAACTCTTTCACCAGACATTTCTTGTAACAGTTCGGCGTTATTTCTACATCTATACTGTTCGTTTACTCGTTTATAACCTACTATCGTTCTAAAGATCTTCCTTTCAAACACTCTTAAATCCTCCTCATCCTTCTTTGTTAAACAGATAACTTCCGCCGCATATGTAAGTACAGGCCTTATTAATGTTCTGTATATCTTGTTTTTTGTTCTTTTGATATTTGCCTATCTTTTAGTAGTTGCTTATTTGCATAGTACGCTTTATTTGCTGCTTGAATTTTGCCCTTATCTCCGTATTTCTATCGTTTCTACTATTAACCTGCACACCAAGATAGTTAAAAACCTTTACCTGTTGGAAGATATCGTCATCTATTTCTAAATCTCTCATAGTGTCTTCACCTTCTCTCGTGCACTTCATGTACTTCGTCTTGTCTTGGTTAATATACAATCCCATTCTGTTTGCTTCTTTTTTCATTAATCGCAATATCTCAATCATTCCTTTTTTTGTCCTTGACATTATCACCACATCATCTGCGTATGCGATCACTTGATTTTCCTTAGTTATTATATTTCCCAAGCAGTCGGTAGTTCGGATTATCTTCTCAAGCACCAAGTTGAACAGGGTCGCCGACAACGCGTCACCCTGCCTCACTCCGCTGCTTACAACAAAGCTGTCTGTGTCACCCTCCATCGTTCTCACCTTAGCTTCTGCTCCTGCTAGTGTTATCCAGATCATTCTTATCAATTTCGGTGGTATCTTGAACTCCTTCATAATGTTTTTTAATTGATACCTATTAATGCTGTCAAACGCCTGTTTGAAGTCTACAAACAGCATATGCACGTCAATATCGTATTCGTAGCTTTTTTCTTGGATCTGTTTAATTATGTGCAATGCGTTCACCGTCGACCTTCCCTTTCTAAAACCAAACTGATACTTTCCAACTATTTCATCAGTGTATTTAGTAAGGCGCCCGTGAATGATTGTCGACAATATCTTGTACGCAGTGTTTAAGATCGTGATCCCCTATAATTACTACATTCTTCTGCACTTCCTTTCTTTTTTATTACTATTATCGTCCCCTCACTCCATCTCTGTGGCATCTCCTCCCTCAACCAAATCTGTTTCACCAATCTGCATATCTCAGAAAACAACTTTTCACCTCCGTTTTTTATCATCTCCGCAGTAATCTCATCCGTACCAGGTGCTCTTCCGTTCCTCAATCTCCTAACCGCATCCATTATCTCTTCGTCCGTTGGCTCATCTACTTCATCTGCAGTCTGTGACTCTTCCATCTGTTCCCATTGTACCTCTTCGTTCTGTTGCTTGTTTAGAAGAGTTTTGAAATGCTTCTCCCATATTTTTTCCTTTGTCTGTATCCCCAAATCCTCCATTTCTCATTCCTTTATTTCTTATCCATTTTCTTTCGTTTTCATTTGTTTATCTCCTTACATTATTGTTGACTCATTCGATTCCTTCATTCCTTCTATCCATTCTTGTTTCTTTCTTTTGTATAGCTTGTGAGGCTTCTTTTCTTTTCTTTTGTATTCATCTGGTGTTCTCATTCTTTACTTCACCCTTATCTGCTTTCTTTTTTCCTCATTTATTTTATCACATTCTCGTAAACCTTGCTTCATTTCTTTTCTTTCATATCCTAGTACTTGTAGGCACTTAATCTATACTTTCCTCAATATTGTCCCAATCTTATTTATCTACTGCTTTCATCCTCAATCTAATTTCTCTTTCAGCTTTCATTTCTTTTCTATAACCATTATTAAGTTTTCAATTTCTATCCTTTTCCTTGCTCGATGCCTTTGTCTGATACCATTGTTTTTGTTTTCATCTCTGCGACCACCAAGAAGTGGTCCTATCGGCATTCGCGCCCCTATAAGTTCTAACATCTTTTATTGATGGGGCTCTCCTTTTGTTACCATTAATATGGTCTATTTGGTTACCTTCTCTTTATTGCATCCGGGCCACATCCATGTCATTTTTGCAACTTATTTGTTCAATTTGCGCTACTAACAATCATGTCAAATGAGGCAGATGGTGATACAGTCTAAACATACTTTTCTTCTCATGTATGGAGTATCTTCCAGTCACCTCCTCAATAATTTTCTCCTTGCCAATTTGCGCATTAAATCATTATGATTGCTGTATCGTGTTTTGGTACTTGGTCATACAACATCTCCAATTCATGGTAGAACCCTTCCTTCACTCTTCCAAACTCTCCTCCGTAGGTGCATAAACATTAATTATCGACAGGGCTTTAAGTACACTTAAACTGTAATATATCCGCCATGTACTTTTTCATGACGATAAAACCAGTACCCTTACTTCCTTGTCTAGTCTCCCCGGAATACAGCAATACAAAATCTTCACTTCTAACTTCTCCTTCCTTCTTCCATCTCGTTTCTTGTAGTGCTGTTATCTCTATTTTATATCTTTTCAACTCTTTAACAATTTCCTTCAATTTTCCAGGTATCAAAAGTGTTCTTATATTCCACGTCCCTATTCTAATTGTTTCTTCCCTTTTACTCTTTCTCCTCTTCTTTTTCGCGCTTTTCTTTTTATCTAATTGCTCCATATCGTTAATCCTTATTTCATGCATTATTCCTGTATATTCCCTAGTTTTTCCTTCCGGAGTACCTGTCTGAGGTTCAGATACTCCTATCTCCATTTGTGCTAGTTTTTTGTATGTTGATCCCGGTTAAACTTTAGTTTCAACACATTATTGCTTTTATCCCAAACATATAATTGGTTTTCTTTGATCATTTTCTGATATCCAACCTTCACCTTCTCTCCCTTTCCATTTCTATTTTGCCAGGGACCATATTTGATTTTGAATTTCTTTTTCCTTGTTTGTCACGTCGTGTTCAATATAGATAGCAGTACCTTTAAGTTTACTTTTGTTCTCCATTACTATCCGCTTCTGCGCATTATTCCTCAACTTGGCCACTATCACCTGCCTTCCGACTACTTTTCCCACTTTAAATGCATCAACGATCTCTATTTGCATCTGTAAGTTCTTATTCAGGTATCCTTCTACTTTTCCTGGTGTTAAATCTCCGTCAATTTGAAGATTTTTTATTACTATGTTATCCCTTCTCTTATCTCTTTCACTCTTTTCCAACTGCTCCTCAAGAAACTTCATTCTTTCATTCTGTTTACTTAAATTCTCCAGTAAACTTCCCATCACCTGTTCTATCTCCATAACCTTGGCATTCCAGCTTGTTTCCATCTTAGCCAGCTTATCCTTTATTTCCAGGTTTACCATATTTCCATCAGTTACCATTTTAGCTAAACCAGCCATCATCTCTTTCAACTCATCCATGCTTTCTTCTTTTCTTTCTCTTTCGACTAACTTTTTTGGTGTTGTGACAGTTTTTTTACTCCTCTGGAAAATCTCCTCCTCTGCACTCGTATCTATTTCTTTTCTTCCTCTCTTTAAGTAGTCTTTAACTGATGGTACGCTATTTGCCCTCTCTCTGTTAACCTTGCTATAACTCATTTGTAGTTACTCAAATAGGCAACCAATATTACACGCAAAACAATTTCTTCTCAATCTGATCGAAAATAAAAACAGAGGTTTATGTATATTGCTAGCGTCAGCACGAGCACTCAGGTCGACCCTTCGAAAGTCCTCACGCTACTAACAGGATCTCTAAAACAAAAACCAATTAACCAAAAGTAGTACTCTAACCTCAAAATTCAGTTTTGCTTGATTAAACTTTCACCACTTTGATTTCTTCTTTCTATTCCACTCCTTCGGTTGCGCTTATTACTCACTATCTGCACCTCTATTCACTTTCAAATCTATCTTTTATCTAATCCAATATTCGCAAAACACCAGCTCGGAATCAACACCCAACGTACAGGACCGTACTTTGACAGATGTTTGGTTATATTTAGTTCTTGTAATATAAACACATTGGTTCTGTGCGCCACCCAGGATCTTCTCAACATCCTCCTATAACACCACATCTCAAAGGCATTTATTTTGTTACTATCTGCTTTCCTGATGGTCTCCGTCTCTGCAGCATTTGGAAACGCCAGCACATTAACAAGTATGAGTTTTGTGTGCTTGCTTATTGTTTGATCTCTCCATATTAGAGTCAATTTACTCATAGCTGATCTTGCAATAGCTATTCTTCTACGTATCTCCACACTGCTACCCCTCTCATTGGTTATCATTGATTGTAGATATTCAAAGTGGTCTACCACATCAAAGCTACATACTCAAGAACAAAACAATCCCACAGAAACTGAAAACTAAAGTTTACGACCAATGCACACTCCCGGTACTTACATACGGGGCACAAACCTGGACATTAACAAAAGGACATGAACAGGATCACAAAGTGCCAAGAGCAATGGAGCGACAAATGCTCGCAATCTCCCTGAGAGACAAAAGCAAAATGAATGAATCAGGATGAAGACGGAAGTAAGAGACATACGCGAGATGGTGGGAACACTGAAATGGAGATTTGCAAGACACAACTCGAGACAAACCGATAACAGATGGAACGCAGTGTTACAGCAATGACGGCCATGGCTGGGTGGAAGAACAAGGGGTAGACCACAAATGAGATGGACCGACGACCTGAAAAGACATGAGAGACTGTACTGGAGGAGAAGAGTAGGGGATAGAGCAAGGTGGAAGAAACTTGAGGAGGCCTACATCCGGAAATGGATTGAAGAAAGCTAAAAGAAGAAGGAGAAAAAGATTGCACCCTTTATCCATGTTTTAATATTATTCCATGTTTCATTGATGTTGTTTGTAACACGGGGCGTTTCACTTCCATCCAATGCTCTTTGTAGACAGTCTCTATCTATTAGATTATTTCTTCTGGTTTTATTGCATTGTGTTACGGAACTTGATATTGAGTACCGCCACTATTAATCGGTGGCCTGATCCGCAGTAAGCACCCGGTTTGGTTTTACATTTCTGATAGTCGTTCTCCATCTACTTTGGATCAACATATAATCTATTTGGTTTTGTCTATTCGAGTATTGATCGTCGCTTAACTTTTTCATTCCCATTATCTTCCTCATAATTTTCCTCTCGAACACTTGTAACTTGTGTTCTTCGCTTTTCGTCAAACATAGCATCTGCGTTCCGTACGTCACCACGGGTCTTATTAAAGTCTTATATATTCTTATTTTCGTTTCTTTTCGTATATGTTTGCTTATAAGCAGTTTCTTCTTTCCATAAAAGGCTTTGTTCCTGGCTGCTATTCGGTCTTTTATCAGCTCTTCTCTCTCACTACCACTATTTATTTGCAAGCCAGGTATTGGAAGGCTTTCACTTCCTCAAAGTTATATCCTTATATTTGTAGTGGCTCTTTTAGTTCGTTTCTTCCTCTGTAGCATAAGTGCCCTGCGCGTTCTTTCTACTATTATAATGTCGTTGACGTATACTACCCCTGAACTTCTGCATTTATGGTAAATTCCTCAGTTACCCCTTTCTTAGTAGCAACCACCGTTTTTGTGTTCTCGATTGTCAACTGGGTTAATTGTATAAGCTTTGCAGGTATCTTCATTTTTCCATTTCTTTTATTAGGCGGCTTCTTCTGACTTAATCAAACGCCTTCTTGAAGTCTACGGTTACTACAAATATTCCAAACAAAACTACGGGTTACTACAAACAAAAATATTCCAGGTCGAAATCCTTGTTGATAGCCTTCTATTTTTCTGTTTACATGTTCTTGAAGTCTTTGGTGTATCATTTTGGACAGAACCTTATAGCTATTATTAAGTAGAGATATTCCTCTATAGTTGTTACAGTCTCTCATGTCTCTTTTCTTATGGATTGGGATGATTTTTGCTTTATTCCACTCTGATGGCATCCTCTCCTCTCTCCATATCTGTATCATCAGTTGGTATAGTCTGCTTAACGTTGTCTCTTCTGCCTTTTTATTAGTTCGGTATCTATACCGTCTACTCCCGGTGCTTTCTTGTTTTTCATTGATGACAACGTTTTGCAGAATTCTTCATATGTTGGTTCTTCAATTCTTTCTTCTTCTATGTCTATTGGCCTTCTATTTTCTTCGTTTTTTTTACTTATCTCTTTGTCCAATAGTTCCTCAAAATGTTCTTTCCATATTCTTTTGATTTCCTCTTCTTCATATTTCGTGTTTCCGTTTCTGTCTTTTATTCCTCTTACTTCAGTTCTATTCTAGTTTCTTTGTCTTTTATTTTTTTATAAAATTCTCTTGAGTTTTTATGTGATCTTTCTATTTCTGTTATCATCCTTTCAATCCATTGATTTTTTTTATTTCTGCATGGGTTTACAACTTGTTTTCTTTTTTTTGTATATCTCGTTGTCTGATTCGGTTTGGGTATTCATCCATTTTAGTTTGGCTTCTCTTTTCAGTTGTATCATTACTTCACATTTGGTGTCAAACTATTCTTTCTTACTGTTTGCTTCTCTATAACTAATTGCTTTCTCAAATGTCTTAATTATACCGTTCCTAATGTTAATCCATTCTTTCTCTATGTTCTGGCTTTGTTGGTTTTTTGTTGTCTCGCTCTTTAGTTTTTGGTTGTATTTCCTCAGGTTTCTCTCGTTTTCTAGTTTTTTGATTACCATTCTGTTATTCTCCATCTTCTCTTATTTTTAATCTGTTTTGATCTTATGAATTTCAATTTTTATTATGACTATATTGTGGTCTGTATCCACGCTTGTGCCTCTGTATAATCTTGCATCCCTTATTTTGAATGTTCTTCTTTTACCCACCATTATATGGTCTATTTGGTTTCCCATCGTACTTCCAGGTTTCATCCAAGTCTCTTTATGTAATCTTTTATGAATAAAATCCGTTGTTACTATTCTTGAATTGCATATCTTTGCCAGGTGGCACATTTTCTCTCCGTTTTCGTTTGTTCTGTCGTGTTTCCAGCCACACCTTCCACATAGTCTTCCTTTCCAATCTGGGAATTAAACTCACCTAAGATTATTATATCGACTCTCTTTGGGTTTTTTTCGTATATCCTCTCTATCTCTTCGTACATTAGTTTTTTTGTTTTGACTTGCCTCCTCTATTGGTGCGTATTCGTTTATCAAAGACATATTTGCATATTTTCCCTAATTCTATCTTCTTTTTTGTCGCCTGAGTATAACATCGTATAACCTGTCTTCTTTATTTCTTCACACTCCCCCCATCTGACCTCCTGTATCGCCGCTATGTGCACATTGTACCTCTTAATATTATTTATCACTTCATCCATTCTTCCTGGCATTAGCATCGTTCTGACGTTCCAGGTCGCTATCCGTTGGTTTTGCTTCTTTTTCTTTTTTCTTACTTTCCGTTCTTTTCCTTGTCAGTTTTCATTAACAAATTTATATTCCGTGGACATTGCAAGAGTCTTTGTATTTTGACAGTTCTTTTCTTTTCTTTATTTCTTATATAGTTCTTTATTTTGCTAGTTTTTTGAATCTAGTCTATTTTCGCCTTCTTGTCTGTCTTTCATGACTTTCTGTTAGACTTTCCATTCGTACACCTTGTTGTTAATTGTTAACTTCTGGTATCCAACTCTGGTGCTGTTTTCTTTTTTATTCGTATTCGTAATTCATTTGTCGTTATGTCCTTGTCTACGTATATCCTTCTTCCCTTCAACTTACTCTTGTTTTTAATTATTTGCTGTTTTTCTCTCCATGCCTGCAATTTGACCACTATCGTTTTCTTTTCTTCGGCTTCTGCTCAAATTTGAAAGGCTTCTTGTATATCTATGTCCGCATCCAGATAATTTCTCAGGAAGTTCTTCACTTCTTCTCTCAATTGTGCAGGGTTTCTCATTTCGAGTCCCTTAATTATTATACTGTTTCTTCTCTTCATTTTTCTTGCTTTTTGAATGCATTTTTTAGTTCTCCAATTTCATCTGTCAATATCTGTTTTCCTGACTCAAGTATCATTTTTTCTTTTATTCTCTTCAGTTTCTTCAGTTCTTTAATTTCATCCATATTCTCCTTAAACCCCTCGTGCATCTCTCCTCTCATCTTTTCAATAGCTTTTAGATCCGCGTCCATTTGGAGGTCCCAATTTGATTGTGTTTCCTCAATAAAAATAGCAAATTTTAATGTTCTACATTTCGTTTTTTTGAATTCCTCGGTGGAGTGGATATCATTTTAGGTCCACATTTAAGTAATAAATATGATTTTAATATTTCCATTATATTAGTATTAACTGCAGTATTTGTTAATTGCTTATTGTTGTTGGTAAGTTTAAATGTTTCCTCGCACATATGTACCAACCATTCAAATCGAAATATTTCATGAACCAAAATATTAAAATATCATCAAATTAGTTAAGAATTAAAAATCTTTATCTTTACATAGAAAAAGCACGTTTCAAAATTAGATTTCCAGTAATGTTTAATTTCTGTTATTTTCTCATTTAATTCGAAAATTAAATAGTTTAATTTTAATTTTAGATTATGGGAATCGTAGTAGCTGCAATATGCGATATGACAACAAAAGAAGCTCAACGTACAGCTACTGTTTGCTACAATTTATTGCTAGATGTCCCCACAGTTAGCAATAATCTACAAGATTGTATTTTAAGAGAAGAATTAATATTGTTAGCACTGCAAGCAACCCATCAGTGCCCATACTTTTCAGCAGCAGGGTTTTTCAATGTTGATTACGATCTGCTGTTTGGTTTACTTGGGACTTTGACGTCATATGTTATTGTGCTCATACAAATCAACAAATGATTCAATTTAATTATTCTAGTGTTTTTAACTTTTAGTTATTTTCAATATTAAAAATTTTGCACAAATTAAACTTTTATGACACAAGTAACTAATAAACGTAGTAAACAATAGTTGAGTTTTCTATCATTTGTTTTTATCATTAAAACTTTTCTTAATTTGTGTTCAAATTCTGTTTCTCTAACCGTGTAACTTCCAACCCTGTGGTACTTGCTCTTGATTTTTACATATTTGGTCTTGCTTTAATTAATTTTGTACTCAATTTTGTACAAATGTGATGTAAAATGAAAATATGATAATACAAAGTAATGATAAAAGGGGTAGAAACATTTTTAAGACGGAACTGGACCTCAGCATAGCAATAAGAACAGTGGAGATAATAAAACCAAAATTTGCTAAACCTTTTGTACTGGCGAAACTTTACTCGTGACAGGATAAAGTTGCGATAATGAAAAGAAAAACCAGGTTGAGGAGTACAAATAAGGACATCGACGACGATCTGACCCAGGAAGAATAAAAAATGCAAGCCATGAACGATCCATGACACATAAAGTAGCGCTAAGAAGGAAAGATTGGTTTGATAAAAAATGGACAGGAGAAATCGAAGAAAGAATGAAGAGCAGAGAGAACATAAGAAAAAATAACACCAAAGAGAACAAACTGAAAAATAAAGCTGGGCTACAAAAGTACTATGATAGTATATAGAAGCAAGGAAGGTGAACTAATATGTTGAGAAAAGAAAATTATGAAGGAGTGGTAAGAAATTTTCAAGGAGCTGCTGAACAAAGAATATGTAACGTTTTATTTTCCTTAATGAATTATATTTTCGAACAACACCTTGTAATTGCGCTCATTAATTATATTTCGGCGCATTGACATGAATTTTGAGGTTAGCGCAGTAATAATTTATAACTAAAGAGATATGCCTTCTATATGGGTTAGAGAGAGCGATTTTGATTTTTATATTAGTTCGAAACGCATGCAAATTTTAGAAACGAATTAAATTTTAATTTAATTAAAGCCGACCATCTGATAAATATATTTTTTTTGTTAAATTCATCTCTCCAATCCCAAACAACATTTTAGGCTTCAATCTGATTTTAATCCGATTTCAGTAGAACTTCAATCTAACTTTATTTGGGTTTTACTAGAACTTCAGTTAAACTTCAGTCCGACTTTGATTTTTTTTTGGGTCAAATGAAAATATGGTGTATTGAGTTTTGATGCCGTCTTTTTGCATCCAGTTCTACGAAACCTGTTCTTTTTGGGTTTTGGGTTCAGTTGTGTTATTGTTTTGTATTGTAATATGTATTTATGTAAATTGGTTTACCCGTTAAATAAATAAATATATAAATAAATAAATAAATTATCAAAGTGCTCTTGGGAAAAGTAGTGTAGTAGATTCCCCTGCCTTTCTACACCGCAGTACTTCAGCAGTTCTTACTGTTGCAGTTCCGCCTGAAGAAGTCTATTTGTGATCCATGTCAAGGTAATTCTTTTTCTGCATTACTATAGTACTGATGGCTACTGCTGCCCTCCATCAGGATTCACCATATCTGGGTAGCTCCACATAGTTTAGCCTGCAGGTCAATGCAGTTGCCTGGGGTATGGTACGTGGAGCCATAGGTGAGAATTAGACACCCTGTGAGGAACAGTTACTAAAGACCATCTCCCGTCATCGACGGTCGATGTGACCGTCTCGGCAAAAGGTGCTACCTCTACAGAATAACCCCAATGCCCCTGACTGTTCTTAGCGAGTTTTATTAATGTTGCGACGTCCCGAATATCAAACCATTGCCTCAGATTTTTCAGCCATGATTGCCTTTTTCTTCCGAGACCTCGTTTGCCCTATATCTTCTTTTCCATGATAAGTTGTAGAAGAGCATAACTTTCATTTCTGAAAATATGCCCGAAGTAAGCTGCTTTTCTTTTTTTTATAGTTGTGAAAACTTCTCTGTCTTTATGCATGCGGCGTAGAACCTCTTCATTCGTGACGTGCTCAACCCAAGATATTCTGAGCATTCTTTGGTACATCCACATCTCGAAAGCCTCCAGCTTATTAATAGATGAAACCTTTCGAGTTCATCCTTCCACATCACAGAAGAGTATCGCCAGCGGGTTTTCAGATCTAATTCCCGGCTACACAACAAGCTCTTCATCTTAAAAAGAGAATTGCGTGCTACCTCGATCCATTTTCTGATCTCATCATCGAGATTCCAATCTTCGTGCAACCAACACTTCAAATACTTGATTTTATCCACCCTTTCCAATTGATCAACTCTTATATTAATATTTATGTTGTTGATAGGTCTCTTTGATAATTTCATCACTTTGGTTTTCTGTTTGTTTATACGGAGACCGTATGCGTTGCTTGTTTCATTTATTTTATTTATCAATATTTGCAAGCCTTCTGGGCTATCGGCAAGTATGAGGGTGTCATCTGCATAACGGATATTATCGATAATTCTTTTGTTCACCTTAATTCCATGTTGCGCTTCTTCCCGAGCTTCCTCAAAAATGGCCTCTGAGTACAAATTAAAAAGAAGTAGTGGGAGCACACAGCCCTGGCGAACTCCTCTTTGAATTTCTATGTCTTCAGTTGTTGTATCTCCAAATCTGAGTTGAACCAATTGAAACCAGTACAGTTTTTGGATGATGTTAATGTCTTTACTGTCAAGACCTATTCTTCGAAGCAGGTTCATGAGTACGTCGTGTTTCACTTTGGCGAAAGCTTTCTCGTAGTCGATGAAGCAAGTAAATACTGGTCGTTGTTGGTCGAGGCATTTCTGTACTAGGACTTGTATAGCAAACAGGGCTTCTCTCGTTCGTAGGCCGTTTCTGAAGCCAAATTGAGTGTTTCCCATTGATTCCTCAATTTTTCGCCCCAGGCGCTCATGTATTATTTAAAAAAAGATTTTAATTCGTGATTCATAAGACCAATCAATCTGTAGTCACTACAGTGTCTTGCGTTCACCTTTTTGGGCAGTGTGACAAATGTTGATTTTAGTCATTCTCTGGGCAAGTATCCGGTATTGTAAATATGTTTGTAAAAATTCAACAAGGTGTCGCTTTTTTCTATGTCTATGAGTTGGAGAAGTTCTGCATTGATATTATTTGGTTTTGTAACTTTATTCGATTTTTCCTACTTCAGTGCTTTATCTATTTCTTCTATCAGTATATTCAGACCCTCTAGAGTGCCAGTGGTTCCTTCGTCGATGAGTTGCCGATGATCGTCGAATAAGTCCTATATATAGCACTTCCATATTTCTGCTATTTCATCGCTGTCTGTGGCCAATCTATTGTTGCTATTGATTAGTTTTCCTGTTATTTTCTTTTTGTTTGTGTGTTTCAGTTCTCTTATTCTTTTATGCAGATTAAAACTGTGGTGTTTCTTTTCCATCAGTTCAATCTTCCGACAGTTCTCATTAAACCATGCATGTTTTGTTTCTCTTATTTTTGTTTTAATCCTCTTTTGAATTTTGAGGTAGTTATGCGTGTTTCATTTATGTTTTCTTCTTGATTTCATTACATCCAGTATTTCATCGTTTATCGATTTCAATTCTCTTCTCTTTCTTTTTGAACTCCAGCGTTTCCTCTGCGGCTCCTCGCAGGATACTGTTAATGTTTGTCCATGTTTCCTCTATGTCAGTTGTGTTTCTTATGATCAGCATTCTGTTGTTAATTTTGTTGGAGGTTATGCTTCTCACGACTGAGTCTTTTAGGGCTTGGAGATCTATCGTATTTTCCGGTATTTTTGTTTGGTAGTTTTTCAATTTTAGTGCAATTTTTGCTATTAGAGGGTTATGATCCGAATTTAGGTCTGCACCCGAATATGTTTTTACAGACGTGATGCCGCATTTCGGAATCTGGATTTAATTATAATAAAATCCATCTGGTTCCTGACAACTGCCCCTGGTCTATCTTGGGGAGATTTCCACGTGTAAAGCCTTCTAGTGGGCAATTGGAACCAGGTGTTAGTGACCATCATTTTATTCTCGTGACAGAAATGTATTAATCTATATACCCTTTCATTTCGTTGTTCAAACCCAAATCCACCTACTGCCGTTCCCTCTCGTCCTTCGCATATCTTTGCGTTTAGATCTCCCATCACTATGGTAATATCTGAACTTTTTGTTGTTTTTATTAGTTCCTGGATTTGTTCATAAAAGCGCTCAACTTCTTCGTCACTTTTGTCTAGTATTGGTGCATATACCTAAATTAGGTTTGGATTGAATGGAGTTCACGAATTTTTAAAAGTATGCATCGGTCAGAATATGGTACAAACCCGTAAACAAATTTCTGCAGTCCCTTAGAGATCAAAATACCCGCTCCATTTCTATGGTTTCGGTCTTGTTCCTCCCTTCCAGAGTAGTCAAGTGTACCTTTGTCCGTAGTGCATCGACCGTTCTCCGGCCATCTCACCTCGCTCATGCCGAGGAAGTTCACTTTAAGTCTTTCCATCTCCTGTATCGCATTCGCCAGTTTTTCAGCTTGGAACAGGGTTCGAACGTTTTAGGTGGCTATCTTCAGGGGTTGGTTCCGTTTTCTGCCGACCAGTCGAGTAGTTTCCGCCAAAAGCTTTAGGTAATTGCTATAATAAATGCGTTTAGAAATATTATACGTTCATTTTAGTCATACAATCGACGTACCAATCGGAGCAAATAGCAAATTCACAGAAGAAGTTAGATTGGCTTCATTAAGGTGTTTCCTATATTATGGTTCAACTACTGTTTTGTTTTTCGTCTATTCAAAGAAGTTGGGTTACTATTTACACAATGTGGGTGGGAGGTTCTGTTGACAATCACGATCTTCGGCCAGGTTTGGATTCGAAGTTTCTGGCGCGAATTTCGAAATGCGAATTTATTTTGATTTTATTGTATGGATTTAATGTAAAGCGATTAATTGACGAAAATGAAAAAAACTATGGAAGTACACCTGTTATTTAATTAGATAATCATGTATTACTTAAGAAGAAAAACTACAATTTTCTATTGTAGCGAAATATGATACTTGTCCACGGGTCTACAATTATTACTTGGATAACTATTAAAACTTGACCTGTCATCAGCACAAATATAAAATAATTTTGTATTTTTAATGCTTTAGTCAATACATTAATTTTATTGCTACCTTGAACACGTGGACACATTATGTTAGTATACAAGCCTTCTATCAACAAATTAACTAACTGGTTAATTTTACAAGATTAGAAACTGTTTATTTTAGTAGAAAAATTTTATTAATCACTTAAAAGTTACTCATATTCTTTAGACAATAATAACCACAGTAAAAATGAATTTGAAGGTTACAACTAACGATTGCGATAATATAAAACCATTGTACAATATTTCTGTGTTTCTTGGTTTAGCATCCAGTAAAAGTACAAAATCGTGGCATATCATATTTTTAATATTATTTTTGATTATTTCAAATACTTTAGGCGTTTTTAATTTGTATGTAAATTTTTTTCAAAACAACAAACTAATAGATGGTTCTATTGTTCTAATTCGGCTTATAGCAATAATTACTCTATTATTATTTGTCAATATATCAATAATAAGATGTTCTATGTGCTCTTGGTATAAGAAAAAATACAACAAATTTTGGATACGTTTTCAAATTTTCCTATTAAACGCAGAAATTATATTTGGGTTCAAATTATAATGTTTCATTTTATTCATGGGTTATCGATTATCGATGATGTTAAAGCCGCTATATTAATGCACCAATCTAAACATCTTGACATATATACAGTAATTTTAATTTTTCAATATTTGTTGTGTGTATCGTGTCTGATGATGGTTAATTATATAGTTTTAATAAAAGCACGTTTTAAAGTGATCAATAAAAGATTGAAGTCAATATTTGCAGTTGATTTAGGAAAAAATGTGTTTATTGCTAGTAACAAAACAATTAAAAAGCTTGAAAATGATAGCTCAAATAGTGCGAAAAATATTAGAAAATCTTACACACTGATGAGTAAAACTGTAAAGTGGTTTAACCAACTATTTGGCGTTTATATTTTAATTCTATATTTTTACATCTTTCTTGGTTTTTTGGATTCGATCAATATATTGATTCTGGTTATAAATGGAATTTTGGAAAATGTACATCATATGCTTACATCAGTATTTATATGGTTTTGTTTGTTAATGGTAAGTTTTTTCTATATATTCTTTTTGCAGAAATACTAGAATTTATCAATTTAGGTGTAATAAGTATTATACTTTAAATTTAAATTTCGTACTTTCATTTATTTGAAACTCAAAATCAAACACCATGAAACAAATTCCCTGGTCATCTCGTAGAAAGGTGTATGTAATCTATAATAAAAAGGTATTAATGAATTTCCATTATATAGTGAATTTTAATTCTTGTTTAATCATTTAGGGTTGAGTTTAACTGATGAGATTTCATAAATCGAAACATAATTGTACAACACTATCCTACACTAAAATCATAAGCGGAAAAAATTATCTATTTAATAAAAATATGTTTACTAGAATTTCATTTATTTGGAAAAACCTAAAACTTTTTAAAACGTAATGATAAAATCATTAACGTTTTGGTGTTTTTAGTTTTTTTAAGCTTATCAAAGCTTTAAAAAGCATAAAAAAGCTTAAATTTTTATGCGGGAGATTTCTAAAAAATTAATCCTTTTGAATTCTTTGTTTTACTTGGAAATATAATAATCTTAGCCGGTAATTTGACTCCCAGTAATTTGATCCCTCGTAAGTTCGTCACCGGTAATTTTACCACCGGTAATTTCATCCTCTGATAATTTCACTCCCACTAATTTGGTCACCAGGTGATTTCATCTCCAGGTAATTTGGTCCCCGGTAATTTGACTTACGATAATTTCATCTATTGTAAAAATTTAGGGATTGAGTCTTACAGTTCAATTAATAAAATTATCATCTGAGGTTTTTTTATAATAATATTATAATTAATTGTAAATGTTTATTAAAAAAAAAACGAAACCACTTATGCGCAAGGGGATCCTGGACTAAAATGTAAGTTGGAAAATTTTCAAATTTGACTAAACATGTAATTTTTAAAAATATTTCATTCAACATAATAATATTACAATATAATTTTGTTAGACATCCACCGGCCGAGGATGTGCGTGAAGTTAAACCCCCTTTTTTTTTAAAATCAATTTTTTATTGTTCTGGATTGTTCTTTATTTGTTCACAAGTGGTGTGTTATTGTTTTATTGATTTTGTAATAAATCATCAAAAAAAATTTTTTTTTTGCCAGCCCACCTTTTTTTAAAATTTAAAGTTTATTAGGTTGGTTTCAATTGTTCTTTATTTCTTCTCAATTGTTCCGTAAAAATAAATTCTTGAAATCTAATATTAACCGCAAAAACTGCAAAATAAGATTTCACGCCAGCTCCCTTTTTATCGAATTTAAAATTTTAGAAACAATCGATCAGTAATAGACCAAATATTCACCCTGAAACAAATACAGTTGAATTGCTATGAACATAAAGTGGAACTATGAATAATTTTCAAAGACTTCAAACAGGCATATGACACGATAAATAAAGATAAGCTGTATACCATAATGAGAGCTTTAGAAATGCAGAATAAAATAATAGTTAACAAAGATGACTCTCAACAAGACTGAAAACTATGAAAAGTCGGCAAACAAAATACTATATAAGAGTTTTGAGGTTAAGAGTAGTTTGAGACAAGGAAACTCTTTATAGGCCATATTGTTCAACTTGGTACTAGAAAAGATAATTAGAGATAGTAGAATAAACGTAGACGGAATGATCTACATTATAAACTACCAGTGCTTAGGCTATGCGGACGATCTTGTGCTAATTACAAAACGGCGCAAAATGAGAATAATGATAAATGAAACAAAAACAATATAGTCATGTTCACAACAATTTATAGCAAATTAGGGCTAAAAGGAAGTTGGAATGTAGAAAGTTTCATACAAAAGGATACAGCCATGATTATTTAACGTAATACTAATGTAGTCAAACCCACAAAGCCTAGAGCAATGTTTTTCGTAGAGAGTTGGTCATTCCGTTAACCTCGGCAAATAAAATTGTATCTTCGGGTGGAAACTTTATGTGAAGATTTTATAATATTTGTCATTTAGCAGTTGTAGGATGTTGATGGAATACCATTAGAGCCAGTTAAAGTACCAAACTTCATTTAATAAGTTGTCGAAAGCCTTAAGCGTTCAGGAAGTTAATTTCACTGATATCCATGCCACGAATAAAAATTGGAAAAATATTTTATAGTAAATAGTAGCGTTCACATTTCTTGTCACCATTGCATATAAATCCAAATCCAAAAAGAATATAATAAAGTCAATAACAATAAAGTAAATTCCCATCTTTCAGAAAAAAAAAAATATGTTAATTAGAATAAAATTTATACCAAAAAAAGCGTAATTTTATGTAGAACTATTTGCCATCCAAATAAGAGTAGTAGGATGTAAATTAAATCCTCACCATTAAGAAATATGTAATTTTAACCTAAAATATGTCAAAATTGTAAATTTAGTAATTACAGTGTTATTAGTCTAAGAAAGTGAATAAAATTTGTGTTAAAAGAAGAGAAATTAAAAGCAGATTGTTATGCGAGTGGTTAAAATGGATAAAGAGTCTTAAAATTAAAATTGGGGTCAACAAAGGAATTCATACTTTGAAGGTCGGTTGTGAAGCAGCCGCTACAGCTAGAATTTTATAATAATTTTGTGGAAAACGGCTTTGAAGTCTTTAATTTTGGTGAAAATTTCATGGAAATCGAGTTACTAAATTTTCAACCAATCACAATCCAGTTTTGCGAGTATTTTGTTGAAACAATTGCAAATTTCACATTTTAAGGAAAATTCGATGCGAAAAATGTATTTAGTGGAGTTTGTATCGCTTGTCCTAAGAACACGTATTTCATGTGATCCTGAAATGTAAAATAAATAAATAAAATTACATTTCGACAAGCAGTGTCAAAATAAATAGTAACAATATGAAAAAGTAACGAAAATTAAAGTGAATTGAAGAAATTATGGTGGAATTTAATTAAATTATTGGAAAATTTCGTACTTACAAGTTGATTGGACATGTTAATGAAGAATTGGAACGTTTTATGTTTTGGAACCGCTGATTTTGAATTGGAATGTTAATGACCTCGATCTTCGTAGCTGTACCATCGGTTTAAAGTTAGTAATACGTTATGAACTGTATTTGTCGCACAATTTACAATTATAATTAATTTTAAGTAGTTTAATTCACTTATGCACTTGATATTTAGCATTAATCACAACTACACAAGACAGTACACTTTAGTATAAGACGCCGGATAAGTCATTGTAAGTTTGACCTTCTTTGTGAAGTGGAAACAGAATTACCAACCGATTCTTTCTTTTTGTATTCAACTTTATTCAAATATAAAAATTTAAAATAAGAAGAAAAAAAAAATAAAATCAAGATTTGTATCGCTATTTATTTATGAGTATCCAAATAAAACAGTCAAAAACTAAATTTGTGGTCAAAATTTCAATACATAATATACAACATAAGGTTACCATCGACGGTACAATAAAAAGCACAATTTTATAACTATTACCTTATTTCGAGCATCAACAATATAATCATTTCAATCATCATAACATTACAATTGGTTTCTCCAATAAGAGGCTGAAATAATTTTCAACCATCCCAAACACAACAATGTATATGGTTATAGGCGCAAAAGTCAACGGAATTATAATTGAAAGAAGACTTGCGGTTAAAGTTGGATTAAAGAAATATAACTTCAAAAATGTGGAAAGTTTCACCTATTAGGAAACTTTAATAATGAGTAATCTCAATAACAGTAGAGATCGATGGAAGAATAACCAGAGGAAACAAAAGTGCTGCAAACCAGACAGGAATACTGCGTAACTAGCAAATAACAAGAAAAGCAAAAATTCAAATCTACAAGACGGTGATAAGATCGGCGGTGCTATATGGTAGTGTAACATAAACATTAAAGATAAAAACTACAGCGAAGAGGTAGTACTATTTTTTATTGTTTAATTCGAACGTTTTATTGGTGGTGCGATTTTCTGAAACTTCGGTTTTCTACATAGTGCGATACAAACCGTCAAATTAATTAATCGTTTTAGATTTTTGTAATATTAAATTTGGTGCTGTAAAAAACTTAAGTTTTACTTAAGTTAAAACCACTGCCACTCCACTTCATCTGCTACTTCATCTTCAAACTGAACCCACTTACATCAGATTCCGGAAAGCCGTGAAGATGTATTCGAGTGAGAAGCCATTTCATTCAGTTGGCGAGTTTTACGCAGAGACTAATGAAGTATGATTTCTTAAAAACCGCACAAGCAATGGCAATGTCTTGCGACTTATATTTTGTAGTTAATTTCTACCTTTTATTTTGTTTTCAACTAAAGAAAAGAAAAATCTTCAAATATTTCTTACAATTCGATGTACTTTGTTAATATTCTAGATTAGTTGTGTACGTACGTAGTGTTATGTTTAATTGGCACTGTTTTATTTTCCGTTTTATTATTATTATAATTTTTTGATTTGATTTGTGCACTCATTAATGCTTTATCTATGAATTTGTAAATTTTAGTGACAATAAAACCTATTATTATTATTATTATTAAAACTGTGCAAACAGGCATAAGACGTTTATTATATTACATTTTACGATCTTAACATACCAAGGCTTGATATTTCTTATTTAAAATAGTCCAAAACTTATAACAGAAAATTGTTAAATCCAATTTCTGTTACGGAAGATACCTTGACCGCACCTTTCCTATATACCCCTTGAGTTTACGAGGTCACGTGTAAGTGAGATAAGAGGACTGCGCCGGTCATGCAAAGACGATAGTGATCACCGGAACCTTGAAGCGAATGGTTCTTTAAATGCGTTATAGTTTTGCAAATTGGTTTATCTATCAAAGTTAGTGGAAATTAAGTAATAGTTTCCATTAATAAGTTAGTGCATCTTTCGCCGGTTACGCTCGTACAAGCGGATTTATCGTGTATCACTCAATTCAGCATAATTTAAAGTGGTTAGTTTGAAAATAAGTTCATCATCGGTTGACCACATTTTTCGTCGACCCCATGTTTTTGGAAAAATCGCAAGATCGCGATTTTTGAGTTTGCGCGTCGACCAAGCCATTGTTATTTTTTGGAGGTTAGTTATTTGCGCTGTGAGAGAAAAAATATTTCCTAACATTAATTTCAACGATCGACGCTCATTATTTTCAGCGGCCTATTTATGTGGAAAATAAATTCGATTCAGCGAGCATCAATAAGTAGTAAATTCAAGTGATTTGTTTTAATTGGTTAGAAACTCAATAATTATACAGATTCTGTACTTGATATTCATCTTTTCCTAAGTGTTTCCTAAGTACCACCTCAACTATCAACTGGAGTGCGCCGATTAGTGCCTCAGTATCTCCTTCCGTATTCTAAAGCAGATTGTTCAAAACAAAAATTAATGAAAATCAGTAATAATTAATTATGGCATCTCCATTCACTAATAGCAAACAAATGATGTATATTTACAGTGACGATTAACAATTGAAAGTCATAATTTAATTATTATTATACAAAGATAATTTGTTCTCATGTTTACTTTTATACTAATTTACGATCCGAAGTAGCAAAGATCTAATCATATCAACACTATTTTAATTGATTTTTAACCAATCTCGCAGATGAAGATTGACGTTTTCTCTATCCCAGCAGTTTGTTCTAATTTCCGCGAGGTTGATGTTTAATAAATACTCAAAACCTAACATCTTTGTGTTTTATTTTTCTGGTGGGGTTAATTGTATTTACTTTAGGTTTCGAGAGCTACCGTCCGCAACGAAATAGAGCCGAGGAAGATCCATCGTTCGGGCGGACTCGACTCGAAATAATTCGGACCGCCTCATAGAGATGCTCCAGATAAACCTTAACAACGCGAAACGCGCCCAGAACCTACTGGGGCTGTAATTCGCGATGAAGACATTGGCGTCGCAATTATTAGCAAACCTAACCAGATCGAGCCCGGTTGGTTTGCTGGAACTCTGGAGAAGGCGGCTATCTGGGTGGATGGGAGTATCTCTGTGTTTGGAGCAGGGCGGGCGATAATTTGCATGGATTGAGCTGGAGACGGTGACGATCTACGGTGTATTTCTCACCTAACGACACGCTCAGAGAGCTGGAGGTTAGTTTGGAGGCGTTTCTTTATGACTGCGCGTCCAGGACAAAGTCCTCCTGGTCGCCGAAGATTTCAACGCAAAGGCTCCAGAGTGGGGAAGATAGATATGATCGACGAGGGAGCTGCTGATTGATTTGTTTGAAGAGCGCCGTCTACGCGTCTGCAACAAAGGAAATGTGCCGACTTTTCAAGGCCGTCAACGAGGACCCCACTCGAGAGTCAAACTCCATCGTTGATATCACATGGGCAACAGATGAAATAATCGCGAGGTCAGGGATTGGAGAGTATCGCCAATTGAGAGCCTAAGCGACCATCGCTATATCAGATACTCGCTGCAAGACCGGAGGAGACGTGCAACCTGAGCGGCGTCTTTAGAAGCTACGAAAGGAGAAATTTGCTGCGGAGATCCAGCGCCATCTAGTTAAGTGGGCTGGAAATGATCCATCAACACTGGTGCAGCATGTAGGAATGCCTGTGGAGTCGTCAACTACTCCAAAGGTGAAATAAACCCGTGTACTGGTGGACTAAGAAGATAGCAAATCTTAGAAAGGAAGCTATCTATCTCCGAAGAAGATCGCAGCGAAAGCGAATACGACATCCGCAGAGGCGCAATCTCTTTTCGAGCTGTACTCTGCAAAGAAGAAAGAGTTGGGGAGAGATAGCCACCAGCAAGAAAACTTGTTGGGAGAAGCTAGTAAGAGGTGGAGCAAGATACGTGGGGTTGGGATACAGAATTGTGACGAAAAGGCTAAGGGGGAGTAGGGCCACAACTGGTATGTCGCCAGATAACATCTCAACAATAGTAGGCAAACTGTTCCCAGCCCACCCACGCGAAATTAGAGAGCTGCTGCAACCGGGCGTGATCCCGGAATTCGATCTCCAGGAGCTAATCCAAGCAGCTAAAACTATGAAAACCAACAAAGCTCCGGGGCCTGACCACATTCCTACGGAGGCCCTGAAGATAGCGGTCGGCCTGTGCCCAGAAACCTTCCTCCGTGTTTTTAACGGATGCCTAAAGAAGGGACGCTTCCCGGTAATCTGGAAGCGGGCAAAACTAGTTCTGGCAAGAAAAGGCGAAAAGCCGCCAAATCAACCATCCTCGTACAGGCCGATCTGTCTAATTGACCACATGGGCAAGCTGGTGGAAAGGCTGGTGCTAGAAAGATTAAAGCATGAGGTAGAAGGCGGAGATTTATCTCCCCGACAGTACGAGTTCGCGCCGGAAGATCCACCATCCAAGCTCTGAGACGGGTGGTGGAAATTGCAGCAGAAAGTAGAGAGGGCACGTGGCGCACCAAGCGCTTTTGTGCAGCCGTAGCGTTAGACGTGCGAAACGCGTTCAACTCCGCCAGATGGAGCTCTATCCTGGCGGAGTTGGAAAATGGAACATCTCGACGTACCTGAGATGTATACTGAGCGATTACCTTGACGGCAGAAAAATTATTATCGACGAGCCTGCACTGAAGGAAGAAAGAGAGGTGACCAGCGGTGTTCCGCAGGGTTCGGTTCTCGGGCCGACTCTGTGGAACATTATGTATGATGGGGTCCTGCGCGAACCCCAGATGGAGGGAGTGGAGGTCCTGGGGTTTGCGGACGATTTACTTTTGGTAGTGACGGCCAGGAAGTTAGAAGACCTGGTGATAAAGGTGAATGGTACTTTGGAGAACATCGGTGAATGGATGCGGAGTAGGGGGCTGGTCCTGGTGCCAGAGAAAACCGAGGCGGTGGTTTTATCCGGAAGGCGGAAGGCCGATATCACCTTTAGGCTGGACGGAAAGGACATCAAACCTACCGCATGCATGAAATATCTGGGGGTGGTGTTGGACAAGTCCCTGACTTATGGAGAACACATGCGACGAGCGGCGGCTAAGGCGGGATCGGCGGTGGCGGCGCTGTCAAGGCTGATGCCCAACATTAACGGTCCAACAATGGCCAAAAGGAGGCTGCTAGTGGCAGTAGCAGACTCCATAATGCTTTACGCGGCACCAATCTGGCACCAAGCAATGGAGGTAGAGCGCCATAGACACTACATGGCTAGACTCCAAATATTGTTGGCGATACGAGTTGCCAGGGCGTATCGAACGGTGTCGGAGGAGGCGGCGTTGGTCATTACCGGGGTTTTGCCCATTGAGTTATTAGCCAGGAGCGAGCATCCGTAAGCGAGCGAGGTGTAAGAGCAAGAAGGAGCGCGTCTGGCTCTTTTGAAAAGTCACAGGCAACGTGGAGCGAGCCTGGAAAGGGCCAGTGAACGCGGAAACTGATCCCTGACGTGGAGGCGTGGGTAACAAGGCCCCACGGTGAGGTGTGTTTTCACCTCGCCCAGATTCTCAGTGGGCATGGGTGTTTTTCCAGGTACTTGCACAAATATGGAAAAAATGACGCGAGCTGTTTTACTGTCCAGCAGAAGACACCCTGCACGACACTCTTTTGAGTGCGGGAAGTGGAAAGACGCAAGAGAGAGGTTAATCGGTCACTGGGTTTGCACTGACAGGTGAAAACCTGACCCGGGTGATGCGAAGCAGCAAAGAAAGCTAAATTATGATCCAAAAATGGTCCAAAGGATCATGCAGGAGAAAGAGAAGTTTGAAAGAACGCTCCAGCGAGAAAACAGCAAAGACGAATAGAGAAACGAGGCGGGTCCGAAAAATGCCCTACGATAACCGGGTCCCGTCCAAAGAAGTGAGGTTTTAGTAGGTAAGAACCCACACTACCACCCAACAACATCTGGGTGGTGTCTTGTCGAAGATTTTCCACTCCCAACGCACCTAAAAAAAAAGTTTCGAGAGTGTAATTCAAAGCATAAAACCATCTTCGTTTATTTGATGTGTTTTGTCTATTATGTTTAGTTAATTAGAGACGCAGCTGGGTGAGTAGATTTGGGTAGTTGTGACGCCACTAGTTTTTGTTTGGTACATTAAGAGAAAAGGTTAGGTTGGCGTCATTCACGTGTTTCCTATATTATGATTCAACTAATGTTTTGTTTTTCGTCTATTCAAAAAAGTTGGATTACTTTACACAATGTTTGATTCAAATTTTATTAAAATTAGAAGGTTAAATGAACAATAAAACAAAACATTATTTATAAGCTTTCAGCAATGGTTACTGCTGTCATCAGACGTTTAATAATAATGGTACAATTACATGAAAAGTTTACACAATGTGGGTGGGAGGTTCTGTTGACAATCACGATTTTCGGCCAGGTTTAGCTACGTTTGGATTTAAAGTTTGTGGCGCAAATTTCGAAATGCGAATTGATTTCGATTTTAATGTATGGATTTAATGTACAACGATTAATTGACAAAAAGGGAAAAAACTATGGAAGTACATACACCTGTTATTTAATTTAGATAATCATGTATTACTACGGCATATTACGATAGCATACGAATGGGGAAGGAAACCTACCGAGTGAAGGAGGAAGATGCTCTTGACAGAAGGAAGATGCTCTTGACAGAAGGAGTTGGCGTTTGAGAACTGGGAAGCCGCGTATTACAGTATGAATGATATATTATATGTATTACTTACGGAGAAAAACTAAAATTTTTTATTGTATCGAATTATGTTACTTTACCGCGGGTCTACAATCATTACTTGGATAACTATTAAAACTTGATCTGTCATCAGCACAAATATAAAATATTTTGTATTTTTAATGCTTTAGTCAATACATTAATTTTATTGCTACCTTGAACACGTAGACACATTATGTCAGTATACAATCCTTCTATCAACAAATTAACTAACTGGTTAATTTTACAAGATTAGAAACTGTTTATTTTAGTAGAAAAATTTTATTAATCACTTAAAAGTTACTCATATTCTTTAGACAATAATAACCACAGTAAAAATGAATTCGAAGGTTACAACTAACGATTGCGATAATATAAAACCATTGTACAATATTTCTGTGTTTCTTGGTTTAGCATCCAGTAAAAGTACGAAAACGTGGCATATCATATTTTTAATATTATTTTGATTATTTCAAATACTTTAGGCATTTTTACTTGTATGTAAATTTTATCAAAACATCAAACAAATAGGAGGTTCTATCGCTCTAATTCGGCTTATAGCAATAATTACTCTAATATTATTTGTCAATATATCAATAATAAGATGTTCTATGTGCTCTTGGTATAAGAAAAATACAACAAATTTTTGGATACGTTTACAAATTTTCCTATCAAACGCAGAAATTATATTTGGGTTCAAATTATAATATTTCATTTTATTCATGGGCTATCAATAATCGATAATATTAAAGCCGCTATATTAATGCACCAATCTAAACATCTTGCCATATACTCAATAATTTTATTTTTCAATATTTGTTGTGGGTATTGTGTCTGATGATGGTTAATTATATAGTTTTTAAAAGCACGTTTTAAAGTGATCAATAAAAGATTGAAGTCAATATTTGCAGTTGATTTAGGAAAAAATGTGTTTATTGCTAGTAACAAAACAATTAAAAAGCCTGAAAATGATAGCTCAAATAGTGCGAAAAATATTAGAAAATCTTACACACTGATGAGTAAAACTGTAAAGTGGTTTAACCAACTATTTGGTGTTTATATTCTAATTCTATATTTTTACATCTTCCTTGGTTTTTTGGATTCGATCAATTTATTGATTCTGGTTATAAATGGAATTTTTGAGAACAATCTAGAAGTTGAGAATTCACATCTATCAATTCATATGCTCACATCAGTATTTACATGGTTTTGTTTTTTAATGGTAAGTTTTTCCTATATATTCTTTTTGCAGGAATACTAGAATTTATCAATTTAGGTGTAATAAGTATTATACTTTAAATTTAAATTTCGTACTTTCATTTATTTGAAACTCAAAATCAAACACCATGAAACAAATTCCCTGGTCATCTCGTAGAAAGGTGTATGTAATCTATAATAAAAAGGTATTAATGAATTTCCATTATATAGTGAATTTTGATCCTTGTTTAATCATTTAGGGTTGAGTTTAACTGATGAGATTTCATAAATCGAAACATAATTGTACAACACTATCCTACACTAAAATTATAAGCGGAAAAAATTATCTATTTAATAAAAAATATGTTTACTAGAATTTCAATTATTTGGAAAAAACTTAAAAACTTTTTAAAAACGTAATGATAAAATCATTAAAGCTTTGGCGCTTTTCGTTATTTCTTTAACCTTATCAAAGCTTTAAAAAGCATAAAAAAGCTTAAATTTTGATGCGGGAGATTTCTAAAACATTAATCCTTTTGAATTTTTTGTTTTACTTGGAAATATAATAATCTTAGCCGGTAATTTGACTCCCAGTAATTTGATCCTGTAGTAATTTCACTCCCACTAATTTGGTCACCAGGTGATTTCATCTCCAGGTAATTTGGTCCCCGGTAATTTGACTTCCGATAATTTCATCTATTGTAAAAATTTAGGGATTAGTCTTACAGTTCAATTAATAAAATTATCATCTGAAGTTTTTTTATAATAATATTATAAGTAATTGTAAATGTGTATTAAAAAAATCGAAACAACTTAAGTGCAAGGAGGCCCTAGACTAAAATGTAAGTTGGAAAATTTTCAAATTTGACTAAACATGTAATTTTAAAAAATATTTTATTCAACATAATAATATTATAGTATAATTTTGTTAGACATTCACAGGCCAAGGGCGTGCGTAAAGTTAGACCCCCTTTTTTTTTATAAAAATCAATTTTTTTTATTGTTCCGGATTGTTCCGGAAGAGATAGTCTGTAAAATTGAACAAGAACCATATTCAAGAATACTCACCAGTGCTTAGTGTTTGCATACGACGTAACAATAATAGCAATAATAATATTTTTCCACTACTAGCCATAAACACTATCATTTCAACGTAAGTGATCGAACTGTAAACCACGCCTTCTATCACCTGAGGTGAATAATATTTTATTATTCACTAGTAGTTAATAATGAACATAAATGCGTAGTCCGGAAACTTCGGGCCATTTTGAAAGAAAATTTATGTGTAAAACGAATTAGCATAACCAAGAAATTCTATCAATAGTGTTTAAATAATTAAAATCGGTCTATAAATAAGATTAATTTGATATTTAAAATGTTGATTAAATTGGAATTTTGTGACGTTTAGCAATTAGGCGAAATGAGAATTATGAACACAGATTATGACTTATATGACAGCTGAAACTAGAAACTTTATAAATCGATTATTAATAATTATTACAATCAATTATCGTTACAAATAGTACATTTTTCGACAAAATAGTTTTCGTCAACATCTATTTACTTGCATTCCACGTTCACTAGTTTTTATTCGATATAGAATTTTTTGTTTGGTAAGTGTTTTGTTACATTAATATTATTAAAAATCTGTATATTTTCAATTGTAGGATAACTGGATTGTGAAGATATTAAAGAAATTAGTGGTCGAAACAGAATCATGAAAAAATTTATGCGCTTCGATGTGCAAATTTATTCTATCGTACAAGTAGTCGTTTGTTATCAAACTTGTATAACCTTTACTCCATTAGAAAATTTACAATCTCCGTGCTATTGTAACTACAATTTAAAACATCACCGCTCAAAATTTCTTACTAGTTGGAAGTTGTTTGAAAAAAGAGTTTTTATGACGATAACTAACAACTTGATTGATTAGTATTACATAAATGATTATAATAAACACAAGATATTAAGAAAATTTATTTATAAAAATTGTAATTGATGTTACAATTATGGCATTCCATTGATATACTCATTCTTCCAACATTTAAGGAACTAGAAGAGGTAGGTACATTAATAACAGAATTATTGATAATGTGCCCCTCTTCAATTGTAGAACTGGATTGTACAGGAACTGGTGGTGTCGAGGAATCTTCAATTGTAGAACCGGATTGTACGGGAAAATTAGTGGTGTCGAGGAATCTTCAATTGTAGAACCAGATTGTACAGGAATTGGTGGCGTCGAGGAAGCATCGACATGTTGATTAATTGATGTTGATTGGCTTTGGACCATACGAGCTATGCTCGTTTTAACCGAGTGAGTCAGCTATATAGCCCTCGGCTACCGTAGATGACTTCCAACCCCATGTTGTTTCAACTGCAGGATATTTCCACCGCTAGCAGCTAATATTGTGGCTGAAGTTCTTCGGAAGCTATGACCCGTGTAAGACGCAGGGTTTTGCAAATTTAAATACATTGCAATTTTGTTTGGTACTTGCCCTATTGTATTATGACCAATATTTTGCTTTGTAGCTTTTCCATTGCGTATACTAATAAAAAATTTTTTGCATGTCGGAAGTTGGTCTAATTTTTAAATATGTTTTACAATTTTCATCCAAAGGGGTTCCATAACAACAAATTTTCTAGATGAACCATTTTACTATTACGAATGTTTATAATAATCATATCATCTTTTATGATAACATCAGAAAGAAGCAAATTGCAAAGCTCATCGCATCTGACTGAAAACGGAAGACTTCTTAACACGGTAATTCACATTTTGGCGTTTTAAGAACGCAACTAATTTGAAAAACTTTGAAATGTCTATGTTGTCCTTTAAAGAAAGAGTTGATTTTAACATAGAATAATGTGCCCATAAAGTGGAAGCTTTTTATCATTGGCATAACTTTGGAAATATGCTAACAGTACATTTTCAGATATTATAACCACACTTCGCGTGCACCAATTTTGAAATTTAACATGTAGTTTCCTTTAAAAAAAGAGTTGATTTTAACAGGGCCCAAAGTAAGTTTTTTTTCTTCCCAAAATTTTTGGCAATATCTCTCTTTTTCAGATGGTGAAACCAACTTCGCACTAAAATTTTTAAATGTTAAAAGCTTTAATATAAAATTTTATTTAATGGCAACCTTTTATGTTCAAAATTAATTCTTTTTCAAGCAAGTGTCAACATCAAAACAAAAATTTATCAATATAAAATTTTAAATTAATTTAAATAAAATTAATTTAAAAACTTTTTAACAATTATTCATTAAAAAAAAATTATTTTTTTTATAATTAAAAAATTTAAAGTTAAAAATTTATATAAACCACGTAGTGATTTATAAGCGCATCCTGTTAAATCCCGCGGTGCTACGCACCTTGGGATTTAATCTGGCGCTAGGGTTATAACACTATGCTTCACTACCTCGGTGTATAATATACTATTATTTAACGGAATTATCCTTTTACCTATACATAATACAAAGATTAACAAAATGCAAACAAAAGAAAACAACAATATATAAACAAATTAGGGTGTAAACACTAGCCTTAGTTGCAATTTAAATTTCGCCAAAGAGTTAACAAAAAATCAAGTTGATTTTTATTAGCGAGGTTCTGTAGTCTTGCAACTGGTGAATTAAATCCGTAGTCAGTTCGATGAAAGTCCGACCGGAACAAGTGCGGATTTCAAACAGAGTGACGATGAGTCCAGAAGTTAACTTTGGATAACAAAGCTGGGCTATCTATCAAGCCATTGCAAATTTTAAAAAAGAAGCAAAGGTCAAGATACTTTCTTCTATTGTCCAAGGTTGATAATCCCAGGTATCCCAGCAGAAGATTGTAATCTGTGTCAAAGCTGATGCCAAACTTGAAACATAGGAACTTCACAAATTTACGCTGGATTTTTCAATTCGGGCTATAGAAGTCGAATGATAGGGATGCCAAACGATAGAACAGTATTCCAAATGTGATCTGACGTATGCGGCAAACAACAAGATTAGAACTCTTAGACTTGAAAATTCTTGAGCATTCCTTAAGATAAAACCCAACATGCTGTTGCTCTTGTTAATTATGCTATTGATATGAGATGTGAACCTGAAATTGGATTCCATAATAACTCCTAAATCTTTAAAGCATGAAACGGTTTCAATTTCACTTCCTTGGAGGCTATAGGTGTGCTCTGCTGGATGAGTTGTCTTTGAAAATCGTAGAAATTTGCATTTGGAAATATTCAAATTCAAAAGTTGGTACTGCACCATGATTCAAAGGAGCGGAGTTCATCGGATATAAGCAGAACAAACAAGCTTAAGCAAACAAGATATAAGCAAGAACAAAAGACAGCTAAAGATTACGTCTCAAAAGTGATTAAGGCGGCTCGTAGTATGAGGCTGGAAATAAATGAAAGAAAGTCGAAATACTGAAGAGGGAAAACAAGCAATATACAGAGAACTGCTAACTACATGTGAGATTGACGAGCAAACCCATATTTTAATGTGGAAGAACTACTGAGATTCTTTCACCTAGGTTGAAATGTAAACGTACGGTAATTTAGAATTACCTCGATTCGCAATAACACAAATTTATATTTTACGTGTTTACTCTGATGTTCGTTTTGAGCTAGCTTTCTTTGGAGCGGAAGCGAGAGCTTTAAATTTGATAAGCTTACGTTGTCCTTTTGCTTGGTTGTTTCGCTTGTTAGCGAAACAACAAATTATAGCGCTTGTTTCGCCATAGCTAATAAAAGCTATGGACGAACCCGGCGTTAGGATTTTTCAAATGATCTGTCAGATTGGTTTGGACAGTCAGTTTGGATTAAGGAGGGGAAGATCAACCATAGATTACCTCCAAACTATAATGACAGAGGCAAAAGAGGCAACATCGAGAACCTGGCGCACCAGAAAATTAGCCGCGCTTGTCACGCTTGACGTTATGAATGCCTTCAACTCGGCAGGGTGGTCTCACGTGATTGCAGAAATGGAAAGACGGGGTATCTCACCTAAACTGATCAATATCATCAAAAGCTATTTTACCGACAGAGCTCTTATTATCAATAAGAGCATACAAGGCCGAAATATCTGTCACCAGCGGAGTTCCACAGGGATCTGTGCTGGGCCCTACATTATGGAACTTGATGTATGACGGCCTCCTGAATATATCTATGCCAGAAGGCGTAAAACTAGTAGGATTTGCAGATGCCCTGTCCATCATCGTTACAGCGAAAACACCCGAAGAACTTATGCAAAAGACAAACGAGGCAATAGCAAAGATTGAGGCATGGATCATAAGTAGAGGGCTAAAACTGGTTCCAGAAAAAACCGAGGCCGTCCTCCTGATCGGCAAGCGCAAGGTTCCAAAGATAATTTTTAAGATGGGTACCCATGAAATAATCCCACAAGAGACAATAAAAACACTCGGGATCACAATAACATCGACGTATGAGCTTTGCAGCACACACCACCAGAGTCGCAGAATCAGCAACAAAGAGCTGTACGACTCTAACACGATTAATGCCCAACATAGACGGCCCAAGAACATCAAAGAGGCGACTCCTTGCCGCGGTAGTTAATTCCATCCTACTGTATGGGGCGCCAATATGGATACGGGCCATGAAAGTCGACAGACACCGTAACAAAATGACTAGAGTCCAGCAGAGAACGGCACTGCCAGTGTGTTGCGCTTATAGAACGGTCTCGGAAAGTGCAGCTTTAGTCATAGCGGGCATGCCACCCATAGACCTTCTGGCAGCAGAAAGAGCAGCCAATTATCAAAACAGGAACGAATTTAGGAAAAGCAACAGAAAAACCTTAATGCGCACATGGCAGGACAGATGGACGTCATCAGTAACTGGAGAGTGGACCAGGACACTTATACCCACGATCGCAAAGTGCACAGAAAGATCCCATGGAGAACTGAGCTACCACTTGACTCAAGTGTTAACTGGACACGGTTGCTTTAATTCATACTTATGCAGGATTGGCAAGATCAAATCGGACAAATGCAGTTACTGCGACAAATCTAACACCGCCGAACATACAGTGTTCTATTGCGCGAAATGGGACGTAAAACAATTTCAAGTTAAGAAGACCCTAAGCGCAAACAATTTGATCGACTTCATGTTGGAAAGCGAAAAGACATAGGCGCGAGCTGAAAACCTAATAGACGATGTAATGAGGCAAATAGAGAACGACGAAAGAGCGCGCCAACAAGAAACAAGAAATGCCATTTCAGAGCAAAACGCGAGTCTGCTGATACCGAGAAGAATTGTGTAAGCATCCCAGGGTCAGCAGATGTAACTACGTAACGGAGTGGGGTTTTAGTCGGTAAAAATCCGACACTACCACCCAAATCAACCGGGTGGTGACTTTTGAAGATTTCCCCACTCCCAACGCACAAAAAAAAGATCTGTCAGAGGGTCTGGGATACGGGAATATGTCCGGGATACTGGACTGAATTTGTACTGCTGCTCTTCCACAAGAAAGGTCAAAAGAACAACTGTGATAATTACCGCCTAATTGCACTGATATCACATGCTAGCAAGATACTACTGTATGTGATTAACAAACGCCTGAAACATTATCTTACGTGGCAAATCGCAATAAAACAAGCGGGGTTTATGGAGGGCAGAGGAGCCAGAGAACAAATTTTCAACCTACGTTTGATAATTGAGAAATCCCGAGAGTTCAATACCCCGGTATATATGTGTTTTGTAGACTACCGTAAGGCCTTCGACAGTGTGAGATGGGATAGATTGTGGGAAATATTGAAACAAATGGCTGTGCCAGCACATTTGGTATATTTAATACAAAGCTTATACGAGAATAACAAAGCAACGGTCAAACTGGGCAATCGGCTCTCGGATCCCTGCAGAGTGGGAACAGGCGGTAGACAGGGCTGTATTACATCGTCAGATCTATATAACATCTACAGTGAGGCAATTATGAGAAAGGTTCTAGAGAAATGAGATAGAGGTTTTGCAGTAAATGGTGTAAAAATAAATAACCTGCGATTTGCGTAAGACACGGCTCTTATTGCTAGCAGTGCCGAAGAACGAACTAGAACAACTAATCACCACTCTAGAATATGAAAGTCAACAATATGGGCTACACATTAACTATGAAAAAACAAAAGTTATGGTTGTCGACAGGAAGGCGTCAAACAAACCTCATATCAAACGAATAGCCAAATGCGAAGTGGTGAGCCGATATATATATCTAGGATCCATGATAACAAATGATGGATATTGTACACCCGAAATTAGACGTCGTACAGAAATTGCTAGAACAACAGCAAAAAGTTTAAAAAATATGGGCTGATAGGCACATCACACTTAACACCAAGAAAGCATTGATGAAGACACTTATATTTCCCATCCTCCTCTGGTGCCAACTCCTGTGGTGTTGGCGAAGATTGCTACGAGTGTCTTGGACGGAGAAAAGAACAAACGTTTCTATTGTAGAGGAAGTTCAAGAGCCGGAAAGACTGTCCACCCTTATCCAGAAAAGAATAGCAAGGTTCTATGGACACATACAGCGCAGAGAACCCGAGAATATGGAGAGACTGGTTGTGCAGGAAATGGTCCAAGGTACAAGATTGCGAGGTCGTTCGCCAAAGAGATGGACCGACCAAATCTAAAAAATCACAGGCGGCACACTGGAACAAGCTGCAAGAAAGGCCCGGAACAGAAGCCGATGGCAAAATATTATAGGAAAAACTATTCATGCTGAATAGTCTCAGAGGGTCACGACGCTTCTGACAAGAAGCATACGACGAAGAAGAAGAATTACGAAGGCATACGAATGGGGATGGATACCTACCGAGTGGAGGAGGAAGATACTTTTGACAGAAGGAGTTGGCGTTTGAGAATCGGGAAACCGCGTATTGAAGTATGAACCGGATATATTATACAGTAAAGCTCCTTATTCGCGGGGTATACGTTCCAAAATTATGCCGCGAATAAGGAAACCGTGAATATGGAATAGTGATTTGTATGGAAATGCAAGGGTTGGGTTCCAAGGTACGAAAATAAAATAAAATAGATAAAAATAAAATCAGTTTAATCACATACCTATCATTATTATTAATTATTATTGTTTGAATTATTTGGTTTAAAATATTTAGTAATTTTTCTTGCTTTGCCGTCTTTAAAATGCCTTTTAATTCCGCATGGTATTCAGCTGTGGCAACTTCAATTTTCCTTTTAAAAGGAAGGTTTCTTTCCAAAAACGGGTCAATTTTAATGAAGTGATCTCACAGTTCATTTGCCATTTGGAAACCTGCGGTCTGGTTTTTTAAGGTGATTGTCATCGTATCATTGTAAGATGTTGAAGCTTGAAGGGTTTTAACATTTCCTGCAAGTCGGCTTCACTTAAATCTTCATCGTGTGATTGAAGCAGCTCTTGAACGTCACTCGAATCTATCTGTTCAAAACCATCATGTCCTATTCCATTAGCAATTTGTACAATTGTGTCAGTTAATGTTTTAATTTGTTTAAATCCTCACTTTCACAGACTGTTAGATCAACCTATAGTTTTTCCAATATGATTGAAATGTGTATGCAATGCTTGAGCTCTTGTAACGATTCCTTTATGTTAACAATGCACATTGCTATGTTAAATTTTTCCAGAATTCCATAAAACTCACGTCAGAATCACATTCCATGATATCCAGAATGATTTTAAAGGTTCGCCTAATGTAAAAGAACTTCAAAGCTTGAATTATTCCCTGGTTCATTGGTTGAAGTAAAGTCGTCGTGTTCGGAGGCAAAATATCACCTTAATATTCGGATGCATAGTTTCAAGCTCACAAGGGTGACCCGGAGCATTGTCCAAAACAAGAACCTCCTTGAAGTCTAAATTTTTTCGTTTAAATATTATTATTTAATTTTGAGTTTTGAATATAAATTATAATATTCAAAATCGTAAATTATTAATCCGCGAATAATGAAATTTTCGGCCGCGAATACAGAAAGTGGTCTCAATTTTTCTTCCGCGAATACTGAAACCGCGAATAACGGAACCGCGGATAAGGAGCTTTTACTGTATGTATTATTTAAGGAGAAAAACTAAAATTTTCTATTGTAGCGAAATATGTTACTTTACCGCGGGTCTACAATCATTACTTGGATAACTATTAAAACTTGACCTGTCATCAGCACAAATATAAAATAATTTTGTATTTTTAATGCTTTAGTCAATACATTAATTTTATTGCTACCTTGAACAGGTGGACACATTATGTCAGCATTCAATTCTTCTATCAATAAATTAACTAACTAGTTAATTTTACAAGATTAGAAACTGTTTATTCTAGTAGAAAAATTTTATTAATCACTTAAAAGTTACCCATATTCTTTAGACAATGTAAAAGACCACAGTAAAAATGAATTCGAAGGTTACAACTAACGATTGCGATAATATAAAACCATTGTACAATATATCGGTGTTTCTTGGTTTAGCATCCAGTAAAAGTACCAAATCGTGGCATATCATATTTTTAATATTATTTTTGATTATTTCAAATACTTTAGGCATTTTTAATTTGTATGTAAGTTTTAATCAAAACAACAAACTAATAGGAGGTTCTATCGTTCTAATTCGGCTTATAGCAATAATTACTTTATTATTATTTGTCAATATATCAATAATAAGATGTTCTATGTGCTCTTGGTATAAGAAAAAATACAATAAATTTCTGGATACGTTTACAAATTTTCCTATCAAACGCAGAAATTATATTTGGGTTCAAATTATAATTTTTCATTTTATTCATGGGCTATCGATAATCGATAATATTCAAGCCGCTATATTAATGCACCAATTTAAACATCTTGACATATACTCAATAATTTTAATTTTTCAATATTTGTTGTGGGTATCATTTCTGATGATGGTTAATTATATAGTTTTAATAAAAGCACGTTTTAAAGTGATCAATAAAAGATTGAAGTCAATATTTGCAGTTGATTTAGGAAAAAATGTGTTTATTGCTGGTAACAAAACAATTAAAAAGCCTGAAAATGATAGCTCAAATGGTGCAAAAAATATTAGAAAATCTTACACACTGATGAGTAAAACTGTAAAGTGGTTTAACCAACTATTTGGTGTTTATATTCTAATTCTATATTTTTACATCTTCCTTGGTTTTTTGGATTCGATCAATTTATTGATTCTGGTTATAAATGGAATTTTTGAGAACAATCTAGAAGTTGATAATTCACATCTATCAATTCATATGCTCACATCAGTATTTATATGGTTTTGTTTTTTAATGGTAAGTTTTTTCTATATATTCTTTTTGCAGGAATACTAGAATTTATCCATTTAGGCGTAATAAGTATTATACTTTGAATTTGAATCTCGTACTTTCAATTATTTGAAGCCAAAAATCAAACACCATGAAACAAATTCCCTGGTTATCTTGTAGAAAGGTGTATGTAATCTATAATAAAAAGGTATTAATGAATTTCCATTATATAGTGAATTTTAATCCTTGTTTAATCATTTAGGGTTGAGTTTAACTGATGAGATTTCATAAATCGAAACATAATTGTACAACAATATCCTACACTAAAATTATAAGCGGAAAAAATTAACTATTTAAAAAATATGTATACTAGAATTTCATTTATTTGGAAAGAACTTAAAAACTTTTTAAAAACGTAATGATAAAATCATTAAAGCTTTGGTGTTTTTGGTTTTTTTTAACCTTATCAAAGCTTTAAAAAGCATAAAAAAGCTTAAATTTTGATGCGGGAGATTTCTAAAACATCAATCCTTTTGAATTCTTTGTTTTACTTGGAAATATAATAATCTTAGCCGGTAATTTGACTCCCAGTAATTTGATCCCTTCGTAATTTCGTCACCGGTAATTTTACCCCCGGTAATTTCTTCCTCTGGTAATTTCACTCCCACTAATTTGGTCACCAGGTGATTTCACCTCCAGGCAATTTAGTCCTCGGTAATTTGACTTCCGATAATTTCATCTATTGTAAAAATTTAGGGATTGAGTCTTACAGTTTAATTAATAAAATTATCATCTGAGGTATTTTTATAATAATATTATAATTTATTGTAAATGTTTATTAAACATCCTCTGCAAGGAAGAATAAAACAACGCAGACAAAGGTGGGAAGAGCACCTACAGAGAATGGACTCTTCAATAATTCCCAGAAAACTGCTCTACTACAAACCCAGAAGCAGGAGAGACGTGGGAAGACCCCTGTCAAGATGGCGACTTGAGTCGGAACAGGCCAACAGGCCTAATCCATGAAGTAGATGATGATGTTTATTAAAAAAAACTAAACCACTTATGCGCAAGGGGATCCTAGACTAAAATCTGTCGCTCATTGTAAAAGTGGTGTAACTCCATTTTTAAAATTTTTCATTTTATTGCTTAATAAAATTAAATTTAGTCATATCTTTCATTATAAAAATGAAGCAACTCCATATTATGGACTATAATCCCATAGATGACATTAATTGTTTTTCCAGGGTACTGAAAAACACATTTTTCAACACATAATTTGTGCTAAAAGTTCGATATTTCAAAATTTAATTAGATGGAGATAGTTCACTTTTACAATGAACTACACAAATGTAAATTGGAAAATTTTCAAATTTGACTAAACATGTAATTTTTAAAAATATTTCATTTAATATTATGGTATAATTTTATTAGACATCCACCGGCCGAGGATGTCCGTGAAGTTAGACCCCTTTTTTTTAAAGCAATTTTTTTTTACTGTTCTGGATTGTTCTTTATTTGTTCACAAGTGTTCTGCTATAGTTTTATTGATTTTGCAATAAATCATCAAAAAAACACGAAAACATTTTTGCCGGCTCACTTTTTTTTTAAAATTTAATTTTTTTTGGTTGTTTCAATTGTTCTTTCTTTGTTCTCAATTGTTCTGTAAAAATAAATTCTTGAAATCTAATATTAACCGCGAAAACTGCGAAATAAGATTTCACGCCAGCCCCTCTGTTATCAAAATAAAATTTTTTTTATTGTAAAAACACTCTGTAAGAGTGTTCTTTACAAGATTTTAGCCAAATCGGGGACGGTCAATAAACCCGAATTCGGAATTTCATGATTTTAGAAGTGAATTATGAAAGATAAGGGTCTAATTAGCGTATTAAAAAATAAAATTTCCGGTCGGTTCACACAATTTTGAAAAAAACGGCTTAAAAGTTAATGTGGAATGGAATTTTATCATTGGCTCTTTTGAACTGTAACCCCACGCCCAAAAATTAAAATAGGTTGTGGCGACAGTAAATAATATACCAGAATCTCGGTTTCACGACGAATTATGATAGATAATGGTGTAATTAGATAATAAAAAAAATTAAATTTGTAATCGGACAACAAATTTTCGAAAAAGAATCACTTTTTGTATGAATTCGTTTCTGATTTGGTTGCGCCGTCAAAACCTATTCTCCGCAAAACTTATTAAAAAACGCGCTAAACTTATTAAAAACATCCCTTAAGCGGCTCCAACTCGAAAAGTTTGAAAGTTGACGCGACGGATCTCAGAGAGCGACCGACTCCTTCCTAACGCTGCTCTAGTTAGCCCCGCCCTAAGGTAGATTCGCTAGTATGAATGTGCACGGACTGTTACCAAAATGCATAAAATAATAAAATAATTTTAACATGAAGCCGAAAAATTTTGAAGCCAGATGTTGTTTCAACAAATACGAAAAATTAGCTCTCTTGAGTGATGTAATACAAATCCGCTTAGACAAGCGCTACCGGCGAATGATGCACTAAATTATTAACCCAAAACGATTAATTAATTTTCATCAACTTTGGTAGATAAACCAAAATGCAAAAATTTACCGCATCTAAAGAACCATTCGCTTCAAGGTTCCGGTTATCACTCCCATCTTTTAGCATGACCGGCGCAACCCTCTTATCTCACTTACACGTGATCTCGTAAACTCAAGGGGAATATAGGAAAGGTGCTGCTAAGCTTACCTTTTGTAACAGAAATTGAATTTAACAGTTTTCTGTTATAAGGTACCGCACTGACAAGAAAACCAGAGAGTAGTACTGAAATAAATGCTAGAATTGCAACAGGAAATAGAAGATTATCGGCATTAAACACGATTATCACTGGTATAATGTTCTCTAAAACGGTCAAGGTTCGGTATAAAATACTGTAATGTGACCAGTGGCAACATATGCAGGTAAGCTCTTGACCTTAACAAGGAAAGACCAATTGATGCTTGAGGTGTGGGAAAGGAAAATATTAAGAAGAATCTATCTATGGTGGAACCCTAGAAGCATCAGGATGGCGAAGACGAAATAACAAGGAGATCCAGGAATTATACGGAGAACCAGTGACAACTGCCTTCGTAAGAGCTCAGAGATAGCGATGGTTGGGCCATTTGCTGAGGATGAAAGGAGACAGAGTATCATTGAGAATATGGAATAGCAAAATCTTTGGTAAGAGAAGACGTGGAAGACCGCTATCTAAATGAAGAGAGAATGTGATAGATTGGCAGGAGAAGACCAGACACAGAAGTGAATGAAGGAAGATTGTCTATGAAGCTATGGACCTACATAGCCTCTAATGCTATAAGCGTAATTGTTTTCCATGTAGGAGTTAACTTGATAATAATTGCTTTACTTCAAATTTTTTTCAATCGTCATGAATCACTGTTATCCTTTGTATATGGTAATGATTTCAATTGATAATTAATGTGATTTATGTTGTGAAGAACGAATTATGATGTGATTGAATGTGATCTATAAATTTGCTTATGAAAGTAATTTTATGTACCCATGTATTATCTTTCAGCGTTGTTTCCAAGAAATGCTTTTTTAGTGGGATTTTCTTGTTTTTTTTTCAAGTAAAAAAATTTTAGTTTGGAAATTTTTAAACCGGACTATACCGAAACCGGACTATGTGAGACGTTGCTGTATTAAAGATTTGATTCCAATAATGTTTTAATCATTTTAAAATTATTTGATTTTAATCAGACATGGTAGACTTCCCGATTAAAATTTGTCTCTTCGTTCGCAACTACTACGATACAAGATAGATTTGCTCAAGCATCAGGAGTCTGGTTGAAAATTCGTAAAGCGCTTCTACGATATTTATAAAATATTGAAATTATATATACTATTAACTTTTGAAATTAATATTTAATTCAAATTTTTTTTAAATTATAAGGTTAAATGAACAATAAATAAATTAATAAATAAAATTATAAAAGATCGCGTAAACAAATTATATAATGGAAGTATATGCAATAAAGCTCCAAATGCTAGCTACACAGTTATGCCATACGTTCGAGGACTAAGTAAAAAGATAAAAAAAGTTATAAAACCTCACAAGATTAATATGACGTTCAAATCAACTAATAACATTGGACAACTTTATGCCAAATTAAAAGACCCTCTACCGCAAGAAAAGAAGTCAGATCTGATATACAAAGTGGAATGCCAGGATTGTAATCTTGTATATATTGGCCAAACTAACCAATGGCTTCATAAACGAATGAGTGGACATGTTTCAAGTATTAGATGTAATAAACCAGAAACCACTGCGATTGCCAAACATATTTTAATTGATGGACATAATGCTGCCTTTACAAATGCTAAGATAATCAAATCCGTCACCAATTATAAAGATAGACTTTTTCACGAAATGATTTGCATCAAGAGAAGAAGAAGAAGAAGAAGAACAAATTCATTATTTTAGATTATTTTTACACACTAAAATACGTAAACAAAATTGTTAAGATGTTGTTTTGTTATGTTGACAATTCATTTGTACAAAAACACTTATTATTGAATAATCGTCACACAATTAAAAACTACTTCAATTTGTAATATCGTAATTATCACTATGAACAGTTTTAAGTTATGTTTTAAAATTGCAATGTATTTAGCGTTGGTACCGCATTACGATAATTTAAGATGGCATAAAATTTACGGTTTTGGTTTTCTCGTGCTTCTGGATTCGTGTGTAGCTTACACATTATACAGAAGAAGTTATTTGCTTTGCAGTGTAGCTAACACGTCATTATGCATTTTGGACGTGTGTTCTACTACCAACATAGCCGTATTCATCAATATTTCTTTTTTAAGACTTTTCCAGTTTAATTTGGATGAGTTCCTGAAGTTTTCAAAAATTAAAATTTCAAGAAATTCCAAGTTTTTCAGTATTGCCTTGTTGCTTTATCATATAATTTATTTAAATTATATCTTATTTAATTTGGTGTTTTATTGCAAGATCCAAAGCTTTAACTTATTTGTCACGTTTGCAATGGATTATCTTTTAAATTATTTCAGGTTGCTCCTCCTTCTTTTGATAACCTTCTATATATTTTCGATAAAAATCCAGTTCCAGCAATATAATTACGATTTAGAAAATGCAGTGAAAAACTATAACAATCACGTACATATTTTGGAGTGGAAAAAAGGGCGTGTAAAGCGAAGTTGTAAAAGTACAAGATATTACAGAGAAACATTTAAAATGTTGTGCGAACATATAGCAATGTTCAACAAACTGTTTGGATGGCAAATTTTAATGTTCTACATTTCATTTTTTTTTGAATTCCTCTCTGGAGTGGATACAATTTTAGGCCCATATTTAAGTAATAAATATGATTACGATATTACCATTATATTAGTTCTAGCCGGATTATTGGTTAATTGCTTATTGTTGTTGGTAAGTTCAAATGTTTCCTCGCACATATAGTATGTCTTCTTCTTCTTTCGGTGCCTATCCGTATCCGGATGTTGAGTCAACTTAGCTGAAGCCAAGCTGACTTTACTAGGAATATAATTAATGGGGTGGTTTTCCGTTGCCTTCCCCATGGTACACAGATTGATATTGGAACTTTGATCACAGCAGTGTATCCGACTCGACTAGAATCGAACCACGGTCTACCGCTTTAAAGTCGGCCGGTGTATGCTTTACGCTACACTGCTGGTCCATATGTACCAACCATCAAATCGAAATATTTTATGAACCAAAATATTAAAATATGAGAAAATTAGCTGAGAATTCGAAAGTTTTATCTTTGCATAAAAATAGTATATTTCGAAATTATATTTCTACTAATGTGTATTTTCTTCTTTTTATTTTCTCATTTAATTAAAATATTAAATATTTTAATTTTAATTTCAGATTATGGGAATGGTAGTTGCTGTAACATGCGATATGACAACAAAAGAAGCTCAACGTACAGCAACTGTTTGCTACAATTTATTGCTAGATGTCCCCACAGTTAGCAATAATCTTCAAGATCGTATTTTAAGAAAAGAATTAATATTGCTAGCTCAGCAAGCTACCCATCAGTGTCCATACTTTTCAGCAGCAGGGTTTTTCAACGTCGATTATGGTCTGTTGTTTGGTTTACTTGGGACTGTGACGTCATATGTCATTGTACTCATACAAATCAACAAATGAATCCATTTAATAATTATGAAAGTGTTATTTAACTTTTGGTTATTTTTAATATTAAGAATTTTGCACAAATTAAACTTTTATTACACAAGTAACTAATAAACGTAGTAAATAATAGTTGTGTTTTCTATTATTTTTGTGCCATATTATGAAAGTTTTTTAAATTTCGCGCACTTATCAAAATTAATTTAACATTTTTGTGTTTATTAAATTTATTCTATTTTGCTATTTGCCATTTTGGCTCGAGTGAGTTTAATTGTCAGTTTAGCTACGAAGCAGTTTGGTCGACATTATCAATTTACCAAAGTGTTTAAATTGTAATATGAGAACCCGCTATTCGAAATTCGCGCCACAAACTTCGAATGTTAAAAATTAGAAAGCACCTCTTGCTTCTTACTTCTCCATTTACAACATCTCCGATTATGTATAATACTTCATCTTTGAACAATGGCGCATTTAGACAAAACCACATTCATTTCGATAACTAGATTAATCAAATAGCAACCCCTGGTAACATCGTCGCTTTTGTGAAAATTTCCTACTATGGCCCTGATATAATAATTTATCTTCAAACCGGCTCCATTGAACAAACCCCAAGTAATTACATAACAAACCACAAAATTCCAGCTAAATCTTCTTCTTCTTCTTCTTTATGTGCCATATCCGGTCCCCGGACGTTGGTGATTACTATAAAGCTTCTCGATCCTCCGCCAGCCTAAACAGTTCGCCGGTACTTCGAATTCCGGACCACTCGCGTATGTTTCTTAGCCAGGACATCTGCCTTCTTCCTACTCCTCGCTTGCCATCAACTTTGCCTTTCAGGATCAGTTGCAGTCACCCATACTTCTCCCCCCGCAGCACATGACCCAAGTATCCCATCTTCCTACACTTGATCGTTGTCACAAATTCTCTTTCCTGCAGCACGTCGAAATACCTCTTCATTTGTATCTCGGTGTGTCCAAGACATTCTCAGCATTTTACGATGTATCCACGCTTCCAATGCCTCTAGTTTATTCAAAGCATTCACCTTCAATGTCCATGTTTCCACGCCGTACAGAAGTACTGACCAAATATAACTTTTGGCCAGTGTTTGTCTTAATTTAAGATTAGTATTGTCATTATTAAAATAAGATTTCATTTTACCGAAAGTCGACCTCGCTATCCCAATTCTGGCCCTGATCTCTTTATCGGGGTTAAGATCTTCTGTGATTATGCTGCCTAAGTATTTAAATTGCGGTCTACGACGTTTCGGCGCAGCCGTTTCGGCGCAGCCGTTTCGACGCGACCGTTTCGGCGCAGCCGTTTTGGCGCCGGCCGTTTCGGCGCGAGCCGTTTCGGCGCAGGCCGCTTTGGCGCGAAGACGGTTCGGCGTAAGAACTTAATTTTTAAAATATTTATTCAAAACTAGCTGGATACCATTTATTCCATTACTGAAAATTTTCGAAAAAAAATCACTTTTTGTGTGAATTCGTTTCTGATTTGGTTGCACTGTCAAAACTCATTAAAAACATCCCTTAAGCGGCTCCAACTCGAAAAGTTTGAAAGTTGACGCGGCAGATCTCAGGGAGCGACTGACTCCTATCTAACGCTACTGTAGTTGGCCGCGCCCTAAGGTAGATCCCTAGGGTAAATGTGCACGGACAACTAATTTCTTAGGTTGGTGCAGATTCCACCTATTTGGTTTCAAATTCAAAAAAAAATTAAAAAACCAACTGTAACCTACAGCCCAATCTACCTTTTCGTGCAGATTCCACCTATATTTGGTATAAACTCTGAAAAAATAGAATTTTAATTAGGTCGAAAGTGGTATTGTGGAAAACACTTTTTAGGTTTCACACCACAAATTTTTTTTCCAACCAACACGTTAACAAAACTGTAACTCGAACTATTTGCGAGGATTATTTTATAATTCGATATGAATCCTAAACAAAGTAATTAAATGCATTTAATTTTGTAATTTTCAACCAAATTTTATTTTAAAAATTAAAAATTTTTTCGACCCCGAACGTTTCTTCGAACCGGATGAAGCCGAAACAGTAATTAAATGCATTAACCGGTTGTAACCGTCTTCGCGCCGAACCGCCTCGCGCCGAAACGCCTCGCGCCGAAACGGTCGCGTCGAAACGCCGCTTTCCCGGTCATGTACCCTTTCAATTTTACGCGTGTTCAGTTGTAGGCGAACGCAAAATGAAAGAATGTGAACTTTAAATGAAATTAGTTTTTTATTCAATATAATCTCCTCAACTTCAATACACTTATTCCAATGATCCTGCAATAATTTTATTCCATCTCTGTAATGATTTTCTGGAAGCTCTGCAAAATACTGTTCCACGACTGAAATAGCTTCTTCATTCGATGAAAACGCTTTCCACGAACGAATTGTTTCAAGTTTCTGAAGAGGTAGTAGTCGCTAGAGCCAAATCGGGCTAAAATTCGTACTTTAGTTCATTGAATTTTGCCATTGTTAAAACACTTTTGTGGACAGGTGCGTTGTCTTGGTGAAAGATGATTTTTATGTTGCAAACCGGGTCTCTTTTCACGAATTTGTTCGTTCAATTGATCCAAAAGGTTACAATAATATTCAGAGTTAATTGTTTTACCTTTTTCAAGATAATCAATCAATAAAATCCTTTTGCATCCCAAAAACTGATGCCATAACCTTTTTGCTGATCGTCCTGACTTCACCTGTTTTGGAGCTGAACAACCAGCCTCAGTCCACTGTAATCGTTCTTGTTTCAATTTAGGATCATGGTGGTAGATCCAAGTCTCATCCATAGTTACAAAACGACGCACAAAATCGATTTTATTCTTATTAAAAGATTCAAATGATGCTGAGAAATTTGCTTTCGTGTGAGTTTTGTTGAATTGTTAACGAATGCGGCACTAACTTTCCAAACAGCTTTTTCATACGTAATTCTTTATGTAAAATATAGAGTACTCGTTCGTCTGAGATGCCTATGGTATTAGCAATTTCACGCTTAGTCAAACTTGGATCTTCACTAACAATATTATGTACTTGTTCAATGATTTCTGGTGTTGTTGCAGTTTTTGGTCGTCCACTACGTGGTTCATCTTCAACGCTTGTACGACCACGTTTAAACTCTAAAACCCATCGACGTACAGTTGGAAATGAAGGAGCAGATTCTTTTAACACGCTCACCATTTTTGTATGAATTTCTGTTGCTGATAAACCTTCCAAAACAAAGAATTTTATCACTGCACGATACTCAGTTTTTTCCATTGTTAAAAAATACACCGACACGTCGACTTCAAATGGCTTGTAAACAATGAATGAATTGACAGATCGAAATAAAATTTTTAGTAGGTTGATATGAAAGATCAAATATCAAAATGACGTATGAATTTTGATTCCTCTACTGCTTAATAGGTGTCGCTTTCAGTACTTTTCAACCAACCTGTAAGTTTCATACTTAATGTGATAGCAGTAAAAATTGAAAAAGGTTTTATATTTTTCTTAAAATTGTTATTATTAATAGAAAAAACAAGTTTTTCCAATAAAAATGTTTAATCTGCTAATAATCATTAACTTAATGATATTAGTTAATCACTTAAGCATATCTATATTCTTATTCGGTAAATAACCAGAGAAAGTTTGTTATGATGAATTCGGAAATTACTACTAACGATTACGATAGTTTAAAACCATTATTGAATATTTCTATGTTTTTGGGCTTAGCCCTAGTAGAAGTATGAAAACTTGGCATGTGACGTATTCAATTTTACTTTTGATATTTTTGAACGGTTATGGTATTCATTATTTTTATACAGCTTATTCCAAACGTGCCACTCTAACAAATTCTACCTCGATACTTCACCTTATAACAATGATTTCTATAATATTATTTATAAACTTATCTATAATAAAATATTCTATTTGGTCCAAGAAACAATACAAGAAATTTTTGGATACATTTTCAAGCTTTCCTATCAAACGCAAAATTATATATGGATTCAAATTGTGATATTTAATTTTAATTTTTTGGAATATGCATATTCAACAAAGGAATGGAAAAACTTTCAAATGGATGCTCAAATAGCATTAAAAATATTAGAAAATCTTACACCTTGTTGAGTAAAACTGTAAAGTGGTTTAACCAACTGTTTGGTGTCCAGATTCTAATTTTATATTTTTCCATCTTCATCGGAATTTTGGATTGTATCAATATAATTATTATAACGACAGAAGAAATGTTGAACAAGTTAGAAGATAAAAATGCACTTCTATCAATTGATATGATCATATCAATATTATCATGGGTTATGTTTTAGTGGTAAGTTTTTAAAATAAAAATGCACAATAATATATTAATTTAAGTAGTAGGTCATAAATTAAAAAAATTTTAAAACTTTTTTGATTATTATTGTAATAAATTATTTTTTGTCTTTGATTTCCCTTACATACCAATCAACAGTGCAAACCTATCAAATGTAGGGAAGAAACCGGTTGTTTCAAACTTAAATTAATAAATCGCTTAATAGATTTTTTCAAGTTGTTTGGCTCATACTTTTTACAATTTACGGGTTTACAAAAAGATGTTACTGTAACTAATACGAGATTAACTCTTTGGGTGAAGTGATACTGAGGGTGAGATTTGGTATTAAGGGGTAATGACGCTCAAGGATTTTTAACAGACGCAAAAATTTCTTTTATACTTTCATTAAAAAAGTTAGGTTTTAAGATCAAAATTGGTGTTAGAAGTGTCACTTTTTTATTTTTATGCGTTGTCATGACACAGTGAAAAAGTAATAAACAATGAAAAAAGTAACTTTTTTCATTGCACATAAACACTTTTCCTTGGTTACTTAAAATTAGCCAACTTATTAATATTTAACTTTAAGTACATACCTTTTTCTATAGCAAATGTTAAAGTGCGGTTTGTTCGACTGAAAATAATAGAACAAGTGACACTTTAGCCGCAAGAGTAGATAAAGTAGCATTTTAACAGCAAGGGTAGATAAAGTACTTTAATTTATTTTATTGCATTTAAATAAGTAGATACATTATAAATTACTTTTGATTTAAAAAAATATTTCAATTTTGCAATTGATATTGCCAGAAACCTCTATTCTTGGAATTGTACCACAGCTTGTGTTTATTTGTTGCGGCAATCGTACAGGGGTATTAGTCTGCATTTCTACCTCACTAAGAATATGCTTTGATGCGGCAATCTTAGTGGCAACCGATTCTTCAATGTAGGTTTCTGCCACGGATGAAGATTTCCACCCACCAACACGCTTGACTGTCATCAGATCAGCACCAGAGTTTGCCAACATTGTAGCTGCGGAACGGCGGAAACAATGTCCAGTATACTCTTCTGCATTTGGTAGCTTCAAGAAATTAGCAATCTTCTTAGGAACTTTATATAGGGTATTTATCCCTACAGGTTGGATGGTACATTTTTTGTCGATAATTGATGAAAAACTTCTTGTGAGGCACGTTTTTAGGACGCAAGGCGATGTATTTTCTTATGATTTCTAACACACTCATTCCACATTCCTTATCAGCAATGCAAAACGATCGATCTTTTTTGGTTTTAGTATCAATAAGTGCAACGAGCATGGCCGATTTTCGATCATCAACATTTGAAACTTCCAGCTTGTACAATTCATCTGACCGACATGCCCCATACAACCCCATTATAGCAACAACCTGTAATTTCAAATTCCAATTACATAAATTATTCAATCCAGTAATTCTAAAATCGTACCTTCATAAACAGATAGTCCTCATCTAAAGCTTCTTTTAAAAATTTAATGATATCATCCGGTTCAAAGATTTTCGACTTTTTAGGCTTGTATCCATCACCCAATCTTTTCAGCAATGAAGTCAATTTACTGTATCTGCAAAATATTCCACGATATTATTTGTTAGTGCTTCCGCTAGACCTATATTCACTTACTTTGAAATATCACAATTTTCATTAATCAGCAATGTACACTTTAACATCGAGTAATAGGACCATAATGTTGATGACTTGACTTTCTTGGATTTTTCTGAAAAATATGCAAGAAGCACCTTTTCATTTGAGCTAGTGTTGATATTTTTTGCACTTTTCCATTTCTGAAAACACTTATATTCCTTTTCATACACCATTCGCGACTTTAGAGGCATTAATTTTCCAACTGCTTTTAACGCCTCTTCTTCCACATCCGATGGCAGATTTTCTTCTTCGTTTTTGATCATTTCTAAATTCGCTTCAGCAAAAAACAGAATGAAACGAAATTTGTAAACAAACTCTATAGCAACCGATGGAGTTCCAAAGTGTGTTTGATTAAAACTGTCGATAATTCAAATTTATAATTGGGATTTCTTATAAATGTTTTCTTTAACATTGCTATAGAAAAAAATTAAATTCTACACACGACGATAAAGTTTCATTATCGACTCGCGAAAAATAATTTACTCGCGACTTCGTCGCTCGTAAATTAACAATTTTCGCTTGTCGATAAAATAAAACTTATCGTCTAGTATAGAAAATAACTATTAAATAAAAAATTAAATTTTTAAATTATGCATATAATTTAAGTCTTTTTAATAAAAGTATAAAATAGTGTGTACAATTCGTGCTAGAAGTGTCTTTTTCACTCATGTGGTTTATTTGGCTCGACTTCGTCTCGCCAAATAAATTTCCACATTCGTGAAAAAGTATCACTTCTAACACGAGTTGTACAAATAACTATTTTACATTTATTTATAGTTCAATATCTTAAAATTTATCTGTTAAAATTTCAAATCGATATTTTTGGAACTATAGCATTTAAACCGCAACAAGGCGTGGGTAACATACTCAAGTTTATGATGTTAGAGCATTACAACTGCCGGTAAAAGGTAATAAACTAAAATGCATCTTTATTACTTTTAAAAATTCAACATATGAAATTTAAAAAATTTTAATTTTTTATAAGTGGGTAGCATCACTCTGCAATTTTGGATTACTGTAGATCCCGATCACGAAAGCTGTTTCAAGTGGCAAAGTTATCGTTGATATAGCAACAAAAATTGCCGTATGTGCATTTAACTGCAGTATGTGTAGTATTTAAAAAATTTTGGTATGACAATCGGCCCCAATCTGTGCGGAAGCTGATGCACGCCGCAATAAGTTCTCGAAGCGATTGCTGTCTGACGCTACAAAAGAGGCTCGGCTGTCGTTAAAATCAGTCAGAATAAAAAACCTTTTTTTTGTTTTGATGAAAAAATCGTTAACCAGAAGGGCAAACGACCTGTTCACACAAAATTTATTTTGTGAAGGCCTTGATGGTAAAACTAACTCTGCGCTAAAGCGGAAAGCGAGGGTTGAAGGTTCAGTTCCTAAGGGCTCTCTATCAATAAAAATCGGATGAACAATTGGTATAACTTTTATTAACAAACTCAACAACTGATTTGTGAAATCAAAACAAAACCAACCCTTGGCAATCGGCCGGTCCAACAAATACAGTACTGTGCAATGCGCACCAAAGTAAATAACAATCCGATTCTTCGGATATTCAAAAATACATGAATCGTAAATAGCAATGCAGTTAGAAAAAGTAAAATAAAAGACTTACCGGTTTGTACAAACAGCAAGTTTACATCTAATGATAAGACAGGCCCACTTTCACTAACTGCTTCAAGATCCTTTTGGATTTGATAACCGCGATTCAAATTGCACCCACTGACACAATTCCTGTCGAATTCCTCGGAGCCGTTGGTGTACACTGCGTTGAACCCTTCAGTCAACAAAGGTGTGATGTGGAATTCCTCCTCGGAATCGTGATGAATGACGAGAGATCGTAAAACCCGTCGATAACTACCCATTCAAAAGGCCGTTGTGGCAATCCAAAATAAAAATAATAACCACGATTCAAAAACAAAACTTGGAAATATTTTATCGTGACGTAGTGACGTACTCCACGAGTTGCGCATACAACTAAAATACGTCGTCGTATTTTGCGCACGATTAAAGACAGATGTTTGAAATGACGCTCCAAACCAACCATTTGCATTCAACTTGAAATTTTTCCAATTTCCAAAGAAAGGATCCGCCAACGCGATCGGAAAACTAACATACGTTAAAATTAACACCACCCACTACTGTAGGGCTAATTAACGCAAAATAAACTAAGTTATCTAGCAAACCAGCAAAAATTGCTAACGCTACTGCTCCAGCGGTCTTCACTGCTTGGAGAATCTGTCTAGACTCACTTTGGACTCGTCCCCACCGCCCGCTACGCCTGCGCGCTTCTCTTACGCCGGACCACGTGTGGAAAATTATCAAACCGTCTGTGAAATTATCTGAAGGATAGCTGATAAAACTCGAAAATGTTCTATTGGATTCAATAATTTAAAATAATTATTTAAAATTATAATCTAAAAAATAATAATAAAATTATTTAAAATAGGAATCGTTGAAAATAACAAATTTTCGTAACAGTTTTTTGTTCAAGGTCTAAAATTAACGGAGAAAACTTGCCGGCCGCGGAACGCTTTTTTTTTAAGAGAGGTTTTCTTCGCTGAGATTTGCCGTTACAGTTTTGCATAAAAATGTAAATAAAAATATATAAACTACTGTCTAAAATATGTACAATAAATCCCTTTAAACAGATTTTGTATTGCATTTACTACCAGGCTATAAAAAATTATTAAAATTATGCTATTTTTAGCGTCTCTAGAGTGTCATTACCTCTTAAACCAAATTGTGTGAATGTTAAATTTTCAGTAAAGTGAAGTTTGCCATTAAACGTTAACAGTACGTACTATCCTAAAATAAGATTTGCGGTAATTGGAAGATTAAAAAAATTTGTTTTAAATATGATGTAATAACAGCAATTAATATCGCTTTAACTAACAGGAGTTTGGAATTTTAAGGGGTGGGGACCGTGAAGACGATGGGTTCAATAGAATTTTTATAAAACTGGTGTCAAACGTTTGAGCTTTGTTTGGACCTTAATTATCCTACATTCTCGTTGTTTGAGCTTCAACCATTTGAAAACAAACTCGTTTGCCAAAAGAGCAAACAGCCTGTGGTCACAAAAATTTATTTTGTGACAGTCCCAGATGGCAAAATCGGCTAACTCTGCTCTGTAGCGGTGAGCAAGGATCGTGGGTCTAATGGTTTGCAGCTCCCTTTCAATAAAATCAAAAAGAACAATAACAATAGACTTTATTCTCAACAATAACAAAATATGAAAATAATTAAAATGGAGCCAACTTCCGACAATCGGGCGATCCAAAAACAACAGGATCGTGTAGCGCGTATGCAAATTTACTGCAGTCCGTTTTATCGGACGTTCAAAATTTTCTGACACGACTCCAATAACAAAACAGCTGTTAAAAGTAAATAAAAAGTACTCACCCCTCTGTACAGATAGGAGGTTTACAACTAGAATGACGACAGTTGGACTCCTAACAGCTGGTAACTCAGACAGTTGCCCCAGGTCCTCCAGCCAACGAAGGTGTGCAGGAAAATTCCTTCTCGGAATGGAATGAGTCGGTGCAAGGTCGTAGAACCCGACGGTCGCTATCCATTCAACGGCTTATCTTGCAATTCAATCAAACCAAAAAAAACTATGCCTCGACCAAAATGATTTGAAAAGGCCTTGACTGCTAGTGACGTCGTCACTTTCAATGCGCAAACCAAATGCGCCACTCTTATCAACCACACGAAAGACAGCTGGTTGCAACCCACGTTCGAAACTATTTGCATTTAATTAAATTGAAATTATTTCGACTTCCAAATCCGCCCAAAGCGTCGAAATTCAAACTCGTGTTCACTACAACGGAACGTTCTACTACTGGGTATGATACTCCGATCATTAACACTAAAAACTGGGATAATCCAGCGAAATTAAAACAAAAATTGCTCCGCAATTTCCAAAACGCGTGTTCTCTCGTCGGAATATCTAAGTAGACCCCTTTCGCTTCCCGCTAGCGCGTGCGCCGACCTGTTGCATTTGTGCACGCTTAGAATAATCAAGCACAGGTCCGGCCTGGCAATAATGAAAATATTTAATTTTCGTAACAGTAATTTGCCGGAGTAATTTGCGAAATTTTTGGTGGGGGGGGGACTGTAATCTGTTTTACTATTTTTTCTTCTCTTTAAAATTTTTGCGTAAATTTGGTATTAATTTATAGGGTTCGTTTGAGCTCCAATGAACTTCTATGTTTCTAAATTTGCTCGTAAAATCGTTAATTGTAATTTCTTAAAAAGTTTTGAGAGAACTCTCTATGATCTATCCTGTATAGATCTATTGTGGAACTCTAAAACAAATTAGCATCAGCCAAGTTCTCTGAATATCATTAGGTGAGATGAAAATAATAGAACGGAAAGGTACAGTGCAAGTTAATTTACAGCCACAATAAAAAATCCGTTTTCTAATTCTTACGTGATCCTTATTTGAAATTATTCAATAACTATTTAACTTTTATTATTATTAATAAACTTTATTTTATTACGTAAATACTTTTGCAGTTTAATTCATTGGTTTACAAACTCAATAAATAATTGTTGACAAAATTTAAATTACAGATTTTCACACGCAACTTGCTCGGAGGTGTAAAAATTTGAAATGCCAATAACTATGTAACAAGTGAAATTATAATTATGAACACGAAAGCTCATTGAAGCTCAAACAAAGCGCTATCATTTAAATCAAATTTTCGTAAAAATTCTGAATAAGAGAAGCTCAAATGTTTGACACCAATTTAATTTAAAAATTCGACTTGGGGGGGAGGCAACGTGTTTGCAGCCCCTCCACTTCAAAAGTTTTTGCGAATATCTCGCGACCGTTGATGTTCAAATGACGGGAATAGAAGCTCATTAAGGTTCAAATAAAGCTCAAAGGTTTGACACCAATTTTAATAAAAAATTCAATTTAGGGGGGAAGCAGCGACATGTACCTACTAACAGTTGTCTTTATACAAACTAAATTAAATAAATTATTTCAAATGTTGAAAACAAACGTGTTTGTCCTTTGGGTAAACAGTTTGCAGTCACAAAAATTTCTTTTTATGACTGGCCCTTGGTGGTTTTTTCGGCTAGCCCTAGCTATAGCTGAGAGCTATGGCAGCGGATCCTAAGTGATTGTTTGCTCCCTCTCAATAAAATCAAAAACAACAATGATACCAATTTTAATGATACTAATATCTTAAGTTATAAAACAATTCTGTGCTGGTCTCCGCACGTCGTGCGACCCCAACACCGACCGATGGTACGGCGTGTAACAAAGTAATATGATAGTCCGCTTTTGCGGACGATTCAATTCGTTCTACTAAAACGGCAGCTGCTAAAATGCAAAAAAGACTTACCTCACTGATCAGATTGGTAATCACAAACTTTTGATGGTACAGGTAGCTTCTAGCAGCTTCAGGAACCCAGTTCTTCGGGGATCGAATCTTCCGAAATTTATCACTCTTCTTCTTCTTCTTCGTTTGCTTCTTGTCAGAAGCGTCGACCCAGCTTGGCTGAAGCCAAGATGAATTTTCATGGAGTATAATTCATGGGTGGTTTCCGTTGCCTTCCCCATGGTCCACAGATTGATATTGGATCTTTGATCACAGCAGTGTATCCGACTCGACTAGGACTCGAATCGCGGTCTACCGCTTTCCAGTCGGCCGGTGTATGCTTTACGCTACACTGCTGGTCACTACGGATTACTTACACAATTTATCACTACGGACACTATATCACTGGCCAAGGTGAAGTTGGTCGCTGGTCGTGATGGATGAAGGCACTCCTGAAGGTTTCCAACAGTAGTTAAAAAAATCTACGAAATAATATTATATAATCGTCGACTGAAAGTGCGCGAGTTAACAGACATTGTAGGCAATTCAAAAAGTGTTGTACATCGAATATTAACTGATAATTTGGATATGAGAAAGCTATGAGCAAAATAGAGCAAAAATAGCGTCATATGGGTAAAACAACTATGGGTAAAACATGGGTTCATCACTTCACACCTGAAATAAAGGAACAGTCAAAGCAATGGACGAAAAGGGAGGAATCGGCTCTAAAGAAGGCAGAGACTGTTCCATCTGCAGGCAAAGTCGTGGCGTCAGTTTTTGGTATGCGGCGTGGGATAATTTTTATCCATTATTTTCAAAAAGGGAAAACAATCAACGGCGAGTATTAAGAAAACCTATTGCAACGTTTGAGTACAGTAATCAACAAAAAACGGCTACATTGGCAAGGAAGAAAGTCATTGTCATCAGGACACGCACAAGTGCACACTTCCTCTATCGCGGTGGCCAAAATCAACGAATTACGCTTCGAATTGCTTTCTCACGCACCCTATTCACCATATTTAACCCCCTTGAATTATTTTCTTTATTCGAACTTAAAAAAATGGCTTGGTGGTAAAAGGTTTGCCAACAATGAAGAGGTAAAGTCTGCAGGTGATTGCTATTTTGAGGAGCTTGATGGTTCTCACTATAAACAGGGTATTGAAGCAATAGAACATCGCGGCAAAAATGTATAGAGCTCAAAGGGGACTATATTGAGAAATAAATACATTTTTTTTTCAAATTTTATGCGCTTTCTTTGTTAGGTCGGGTACTACTGGGACTACCCTCGTACATAAGGATTAGCAAAGCAAGAAGTACCTTTATAAATATGAGACAAATGTTTAGCAATCAACCACTGAACCAGGACTTAAAAGTCAAAATTGTGAAATGCTGTCTTTGTGGTACTTTTCTACGGATTAGAAGCATGGGCATTAAATAAAAGAAGGATGAATATGATAGAAACGTTTGAGATGTGGGTCTATAGGCAAATCCTCAAAGTCTCTTGGATGGATGGAGTGACTAACTTAGAAAACCGAAGAAGATTTAACAAGGATAAAGAAGTAATATTGAATTAAAAAGGAGAAAAATGCAGTATCTTGGGCATATTCTAAGGGGACAAAATACCAGTTCCTAAAACTCCTTAAGGAGGAGAAAATAGTCAAAAGAAGAAATGTAGGAAGGAGACGTATCCGCAATCTTAGAGAGTAGAACTGCAACTTTAATCAATTGATCAGGACGGCAGTTTCACCGTTGCGAATAGCCATGATGATTGCCAACCTTCTGAAAGGAGAAGTTAACGAACTTAAGTTTTTAACTTAAGTTAAAGAACTTAAAGAAGAAGAAGGGTAATTTTTATTGGCACAAAAAAGATTAAAAAAGTATTATTTCAAACGCAAAACAAGAGCACATTTTTAAAATTCAAACAAAATTATAAATATTTAAAAATTACTATGCTCAAATAACTTTTTATTCACTTTTAACCCACATGGGACTAAAACATGGGATTCGACCCAAACGAGTGTAATAAATAGTATGATATCTTTATCATCGGCCATACATAGGTGTCTTGTTCCGACCTAATACTTCCATTCCTCATTCCAGTATGATATGTATGTAGATATTTAATAAAAAAATTTTCAACTGAGTAATTAAAATTTAATTCTCAAAAATTTGATTTTAACCCAGAGATGGTAAAATTCGCCGATCATTAAAACTTGTCTCTAATTCCGTTTAGCTATAACTATAATTGCTACGAGACAAAATAGATTTGCTCGAGCATCTGGAGTCTGGTTGAAAATTCGTGAAGCGCTCTTATTTATAAAATTATTTTAAATTATATAAATAAAAGAACATATGAACGTATTTGGTATTACGTGCATAATAAAGTTATTTTTCTTCACATTATGATAATATTCTAGTTTATTTCGTTGAATTAGATTATCTATAATTAAGAAATTTAATATTTTAGATTCTTTTTACATAATAAAATACGTAAACAAAATTATTAAGGTGTTGCTTTATTGTGTTGACAATTCATTTTTACAAAAGCACTTATTATTGAATAACCGCTACACAATTGAGAACTACTTCAATTTGTAATATTGTAATTTTCATTATGAACAGTTTTGAATTATGTTTTAAAATCGCAATGTATTTAGCATTGGTACCTCATTGCCATAATTTAAGATGGCATAAAATTTACTGCTTTGGTTTTCTCATGCTTCTGGATTCATGTGTAGTTTACACCTTATACAGGAGGAGTTACACGTTATGCGGTGTAGCTAATATGTCGTTGTGCATTTTTGACGTGTGGTCCACTACCAATATCGCCATATTCATCAATATTTCTTTTCTAAAACTATTCCAATTTAATCGGAAGATTTTCTGAAATTTTCAAAAATGAAAATTTTAAGAAATTCCAAATTTTTTAGTATTGCCTTGCTTTTTTACCATGTAATTTATTTCAATTATGTCTTATTTAATTTGGTATTTTATTATAAAATCCAAAGCTTTACCTTATTTGCCACGTATGCAATGGATTATATTTTAAATTATTTCAGGTTGCTTCTTCTTCTTTTGATAACTTTCTATGTATTTTTAATAAAAATTCAATTCCAGCAATACAATTGCGACTTAGAAAATGTAATGAAAAACGATCATAATCATGTACATATTTTGGAGTGCAAAAACGGGGGTGTAAAACAAAGTTGTAAAACAACAAGATATTATAGAAAAACATTTAAAATGTTGTGCGAACATATCGCAATTTTCAACAAACTGTTTGGGTGGCAAATTTTAATGTTCTACATTTCGATTTTTCTTGAATTCCTCGGTGGAGTGGATATAATTTTAGGCCCATATTTAAATACGAAATATGATTTTAATATTATCTTTCTGCTAGTAATAGCTGGAGTATTGGTTAATTGGTTGTTGTTGTTGGTAAGTTCAAATGTTTGCTCGCACTTTTTACATCGAAATATTTTAAGAACCAAAATATTTAAATAATTCAAGTTATTCCTTTTATTTTTTCATTTAATTGGAAAATTAAGTATTATAATTTTAATTCCAGATTATGGGAATCGTAGTAGCTGTAACATGCGATATGACAACAAAAGAAGCTCAACGTACAGCAACTGTTTGCTACAATTTATTGTTAGATGTCCCCACGGTTAGCAATAATCTTCAAGATCGTATTTTAAGAAAAGAGTTAATATTGTTAGCACAGCAAGCCACCCATCAGTGTCCATATTTTTCAGCAGCAGGGTTCTTTAATGTCGATTATGGTCTACTGTTCGGTTTACTAGGACTGTGACGTCATATGTCATTGTGCTCATACAAATCAACAAATGAATAGATTTAAGAATTATTAAAGTGTTATTTAGCTTGTTGTTTATTTTTAATAAGTATTAAGAATTTTGCACAAATCAAATTTGTATTACACAAGTGACTAATAAAGATAGTAAGTAATAATTGTTGTATTTACATTGTTGTGTCAACATTACTAATTCATTTGTGTTAATACATTAGTTTTATTTATTTTCAAATTTTATTAGTGCTTTTAGCTATCAAAGTTGGCACTATGTTTAGATGCATAGTTTCCGGTTATTTAATAAATGGAGTTCCCAAACTAGAACTGGAACCTTTACTTTGGTGCAATTTTTCCTTATATTAAAATCGGATGTATTAATTTCACTTTATTTAATATCACCGGTAAATTACGTTATTGCAATTTAATTATATCAATTTTTGACCACTTCTTTGTAGTCGGTTGTAATGCCAGAGTAAAATCTATTAGATTTTAATTAATTACGTATTTGGATGCAAATTGATATTTTGCAACGTCAAGAACACTACCTTTGGCAATTACTCCACCTTGACCGTTGATCGATCCAGAAATCAAGTTGATCTTCGTCAATTTAACTTTTAATTCAGATATTTAGTATTCCTGGTTTTTTGGTTTTGGACTGTTGTATTTCAGGGATGATGGAAGCTTTGCATTATTAAACGACGGTAGTCTTCTTGAAGCTTCGTGATAGCTGTTATTCTGGGTCAAGGTATTAGTCGTATTTCAGTGAGCTCCTTATCTACCACGATGGCAGTATTTCCTTTTATTTTGAAACATTCAATGAAGTTAGTCAAAGCATTTGTAACGAACCATTACTATGAATTTGTGTAGTTTTTAAATGATTTTTTCTACTTCTGCCACTAAAACGTCATTTATCGTACTGGTTTCCATTGCGGTAAGTAATAGTTTAATTACACTTTGACAAAACGTGGCTTTGATCGTTTTAGTCACAAGTTGAAGTTAGCAACTTGCGGATTACGCACGGATTGTGTTTTGTATCCAAACTGTCATAAAATAATAGCTAACCTAAAAGAAGTGCCAACTAGGAAAATTTTTATAATAATAAAATTATTCAGCATTAATAAGTTTTCGTTGTTTCAATGATGATTCAATCTAATATGGAACAATAACATAAAGTCTAATATGGAATAAGATGGAAACTGTATACAAGGTACACAACCGTCAAAAATTTTTATGCGGAATTTGATTGATTTTCTTTGCAACTTGTTGAAATAAAAATGTGTTTTTAATATAAACATCGATTTTTCACATGAAATAAACTCGTTCGTATTATACATATATCGGGTAGGGTTCGATTTACCAGACTCGAAAATACATTTTCCCGATAGAAATGGCTTTACAAAACGAAAGAACAGATAAATATAATCTCTTTAAGGTGAGGATGACAGTTGTCGGACTTGTAATAAGGCCACAATTTAATTTTAAAATTAGTTTTTCCACAAGAAACACATGTAAGTGTATTACTTGACTTGTCTTATTGGCACTGTGGAGTACCGGGCATCGCCCCACACCTCCTTCGTCTGGCTGGCATGTTTGCCTGATGTCTTGGTTCTGAAATAAAAGAAAAATTTCGCGTTGCTGCGGGTCGCGCCGAGGTGATACCTCTGTGTGTGGGTTGCGGTTTTCTGATTTTGCAGGGGAGGGTCGCGAAGCGTCGCGGTCCTCCTGCAGAATCCTTCGGAGAAAAATAGCTTAGAAAGTCTAGCCTGAATTGAAGTCCCATCTCGCCCTTTGAAGGTGAGGGCTTGCGGAGATGGGGTTGTTGATGTCGCTGCGTAGTTTAAGATCTATTGGTTGCTGCAAGATGCTTCTGGGTCTCTTATACCGCAAAAATCTTCGAGTTGGTAGTTACCCAGCTCTTGGATTAGTGGGTTTTCGGAGTGTCCAGAAGCTTCGTAAAATTTTTCCGTCAGGTGACGGATAAACTCTGCGATGGACTCCACGCCGGAGTCCGCCTGCAGCCTCTTGTTTGTGACGAACCATGGGGCCTTCATGGCGCGTCGTAGGGCGATGTTGCTGGTGGAGGTAATGTGGGTTAGGTGGGATTTGGCTGCGTAGCCCCAGACGGGGCTGCGTAAGTTAGGATGGGTCGGATGATGGTTTTGTATAGGATGAGTCGGTTCGGGATGGAGAGTTTGCTGTTGGCATTGAGCAGTGGGTGCAGTGCCGCCATTGCTTGCTTTAGCTGCGGTGTCTTTGATGTGGGGGCCCCACCGTAGTCCCTTGTCGAGGGTGACCCCCAAGTATTTGAAGGTGTCGTTCCAAGGAATCGCGGTGCCGAACATCGTGAGGTTTCGCGTGGGGAGTCTGAGTAATTTTAACGACGATCTCCGTTTGTGGGGTTCGCGCAGACTGAGGGTGCGTCCGTTTGTCTGCTGAAGTATGTTGCCGTACTTTTTGCAGGGTTGACCCCGATGCGCCAGGTGCGGCACCATACTTCAAGTCCGTCGAGGGCCGTTTGTAGGCGGTTAATAATCGGGTCGGGCCTGAAGGAGCTGGTGTAGAATGCGGTGTCGTCCGCGTAAAGCGCGAGGTTAGTGGTCGGTGTGGCCGGGGCGGCGGGCGGTGTTGGTAGATCGCGAACGTACAGGGTGTACAGGAAAGGAGCTAAAATCGCGCCTTGATGTAAGTGTATTATTGCGTAATAAAACACCAAATATGGAAACATTCTGTTGACGGTACGTATGCTGTGCCTGGGTTGTCAGGGACTAGTGGTCAATACTCGCAAAATCCATACATTTTTGAGTACGCATCCCTCCGGGCGCTACAAGCGGTTTTAATAAACGCAACTACGTCAAGAGTCGAATTCACATAAAAGTGATGTCGGATGATAATTTCTACACAAAACCTCTAGGTTATTGAACACTTTTAACAACGAAAATACTTTGAAATTTTTTGTACATTTCTACACTATGGTTTCAATAGAAGAAAGAGTTGGTAAAATATCTTCCACCCAACCGTTCAAATTTAATTAAACGATTTTCGCATTTGCGCAATAGGTAAACTGTGTTCTGTGTTGTCGGACCAGAGTATATTTCAAAAGCCTCTTTTGTAAATAAATATATCTGTACGCTTCCGTGACTTTCACTTCAATTTAAGGTTCACTTCAAATTATTTCGCTCATTTAATTTATTTAATCGTATGGATACATTGCACAAGTTATATACAGAATACAAAATCACAAAATCAAAACAAAAAGAATAACACGAAAACGGAAAATGGAAAACGTCGTCTCAGATGTTGAGGCTCGCCAGATAGTCGACGCTAGGCAAAGTGCCCCGAAGAAGTCCGCCACCTCCCCGTACCTGGAGCCGGGGCACTCCATCACCAGGTGTTCGACCGTCTGGGAGGCGGCGCCAATCATGCCAATGGCTCATTTAATTAAATGTTATTAACAATTTTTGTATTTGTTGTTAACTATACGTCACCCCATCTGTAATATTCTTTGTCAGTTTTAGAATTCCTCATGGATGATCACACGCATGCACACTTTGCGACACAAAAGCAAAATAATAACAAAATATAGGCCCTAAACCCTGCTATTATGCAAATGTTTGGTACGGTACTGGATTGATAGTTGTTCTCAATGGTCTTCAATTTTGAGTGATTTAACCTGTTATCTTAAAATACTTTGCGATTTTTGCAAAATAATGGAGTCGATGAAAATTTTGATGCCAGATGTTGTTTCAACAAACTACTAAAATTCGCTCTCTCTAGTCTTCTTCTTCTTCTCAGCCATCTTTCGCCCACTGCTGGACATAGGCCTCTCTAATTTCTTCCAAGCCTCTCTATCTTTAGCTATTTAGTACCATTGTCTTCCAGTCTTTTGTTTTATGTCATCAAGCCATTTTTTTGTGGTCTACCTACACTTCGTTTTGTTAATCTTGGGCGCCATTGAAAAATGCGAATTGGCCACTCTTCGTATGATTTTCTTGCTACATGTCCCACCCAACTCCACTTCAGATTTGCGATTCTTCTGACTACGTCTGTCACTTTAGTTGTTTTCTTATTTCCGAATTTCTGATCCTATCTCTCAAGCTAACTCCTAGCATAGCCCTTTCCATCGCTCCATCCAAAGGATGGAGCTCTCTCAGTGATACACGATAAATCCTCTTGTACGAGCGTAACCGGCGAATGATGCACTTAATTATTAATCTGAAACGATTAATTAATTTACACTAAACTTTAGTAGATAAACCAAAATAAAAATTGATCGCATTTACAAACCACTCGCTTCAAGGTTCGGTGATCACTTCTTAGCATGACCGCGCGCGACCTTCTTATCTCACATACACGTGACTTGTAACCGAAGGGGAATATAGGAAAGGTGCTGCAAAGCGTACCTTTCGTAACAGAAATTGGGATTAACAATTTCTTGTTGTAAACCTCACAAAAAATAGCGGCAGGCAGGCAATAACTTGGCCTTCGAATTGAAATAACAGCTGGATGATACTCGGTGAAACATAAACGTATTTTTAGTACCCTGAACGACTTTTCACATTTATTTACCATCGACGTTAGGAGATCGTCTATAAAGGACGTTGTTGCCTTAGGGGCCAGGAAGGGGCGGGGTGTTAGCCAAATGTGACGTCCGCATAAAAATTTCATTTTTGGGATTTCAAAAAAATTGTGTTTGAGTATTTTTTCTTATAATTTTAAAATATTATGATAATAAATGAGGGGGTCCTTGATTTGTGACTATTTGACGTTTTGAAAAAGGAGGAAATAAAAGATTGTAACCAACTGTAATAAAGGGGAGGGAGTCAAAATTTTGAAAAATTTTGGGCGGCCTTATGGACGGCCTCTAATCGAACAATGGCTAAAAAGTTCCTACGAGCAATCTTTGATATTTACTGAAGGGAATCTAAAACCAGTTGCTTATGTTAACAGGATAAATCACTATTTTAAATCCTATTTAAAATTTTTGCCTTGAATAAAAAGAAAGTCAGGAGCAATTTAATTCTTGATGAGATTCAAAAATATAACAAATTGTACATTTAATTCGGTTAGAATACACATGAAGGGAACCAAAAATTGCAAACAATTTGCAAAAACTAAAGGCTTGGTAATATAAATTATAATAGGGCCTCTAAGTAATTTTTGGTCTCATTTTGAACACAAATTTTGAGATAGCAGCGCCAAAATTTGAATTTGGAGAAATTAAAAAAATTAATTAAAAAATAAAAATTTTGGGAAAATTTTTTAGAAATGCAAAAAGGCAAAAACATAGTCGACCTGAATTATAAATTGAAAAGAAAATATAGTTGAGTCACGTGGTGACATTTGGTTGTAAATGTATTTACCATGTACCACGTGACATTTTTAAGGTTAGGGTCATTCGAGCGTCGGAGTCGGTTGCAAAAGGTGGTGAGTAGATTTTGTATTTTCTTTATCAATCTGGGTCTGAGGAGATCAATTCCACTATGTGGATAAGATCGAAACCTTAGGTCATCCAGTAAGTTGTTGAAATTATAATTTTGTTTGTTATTTTTTCATTCGACGATGTTGCTGAATGCAACTCCGCTTTTTGAATGTTTACGTTGATAAACATTGGTGTCTACTGGTTAGACTTTGATTGGCCTATTACCTCAACTATATGTTCTTTTCAACAAATTTTCTATTTGAAACTTAAACTTCTTAAATTTAGTTATGATAAGATTAAAAATTAAAACTGTAGAAGAACTGAACAATTGAAAATTGTTATTTTCGTAAATATCAAAATTTAATTTTCCCTAAATCACACCAATGTATCAGACCACAGAAAATCAATAAATTGTCAAAAAATATCAACAAATCATAAAAATAATTAGATTTAACATAGCTTTGTGGTTCATGGCGCCCAAAAATTCAACAAGAGTAGTTATAAAACAGTTTGAACCATAGCAATATACTATTTTATTTAAATACAATATTAATTCTTGATGTAATTTACAGTAGCTTAAAAAATAAACTAAGCACTGCAGCAATTTTATAGAATTAAGCCAAAGCGAAATCATGACAGTATAATAAAAGAATTAAAATGTTATGAGATTTGTGATATTCTTCTAACTTGGTTTACGACTGATTCTTCGTCGGACTGAAATGCGATAGAGTGGGCGTTCCTTAGGGTTCTGTACCTGGACCAACTATCTTTTTCCTTTAAATATTGATGGAGATGTGACACTTTTCACCAATCACAAGAGCATAACATGATCCATTGGAGCATATATAACAACGCAAATGTTTTTAAAATTTTATTCAATACTTTGTGCTTTTATTATGTAAAAAGTGGACAATATAACATATGTAATAGCGTACGACGTTAGAAGTAATATTAAATAAAATCCTTGTAACTAATAAATCGTGTTATTAATTGGCTGAAGAGGTACCCCGTATTTAACTTTAATAAAATCTGAAATTCTTTCACCAATCATAATAGTAGGTGCCGCAGTATGACCAGCTACCAACGATGGATAAATGCTAGCATCAACAACTCTTAAGTTTCTGAAACCATGAACGATTCCTCTGTTGTTTACAACCGAAGTTTTAGGATTTGTGCCCATTCTACAAGTGCCACTTTGATGATACGAAGATGCTGTCATAAGTCTGAAAGCGCAAATCCAATAATCCTTGCTTCCTAATACATGGCTTCTGCATTGTGGATAATCAACGAGGATTAGTGTTGCGTTAATTCTTCTTAAAGGTTCAGTGTTTATAATTTTCTGGATGTTTTGAATGCCCTGGTACAGAATTTCGACGTCATATTTCTCTGCCAAAAAGTTAGCATCAATGTTTGGATACTGATACGGATCTTTTGATTTGAGAGTTACCGAACCTACAGATTGGGCTTTAAGAACGAAAGTGAACGCGTTCATGACGCTTTGGTGATGTAAACTGTCAATTATGGCATGGTATGTTTCGTTCTTAACTCTTAAATCTCGAAGTAAAAATGTATCTAATGAACCAACCAGATTCACTATTACCTCCAGATCTGGATAAGTTTTGCTCGTTTCGAATTGAGTTTGGAAAAATCCAAGACCTTGACTATTGGAAGGGATGGTTAAAGGACCGTAATCGTTTAAAAAATCTATTACTTGTTGTGTAAAGTTGGATTTGGTTCGGTGAAATTTGTGCCAATATACGCGGCATAAAATACGCTATGATCGTAAAGGGTTTTTCCTACTGGAAGATCACTAATTAATGGAATATTCATTTGTCTTAAGTGTTCCCGGGGTCCAACGCCAGATAACATTAAAATTTGGGGAGTGTTTATTGCCCCAGCTGACAAGATAACTTCCATCCGTGCTCTGGCACAATATTGTCTACCATCCTTTGCAAACACAACTCCAAGCACATTTTTAGTTTGGGGACTTATAAGCACTTTGGTGACGTAAGCATTGGTTATAATTTTTAAGTTATTTCTGTTTCTTATGGGTTTTAAAAATGCGTTATTGGAGCTATCACGAAATTCTCGGATGTTATTTAATTGCATTTGAAAGACTCCCAGTTCATCCTTTCCATTATAATCGGTGCTCGTGAAATTACGCACAATTCTGCTGCCTTGAATGAAATCTAAAAATTGCTCACTAACTGGTCTAACGTACTTGACGTTCCAGTAACCGTCTCTTCCGTGGTAACCAGGATCCCCATTAACTTCAGAATTTTCCGACTTTATAAAATAAGGCAGAACTTCTTCATACGACCAACCGCGATTTCCTTCAGCAGCCCACCTGTCATAGTCACCTTTGTTTCCCCTTGAATAAAACTCATAGTTTACTGCGCTACTTCCTCCTAAAGCTCGGCCTCTAACAATTGGGCAGCGATTTCCACGCATTCCTATTAAAATATTATACGTAAACTTATCTGTAAACTCAGAATTAAAATTTAAATTACCTAAGCATGCGTGTTTCTGTTCGGTACTGTAGTAGCCCCAATTAAATCTTGACAAGTGTAAATGGAGATGCATGGCTGGAATAACAGAAAAATTTGTTTCGGGACCTCCAGCTTCGATTAGTAAAACTTTCCATTTTTTGACCTCGGATAACCTATTTGCAACGACTGCTCCACCACAACCAGACCCCACGACAATAAAATCCCAAAATCCGAATTCTAAAAATTATTATTTTGGGGATCGCATTTTTACTTTTTAAAAATTTTCTTACCTTCTACTAAGAGGCTGTGCTGCGGTCTGTATTGCTCGTTATCTATGGGCAACTGATAATAATCCGTTTCGTTAATTCCAGTTCTGATGAGATTTTCGTAATAATTTATCTCATCTGTTAGATCGGGTTCAGTAAACTCACCCCAAGAAAATTGAAAAAACAAAATAACGATAGCAAATTTCATGATGAAATTGCAGGTTGCAATTGTTGAACTACTTTTAATTATATCATAAGCAGATCTGCCTTTTTAAAGGCTTTATTTACATATCTAATACACTTAGTGAGTTATTTAGATAACTTAAAAAAACACAAAAATTATTTTAACAGTTAAAAATATGTTTTAATTACTTTTATAATACGTTAATCTAATAATTGTTAACTTTTATATTGTTTTATCACATTTCCAGAAACATGTATATGCAACTAATCAAAATTAGTTAGAAAAAACCCAAGGCAGCCTCAAAATATTTTTGATTCATACATAAATTTCAAAATATAAAGATAAATTGGGTTTAAATTTAAATAATTTGGAAAGCGATCAGGTTATAGTAGATTTTATGTAGAGAAACGTTAAAGCTACTGCACTCTCCCTCTTTTGACATTTTTTGGTTGCAGGGCTTGGTAAACACTGGTTAACATATAGAGTTCAAAGTTTGAATAATTACTTAAATGAAAAGAAATCAAAATAAAAAGAAAATATTTGCACACCTTGGAAGTATTCGCCGTTGAAAATCTTTTCCTGAAAAATTATATTTTCTAAGAATTTTATTCTTATCATTTTAGTGATATATGACTTTAATAATTAAGAGATTACCAATAAAATATTTGTTTGGAATAAAAGTACATGTACATAATTTAAGTATTGGGTTATTCTTAACCTTGGATTTACTAGATAAATATATATTGACACATTTTAAATGGCCTTAAAGATGTTTTTGAATATTTGAACTACGTCATCATACATTATATTTACAAAATTAACTGTGATAGTGAGCCATCGGATTTTTTTATGCCATTCTACGTAGCGACAGTTATTTGGCCTTCCACTTCATCTTGGGATTACTAATTTTTATATTTTCTAACGGTGTTTCAAGTGTTTGAAAATAAACTTGAAATAGACCACGTGTTTGGTGATCAATTATAATCTTCTAGGTGATTTAGTGCTGTGTTTATTTGGAGAACGACTACGTTGGTAGAAACTGGAGATCTTATTGTCATCTTGCTTTTTGGAGAAAAAGATGATATCCATTGTGTATGGTTCAATCTTACTATAAGCCTTTTTTTTGTTATAGAAAGGTTATTACACATATCCTATTAAGCTAGCCAGCCTGACCTGAAAGTGGCAGCAATAAGCAGTGTTCTTAAAACGGTCAACCATTCAAAGCCCCACCTGCTAAGGGTGTGCATTATCAGTCGAAACGGCGGAGCATGTGATTTGGACATACCCAGCTTTAGCGTTCAAAAGAGGATCCATGTTGGGGGATTTCTGGCCCACCATGGCCAGAATTTGTGGCACCCTGCCTTCTAAGATCCTCGAGTACATCCTCAATGTGGGATAGCTGGAGGTATAGGTGGGCGGAGGGCTACTACTGAAACCCGAAGGTAGCATAATGGGCCCGATTTTGTGGCCTGAGTGTGTGCGAAGAAATTTGCCTTTCACAAATAATCCAGATCGAGATCCAGACGGTCAACCATTCAAGTGCAAACCGCTACCAACCTTACTTGACTCCCATGAATCAACGAAAATGGATATTTGCTATGCCATATATCTTACCTCTGGAAACCTCTTACTGGAAAGAAGATCAGCAATCTGCGATATGCAGATGACACCTTGATACTAGCAGCAAATGAAGACGAACTGGTAGAAATAGTGGGAAGAGTGGTGAGCGTTAGTGGCCAATACGGACTGAAATTAAATACTCAAAAAACTAAAGTAATGATAATAGATAGAGCCAATAACAATCAGCCTCATATACGAAAAATATCTGGCTTTGATGTGGTAGATCACTTTGAATATCTGGGATCAATGATCACCAATGAGGGGGGTAGCAGTATGGAGATACGCAGAAGAATAGCTATTGCAAGATCAGCTATGAGTAAATTGACTCTAATATGGAGAGACCAAACAATAAGCAAGCACACAAAACTCAGACTTGTTAATGCGCTGGTGTTTCCAATTGCTACTTACGCTGCAGAGACGTGGACCATCAAGAAAGCAGATAGTAACAAAATAAATGCCTTTGAGATGTGGTGCTATAGGAGGATGTTGAGAATATCCTGGATGGCACACAGAACCAATGTCTCTATATTACAAGAACTAAATATAACCAAGCGACTACTCACCAGAATACGACAGCAATATCTTGTTTATCTTGGACATGTTGCCCGAAGAACAGGCAAAATGGAAAACCTCATTGTACAGGGGAAGATGGACGGACGACGACCGAGAGGACGGTCTCCGACGCGATGGGTGGATCAGGCAAAACCGCTGATAGATGAGAACCTGCCGGGAGTATCACAGCGTGCCCAAGACCGGGAGCAATGGCGGCTAATAGTCAACAGTGTAGTTTGATGTACTGTGTGTTCAAAGATGCCACTACACTCTTTAAGAGTAAGGATCGAAGAGAGATATCTTACCTCGATATTTTTAAATTTATTTATACATTTTTGAGATGGTCATTGGCCTGGTTATTAACGCGATCAACTGCTAGCGTAAGGCACCCGGGCAGAGTTTATTTTGTATGGTCATCTCCGTGCTTCTAAAGACACCTAAAACGGTAGTTTTCCTATGTTAATGAAATGCCATCGTTAACAATATAAAATAGGGTGCCAGGCACATCTGAGGACAGCCTACAAGCTATTTCAGATGTACAGAAATTAACATTTGTAGTATTAATAGCAGCTTCTGAATATGACCCATGCTGCTGTTAAGATACAAGCAGATCAACAGATCTCATAAAAGTTACAGAAACAGATTTATAAATTATATTGCAACTAGAAAATATACCCGTCAAAAAGACGGGTTTTCTAAGAAAAGGTTTCTTACAAAACCCGTCAGTCCTCCAAGTGTATTTTTGAATTTTCGGTTAACACTGTAGGTTCAGTGTTAATCCACTAACCGCTGTCGTCAACGACGTAAGCAATTGCTTCTGAACTAGTTACTCTAGAGGGTACTCTAGCAAAATTAATACCTCAAAGTTGTTGCCAGCACCTTGTGAGAGGACCACCGTCTTTTGTGCCCTTCGAAGCACGGAGACAGCGTTGCAAAGTGAGCTTTACTTGGAGTCAAACCGGGGCTTTTTCTTCTTCATGTGCCATATCCGGTCTTTCGGACGTTGGCGATTCAACTTGGTCGAAGCCAAGATGAATTTACCAGGGAGTATTATAATTCATGGGGTGGTTTCCCGTTGCCTTCCCCAAACCGGGGCACACCTTACATTAGCGGTTAATCGCGCTAACAACGAGGACAATGACCGTCTCCTCGTTGAACGGTGACTTATTGAAAGATATTGAGGTTAGAAGGCAAAAACGGCCGTTTTTCTCTGTTTTCTCATCGAAATTGAGGATGTCAACATTTATCAGCGTTTTGTGTTTTTCCTTTATTAGTAGCTGATCGGAGAAATTCAATTTTTTGTTGTTGTTTTCCAGTAGAAAAAAATGTGTTCTGCTACCCTCTTATTAAATGACAGATGGTTAGGATATTGTTTAGTTGGGATTTACTACACATAAAGGCTTGGACACAATTTTGAATTATTTAGATGCTGCTGCTAATTTAATGGTAAATGAATTATTTCTGGAAAAACATAATTAAACGAAATAGACATTGTTATGTTTATTTTGTAAACATTTCTCAAAATAAATAATAACAATAATATTACATCTTTTGCGTAATACGAATACGTTTAATTCATGTTACTAGATGTAAAACAGAATTAGAACTTGACAAATTTACAAAATGATAAGAACATAAATTTCATAAAGAGTAGGTATATGATTATAAATGTGTTAATAAAATTATTAACTTTTGTTATCAGATCTCGGATAGCGGGTATCTTTTCTGATTTAAAAAATAGCTACAGTGAAACTTCTATTAACAGACACCTCTAAATAGCGGACACCTCTAAATAGCGGACAGTTTTCAATTTCCCGGCAGAAATGCAAGGGAGTATATTGAGAAATTATTTCTTAATAACGGACGCGGACACTGAAAACTCTACCCCTACGCTAATTTAAATTGCTTAATAACGGACGTACTGAAATGAAATACGTTTGGGAATCACATATGATTATATAAAAATTGTTTCTGCGCTATGAAAATTTACAGTAGAACCCCGATTATCCGTGCGTGCATTATCCGTGAAGCGGTTTATCTGTGGATGCATTGCACATCGATTACCGTGCGCAGATTATCCGTGCGGTGCCAGCGGTTTATCCGTGATCGTTTGCAACTTCGGTAGTATACTATGTAAAATCAAATTTATAAAATTTATGCTTACTTCAAAGCTGCACTTGGATTACATACAAAGCTGTTTAGTGTATTTTTTTTGTATTATACATATTAGTAATATGAAATTTCGCTGAATTTATTGTTATGTACAAATGACTTTCGATAGATGAAAGCGCTTAATTTACAATATAATAAGTATGTATTAAACATATTATTTTATAAGTTAACAAAAAACGTCAATTATTATTATTATTATTCGTGTTTTTCAATTATCCGTGCAGAGCACGGTCCCAGTCGGCCCGGATAATCGAGGTTCTACTGTACTTTGGCTCTAACTGCGTATCCAATTTCCAAAAGTCAGTGTCTATAAAATTATGATAAGTAGACCTGATTTATATCTTTTATATCTAAAGCATATTTTTTTTTTCAATAGCGGACACTTCTCAATAAAGGACATTTTTACGTTCCTCATTGGTGTCCGCTATTGTTAACACCAGTGGCGTATTTAAAAAATGTTTGCAGTGGGGGCGAACCAGATTATTTTGTAGAATTTTGTTAATCCAGTCCTGCGCGTTAATGGTAAAGACTGTTCTAACAAATTCCAACATTAATAAAAAAGATATGAACTATAAGTCTATACAAACAAATCAGTGATAAATATATTTCATATAAGTATTAATCCACTCACAATTTTCCACTCACAAGCGGAGTGATAGAAGAAGAGCTGTGCTTAATTCCTTTGCAAAAGAAGAGCTAATAGAGCCAGCAAAAGAGATGGCAACCCGGATTCCGGAAGGGTAGATTTCTCCTGGAATCCTGTAAGAGAAGAAGAAAGCTAAGTCGGGTACTAGGCGGGTTTACGACATTTAGCATTAAAACTCGTTCAACTTGACGAGATGGAGTTGTACAGTTTCCAAATTAGAAATCAAAGCTACCTTGAAAGCAGAACTCTAATAACAGATGAAGATAAGTATTAAGATTAAAGCGTACGTCAACAGCGGTGTCCTCTAAATTTCCTCCTATAGAAAATCATGTATGATGGAGTGATATCACTGCTGCTATCAAACGGAGTTTATACCTGATTGGTATTGCAAAGAATCTGCTCATGCTAGCTACTAATAGTTAAGATAGACGAAAACGCGCAGACAGTTTTTATCAGTTCTACCAGTAGCAAATTTTTAGACAAGCGGGGGCTCTTTGAATGCAATTTCTTGAATTTTAAGCCAAACTCACCCCGGAAATCCCTTCCAGAAATCCTTCGAGTCAACATCCCAACTTTGCCTAGTTGAACCGTTCTTGGGGGATATTTTTAATGAGTAAAGTACTTGTCAAAACTCGGATTCACCCTAAAAGTGTATTTTTTCCTACACTTGATTGGATTTTTTATTTGTTAATTAGATCTTCACCTTTCATAATTCGTTGTAAAAACCAAGATTCTAGTATCTTTACTGTCGCCGAAAATAGGATGCTATTTTAATTTCTATGGCCGGGGTTACAGTTCAAAAGAACCAATGAGAAAATTGCATTCAAAATTAATTTTTAAAACCGCTTTTTAATCAAATTTGTGAACCGTCCGCAAATTTTACTTTTTTTATGTGTATGTGGTCTTGTTATATTTCATAGTTCACAAAAAAGATGGTGAAAATCGCATCAGGGTCGATGGATTAACGCCATAAATTACAGCGTGACCCACAAGAACTAGGAAAAAGGTTTTTTGAAGAAAAACTTATTTAAACGCAACAATTCAAAAATTTAAAAATGAATAACAATTAACAATAATCTTATGTACATCATAAATTAAAAAATTTTAAAGGGGTTTCTTTCTGCGTGGATACAGAGCTTTAAACGTGGAATGAAATTTCCGACTGCTTTCATACCTTTTCTAGGGATATTTTGTCCCACTCCTAACGCAAAGATTGTCTTAGTGATTCCAAAATGTTGTATGGTTTTCCACAAACTCTGGCCTCTAAAATTCACAATATGGCGTAATTCATTGGGTTGAGATCTGGTGAGTATGGTGGCCATTCAGCGGAACTGATAAAATCAGGAAAATTGATTTGTTTGATTGTTCTGTTGAAAGGTTCAATGTTGGTCATCAAAGTGCTGTTGGACCCACCAAAGAATTACAGCCTCTAAAATATCTCAGTGGTAGATTTCGTTCTTAATTTCTACTCCTTCCACAAGAACTAAAGGTGTTTTACCGGTAGTATAAATACCGCCCCAAACCATGACAGACTTGGACCCCCCCCTCTGCAAAATCAGAAAAAACCTGCAACCCACACACAGAAGTATCTACCTCAGGGCGACCCGCAGCAACGCAAAATTTTTCTTTCTTTTGCAGAGTCAAGAAACCAGGCAAACATGCCAGCCAGATGAAGAAGGTGTGGGGCGATGGCCCGGTACTCCACAGTGCCAAGAAGACAAGTCAAGTCAAGACAGACTTGGGGTATTGGCGGTGAACAACGATGACAGAAGGTCCGGGTGCTTCTTCAGACCAATACCTATCATTTTGACGATTGTGAAATTGTTCAATAGTAAAAATTTTTTCATTAGTAAAAACGAAATTTTCCCATTTTTGAGCAGCGGTGCTATATAGAAGAGCACGGCATCGTTGAAGTCGTACTCGCTTATTTTTATCAGTTAGCATTTGGGCTTTTTGCAGCTTATAAGATTTCTTCATAGGTTCATTTTTAGCTATTCGCCGAGACGACTCTCGCGTGATTCCGGTTTCACGAGCCACTGTTCGCATCAACAGTCGAATTTCTTTGAATCCCAAGTTTGATAATAATGCGATTTCGGCGAGTGTTGGCAGACCATTTTTTCTTCTTCCGGGTCGGTCTTCCATATTACTAAGTTTTTTGAATCGTTTTATGGCGTCGGAAACGGTTTGTCGAAGAATTTTAAGAATTCGAACAATTTCAGATTGACGATTTCCAGCTTCAAATAACGACAAAATTGCGGCGCGACTTTTGAACATTTTGTAACTCTCAAACTGATTATTTAATTTGTTTGCTCTTTTGTTTCTTTGATCTCTGTAGTTCTTAAAATCGGATTACTAGACTATTTTTCGGAAAAATTCAGTGATTTTCGCGAAAAAAAAAACATGGTTGTACGGGGTCTTGTGGGTTACGCTGTATATTCGAACATTTGTCGATAATACGGAACAATTCAGGTTTTTATTTATTGTAGTGAAAATGGTAAATTAATTATGCTGTATTTACAGTATGTCATTTAAAAACGTCTATTTGGGAGTATACATTTCAAAAATCTGTTAGTAACCTCATTAGTAACCAAATTAATCGAGGTTCTTCTAGTCCCCATGTTGCTAATGCTATTTGCAGTTTGAAAGATGTTTCATAGATGGCACGCGCATAGCATAACTATTATCTTGTCTTATTTCAAAAAAAGTGGGTTTTGAAATTATTGCCAAAATTTGTAAAACGTAGAAAAACGTATTGTTACATATTCGACTATCCCATTATCAAACTATTGACTAAATAAAACTTGTCAGAAATTCATCTTTTATTTTTTTATATGTAAATAAAATGTTTACAATAACATGAATTTTTATTAGTTTATTTATATTGATGAATTCTTTTCCTTTAATTTTAAAAAGTTGAAAAAAATAGTATTTAATTTGGGAAAAATATCATTTTGAAAACTACGGTGTTTTGGGATTTGTATGTATGTATGTAAAATGCATTGTTATACATTTTTAAAAAATACATCGTAATGAACAATAATTTTCTCCATGATAGTATTTAGTATTACGTTGTGATATATTTATAAATTTGCAATTATGTTTTATTATTGCATTAACTATCTAGATAGTTAATTATAAATTTGCTTAGTAATGTCTGATCTATGTATGTACTATATATAAATTATATTATTTTTAAATTATTTAATAAAAATAGCTAATTTTATAAACAATGGTTATAATAATTTAATTAATTTATTGTTATATTCTCGTATTTTATCTAACAGGAAGTTTAATAATAGAAGATCAAAATGGAGCTCTTATTATTGTTCTGATATATTATGTATCATATACAAAAGATTTACTATATACCGAAATAAAAATATTCACAAATAATCCTCAACAAAAACAAAAATTTAAAACATTATTATATAACAATAATCTGTTCTATCAGTACGTGAGTTCTGGAATGAACTATCACTTATAAATACATTTTAATATTACGATTAGTGAAATTACCATCACTTGTGGTATTAAGAAGCTTTCGTGGTATCAATCAATGGATAACTTAAATAATACATTAAAAACCAAATATTCTGGATAAGGCGAATATACTTTCCAAACTATTTTTTGTGTAAATAATTTGTTTTAATTTATAATATTTATAATAAAATATACTTTTCAGGTGGTTCCGAAAAATATGTCTAGAAAGTGTAAAACAGAATTTTCATATTAACGATCTGCATGAATGCTTATCAAGTGATAAATCAAGTCAATTGACGAATTTACTGGAAAGTAATTGGAATTATGAAGTTATTCGAGCTCAAAGTAAAAACAAAACTCCAAGTTTGCGACGAGTTATTAGAAAGACCTACTTAGGTCGTTATTCATGTTATGGAATACTATTTTTTTTCCAAACAGCAATATTTTCGTAAGTAACTTTTAGCAAACATAATATATATTACGTACATATAACTAAATATAAAAAATTTAGACCATTGCAACCAATTCTGCTAGCACAATTTATACAAGTGTTTTCCGAAAATCCAAATAAAAATGAATCCAAACATCATTTGGAAATGCTATGTATATATGGTGTATCAATTATATTGGTTAGTGGTATATATATATTCTTAACTAATCACTTAACGTATGTATTTAACCGCATTGGCATGCAAGTGAGGGTTGCATGTTCAGCACTTATTTACAGGAAGGTAACGTGTTCGTTAAAATTGGTTGGAATTTAATTTTTTTCTTAGATTTTAAGGTTAAGTATGGAATCCCTAAATGCATCTTCAGTAGGCCAGGTTATAAATTTACTTTCAAATGACGTTAATAGGTTTGATTTGACAGCCCCATTATTAAATTATTTATGGATTTCGCCGGTGGTATTACTAATAGCTGGAGCTTTCCTATGGTACGAAATCCAAATTGCTGGAATTGTGGGACTTGCAATATATATATTAGCATTTCCGTTTCAAGGTTTGTATAAAAATACTTTTTCTTCACCTTTCCACTCCACCTTGACGTTTGACTAATTCACTTCACTACAGTTGAGATGGGGTCGTTTTCTATATGTTTCCCATTGCCTATAGATTAATCTTAGGTTTTAGATCACAACAGTATAGACAGTGCAGTTTGTGTGTAAGTAAGGCAAATTCACTTAAATCTCGGACGTGATAGGTATTTTATATTTTGTGATCATCATGTAGGGTAGGAGAGATTTACAGCGATGTTCGTCGCTAGAGTGGATTAACGAGATATATTAGTAATAGGGAATGAAAATTTTTATAAGCAAGCCTAAAGCATGAAATTTAGTACTTCGCCGTACTCAACCGTGGGAGTATTTATTTACAAAAGTATGCCACCTCGCCCAAGTGATAATTGCAGATAAATTCAATTGAGTTGTTCAACTTTGATTACGAAAATTCAGGTCAAGAGGTCTCAAGATAGCTGTAGCGTGTGGAAGCACTTATGTAATACGGAGTTTACCTCTTAAGCTAAGAAGGTCAAGGGGAAGGGAGGGAATGCAACCTATGATGTTCCAAGATAATGCCATACTTTTCTCACTCATGCCTAATGAAATGGTCGTTAAGAAGGTCAAAAATATGAAGCAAACATTTGTTCACAATAAATTCTCTTATTCTCCTTTTCTAACAGCTAAGTTACTCTGAAAGAGTATAAGGGTTATGAGTTCGCTCAGGATGTGTAACGGGAAAATTCGTCACGAAACACACGCATCGCGTGCAAAAGTAAACTTGCTCGTTGTAAAAATGTCGGAAGAGCTCCACCGAAAAATACAACTCGGAGGAAAACAGCTTAAACGAAATTCTTCTTTAGATTGCAATATCTAGCCAATAAAGATACGTAGGATATTTTATGGAAATGATGCAATATGTAAAATACGCAAGTAATGTAAGTTTAATAAGGAACCTTTAAATACATTTAATATTACGGTTGCCGTACTGAAACCGGGTCTACTCTGACCCAGAAGTTACATTTTTGTAAATATAATCTACAGGAAATTTTTTAATTAAATTTTTTTTAGAATTCTAATATTTTTAGATAACAAAATATATTTATCTGTCGGATTTCAAAATATAATTTTTTAAGCAAAGTATTCAGTATTTGTTAACACGGGTTATAACTGACCCGGTTATGGTATAATAAGATATAGATTTTATTTCGGAAACCTTCATCACTATTATTAGCATCAGTATTAAATAATATGAAATTTCAATGCGGTGACTGTTCAAGTAATGAGTAATAAAAAGAAATAAATAATGTAATAGATAAAATATCGAAATTTATATTATTATTAACCTTTGAAATTAATATTTGATTCGAATTTTTAAAAATTATAAGGTTAAATGAACAATAAAACGAAACATTATTTGTAAGCTTTCAGCAATGGTTACTGCTGTCATCAGATAAAATATCAAAGTAAAGCCAAAAAATTATTAAAATAAACATCTTATTCCTGTTAACATCATTACTTACTTTTTGCTTATTCCGGTTAATTACTCCAAATTAATTTCAGGCGTGGTTGATTTTTCTTCAAATAAACAAATACAAAGAAAAGAGATGGCAAACAAATAATTCATATATTTTTCAACAATAAAAATCTATATTCATTTACAATCGATACATCAAATTATTATCTAAATTTCGCTTTAGTACGAAGCAAACGTGAACCCGTGTAGTACTATATTCACTCACAAATTTTCTTTTAAAAGAAGCAAAATAATTGGCTCAGTACGTATTGACCACAAATGTGTGATTTAATGACTTTAAATTTAAAATAACCAACGCAACTGATACCTTAAGTAGCAAAAATATGAACTCACCAGCTGGTTGAGGTCTTACAAAATAAATAAGATGACAGATGTTGGTACTCAAAAGACAGTTGCTGGCATCCACTTGATGAACTTGGAAATCGAACAAATACAAACTACACTGGATTGATACCTTCAAATAATGCCGCGGTTCTAAGACGGAGGATTATGCTCGAGACGATGGACGGAACACCCCAGATGATGATTGTTACGATGAAAATACCCAGCAATAGACAGATGTCAAGAACCGTATTGTTCTTATCGCGTACCAAACTAATCAAAATTGAAGTGCTTGAATTTATAACTAAAGCTCGCTGACTCAAAGTTATTGCACTATTCGACACATGAAGATCATTAACAATAATAAAAGAACTGTGAGTCGAATTCTTCTTCAGAAATAAATTTCCACCCTACGGCGCAAAAATAACTCCAAAAGATCACTATAGCGTGGTCTGCGCATAATCTCAAAAATTTTCCAAAAATGGAGCCGACGAAAAATCTTGCCAACAGATGTTGTTTCAACAAGTACGAAAATTAGCTCTTTTAAGTGACCTAATAAAAATTCGCTTATAAAAGCTCAACCGGCATTTGATGCATTAAATTGTTAACCGACTTGGTAGATAAACAACACGAAAAAGTGCACCGCACTGACGTTTGCATGTATTCCAAGCTGGTTGATCACTCCCCGCTTTTCAGCGTACCCTCGAGCAATTCTGCTTTATCAGTCACGTGTCTTGTAACTCAAGGGAAACAATAGGAAAGGTACAGTAAGCATACCTTTTGTAACAGAAATTGGACGTAACAATTTTCTGTTATAATTTTCGGGGACGGATAATAAAACCGAACTCCGATTTTGACCATTTTTGAAGCGGATTATAAAAGGTGATGGTCTAATTAGCGCATAAAAAAATAAAATTTGCGGATTATTCGGGGTAAGGTAAACTGCACTCCAAATGTACCTCATAATGGTAAATTGCACTCCAGGTAAACTGCACAAAATTTTGCAAAGTAGTAAACTGCACCCGAACATTTTCAGGTAAGCTGCAACCCAAAATTACGGATTATACAGAGTATAACAAAATTGTTTTGTTATACGATTAAATTTATTAATTACCTGATCCTTATATAAAATTAACTCGAGTTTTGGGTGAGAATTCGAAATTAGGGGTTCGTAAATATACTTTTCTCGATAGAAATGGCTATACCAAACGAAAAACACAAAAATACAAGCTCTTTAAGGTGAGGATCAATCTTATCGGAGTTTTAACAAGGCCACAATTTAATTTTGAAAATTGCAATATTCCCATAAGAAATATATGTAAGTGTATTATTGCGTAATATTATGCAATAATATTATGCATTTTGGTAACACTCTGTGCAGATTCATACTACCGGATCTACTTGAAGGCGGGGCTAACTAGAACAGCGTTAGGAAGGAATCAGTCGCTCCCTGAGATCCGTCGCGTCAACTTGCAAACTTTTCGAGTTGGGGCCGCTTGGGGGAAGTTTTTAATGAGTTTAGCGCGTGTCAAAACCGCTCGGAGCGCCGTTCGCGCCCGGGACGGGCGCGGGCGGTTGCGGAGAGTAGGTTTTGACAGTGCAACCATATCAGAAACAAATTCACACAAAAAGTGATTTTTCAAAATTTTTGTCCGATCGCAAATTTAATTCTTTTATTAGCTAATTACATCATTATCTATCATAATTTGTTGTAAAAAGAGATTCTGGTATATTTACAGTCACCACAACCTATTTCAATTTTGAGGACGGGATTACACTTCAAAAGAGCTAGGTTAATTTTGAGATAACAATTAATTAAAAATAATAAGGAAATTACCTGCTATTAAACCAAAAATAATCCCTATGGTAAACTGCACGAACTTCGAGTGCAGTTTACCATAGGGATTATTTTGTTTTTGTTCGAGTGCAGTTTACCACTTTTTTGGCTACCTGCAGTCGTTCGTGCAGTTTACCGTCACCCGATTATTCACACAATTTTGAAAAAAACGGCTTTAAAAATTAATTTGGAATGTAGTTTTATCATTGGCTCTTATGAACTGTAACCCCGCCCATCATAATTAAAATGGGTTGTGGCAACATTTAAAATACCAGAATCTCGTTTTTTACAACGAATTATGAAAGATAACGGTGTAATTAGCTAATAAAAAAATTAAATTTGTGATCGGACAACAAATTTTCGAAAAAAATCACTTTTTGTGTGAATTCGTTTCTGATGTGGTTGCGCTGTCAATTCCGCTCGGAGCGACCCGGAGCTTTACTTACTAAAAACATCCCTTAAGTAGCCCCAACTCGAAAAGTTTGGAAGTTGACGCAACGGATCTCAGAGAGCGACTGGTATCTCCCCCACCACTAGTCACTGTCAACCCAGGCACAGCACACGTACCGTCTACAGAATGTTTTCCATATTTGGCATTTATGAAATATTTTATAATATTATGAACACATTTAATGTCGACTCTTTTCTTGAACTCACCCCTACGCTAATCGAGATGTTCCTGCTGTAGTTTAGTCTTATCGTCAGTGATTTTCATAAACGAAACCGTTGTACGGGACAACTTGTTATTATTTAAATAATAATAATAATAATAGAATTTATTAAACAATATGCACATCATACAATTTACAAATTATATAAAAGAAAACATAATAGTTTAAAAGGTAGCTGGTTCAGCAAGCTGATTTTCAACCAGTACCGAAGGAATTAAGTTCCATCAATTTGAGCGACTAACAACCGATTAATCACTTGCTTCTTAAATATAAGCTTAGATTCTGCATTTTCGAAGAGATCGGAAAACCTGTTGAAGATTTGGAATGCACGGTACTCAAAAGATCCTTCGAACTTAGAGGTCTTGTGCACAGGTACTGAAAGATTACCACCATTCCTCAGGTTTAGATTGTGGCACTGGGATCTTTTATTCAGGAAACATTGGAGATAGTCCGGAAGTCCTGTTTTGTAGATCCCAAACAAGAACAGAGCAAAATTCAGTTCACAACGTGATTCTAATTTCAGAATATTCCATTTATTGTAGAAGGGAGTGATGTGGGCACAACGTTCAATGTTGAAGACATAGCGAAGACACGAATTCTGTAAGATTTGCAGTTTACTCTTTAAACTGTCAGTGAGAAAACCAAAGTAAACAGTAGAACAGTAATCGATATGACACAATACTAAACTTTGAACCAAGTTCCATTTGACATGCGGAGGTAGGAATTGCTTGTATCGGTACAATGTCTTGAGCTTGAAATAACCTGTGCTACATATTTTATTGACATGAGCTTCGAAATTCAAGGCAGAGTCCCATATAACACCAAGAATGTTCCACCATTTCGGAGAATTCCTTTGCTTGACATTCAGAGTCTAGACAGTTTTCAATAAACAAGGTTTATTTGAAACACGGTTAGCATTTATTCCATCGAGACGAATCACCCGCAAAGGAGTGGGTATTGAATTGGCACCATCGGAAGCAGAAATTACCCAAATAACATTTTGGACGTATTCAGTGTCTTTCTTCTCACGGTTATTGGCTAATCCCTTCAATGACTTGGGAACACCATGAACTAAAACGCAAAGAAATCTATTCTTACCGTTCTTGAAATCGACCCAATCATGCCAACCTTCATAAATTTTACTAAAGCAATCTTATCTTAATTAATATATCTAATTACTGATTACTTTCTACAATGATAGTTAAGTACGACATTCTTAAATTTTATTTCAGTTTAAGAACATTGGATAATTGTGTCAACATTAAGAATGAAATTTAAATGGTAAAAATGGATTTTTACTTTGTCACATGAAATATGAGAAAGTATTGAAAAACAATTGATATTATAATGGATTTACACTTTTAGAAGTCCCATATGCTAAATAAGACCATTTTCAAAAATTCCACTCTGCAGCAATACCTAATAGGAATTCTGAAACCAAATTTGGGATTTTGTATCCTTATGTTAAGACTTAGAGCTGATTAGATTTTGGTTAAAATTAATTTTTAAAAATTTCTTTTTTGATTTGTGATAATTTAAAATCACTGCATGGTTGTTTGTTTGATTAACTATTTAGTTCACACTTTGACTGTTTTAAAAAAATTCGATGTACATGCGGTACCGATGACGTCCAATATAATAATTTGAAATAATTAAATATTAAATTTTTATTTCAGGATTATTAGGACATATCATGACCAAATTGCGCATGAAAGTTGTACAAATAACTGATGAAAGAATTCAAAAATTGTCAGAAGTTTTTTCCGGAATCAGACTTATTAAAATGTACGCATGGGAAAACCCATTTAAAAGCGTGATCGACTCAATTCGCATTCAAGAAATGAAAACGTTGAAATTATCATTAACTTTAACAGGCATTATTATATCTTCTATGAATTTTACATCAAGATTGATACTATTTGTAACAGTAATAACTTACACTTCAATGGGATTTGCAATAACTTCTGCTAAAGTGTTTTCAATTATGCTAATTTACAATATATTACAGACTTTGGTTACAATTGCATTACCAATTTCTATAAATTATTTTTCAGAGACTTTGGTTTCTATTGAAAGATTACAAGAGTTTTTATTAATGGAAGAAAAAAAACTGCAACCTACATTGGGTAATAAAGGAGAAATTACATTAAAGCAAATTGAAATTTCTAGGCATTCGGAATTTCCGTTGTTGAGAAATATTTCCATTAATGTTAAACCGGGTAGTTTATGCGCTTTAGTGGGTCCCGTAGGGGTGGGAAAGACAAGTATTTTGCATTTGCTACTTGGCGAATTATCCTATAATTATGGTACTGTGGCAATAGGAGGAAAAGTGGCTTACGCGTCACAAAAATCTTGGATTTTCGCATCAACAATAAAACACAACATATTATTTGGCCAGAATTACGATGAAAAACATTACCAAAACATAGTAAAAGTTTGTTCGTTAACGAGAGATTTTGAACTTTTCCCACAAGGTGATGAAACTTTGGTGGGTGAAAAAGGAGTTACTTTGAGTGGTGGCCAAAAAAGCAAGAATAAATTTGGCCCGAACTATTTCCCGAGAAGCCGACATTTATTTGTTAGATGATCCGCTATCTGCAGTAGATGCGCATGTTGGTAAAGAATTATTTGAAAATTGTATTATGGATTATCTGAAAGGAAAAACTCGAGTGATAGTCACTCATCAGTTGCAATATTTAAAATATGTTGATCATATTGTTGTTCTTAATGATGTAAGTAATTATAATATATAATATCGTCAATAGTTATTTTTACAATTATTACGTTTTAGGGTAAAATAGAAGCGCAGGGTACCTTTGAAGAACTTACAAAAGTTAACATTGACTTCACTAAATTATTGACAGCGTCCGAATCACAACTAAGCGATAGCAAACAGAACGAGGCAGAAGATTTGGTAATTGAAGAGGTCGATGCAACGTTAAATGAAATGGTAAGACTTATCGTTTTTTCGAGAATGATTGCCGTGGTACGATTTGTCGGGAGTTTATTGATGGTAGTGGAGACTAGCTCTCTTCAAAGCTGTCACAATTTGTAATTAATTGTAATATTTGACCTTAGTTTTCGGCAGATCTTCAATATAACTTTAAAGTTGTGAACTGTTTAATGTTTATTAGTAAACATAAGCTTTGCGCCGCCATTACCGTATGAAAAAATAAAATCATTTGTGATCAAGAACGTCATCTGCGTCAATTGTGTTTGGGCAATAGTTGTTGGTTTTGTTCTGTACTAAAGTATGGCAACATTTTGCTATCTTTAAGAATGGAAGTTTCAACTACTGTGAATACATTCCGTAGCCATTTCAAAACTATAAGTAATCTAATTGTAAAAATATTCAACAGGTATTTTTGTATTGTGTTAAAAACGATTATACTGTCACACCCACATGCTGTGTTTTTCTGTTGTTTAATTGTAACTACAGATCCATTTGTAACGCCGAGCAGGAGAATCGACGCTTTGCAAGCGTACGGTAAGGACAGTTTCAAAAATCAAATTATTAGTGCGGAATCTGTGGTGTGGTGCCCTCAATTATTTAAAATCCCGTCAATCGTCAACGCATAAGTGGCGCCCAAAATATTTACAAGTAACAACCTTATGTCCCGCGTTAACATCTTGTGGGACAAGAAAGTTCCACAAAAAGTAATTCAAAATCACCTACACCCGTCCTATTGAGCTGCCAGCAACCTTCTATTTGTTACTATGGCGCGTTTATGACGTAACACGTCAAAGAATAACAATAATTGGTATTGTACATCCTTAAAGTTTCAAAATTCACTCAGCTACGAACAGGAACATTTTTGTCATCATTTTAAATTTAACGTCTTAAAAGGCGCGAAATTTAAAATTGCACCTCCATTCGTTCTTATGGTATTTATTCCATGGCAAATAATTCCCGGCAAAACGTACCCAACTCATAGACTAAGTATCTAGAAGTTAGTTGCTTATTAATAATTTTTACACTTCAGAGTAATGAAATAGAAGTTGCTGATGAAGAAATCGCATTAAATGATAAAATCAACAAATCAATCTTTTGGGAATACATTAAATGTTGTAAAAAATAAATGTGCATTATTCATGGTTGGAATTTTGCTTATTCTCACTCAAGTTTTTGCAAGTTGCACAGATCTTTGGCTCACAGTTTGGTAATTTCAAGTGCGAGTATCCAAAAACTAAATCCCAGGGACTAACCTGCTACGTATACTTTAGTTTCTGGACTTCATACACTTGTATTTTTTTTTATATTTGTTTATTTATTAGGACCAATGCTGAGAACACCAACAAGTCTTCTAATATCAACGTTACTATACCACTGGAAACTGATTACAACTTATTATTAATAAGTAATCGCTTTGAGTTTCTCAGCACCAAGACGATAATATCCATATACGCAGCTATCGTGGTGCTTTTAATATTATCAGGCATTGTATCATCAATTCTGTTTTATCAAATTATAAATTATATTTCAAAACTTTACACGATAACTTGTTTCAATCGCTACTATATGCACCTATAAAATTTTTTGATAATAATCCAAGTGGAAAAATTTTAAACAGATTTTCTCGGGATGTAGGAATCTCTGATCAAATTTTACCAGAAGTATTGTTTATGGCCGTAATGGTAACTAAAAAAATTTATTTCATATCGATTTAAAAATTTTTTGTTCCTGTTTTAGATAATTATGCTGATCATTGGAAGTTTAGTTTTGATATTTATAGCTAATCCGTACATGATACTTGTGGTATTTTTGTTATCGTTTCCTTTTAATAAATTTCGAAAGTGGTATGTAATTGTTACACAAAATTTGAAACACATAGAGAGTGCAGGTATTTTACAAATAATTTAATATTTTATAAATTATTTTGTTGTGCATATTAAATTTTGGATAATTTATTTAGCAAAAAGTCCGGTTTATTCCTATGTAAATGCTACTTGGAATGGGGTCCTAACAATCAGAGCTACAGAAATGGAATCAGCACTGAAACGAGAATTTGATGGCCACCAGGTTACAATAATATTTTAATCAATTATAATTTTTAAATAAAAATAATTAAGGAATTCAATATTTCAAGTTAATTTAAGGGGTAATGACACTCTTGAAACACAAAAAATAGCATAACTTTAATAATTTTTATGGCCTTACAGTAACTACAATAAAATTTTGTTTAGGGATTTATTGTACATATTTTAGAAAATAGTTTATAATTTTTTATTTCAAGTTTTTATTGCAAAATTACAGCGGCAAATCTCAGTAAAGAAAACATCTCTTTTTAAATAGCGTTCCGCGGCCGGCAAGTTTTCTCTTTCAATTTTTGACCTTCAACAAAACACAAATTTTTTTAAAATTTTAAATAAGATTATCTCAAGAAGTACGTAGGGAAATGAAAAAATACTGATTTTTGTAAGAATAGTGGACGATTGGTTTCAAATTTTTATTTTTGTTGTTAAATTATATAAAAAATTGTTTAAAACATGAAAATTTTACGATGTAACATCAAATACCTACGTACTTTTCCTGATAATTTAATTTTATAGCTACAGTTAAAATTTCAAGAAAATTGGTTAAGATCTGTTAAAATTATGTTGCCGGCCAATTTACCAATTGTAGGTTTGAGATAAAGCGTTTTAAAGTTTTACATAGCATCATTTGATAAAATTTTTGTTTTTAGTTTTTCCTTCTGACTGATTTTAACGACATCCAAGTCCCTTTTGCAGCGTCGGACAGCAATCGCTCCGAGAACTTATCGCGGCGTGCATCAACTTCCGCACAGAAATTAGAGCAGTTGGGTCCGATTGTTATACCAAATTTTTTTAAATACTACACATACTACAGTTAAAAGTACATACAGCAATTTTTGTTGCTATATCAATAATAACTTCACCACTTGAAACAGTTTTTGTGATCGGGGGTTTACGCTAATGCACAATTGCAGAGGGATGCTACCCACATATAAAAAATTAAATTTTTACACGTTTATTTTTGAATTTTTAAAAGTAATCAAAATGTATTTTAGTTTATTATGTTTTACCACTCCAACCCTGACATTTGATAGCGATAGTGTTGTTTATGTTGGATACGAATTTTTCGAAATTTTCACTAAAACAAGTTGTTTTAGTAAGTGAAAGAGTGATATACCGTGTAAAAATTATCGATTTATCTGAATAGGTGTTAACCACTACAGCTGCCGTAAGTTGAGATAATTGTTCCGTATTTTGCAGAAGTGAGGTTAGGATGTAAAAACCAATCATGCAACGTACGCCGCCTCGCAAAAATCTTAATCCCCAAGCGATAAAATCGCAATACGAAGAACAACAGTCATACCAGACAAGACCAGCCGGGCATACAGCCGACCACAATTATTATGATCCTCACGCTCCTAATATGATGTATCAACAACCAGGGCCGTACTTGCCCCAAATGTTGCAACAATCGGTCCCAACAACAACTTATTATAACCATAGCTACCCGCAACAATCTTTTCAACAACAGCATATTATTCCATCTAAGCCGAGTATGGAACAATTTCCACCAATATCATCAAGCCATAGAAGTGAATGGCAAACAGTTGGTAGGAAAAGAGGTATGAAAAATAGCCCGGAACCCCCAAGAAAAGCTGCTAAACAGACAGTACTCCAGAATTACTGGCTTAATGCCCCAATTGAAATAACTAACAAATTCGAAGCCCTACCACAGGAGAAACCAGAGAACGAATCACAGAATGGGAAACCAGCAGAAAAACCCGAAACCCCAAAGGCACCTAACCCACCACCTATATTCGTCGATAACGTCCAAAACGTCTCACCATTAACAGACCTACTAAAGGAGATAGTTGGGGAAGACTATGTAATGAAGGTGCTGTATAATAACCAGGTACGTTTACAGCCAAAATCAGATAAAAGCTACAGTTCCATAATTAAAGCCTTAACTGAAAAAGGTACACATTTTCACACCTATCAGCTAAAAAGTGAAAGGACATTCAGAGTAGTACTAAGAAATATGCATCCAACAACAAAATTGGAAGATTTGAAAGAAGAACTACAACGGTTAGGTCATATAGTGGTGAATATTCACAATATTCGGGCAAAAAAATTCAGGAACCCACCTACCGCTATTCCATGTTGAACTAAAAACTAGTCCAAACAATAAAGAAATTTACAAAGTGACACGCCTTATGCAATCGATAATTACTTTTGAGCCTCCACACCCAAAACGAGAGATACCGCAGTGCACCAAATGCCAGAGATACGGCCACACCCAGAGGTTCTGCTTCCGACAGGCAAGATGCGTCAAGTGCACAGAAAATCACACAACAAAAGAATGCCCAAGAAAAGAACGTGACCAAGGGGTGAAGTGCGTTCTTTGCGAAGGCAATCACCCGGCAAACTACAAAGGATGTTCAATATATAAGAGTCTCCAAAAAAAAATATATCCTTCCTTAAGAGTGAAAAACCAAACACCATCAATTAACCCAGTGAGAAGCGACCTCGTAAGAAACCCAGAACCGTACTCGTGTAACTCGTACGCGAACGTAACAAGAGAAAATCAACAGCCACAATATGTCCCTCCTACTTCTCATACCATTCCACTAAACCAACAACAGCCACAACAAAATTCTAACCTGGAGAATATGATGACAAAAATGATGGAGAAAATGGAAACCCTACTAAATCTCCTCACAACAATGCTCAGCAGAATGCCGTAATGCCAGTACAGCTGAAAATTGCAGTCTGGAATGCCAATGGACTAGCAAATCATACCCAAGAGGTAAAAATATTCCTAGCCAATCACAACATTGATATAATGTTGATATCCGAAACACACTTTACAAATAAAAATTTCTTTAAGGTACCAAAATACAAAATATATGACACCCAACACCCCAGTGGTAGAGCCAGGGGCGGTACGGCAATTATTATTAGAGAAAACATCAAACACTATGAAGTACTTAAACATACCCATGGCACCTTCAGGGTACAAGTGTTGTTGTTGAAGAACTCTACGGACAAATCACCATTTCAGCTGTTTATTGTCCCCCTGGCCACAACATCAGCCAAGATCAATACACGAACTACTTCAACGCGCTTGGTGGTCGTTTCATAGCGGGTGGTGACTTCAATGCTAAGCACCCTTACTGGGGATCACGATTAACTAACCCGCGAGGTCGCCAGCTCTTCCAAGCTATGAAAACAAAAATTTGAACCATTGCTCCACTGGTCAGCCTACCTATTGGCCCACGGATAGGAAAAACTACCCGATGTGCTGGACTTCTGTGTAGTTAAAGGTGTATCACAAAATTACCTCACCATAGAATCCTGTTATGAACTCTCGTCGGATCATTCCCCGATCATAGCGACTCTCTCGAGCCAAATTGCTGTACAACCTAAACCTGCAAATCTGCACAATAACCAAACCAACTGGGCTATGTTTAAAGAAACATTACGCACACAGCTCCCGCAACATGTCTCTATGAAAACAGAATACGAGCTAGATGAAGCAGTGCAAAAACTAATTCAAAATATCCAAGAAGCGGCCTGGAAAGCTACTCCAGAATACCTAATTCGAGAAGTAGATAACCATTATCCAAAACGCATCCAAAACAAAATACGAGAAAAACGGGAACTTAGAAAGAAATGGCAAGTCACGCGAGCACCTAGCGATAGGACAAACTTCAATAGATCAGTTAGGGAGCTCAAAAAACTACTAAACGACTACAAGAACGAAGAAATCCAAAGCTATCTAACTGAATTGACAGCAACCAAGGCGACCGATTATTCTTTGTGGAAAGCTACCAAAAAAATTAAATCACCCCAGCTGGCAGTTCCACCTATCAAGACTCCCACTCAAGAATGGGCTAGAAGCAACCTCGAAAAAGCAAATACCTTCGCTGCGCACTTAGCTGAGGTTTTTAAACCCTATCCAACAGAAGCTCCCCACGAAGACGTCAAAATTAAAGAATTCCTGGAAGCTCCATTCCAGATGGAACTCCCAATAAAAAAGTTCACAAAAAGCGAAGTATCATCCTACATCAGGAACGAACTAGATGCAAAGAAATCTCCAGGCTTCGACTTAGTAACCGCAAAAGTCCTAAAAGAATTACCGGGCAATAGCGTCCGATATATTACAATGATCTATAATTCAATCTTGCGACTGGGATATTTTCCTGTACAATGGAAGACCGCTCAAATAATATTAATTCCAAAACCGGGAAAGCCACTGACGGAACCCGCTTCATATAGGCCTATTAGCTTGCTTCCTATATTGTCTAAGGTTTTCGAAAAATTGCTACTGAGAAGATTAATGCCAATCATCGAAGAAAGGAAAATAATTCCCAACTACCAGTTCGGATTCCGGCAACAGCACTCCACTATAGAGCAAGTCCACAGAATCGTCACCAAAGTCAGACATGACCTGAGTCCAAAAGATATTGTTCGGCGGCATTCCTCGACATAACCCAGGCCTTCGATAAGGTGTGGCATACTGGATTGCTCTTCAAAATAAAATCATATCTACCGCACACCTACTACCAGGTACTTAAATCATACCTTAGTAATAGACATTTCTTTGTGAAATTTCAGGAAGACTTTTCACCGCTCTTACCAATTACCTCAGGAGTTCCTCAAGGCAGCGTACTTGGCCCGACCCTGTACTTGATATTCACAGCGGACCTGCCAACAACTAGTAATACAGCCGTAGCGACGTTTGCTGACGACACCGCAATCTTGGCTTCTCATACCGATCCAACAATTGCATCTCTATACCTACAAACACACCTTAATAAATTTGAGAATTGGATGAAAAAATGGCGCATCAAGGCAAACGACCAAAAATCGGTCCACGTAACTTTCACAAATAGGAGAGCCACCTGCCCTCCGGTCAGGCTCAATGAAAATCTTCTACAACAAAAAGATGAAGTCAGATACCTGGGCATGCATATGGACAGGGGTTTGACTTGGAGCAAACATATCTGGAGCAAGAGACTTCAATTGGGTCATACTCTTCGTAAACACTACTGGATGCTAAATCGTCTTTCGCAATTGTCACTTGAAAGCAAGATCCTCGTCTATAAAACCATCATAAAGCCAATTTGGACGTATGGCATACAGCTCTGGGGAGCTGCAAGTAACTCAAACATCCTTAAAATCCAACGATTCCAATCGAAGTTTCTAAGAACCGTTACTGACGCTCCATGGTATGTGCCCAATCATGTAATTCATCGCGACCTTCAAATTCCCACCATTGAGGAGTGCATCAAGATATCCAGCATTAGATACCACGATCGAATCAGGAACCACACAAACGCTCTTGCAGCGGATCTACTGACTACCCACCGAACTAAAAGGCTAAAACGTCATGACCCACTGGACCTACCCCATCGCTTCCAAACTGGATAAGATTGATCACCTGGAAATTCCTATAAGGTCCTAACGTAACATCTTGAATGATAAATTGTAAATGGAGCTTGCACAGGCAAACTCCTCCTATGTCATCCTCATATATCAAATCTTTTACTTATTGTAATTTGAATTACAGATTGTAAAATACTAGGAAGAAATAAAAAAAAAAAAAATGTTTTACCGGTAATGAAGCCGTAGAGGTGTGATGCAAAGATATAACGAGGATGTGCTAAATGAACAAGGAGAAGAATTAATAGAGTTCTGTGGCCATAATGAACTCCAAATAAACAACACCTTTTACCCTCACAAACCTCAATACAAATACACGTGGTCAAACACAAGAGACCAGAAATCCACCATTGACTACGTAATAAGCAATAGAGCAGTGCATCCCTCCCAAGTTCTGGACGTGCGAGTACTGACATCTGCAAATATAGGCTCTGACCATGGTCTGGTGCTTTGCAAGTTGCGCATGAAAATGACGCTAATCAAAAGAAAACCACCCCAATACATCGAAAAATATAACATCAAAAGTTTGATAGATGAAAATAAACGACAGCTTTACACCGATAAACTGACAAACGCGATAGATAACAACCCCATATTAGCTACAGACAATGCAGAGGAGGGATGGATAAAGCTAATAAACAATATCCACGGCGCGGCTGAAGAAGCACTTGGAATGAAAAGAGTGAACATTACCTATTCAGGAAGCAACAAACCATGGTTTACTCATGAGGTAAAGCGGATCGCAAAGCAAAAACGTGAAGCATACCTAAAATATAGAAGCTCCAGATCAGAGAGAGCACGCGAAGAATATGTCAGAATTAGAAACAATGTAAACGCAAGAATAAAAGAAATAAAACAACAACATTGGGAAGAGTTTACGAAGGATATGGAAGACGACCTGTATGGTACCCAGAAAAGATCTGGAAATTGTTACGATCAAAGAAAAAGCCAGTAAGTGAATATATTGAATGCACAACTGTCAGCAAAGAGTCATGGACCACATACTTCGGTAACTTGTATGGAGAGGCAGATCACGACGAGAGGTGGATACCGAACATAGCACCACCGAGCGAAGAAAGCTGGACAGTGGAAGAACAAGAGGTACAAGATGCAATATCTAGATTAAAAAACAGAAAATCTCCCGGACCAGATGGAATTCCCAACGAACTGGTTAAGTATGGAGGAAGAACATTACCAAGGAAATAACAACACTATTTAAAACATCCTCCAAAATCAAACTATCCCGACCACCTGGAAAACAAGTACCACAATCCCAATTTTTAAGAAGGAGACAAAAGGACCCCAATAACTACAGGGGAATAACGCTATTGTGCACAATACTAAAGTTATTCACATCAATACTGGAAAAAACACTGTGTGAAAAGATACCAATAGCGGAGGAACAACAGGGATTTAGACGCAATAGATCCACGACGGACGCGATTTATATTATCAGACAGATAGCAGAAAAGTCGATTGAATACCAGAAACCAGCCTATATGTGTTTTGTAGACTTAACTAAAGCGTTCGACCGAGTCAGGATCAGAGATGTCATTGAGATATTACAACAGAGCAATATCCCCCAAAACATTATAAACATCATACACCAGCTCAACACCGGAAACACGACAAAAGTGCGGACAAATGGAGAACTCACGGAAGAAATACTAATACCCAATGGAATCAGACAAGGTGATAGCCTGAGCCCCCTGCTTTTCAACTTGATAATGGACAAAATAATAAAAAATGTAAAGGAAGAAAGCAACGGATATCGGATGAGCAAAGAAGAGATCAAAATCATATGCTACGCAGACGACGCGGTATTGATAACCGAGAAAGAGGACGATCTTCAACGATTGCTCAATACTTTCAACATCACCTCAAAACGATATAATATGGAAATCTCCACAGAAAAGACCAAATGCCTAACAACTTCAAGAAATCCAACAATATGCACGCTTACTGTAGAGAATAAAACAATAGAACAAGTACTATACTTCAAATATCTGGGAGTAGAAATATATGGACACGGAAATTTGGTGGAAGAAACCATGTTCCAGGTCCGAAAAGCGTCAATGGTCTCAGGCTGCTTAAGGGACATAATCTGGAAAATGAATTTCTAAAAGTAGAAAGCAAATCACGCATATATAAGGCATGTGTGAGACCCATATTAACATACGCTATAGAGGCAAGAGCGGACACCGCCAAAACAAAGAGAATGTTGAGAACCAACGAAATGAAAGTCCTAAGGGCCACAACAGGAAAATCACTTGTCGACAGAGTAAGGAACGACCGCATACGAGAAGAGTGCAGCATGCCTGACATAATTAGATGGACCAGAACAAGAAGAAGAGCGTGGAACGAACACATATCACGCATGAACCAGAGCCGACTTCCAAAAATCGCCAGAGATGGTATCCCCCACGGAACTAGACCACCAGGAAGACTCCCGAAGAGATGGAGGGATAGTTGGTCATCAGCATCGCAGGAAAAGCCAGATTTAAACAGGTCCCAGACCTAAGTCAAGCTGAAGAAGAAGAAGATGTTTTACCGACAGTTGTAATGCTCTAACATCATAAACTTTAGTATGTTATTTACCCACGTCTCGTTGCGCTTTAAATGCTATAGTTTCAAAAATATTTGGAATATCAATATGAAATATCATTTTAACAGATAAATTGTAAGACATTGAACTATAAATTAATGAAAAAAAAAGTTTTGGGTCCTTTAAAAATTCCAGAGTGTTATTACCCCTTAAATTACAAAAAGTATTTTTATTTACATGTGGGTATCAAGTAAACCAATAAAATTATTTGAATTTCTTCCGAAATATTATTTTGCTCTAGCAAAAATAATAATTATGTTGTGAATGAAATGATGATGTGATAGAAAGAAAGGTGAAATCAAGTATGAATTGATGAAAGATGTAATTTCTGCTGGAACAAACAAATATGAATAATTTTATTGACAATCTTAATACCCACATGTGAATAGTCAAACTATATTTTGGACTATAGTCGATTTGAAATAAGAATGAAGTAAAAATTTGTACTAGAAATATGACCTTGCAACATTTTTGGGTAAATTGTTTCGGAAATTTATCATTTATTCCGAAATTAAGTTTTGTTAAGTTTATTTTCTGCCCGGGCTCGTATATTTTCTAACATACGTGCGATATTTGTTTGGTATGCACGTCTACGGCGGAAAGTTTTGATAGCAGGAGAGTCCAATTTGCGTTTGATGAGAAAATCACGAGAAATGTATGTGAGATTCAATCTTTTGGTGTTAATTAATCCGAATATAATATATTTGGATTAATTTCGAATATATTCAACATATTATGTTGAATAGCAAGATTATTTTTTGTTTAGCGTGCTTAGTTAGTGCAGAGTGTTAATTTCACAGTTTTACGGATATTGAGTACGCTATGCTTGGCTACTGAGTAGTTCAAGCATATTATATTGTCGATCAGTAGCAATTTGCATCTTACACAAAACTTTCACTGCACTTATTGTTGTGGACCAAGACAGCTTTTGTTGTAGATGAAGCGGATGGCCCAGAATGGGGAAACAAAACCCGACAATCAGAAAAACTTCGTGTTCCTTAATTATCTGATCGATGTTCGTTGTTATAAATTTGTTACGGATTCGGCAACTTATGTAAAAGAGATCACAAAATAATCGTGGTCTACTGTCGGAGTTAAATAAAACACCTGATGTTTTTTGTTTGTTTATACTGGGATATAGAACTAAAACAGTATTACCAACTTCGACTGCGCACCTCGATTTCAAAATCTTGTGCAAACTAAACATGTGTTCTCGAAAATTTTTCAAGATGACGATGAAATTTTCGAATTAGTTAATTTCACTTTGAAATCCGTAAACGGTAAAATTAAACTCCGGCACTAACTATTGCACGCAAAATAACAAATAATAATCCTACTATCACAATTACATTCGGATTTATTATACTCAAAGAAAAAGTCCTAACGTAGATTTTTAACGTGTGGTCTTGCCGAGAACTTCAATTGGACTCTCTCTCACACCTTTCATAGCGTCGCGTGCCGACTTCCGCGCATGTTCGTCTGCCTAACGTGATTAACAGTACAGGACCGGCATTAATTTAACTTTGTTAAAATTTTCGATGTTAACCTTAGAAAATTAGAGCGTCATATTTCAAGTTGTTATGTAAATATTGAATTGTTTTCGAATGCCATTTTATTTATTGGTGGTCCTGTACGCTTAACCACGTGAGGTAGACTAACACGGCCCGCGCACGCGAAATAGGTGTACGGCGGAGTCCAATTTGAGTTCTCTGACAGAGGGCACGTTTTGAAAATCTGCAATTAGATTTTTTGGATTTGATTAATCCGAATATATTATATTAAACAGTAGGATTATTTTTTTGTTTTGCGTGCTCAGTTAGCGAAGAGTATAAATTTACCGATTACGGATCTTTCAAGTGGATTTCATTTTAATACAAATTTCGTTTCAACCTTGGAAAATTCGAACGTGTTTCAAGGTTATATGTGTTCGTCGCTTCAAATTTCCAAGTCGAAGCGCGCAGTGGAGGTTGGTACTCCAGCTTTTAATTACTTCGGGTTCGTAAACAAACAACAAACTGCGATCGACTCTTTAATCACAGTTAGTTTGTGACCTCTTCTCGATAAGTCGCCGGATCCATAACAAATCGTTGACAACGACCACCGTTCAAATAATAAAGGAACACAAAGTTTTTTTGATCGTCGGATTTCATCTTCGCATTCAACGTCATCTGATTCCCACAACAAAAGCCAATTGGATCGTCACGACGTCCACCTCAATCAGTGTAGTAAAAACTCCGCATAAAGTGCTGCGAATTGCTAGTGGTTTGGCTATTGAAAATAGGTTGTATAAGGAGTATATTTGTAGCCTTCTCCCTGGTCAGAGGGGTAAGAGATTTTAAAATTTTTAATAGCTGCCACAACCGGTATAGTTTTAAGGCAATTTTTTTGGTACTCGTTTGCAACTTTCCTTCACTTCATTCTGGAAAGGTTGACTAATAGTTTCACTACGATACTTTTGGAATTAGCTGTACGTAGTTGTCGACTTTTTTGCTGTACCATTCCATTTATATAAAAAATAAGTTTTGTTATTTCGTTAAACTTAGTAATTTCATTCAGACTCCCAAGAGAGCATCACATTACTTTTCAGAACCTTTTCACCATCGCTCGAGACTACAGAGCAGAGCTAGTTAAATTAAGATCAATCGGCAAGTCACAAAAAAAATTGTGACAACATATACTTGAGCTACACAGTAACCAAGTATATTGTCATCAAGGTTACATGTGTTTGTTGCTTCAAGTTTTCAAGTTGAAGCGCTCAGTTAAGATTGGTGCCCCTAATCACAAATAGTTTGTGATTTTCTTTTGGATAAGTCGCCGGATGAGTCACAAATCTTTAATCACAACCATCAGTCATTCGAGTGGAGGAACACAACGTTTCTTCTATCGTTGGTTTTGCATCCACGTTCTACGCCATCCGTTTCCACAACAACTCGTTTAGTCATCGTCAATTAATGTAGTGAAAGCTCCGGTTGCAGTGCTGCAAATTGCTAGTGATTTGGCTATAAAGAATAATCTGTATAAGGTGTATTCTGTAAGGATTTTTAATAGCTACCACAATCTGCATGGTTCAAAAATCAATTTCTTGTCATATAAGTTTGAGATTTTCCATCGAATTAATTTGGAAACATTTTTGATAGCTTCACTACATTTAATTATTTCTTTGAGATCGTTGAAGCACGGTTGTCTGTTTTTGATTGTACCATTTCTATCTCTTTGCTTTTGTTTTAATAAAGTAAAATTTTTTTTACTAAGTTGAGTATAGTACTTTCATTGAAGCAACCCAGGAGAGCCATTTTTATCACTTTTTCAGGTATCCACGCCTTTGCTCGAGACTAGAGAGGAGGGCTAGCTAAATTTACATCAAGCGGCAATAGTCCCATTATAAATTTTATGGCGGCACAGTGGAACGAAACTTTGAAAAGCTGGCCAAAACCTTAAATGAACTTCGATTGAAACAAAATTAGTTTACTGGTGTTTTCGAGGCCGCTGATTACGAATTAAAGTCAAAATTACAAATTTTTACTGCATTCTTGTTTCAAATGGACTATACTTTTCAATTTAAATTAACTTTGCATGTAAAATACTTTTTCTTCTTAAAAATATAAGATAATATAAATTAAATTAATGTATTACAGGATACACATACTTCAGCGTGGCATTTATATGTAACATCTATGGCAGCATTTGGCTTATGGATTGATTTGATGAGCTGGATATTTATGCTTTGTGTTATTCTTAGCTTCATCGTTATGAATCAATGTGAAATATTTTCTGAAAGTAATTAAAAAACAATAACTTTGTTTTTCTAGTTAAAGCGGTTAGTGGTAGCTACGCTGGTTTAGCAATATCTCAAACAGCAAGTTTAACGGGAACAATTCAATATGGAATATCACAAGTAGCGCAGTTGATTAGTCAAATGATATCCGTGGAACGAATTTTAGAATTTTCAAAAATCGATAAAGAACCATCTCAATCTTTAGTCGATGGTATGAACATCTTACTTTCATTTTTATGTAATTACCAAATTTTTTTTTGAATATTAGATAATATCGTTTCATCGTGGCCTTACGACGGAAAAATTGAGTTCAGTAAAGTTTTCCTAAGATATTCTCCGATGGAATCACCAGTCTTGAAAAACTTGACCTTTACTATTAACCCAAGAGAAAAGGTAATGATGCAAACTTGAAGCAATACATCGAAAATTATTTGTTTCTTAATTTAAGGTTGGAATCGTTGGACGTACGGGAGCTGGAAAGTCTTCTCTAATTTCTGCATTACTTCGACTTACACCGATCGAGGGTGCAATTATCATTGATGGTATAGATATAGAAGATCTATCCTTCAAGATTTACGTTCCAAAATTACTATTATTCCTCAAGATCCGATACTATTTTCTGCTACAATTCGTTACAACTTGGATCCATTCGAAATATTTACAGATCAACAAATTTGGAATGCCCTCGAAGATGTAAAATATCTGAAAAATTCATTAAAATCATAAATTTTTATATTGATTTTAGGTTGAATTGAAAAGCGCGATCAGCTCTTTGGACTACTTGGTAAATGAATCTGGAAGTAATTTTAGCGTTGGACAACGGCAATTGATTTGTTTGGCTCGAGCTATTTTGAGAAAAAATAAAATATTGATTTTGGATGAAGCTACTGCAAATATTGATCATAAGTAAATTTTAAGTTTTTGAATTTCTAATAATTGTAATTCAATTCGTGATTTCAGGACGGATGAGTTAATACAAAATACAATTCGAAGTAAATTTAATGATTGTACTGTTTTAACGGTGGCACACCGTTTGAATACCATAATGGATTCAAATAAAGTAATGGTTATGGATGCAGGTCTTGTAGTAGAATATGATACTCCAAGCGCTCTATTACAAAACAGTCATGGTTATTTTTATAAAATGGTTTCCGATAGTGGTATTCTTTTAATCAAATAATATAATTATAATATAATTATTATATTGTAATTGTTTATTATTACTTGTTGAAAATATATGTTAAATTAAATATTTTAAAAGTTTCAAGTATAATGAAATTTGAAAAAATTTTTCAAAAAAAAAAAAGTTTTTGATTTTAATTTTAATGGATTTTAATCCATTTAGTTCATTTAGGATAGTTTAGCTGATGATATCTTGAAAAGACGAAACCACTTTTACGCAAAGGGAGGTCCTAAACTTTAATGTGAGTTGGAAAATTTTAAATTTCATTAGAATTGTATTAAAAAATAATACATTTTTTCAAATTTCATTATACTTGAAACTTTTAAAATATTTAATTTAACATATAATTATTATATAATATAATAATTACTTAAGGGTTCCATGTAGTGGTCTTAATTAATTACATTATATACTACACTTTCAGAATGGCGTAATAGCGATTTTATTAGAAAAAATTTATCGGATATATTTTGTAACACCCATATTGATTTAGTTTGTTGAGAAATAGACATTTACATAGCTTAATTTGTGAAACCAAAAATTTAGTTATTATTAATTGCCAAGTATGTCCCTAAAATAAATTTCTACTTCTTCCTCTTAATTTAGAACATAGAACAAGGTCCTGTTACATATATCTTAACAGTAGAATTAACAATATTTCAAATCCAGGGAGTGTTAGTACTATCACCATTACTTGCTTTACATCTGAAGTAGTTGGCTATATGCTGGCCTCAGATGTCCCTGTTACCTTATTTTATTGTTAATAAAGGAATTCTTTAGCATATGAAGACCACCGGTTTTATAGACTATTTAAAGCACGTAGACGGTCACAATAAAATGAGCTTCTGACCAGATTCGAATTGGACGTTTTAATGTTAGCAGTTAATTGCGCTAATAATCAAGCCAATGATCGTCTAGTCAAATTTCAATTGTTTAAATGAATGTTTAAAACAAAACTGACACATATAGCACATATGAACTTACCGTTTCTTTCTTAATACAATGCACCATCTACGAGTAGCTCTCAGTGCTTTAATTAAAAAAATCTGTTAAAATAAGAAAACTCAAAACTACAAAAAATTATAATGTTAGTCATCAAATTGATTACAAGCTGGTTCTAGTGATTTAGCGAGAAAATCTATTATGTTGATCATTTACTTGTAAGTTTACAATACAAGTGATTGTATATTACCTCTTGGCGCTAACTTGATGACACATGGTTATAGAGCTAAGAGAATCCTTCCCACGAACTGATGCTATGCTAGTTTGTGTTTATATCAGTTTTTTCCTCTTTCATAACCACAAAGTAGTCCTGAAGAATAATGTTAAACTAATAGGTGGTTTCTCTTGTTTAAAAAAATATGTTTAATCTCTGCTCTTGTATTGGCTAAGCTCCGACGATATGCGAGGGCCGTGAATCCATACAGGTAGTATAGAGGACGAATAATAAAACACAAGATCTAAGGATTTCAATTTATTGTCCCCAAAAAAATGAAAGGCGTGTGTAATCAGAATATGAGACACACAAACATAAAACATAGCAAGTTAAAATGAACCCTGGCTGAAAGCCTGACGTTCACAAAATTAAACAAATATTTTTGCTTTCCATTGAAGATAGAAAAGCAACTGTTTAATCTCACAATTAAACAGTAGTAATTTTTATACAAAATATTTTGTTTCATAACTTAATTGTTCATTACAGGACCTAGTCCTAATTTAAGAAGAAGAACACGCAGCCTTGAACATTTATCAAACATAGTATGGTGACGGTCACATCCGGTGTTGGTTGATCCAAGATAAAAAAATCTTCCGGAAGCGGATGAAGAACACATACCAGGTACCCAAAAGAAAATTTGTAACTGCAATCCATTGCATAATCGGCGACCGACAAGTCGGTGGACCATATCTCTCTTCCTCAGCCTGCATTCGTCCACTCCTGGATATAACCCTCACTTAAGTATCCCCAAACCTTTCTGCAAATTATTGGTTTGGTGATCTTGAAAGGTTCTAGCAGATACACACCCCTCGCTTGCCGAACGTGTTGGCGTGAATAACGATCAAAATAAATTTTTTACCCCGGCTCGAATTTGAACAGGGGCGCGCGGCTTAGTAGTTGACGCACTTAAGCGACAAGCTTCGACCGTTCTTTATGGACCCATGGACCATATAATACTCCGTTAAAACGACGATGACCGCGACCTATTGCACGGCAGTGGCTCACAGCAAAGCCTCTATAAACACCTAAATATCCAAAACAGAAGCTATCCTTATCCATAAAAAATACGATCGACTTCCATCATCTGGATCCGTCGACCAGCCAAGACAACAAAAACGACTCAGGACAACTCGTGCAATTCGAGCCTTTCAATTCACATCACGGGTTCAATAATATAAGCACCGGAAAATTGCTAAAAAATAACAAGTAAAAACAATATTTTGAAAAAAAAATTCTTACCCATTAAAGTTATTAATGGCGAAGGTAAAATTAAATTATAAACTGGCTTGGACGAGTGTAACGTGGAAAATGCAAATCTAATCGCCCACTTGCGATGTGAAAATAAAGTTTAAAATACGAAATTTTACTCTCTATAGTCCGTACCAGCACATAGGGCAAAATTGGGAATTCCAGTTACGGAATTAACATTCAACATTCCGTAACACGTTCTCTACCAAATCCGTTTTCTAAATGATATTCGAAGATATTTCATGAGTCACGAGTGTATCAGAAAGAATAGTTTCTAGTTGTTTATCGATGATAACTAAGAATTATTTGCAGAAACAAGGAGGAAGCCTCGAAACTGCCAAGCTGAGTTTGGAGAATTTTGTATGCGTTACGAGCCCAACTTTGTTGTAAAAAGTTTCACCAACTTTTGTTCAATTCCTGTTACTACTTCATTCTGAAAGGCCACTTTGTTAAGTTCATTTTGCATCATGATCATTTTCAATATCAAAATAAAAAGTTACTTTGTTTTATGTTTAGTCATCATTTGCAAACCGGAAATCCGTTTTTGTCCTTAAAATCAGAGCATCGTTAATTATCGCCATTAATTAGGAAAATTTGAATAACATTTACCGTAAGTAATCCGTACCGCCGTCCGAAATATTGATTTAGAAAGAATTTGTAACTTAAAAGAAAATATTGATTAAGCTTACAGTTGCTTTAATTTAACTAAATTAATTACTTACCAAAGATCATTGACCACCAAGGCCACGTACATAACCTCAAATGAGTAACAAAACTATATTCATGAACGCAACGTCAATTTAAATATTTACTTTTGTTTGTAAATATCTGTAAATTATGTTAAATTCTGTTCTATTTTACTGTATTTAATCAAATGTGTTTATATATTTATCTACTATCATTTAATAATGTCAAAATTTATGACGTTTTAATAAAAATCGTAATAGCTTGTTTTACCGCACTAGTGGGGTAAAGTGTTACTTTACCCCACGGGAAATTACTGGCAGAAGAATTTTGAACATTCAGAATATTTTCATTTACTCCCGTAATTTTGGTTGCAATTTGCTTTTTGTTTTCAATTGAGGATTCTACATAACCTTCGGCAACGCTGGACGACTTTCAACCCCCATGTCGCTTTAATGTGTCCATATCAGCACCGGCATCTGCCAATAAGGTTGCTGATGATCTTCTAAAGCAATGGCCAGTGTAGTCTTGCGGGTTGGATAAACCAAGAAACATGGCAATTTCTTTTGGTATACGTCCGAAGGTATTTATACCTACGGGCTGCGATGTGCATTTGCTATTTTTATAATATATGAAAAAGCGATCGTGTCTTATAACTTTTGGACGAAGTTGGAAATATTTTTAAAAATATCTAGGCAGTCACATCCAATAATATTTTCTTTAGTAATTACAAATTGTCTTATAACTTTGGTTTTTGTATTCGGCAACGTAATTTTAATAAAAGTTTTTTTATCTTCGATATCGGTTACCTTTAAATTACACAGTTCTTCTCTACGGCAAGCTCCAAAATACCAATAATTAAAGAAACCTACAATAAGAATAAGTTATTCTTAGATAAATTAAAATAATATTAGTACCACTTTCATCATTAAATATCGATCGTTGTTGGCTTCTTGCAAAAATGTATGTATTTCGTCTTTTGCAAATATATTGGATTTTTAGGCTTATATCCATCTCCATTTCGTTTTAAAAACGCTATCAATTCTGTATATTTGCTTATATCGACTTTTCTTTTTAAAGCAATAGTTGTTCTTAGCATCGAGCAGTGTGTCTACAATGTAGATGACTTGTTTTTTTCTGCTTTTGCAGAAAAGTAGGCAAGCAAAATTTTCACTGAAATAGCATCTCCTACCTTTTTTATTTCGCACCATTTTTGAAATCTCGCATATTCCAATTCGTACTTTTGCTTGGATTTTGTCGGTATTATTACTATTAATACTAGATTATCATGTAGAGGAGGAAGACGTACTGAACTGTGATATTTGTCATTTGCGACAATATATAAGTACAGTAGAACCCCGATTATCCGTGCGCGAATTATCCGTGAAGCGGTTTATCCGTGGGTCCATTATACATCGATTACCGACAGATTATTATGCGTGCGGCGGCTTATCCGTGCGGTGCCAGCGATTTATCCGTGGACATTCGCAACTTTAGTAGTATACTATGTGAAATCAAATGTATAGAATTTATGCTTACTTCAGAGCTGCACTTGGATTACATGCAAAGCTGTTTAGTGTATATTTTTTTGTAATAATTTAACAAAAAACGTCAATTATTATTATCCGTGTTTTTCAATTGTCCGTGCCGAGCACGGTCCCGGTTGGCCCGGATAATCAAGGTTCTACTGTACTTATATATTGTCGCAAATGACAAATATCACAGTTCAGTACGTCTTCCTCCTCTACATGATAATCTAGTATTCTCTCTTTAGTATCGTCATTCTTTGATTTTCTTGATCGCCTTTCTTAAATTTTATTATTAAAAAAGATATACTAAAGGGATTTAAGTTCAGTAATTGGTATGAGTTCGAATTTCCGGAATCGAAAATACACTTTTTTCTATAGAAATGGCTATACCAAACGAAAGAACACAAAAATACAAGCTCTCTAAGTTGAGGATCAATCTTGTCGGAGTTGTAATAAGGCCACAATTTGTTACGAAAATTTAACATTTTCAAACGAATCCTAAATTAAATTCAATAAATATTTAAAAATTATTGAATTTTTAATGGAATGTTTTCGAACATTATCGCTAACCCCGAGATTGAAACGTCATATGGCATGATAATTTTCCATCACATGGTCAGGCGTAAGAGAAGAGCGCAGGCGTAGTAGATTAGGGCGGTGAAATTGGACTAGTCCAACGGAGTCTAGCTTGAGATCTGAGCGAGTGCAGACGTTTTTGAAAAATTGCGAAGGCAATTTTTATCAGTCGCTAGATATTAGTTAGTGTCATAACTTCCAGTAGTAGGTGTCAGGCACTAAACGCATTTTGTTTTCCGATCGCGTGGGCGGATCATTCCTATGGAAAGTGAAATTCGTTTCAATGGTGAAAAATTTGATTTGGTTTAACGCGCCATATTGAACAGCTGATATTTCGTCGTGCGCAAATCGCTGCGAAACTTTATCGTGTTTGCGCAGCTCATGTTATCAATTGACGTCACAGTAATTGTTTACACCAAGTTCCTGTTACGATCGCGGTAGTAGTATTTTTATTTGGATTTTACCACGACAGTTTTTTTTGATGGGTGTTTGCCATCAGTATACTCGATCTTTCCTTTTGTGTTTACCGAGGTTCCAAGGAGGAACATTTAAGTGCACCTTCGTCTGGCGGAGATCGTCTAGCAGCTCATACCATCCGATTGGGAGTGTCCTTCAGGTGTGCGTAGTGCGTGCGTTAATTGGTGCGGTAGTCAGATCCCTAAGGATTCGAAAGCAGTTTTTAAGGGTCCTACTTGTCGACTTCACATCCTGTAAACTTACGTTTATACAAACGGGTAAGTCTTTTATATTTACCTTTATTAACTGCGTTGTATCCTCCTCAGTATATTTTGAGAGGATCCGAAAGAATCGGATCGATTATTTTGAGTACGTACTGCGTGATACTGTCACTTTCAATCCTGCCAATTGCTAAGGGTTGGCTGTGTAAATTTTTTAGATCTCAACGATTAGTTTGTTGATTTTTTTAATAAAACTTTATTTGATTGTTCGACTGGGTTTTATTGCTGGAGAGTCCCTAGTAACTGGATCTGCGACTCTAGCGTCCGCTGGAGAAGGCTAGTTTGTTTAACATCGAGGCTTCACAAATATAAATTTTGTGAGAAAAGGTTGCTGGCCCTTCTGGCAATCAATCTTTTCTTCAAATTTAATTTTGAAAATTGCAATTTTCCCATAAGAAATACATGTTATATTAATTACATAATATCATCGCGTAATATTATGCAATAATTTTATGCATTTTGGTAACAGTCCGTGCACATTTATACTAGCAGATCTACCTTAGGGCAGGACTAACTAGAGCAGCGTTAGGAAGGAGTCAGTCGCTCCCTGAGATCCGCTGCGTCAACTTTCAAACTTTTCGAGTTGGAGCCGCTTAAGGGATGTTTTTAATAAGTTTAGCGCGTATCAAAACCGTTCGGAGTGTGATCCGACCGCAAATTTTATTTTTTTTACGCTATTGGGACCCTCAACTTTCATAATCCACTTCAAAAATGGTAAAAATCGCGATCCGGGAATTCTAACTGTCACCCAGTAATTTAAGGAATTTGAAGTTATAATAATTAATTATTAATTTGTAACACTCAACATTTATAAGAACTTTAATTAAAGCTAAGAAATAATACAGATAATAATTAAACAATTATAATACAAATTATAAAATGAAAAAGTTCAATAAAAAATTAAGAAAAATTGAATTATATAAAACACGGAGCAAATTACTTCATGAAAAAGATTCTTCTTCGAGTGCCATACACTTTACAGTGCTTAGGCAATCAACTTAGCCGAAGCCTAGTTGACTTAACTAGGGAATATAATTAATGGGATAGTTTCCCGTTGCCTTTTCACACTCCAAAGATTGATATTGGACCTTTGATCACAGCAGCGAATCCGACGCGACCAGGACTTGAACCGCGGTCTACCGCTTTATGCTATACTGCTGGTAAAAATGATTAATTTTACAATTTATTAAACAATAGTTATAATTATATAATCAATTGTTATATTCTCGCTTATTTTGTATTCGCCCTATCCAACAGGAAGTTTAATAATTGAAGATCAACATGAAGTTCTTATCATTGTTCTGATACATCTTATACAAAAGATTTTCCATATACCGAAATAAAAATATTCACAAATAGTACTTAACAAAAACATAAATTTAAAACATTAATATACAAAAAAAATCTGTACTATCAAAACTTGAGCTCTGGAATAAACCACCACTGAGGAAATTACCATCAGTTTTAGTATTAAGAATTTTTCATGGTATAAATCAATGGATAATTTAAATAATACATTCAGGAAACCAAATATTCTGGAGAAAGCGAATGTACTTTCTAAACTATTTTTTGTGTAAATAATTTGTTAATTTATATTATTTATAATAAAATATACTTTTCAGGTGGTTCCGAAAAATATGTCTAGAAAGTGTAAAACATAATTTTCATATTAACGATTTGCATGACTGCTTATCAGCTGATAAATCAAGTCTATTGACGAATTTACTGGAAAGTAATTGGAATTACGAAGTTGTTCGATCTCAAAGTAAAAACAAAACTCCAAGTTTGCGACGAGTTATTAGAAAGACCTTTTTAGGTCGTTATGCATGTTATGGAATACTGTTTTTTTTTCAATCAGCAATATTTGCGTAAGTAACTTCTAACCAAAAATATACAAACAAAATAAAAACGCAATTAAACAAAATTTAAAAAAATTTAGACCATTGCAACCAATTTTGCTAGCACAATTTATACCCTTGTTTTCGGAAAATCCAAATAAAAATGAAGCCAATGATCATTTGAAAATGATGTATATCTATGGTGTATCAATTATATTGGTTAGTGGTATATATTGTCATGTTATCAACTTAAAAACTAAGATAAATAACCTTAATAAAGTAAATTGCATCTTCCGATTAAAAACCGCAGCTTCGATAGATGAAGTGTAACCTCGGATGGAACTTTTGTTGGAACGGGTTGTTAATTTTGGCATGTAGCATTTATAGAAGGTTCATGGCATACCATTGGAGCCATTTTGAACACAAAATTTCATTTCATAAGCTGGCCAGAGCAGTTAGCATTCTAAAATTAAAAATTTTCTTCCTACGGGTAGCACAGATAAAAGTTGGAATTGTTTTGCATATCCAATAGCAGCGTCCGCATTTCTTGGCACTATTGTAAGTGAATCCAAAATCCAAAAGTTTCAAATAAAGCTAAAATGAGCAAAAGAAAATTTCATCCTTCGGAAAATCTAAAAAGAGATTTAGATAACATAAAAATTGTAATTACATCATAAGGCATACCAAAAGTTGAGGATTAATTTGTAGAACGATTTGCTATACAAGTGAGGATGGTAGATGCAAAATTGAGTCTTCTACATTGAAAAATGTGAAACTGTTACCTGCAGAAATGTCAAAATGTTAATTTTAGTAATAATTTTGTTAATAGGATAAGGATTTAAGTGAGATTAGTATTGTAAGATGAGGAATTAAAACTAAGTGTTACGCAAGTGGTTATGATAGGGAAAGTGTGTGGAAATAAACATGGAGTGCAAAAGAAAGAATTCGTACTTTGACAGATGATTGTGGAACGACCAGTGAACTTGGAATTTTTCTAACAATTTTGTGTGGAACTGCTTAGTAGTCTTTAATTTTCGTGAAAGTTTCAAAGAGATCCGTTGATAAGAATTTTCAGCCAATTGGAATCGAGTTTTTGTTGGAAAAACCCAGTTATAAAGTAGAAATCCTCAATTTAATAGGCTTCGCGATGCGAAAAATACGATCAGTCGACAATTTTCACTTGCCCAGATAGGACGTGAAAATTTCGTTCCTAAAAAAATTTCAAAATGAACAATAAATTATAAAATAATTTTGTCGACATACAACATGCAACTACTAGTGACGCTATAGATTTTTATGTAACAAAAAGTGATTTAAAGAAAGTGCAACGGAGAAAAAGTTATTAAAGAAAAATTTCGTATTTACCTGTGAGAATGTTGATGACGATGTCCAACAAGATTACATGTTTGGAACCACTGCGTATTGAAGAGGAAGCAATGACCTGCTAATCAGCTGATCGTCCACCGGTTTGTTATTTCTTAAATTTAAAAACGTATAACATGAACGATTTACAACGCTTTAGTTTAATTAGTTTTAAGTAATTTTTAATTTAAATGGCCACTTGTTTTCTTAGTATAATTCCTAACACGAACACATCATTACACAAAAGATTAATAAAGAAAGAAGCTACTTTGGTGACATCTTTAGTCATTTTTGTAAAAATTATATTTAAATTAATACAGATTTCATTATAAAAGGCCAAGTTTTTGCGGGAGTTTATTTAAAAATTCAAAAACAGTTTATTCACAGTAGCAGAAGCGAAGTTTTCTTTTCAAGATTGCAGTTAAAGAAGCAGCAAAAGTAGGTACATCACAGGTGGCATTTCATCTACCGTTGGCAATTTTACATGCAATTCAGGTTGGTTTATTTTACTATTATCAATTATTATTTATGTCGAGGCAGATCATTACAAATTTGGCGCCCAACTTAAGGCTCGATCTTGCCAAGTAACTACTGGCAAACCAATCGAGAACTCACGACTGATAGAAATTTTGAAAATTAAAGTAAACTTGTCAGGTAATTTAGAAATTTTAAAATGAATACTAGGAGTAAAGGGATTGTGATAGAAGGGGAAGAGGAGAGCTTATTAGAAAACGTTGAGAGAGATTTAGATCTAGAAGGTAGTTTAGGGGAAGAAGAGACATTTTCGGAAACGGAGGTAGAAAGTAAAAAAGGGAATAAGGTAGAATCAGCCATGACACAAGGTTCGGACGAAATGATGAAAATGCTTATGATAATAAAAGCAGAATTGGGACAAATAAGGTCGGAAATGGGAGATAAATTAGGAAAACAAAGGGATGAAATAAGGTCGGATATGGGAGATAAATTAGGAAAACTAAGTGATGATATGGGACAAATGGGAGATAAAATAAATTCAAATATGGGAAAACAAAGTGAGGAATTAAGGTCGGATATGGGACAGATGGAAAATAGATTAATGGGAGAATTAGGTAAACAAAGTGATGAATTAAGAGGGGAGATAGAAAAGATAAATGTAAATATGAACAGTATGAACATCACTACGAGAAAATTAGAGAATAATTTAGAGGAGGTCGTGCAGGAACAAGATAACCTGACTCGGAAGATAGTAAACTTGGAAGGTGAAATAAAGGAAGAAATTAGGGAAAATAGGGGAGAGCTTCTAGAAGAAATACGAGGGGTAGATAATAAAGTGAAAGAAACACAAAGACATGTGAGTAAAAAGTTTACAGAGGTAGAAAACATAATAGAGAAAGTGGAAACTAAATTAGGGGAAAGAATTACGGGGGTCAAAGAAAGGAAGGATAGGAAATAATGGAACTAAGGAAAAGTAGATAGAAAGGAAGAAAGAGTAGCTTTTGATATGGGTGAGTTAGTGCAGTTATTCAATAAAGATGAGGGAGACAGTGGATTAAAATATTACGGGGACAATAGATTAAATCCAATGGTATATTTAAATAGCATAAGCAGGAGGTTAAGTAAAATCAAAGACAGCGATAGGGTTAAAAATATAATAAGGAACAGTTTGAGGGGAGAGACGGAGACATGGTTTGCCCTGATAGAGGACAAGTTTGAAAAATTTGAGGAATTTAAGGCGCTGTTTATTAGGCAGTATTGGGGAGAATCGGAACAAGGCAAAGTTAGGAGAGAAGTGACAACGGGAAAGTATAAAGGATACGAAAGATCGAGAGAACGGTACGCTATAAAATTGATAAGTCAAGCACAGCAAGTTGTGCCAGCATATGAAGAGAAAGATCTAATTAAGTACGTGGGGGATCACTTCGAGCATGATTTAGGTAGGAGAATAGGTATAGAAAAAATAGAAACGATAGAGGAATTTTTAGATTTGTTAAAAAGATTCGATGGGGCGGTAAGATTCTCAACGTTGGAATCAAATGGCAGGGAAAATCATGGAGGTAGAGACAACGGGGGTTACCAGCGGTCACAATACTATAATAACCGAGGTAGACCACAAGGGAATAACTATGGTAGAGGTGAATACCAGGCGAACAATGTAAATAGAGGTAGAGGAGTACCTACGGGTAGAGGTTTCAGGAACTACGGTGGACAGGGTAACAATAATAGGACGTTCGGAAACACTGGTACGAGAGAAATAAATAACACAACGATACAGGAGGTGGGCGCAGGTTTGCCCGGACCAGTAGCGCCACATTTTTAAGAGAGGTTAGATGCGTATGCACAAACTCCTATCGGCACCCTCGGGAGTTTATCACCACCAAGGAAGAGGATTTAGAACTTGTAGATATAAATATTTTACCCAAAATTAAGATAGGGATTGATGATTTGAATTTGATATGTCTTGTAGATACGGGGGCAGAAATTTCTTTAATAAATGAGGAAATAATTTTAAAAAACATGATACAATTTAAGGATAAACTGTTGAACATAAAGGGTATTAACTTAATTACAGCCAACGATAAAAAGATGACTACGATAAACAAAATGCTTATGGCAAACATTAAGATTGGTAAAATGAGTATGTATGAGGGATTATGATGATGAAAGGTTTGCGTATGGAGTGTTTATTAGGTATGGATTTGTTAAGTAAGTTTAAAGTAAGAATAAATGTGGAAAGTAGAAATGTTGAAGTGAATGGGGAATTAATTAAGTGGGAAGATCAAGTAAAGATGGATGAAAGTGAAGGAGTGAATGTAGGGATAAAAGGGGTGTGTTATTTTGAGATAAAAAGGGATGATGTAATATGTCCGGAGGAATACAAAGAAGTGGTTGTAAAAATATTAAGTGAACACATAGATTTAATTAACGAGATTCCAAAGATTGCTAAGGGTTATACCCATCGACTAGAAACAAATAATGAACAAACATTCAAATGTAAAATTTATCCAATTCCTCAGGCATATAGGGAACAAGTGTGGTTAGAGCTAGAGAGAATGATCGAAGGGGGAATAATTGAGAGAGCAAATACACCGTATTTAAATCCCATGGTAGTTGTGAGGAAGAAAGAGGGTTCAATAAGGTTGTGCTTGGATGCGAGACGTTTAAATATTATAACAAAGCCACAGTATGAGGCTCCGCAAAACATTGATGTTTTATTGGGTAAAATTGGGACGAACTCAATTTTACAAAGTTAGATTTAAAGAATTCGTTTTGGCAAATACCGTTGGAAGTTAACTCGCGAAAGTATACGGGATTCAGTATTGAAGGGAATGTTTTCCAGTTTAAGGTAGTACCGTATGGTCTGGCGTCGTCTTCAGCGGCACTGGTGAGAATGATGCAAGTCATTTTGGGACAATTTGAACATTTTTGTGTACACTACATTGATGACATATTAATTTTAGCAAAGACTTACAGGATCATTTTAAACACATTGAAATCATTTTAGAAAAGTTACAAGAAACGGGGTTAAAGTTAAACATCAACAAATGTCAATTTGCACACAGGAGGTAAAATACTTAGGTTTTAACATCAGTTATCAAGGGATTACAGTAGACACGGAAAGGCTAGCAGAGATCAGAAACTATCCGAGACCGACAAACTTGAGAACATTAAGGGTTTTTGGGGATAATTAATTTTATAAAAATTTATAGACAACTATTCAATTCAGACTTTGAAACTTTTAACTTTATTAAAGAAGGGAACTAAATGGACTTGGACGGACGAACTGACAGAATCTTTTGAAAATTTGAAAAAGTCATTTCACGACAAACTAATTTTGATGCATCCAAATTTCAACGACCCATTTATTTTAAAGACGGACTCATCTGACTATGCGATATCAGCTGTTTTAGTACAAATACAAAATAACATTGAAGTACCAATATATTTTACATCAAGAACATTAAGGGGTAGCGAACTTAAATACACGATTTCAGAAAAGGAAATGCTTGCTATTATTTATGCTTTAAACAAACTAAAATTTTACTTATTGGGAAGGAGATTCGAGATCCAGACAGATCATATGGCATTGAAGTTTTTAATGACGACCAATTTTACCAACAACCGGATATACAGATGGTCACTTTTAATGCAGGAGTATGACTGCGTTATAACATTTAAAGCGGGAAAGTTAAATACGGTAGCGGATGCGTTAAGTAGGAAAGAACAAGGGAGTGAGTATAGGCCAAATGAGTTTTTGGTGGCTATGAATCAGTTAATCGAGGATCAAGGGGTTTTTTCTAGAGAAGCGATAGTAAGCGTACAGTCAGGGGATACATTTAATCAATTAAGGGAGAGTATTGTAGAGTCAGGGACATTTAAAGGGTTTTCAATTAAAGAGGGTTTCATTATAAAAACAGTAGGTGTGCATGAGTTGTATGTGGTGAATGAGGATTTGACGAAAGAGTTGGCGAGGAAGTTGCATGAAAGGTTTGGACATTGCGGGATTAGAAGATGTTGGCAGATATTCAGGGGAAAACTATTTTTGTGTAAATGATTTACAGTTAATAAAGGATTTTATAAACAAATGTGAATTGTGTTGTTTGGCAAAATACCGAAACCACATCAATAAAAATGTCACTAAGAGTATTAAAGTTGAAAATAAAGGAGATTTGGTTGCAATAGATTATTTAAGTAATTTGATAGAGACGGAAGATGGTTTTAGCCACATATTAGTAGTTTACGATATTTTCACAAAATTCACAAAATTGTATCCAACAAAAGCGTGCAACACAAATACTACATTAGAGTGTATTGAATTATTCATAAACAATGTTGTCAAACCAAAGAAGATTTTGGCAGATAATGCCACGTATTTTTATAACGATAGATTCAGAAATCAGTTGAGGGAACAAGACATAGAGGTTAGATTTACGTCGATTAGACACCCACAAAGTAATCCGTCAGAAAGAATAATAGGTGAGGTAATTAAGTTTTTAAGAATTTTAACGCAAGAGCAACATAATAGATGGGTAGAATGTTTAGATAGGGTAGAACATTTCATAAATATAAGTCCGAATTTTAAAACAAGTTATTCGCCATGGTACTTAATGACTGGTACAATGCCGGAGAGACCTTGGAGGTTCAATGTAAATGAATTTGATTATCAAGCAGATTGTGAAAGAGCGAGGGAAAAGGCAAATTTGATTGCGTTAAGATATGAAGAAAAGGTGAATAATAGAATAAAGAAAAGGGTGATTTTAAGATAGGAGACTTGGTGGTGGTCAGACGGCTAAGAGTGTCGAACCGTCCAATGGGTGTTTGTGCTAAGCTGAGCCTGCCATATGAAGGACCATACAGGATAACGCGCGTATATTTTGATAATTCGTACGAACTAGATCACATGGATGGTGGATTTAGGGGGTAAATTTCATATTAATTTAATGTTTCCATATGTAAGAGAAACGGGTTGGGATCAATTAGAAATTCAAGAGGGTAGTTCAGGGGAACGAGACGTGTAGGTCGAAAATTATGACATAAAAGAAAGAGAAATCGTGCATGTTTATGAGTACAAAGAAGGAGGTTTGGTAAAAAGAGTAAGAGGAGACGGAGATGTAAAATAGTGAATTTATTGGTAATAAAATATGAGGAGCAGAAATAAAAAGTATACGAAGTTAGTTGAGAGATTTATGATGATGAATTAGGGGAATATAGAAGTAGGACAAAAGGTCCAAAGAAGTATTAAAGTCAGAGGTAAGATGCCTGATGAATTATGAAAGGGGGGTAAATAGAAGAAGAAGATGATGATGTTGATTAAGATGAGTATACGAAGTATTGAGGTGAAAGATATGAATTTAAAGTGAATAAAGCTATAGGAAAAGAGGTGGAGGTAAACATGATGAGTTTCATATGGAAAATAAACATACACGAGGACTTAATGTAGAGTAAATAATGGTTCAACGTAAGGCAGGAGTAACGAAATAAAATGTGTAAATAAAAGGGGCGAAAGGGAGAAGCAGTAATAGTAATAAAAAGAGGTAAATGATTAAGACGTGAAGGTAGTTTGAAGTAAATAATAATGTAGGAGGTAACGGGAGAAATTTAGTTTGAGTAAAGGAGGAAGAATTAGGATGATAAAAAGGAGAAGAATTATGTGAGTAGAAGGAAGATGGTATTATAAATGAGTAAGAAGTAAAGGTAGTTTTGAAGTAGACGATAATGTGGAAGATAGATGGGAGGAATTAGCTTGGGTAAAGCAGGAATTATGATGAAAAAGGAAAGTTTATGATGATAGAAGGGAGATAAGATAAAGACGAGGAAGGAAAGAAAAGGAGGTAAATAAGTTACGGAAGTAGGTTTAGCGTAGTTTTAGAATAGAATAGATTAGAATAGATTAATGTTAGTATTTTGGGCATCGTAATGCGAGGAGATGAGTAAAGTTTAGTTAATTAAAGATTAGGTTAGAAGTAGTTAAAGTTTATTTGAATAGTAGGTTAGGAGTGTTAATACAAAAGTCATTGAACTATTTGTAAACAAAATTTTGAAATTCCATGTAAGACAAGTGTTACCGAAATTTAAAAATTTTTATTTAGGGGTAATTATGTCATGTTATCAACTTAAAAACTAAGATAAATAACCTTAATAAAGTAAATTGCATCTTCCGATTAAAAACCGCAGCTGCGATAGATGAAGTGTAACCTCGGATGGAACTTTTTGTTGGAACGGGTTGTTAATTTTGGCATGTAGCATTTATAGAAGGTTCATGGCATACCATTGGAGCCATTTTGAACACAAAATTTCATTTCATAAGCTGGCCAGAGCAGTTAGCATTCTAAAAATTAAAATCTTTCCTACGGGTAGCACAGATAAAAGTTGGAATTGTTTTGCATATCCAATAGCAGCGTCCGCATTTCTTGGCACTATTGTAAGTGAATCCAAAATCCAAAAGTTTCAAATAAAGCTAAAATGAGAAAAAGAAAATTTCATCCTTCGGAAAATCTAAAAGAGAGATTTAGATAACATAAAAAATTGTAATTACATCATAAGGCATACCAAAAGTTGAGGATTAATTTGTAGAACGATTTGCTATACAAGTGAGGATGGTAGATGCAAAATTGAGTCTTCTACATTAAAAAATGTGAAACTGTTACCTGCAGAAATGTCAAAATGTTAATTTTAGTAATAATTTTGTTAATAGGATAAGGATTTAAGTGAGATTAGTATTGTAAGATGGGGAAATTTAAAAAACTAAGTGTTACGCAAGTGGTTATGATAGGGAAAGTGTGTGGAAATAAACATGGAGTGCAAAAGAAAGAATTCGTACTTTGACAGATGATTGTGGAACGACCAGTGAACTTGGAATTTTTCTAACAATTTTGTGTGGAACTGCTTAGTAGTCTTTAATTTTCGTGAAAGTTTCAAAGATCCGTTTGATAAGAATTTTCAGCCAATTGGAATCGAGTTTTTGTTGGAAAAACCCAGTTATAAAGTAGAAATCCTCAATTTAATAGGCTTCGCGATGCGAAAAATACGATCAGTCGACAATTTTCACTTGCCCAGATAGGACGTGAAAATTTCGTTCCTAAAAAAATTTCAAAATGAACAATAAATTATAAAATAATTTTGTCGAAATACAACATGCAACTACTAGTGACGCTATAGATATTTTATGTAACAAAAAAGTGATTTAAAGAAAGTGCAACGGAGAAAAAGTTATTAAAGAAAAATTTCGTATTTACCTGTGAGAATGTTGATGACGATGTCCAACAAGATTACATGTTTGGAACCACTGCGTATTGAAGAGGAAGCAATGACCTGCTAATCAGCTGATCGTCCACCGGTTTGTTTATTTCTTAATAATTTAAAAACGTATAACATGAACGATTTACAACGCTTTAGTTTAATTAGTTTTAAGTAATTTTAATTTAAATGGCCACTTGTTTTCTTAGTATAATTCCTAACACGAACACATCATTACACAAAAGATTAATAAAGAAAGAAGCTACTTTGGTGACATCTTTAGTCATTTTTGTAAAAATTATATTTAAATTAATACAGATTTCATTATAAAAGGCCAAGTTTTTGCGGGAGTTTATTTAAAATTCAAAACAGTTTATTCACAGTAGCAGAAGCGAAGTTTTCTTTTCAAGATTGCAGTTAAAGAAGCAGCAAAAGTAGGTACATCACAGGTGGCATTTCATCTACCGTTGGCAATTTTACATGCAGTTCAGGTTCGTTTATTTTACTATTATCGATTATTATTTAGTGCAACGGGCAGATCATTACAATATATACATATTTTAAATAATCACTTAACTTATGTATTTAATCGCATTGGCATGCAAGTGAGGATTGCATGTTCAGCACTTATTTACAGGAAGGTAAACGTAATCGTCAAAATTGGTTGAAATTTAACTTTGTTTTTAGATTTTAAGGTTAAGTACGGAATCTTTAAATGCATCTTCCGTAGGCCAGGTAATAAATTTGCTTTCAAATGATGTTAATAGGTTTGATATGGCAGCGCCATTATTAAATTATTTATGGATTTCGCCGGTGGTATTACTAATAGCGGGAGGTTTTCTATGGTACCAAATGCAAATTGCCGGAATTGTGGGACTTGCCATATTTATATTAACATTTCCATTTCAAGGTTTGTATAAAAATACTTCTTTTTACACGTCTACTTTACCTTGACGTTTTACTAATCAACTTGACTAAAGCCTAAAAATTAATTGGGAGGATACATGTGATAAATTTTATGTATCCAAATCTGGTAAGCAAGGGTTATCTTGGGTACTTGACTAATTTTAATTTTTGTTTAATTTTTTTCTCGATTTGTTATAATTTTTAAAGAAATTCCAAGTGTAATGCAGTACCGATGACGTCCAATAAAATAATTTGTACTAATAAAATGTCAAATTTTCGTTTCAGGATTACTAGGACATATCATGACCAAATTGCGCATGAAAGTTGTAAAAATAACTGACGAAAGAGTGAAAAAATTGTCTGAAGTATTTTCCGGAATCAGACTTATTAAAATGTACGCATGGGAAAACCCATTTAAAAGCGCTATCGATTCAATTCGCATTCAAGAAATGAAAACATTAAAATTAGCATTAACTTTAACAGGAATTATTATATGTTCTATGACTTTTACAGCAAGATTGATACTATTCACAACAGTAACCACTTACACTTCAATGGGATTCGTAGTAACTGCCGCTCAAGTGTTTTCAATTTTGCTGATATACAATATATTACAAGATTTGGTTACACTATCCTTACCAATTTCTATAAATTATTTTGCAGAGACTTTGGTTTCTATTGATAGATTACAAGAGTTTTTATTAATGGAAGAAAAAAACTGCAACCTACATTAGGTAATAACGGAGAAATTAAATTAAAGAAAATTGAAATTTCAAGGAATTCGGAATTTTCCTTGTTGAGGAATATTTCAATTAATGTTAAACCGGGTAGTTTATGCGCTTTAGTTGGTCCCGTGGGGTTAGGAAAGACAAGTATTTTGCAGTTGCTACTTGGCGAATTATCCTATAATCATGGTACTTTAGCAATAGGAGGAAAAGTGGCTTACGCATCACAGAAATCTTGGATTTTTGCAGCAACAATAAAACACAATATTTTGTTTGGTCAGAATTACGATGAAAAACAATACCAAGACATAGTAAAAGTTTGTTCGTTAACGAGAGATTTTGAACTTTTCCCACAAGGTGATGAAACTTTGGTGGGTGAGAAAGGAGTTACTTTGAGTGGTGGTCAAAAAGCACGAATAAGTTTGGCCCGAGCTGTTTCCCGAGAAGCCGACATTTATTTGTTAGATGATCCGTTATCTGCAGTAGATGCGCACGTTGGCAAAGAATTATTTGAAAATTGTATTTGGATTATTTGAAAGGAAAAACTCGCGTGTTAGTCACTCATCAGTTACAATATTTAAAATATGTTGATCATATTGTTGTTCTTAATGATGTAAATAATTATAAAATATAACATGGTCATGAGTTATTAATTAAATAACGTTTCAGGGTAGAATAGAAGCGCAAGGTACTTTTGAAAAACTTACCAAAATTAACATTGACTTCACTAAATTACTGACATCGTCCGAATCAAAGCTAAGCGAAAGCAAACAGAACGAGGTAGAAGATTTGCTAATTGAAAAGGTCGATGCAACGCTAAATAAAATGGTAAGATTATCCAAATCGTACGTTTAGTCAGGCATGATGACCGTGGCTCTATTCGTCGGAGTTTGTCGATAGCAGCTTTAGTTCATTTAAAATAAAAATGCAGTAAAAATTGATACTAAAAATATGACCTTTACAAATATGAAGTTTTCACTGGTGAAATTTCATTTGCGATTATTATTTCACAAATCGAATATTTGTGAAATTTATAACAATTTATTTTGGGAATTTATATTTTGTAGGTTTTTTAAAAGTTAAATACAAAAATTTAAGTTTTCTTATGATTTCTTTTAAGGGGTTCAAGTTGACATTTACCTTAATTTTTTAACGTTTCTCTGTGTGAACCTACCTTCGCGTCGCGTCGGAAGCGCACCAACAATTTTATACTGCATTCTTGTTTCAAATGGAGTATAGCAGCATACTTGACAGACCTATGCGACCGGAGGAAAATAGAAGCACGCCATTGGCTGAAAACCAGCCCTGCGTTGTACTTAGTTACTTGATAGTACTTGCAATAATTTTTGTTCATAGGTTTTATTATTTAACCATTGACTTTAACACAAACTTAAATTTTCAAAGGCGTTTGTTGTATATTTATTTAAAAATTTGCATGTTACATTTTGTAAAATTTAAAATCATTATTTAAAAATCGGATGTGGCCATGCCCATGACTTTATCATATTTTTATTAAATATTAAAAAATAATTTTTAATAATAAAAGAAAAAATATTTTCCATTAACCAATGTGACCCAAAGTCTAATCAGCTCTAAGTCTAAATATAAAATACAAAATACCAACTTTAGTTTTGAAATTCTCATTAGTTTTTGAAATATGTAATAAAACTAATAATAAATAAAAGATTTAAAAAATTGCTCCCATGAACCAATTTTATCCAAAATTTAATCAGCTCTAATTCCTCCCATAAACATAACAAATTTCAACTTCAGTCTTGAAAATCCTTTTAGTTTTAAAATATTAAATAAAGGCTAATATTAAATAATAATATTTAAAATAATAAAAACAATAGTTTTATAAACAAATTTTAACTAAAATTTAATCAGTTCTAAATATTGATTAAAATATGCGAAAACCTAAATTTAGTTTAGAAATTCGTTTTACTTTTGGAAATATTAATTAAAACTAATATTAAATAATAAGATTTAAAAATTTTAAAAATAGTTCCATGAACCAATTTTAACCAAAATTTAAATAACTTTAACTCCAGCTATAAAGATAGGAAATATCAAATTTGGTTTTGAAAATTTGTTAGTTTTCAAAATATTAAATAAAGACTAATATTAAATATTAAAACTTAAAAAATAAAAAACAATAGTTTTCATAAAACAATTTTAACTAAAATTTAATGAGTTCTAAATCTTGACATAAGTATGTTAAATCCTAAATTTTGTTTTGAAATTCTTATTAGTTTTGAAATATTAATTAAAACTAATATTAAATAATAAAATTTAAAAAATAAAAAAATAGTTCCCGTGAATCAATTTTAGCCAAAATCTAATCAGCTCTAAGTCTCAACATAAGGATACAAAATCCAAAATTTTGTTTGAAAATTCCTATTAGTTTTTGCTGTAGGTCGCACACAAAATTTGACACACACACACATACACACATACACACACATACACACACACACACACACACACACAGACATTTTTGGAAATGGTCTTATTTTACTCAGGGACCTCAAAAGTGTAAATCCATCAAAATCTCAAATTTTTTTCTGCACGAAAACAATACTTTCTCATATTACATATGATAAAGTAAAATGTTTATAATATTTAAATTATATATGTATATTGTCAATCTGTGAAATTAATATTTTAAAAATTAACAGGCTAACTGGACAATAAAATAAAATAACTTTTTTGTGAGCTTTCAGTAGTGGTTATTATTGTTATCAGACGTTTAATAACAAAAGAATAAAGCTCACAAAAATTAATTTCGATTTATTGTTCGTTTTACCTGTTAATTTTTAAAATTTTAATTTTAATTTAAATCCACAAACCTATGGTTAATGAAACCAAAAATCAAGTGCGCTCTTTTGTAGCCATGACTGCTTCTTTTTTCCCACTCCGCGTCGACCTTCGCGGTTTTCTTCCGCGGCTTATCTTCAAAAAGTAAAATCTAATGACTTCTTCCTTCCCAATTTCACACCACACAAAAACTTTCTTTGGATGCTATAGTCCTTCAACAATTTCTCTTGAATTTTCACTGTCCCAAATACGACAATTTTGCTGGTTTACAAAGCCGCCAAGATAAAAATGACTTTCATCACTTAAGATGATGTTTCTTTGACAAAACATCTTCATTCCTTTTTATCATAATTAACATACTCCCGACACTGCAAATAATCCAAATGATTTAATTCTTGGCACAATTGAACAATTGAATAAATTTTCACAAATTTGACGTATTCCTTTGCTGTGTATATCTCCATGATTAAAATTACCCAACTGTTTTTTTGGGCTCATCGGCAGTAGGGAAGTCTTGTAAATCCCCTATGTGAGGGAGGGGGGAGTGTCAGATTCCTACTGACTAAAACCCCACTCCGTAGGGGCGCCGGGATTTGCAAAAGTGTTCCTATCGCACGCCTCTCTCCTGGACTTATTGTTCACTTACTTTTCTTCTAGGTTCTTAGTCTCTTGCTGAATACTGCGACTCCGATGTTCCTCCTGCGAATCGTTTTGTAGAGGAGGTTCTGGGCTGTTCTAGCTCAGTTTGGGCTGACCCGGAGGATCTGCACTCCTATTGGGGCCTTGCACTCTCGAGCGTTGGTACGGTATGCGCCCTCGCAGTCGTAGCACTAGTGTTTGCTATACATCTGGAGATCTGGTGCCCCAGCTCTCCGCAGTTAAGGCAACTTTTTCTCTCTTTTCCGTTGCAGGTGTTTGCCAGGTATCCTTCTCTCTAATATCTTGGGCAGAAGTCAAGAAAATACTGCCGGACTCTGCATTCCCGCATCATTCCCACCTTAATCTTCTCCAGTTCGATCAGTTTGTTGGCTTCGGTTTCATCACATCTGACTACCGCCATTTGCGTGCCGCCAAAGACCGGCCGCAAGAGACGCACAGTAAGCTCTCCCTCCTCACCCACGTAGCCCTTCAAGAAGGATAACAATTTCTTTTACCCCCGAACCCATCTAGATCCCGGATCTTAAAGTCCACCGTCCGAGCCAACTTGTGCACCTGGAGGTTTTCGCTCTTCAGCTTCTCCATTAGTGTTCTATGCAACCGGTTGTAATCGCCGGCTACTTCCGGCTCAATCAGGACGTCCCCGGCCTGAGTTTTAATTACCTTGCTCACCAAGTCGCCACTGTTTTTTAGGCAGTCTTTCAACTTGGTGAGCACATCCCTATAGGTTTTCGCCTCTCCGACTTTGATCGGCAGCTGCCTTACGTTGTACTATCTCTTGCCGGTTTTTATGCCCTGGTTCTCTTTTGTCTCATTCTCTCCCGAGGATCGGTAAAACCATCATCGTCCTCGGAAGAGATGCTACCGGCATCCTGCACCACAACCTCTGCTATTATTGGGCAGCTAGCAACCAAGAGTCCCATCGTTCTCGCGTCGCTTTTTGCAGATATGTTTCAGGCGCAGTTCTGTCAGTCCTGTCAACGCATTGTCTCATCGCCAGACCCATGATGTTGGTAGTCTGGTCAACCTGGAGTTCTTTCGGCCTTGCTTTGGCAAGTTTATCTTATCCATCGCTACCTCTAGTTGTTTCGCGAAAATTATGGCCCGCTCTCTATGTGCTCTATGTGCTATTCTCTAAATTGGCTCAACTTTGTTTCAAGCGCGGCGACCAGAAGCTTGACCTCGTTTACAGCCGACCTTATGAAATGACTTCTTCCGCAATTTTTTCTAACATTTTGTGTTTTGCCTGGGCATGGTCTGTCTTGACGGCCTGGCTCAAGTTTGACTTTGATCACGTCCGACTGTATATTTGCTTTTGCTTAGGTCTTTTCGATTTCTACCCGCTGCTTGGCCGCCACAGCTTGCATAGTTGCGAGCTGGGTATTAATAGACGCGAGCGATAAGTCTTGTAGTTCTTTTGCTTGGGCCTTCTCACTGCTGTAAATCGCTTTAATCTCTCGGAGCTTTTCTTCAGCAGCTTACAGTCGATGATGGAATTGATGTTGTCATCTAAACCGCTTGCTGGTGAAAGCAGCGGTGAATTCCCCGCCGATTTTGACTTACCCGAAGTGGTTTGGGGGCGGTAGTAATGTACCCATCTTTAGGACTAAGGTGGTCTTAGATATCTTCTTAGATTTTCTCGCCTAAGTCGTCGTCAATTCCAGTCGCTTAGAGAAGCGCCTCAGCCTGGTCATCCATCAGAGTCGTTAAGCGGTTCTTGATAACGGTTGTGGGCCCCCCACGCTGTCTACGACCAGTACTGGAGAAACAAGCCCCTGCACCGTAAACGTTATCTCCTTCTCGCTATCCGTCATATTTGCTTTTTTTTTGGAGATTTTTTTTTCAGGGCCTCCTACCCTACGACATCGCTAGGGACGTTCGCTTCACTCCCGGACGCCATGCAGCTTTTGGCGCGATTGCCGTCACCATAGTTTTGGAGAGAGAAAATGTTTGTTTTCTATAGAGTACCTCTCTCGTTAGCCTTGTGGACTTTTCACCTCCTCCAGGGTTGGATACCCGATCTTGGAGAGCACCCCGCAAGTTACCAGAGACCACCAGCAAAGAGGTGTGAGTAGGATTTTGATCCCCTTCCCAACTGCCTACATTATCGATTATGTTTTATGTCATCATTTAATTTTGACACCTCTCAGATGGCGAGAAATACAAAATTATACCTCCATTTAAATGCAACTTTGTACGAGGTACGTACATGCTTCGAACAAGGTATATAGGCACACCATATGTACAATTTTGTGTCAAAATATTGTACTATGTACGTACATGGAACACACATATGATAAGAAGATGTACATGCTTCGTACAAGGTACTACGTACATGCTTGTACGTAGGCTTATGTACAATGTTGTGCAAAAATAATATCGTATGATGTACGGTGTACTGGACATACATATGACAAAAGATATGAACATACATACTTTGTACAAGTACGTACTCTATAGTACAAGGTAGGTACGTCCTTGCTGTACAAATAAGGAATATACAGTGAATGTACAATTTTGTGCCAAAGTAATGTACTATGTAATAGTTACATATGTACATACATATATACGTAGAAAATACGAGGTACGTAACGGAATGTGTACGTGTAAAGAAATACTAACTACGAACACAATAGTACAATGTACGGTTGCTATATGAATAACATACGTACGGTATATGCACAATTTTGGGCCAAAATAACGCACTATGTACATATATAGAACATATATAGGACGTACGTAAACGGATGTACATACATACTACGTCCTCTTGATTGAAAAATTTGTTCTACATACGTACATATGTGTGTTATATGAGTTGGATCATCTATTATATTTATTTTTCCAACGCTCGTATGGTATTCATGCCATGCCAAATAATTCCCGGCAAAACGTACTCAAGTCATAGTGTAAGTACCTTGAAGTTATATAGTTACTTATTGTTTATTTTTACACTTCAGAATAATAAAACAATAGTTGCTGATGAAGAAATCCCATTAAACGATGAAAACAACAAATCAATCTTTTTGGAATACATTAAAAGTTGCAAAAATAAATGCGCATTGCTCATGGTCGGCATTATGTTTATTCTTACTCAAGTTTTTGCAAGTTGCGCGGATCTTTGGCTTACAGTTTGGTAATTTTAAGTGAAAGTAGTCAAAAACTAAAGCTGAGAGACTAACCTGCTATGTATGCTTTAGTTTTTGGACTTCTTACATTTTTATGATTTTTTATACATTGTACTTATTAGGACCAATGATGAAAACTCCAACAAGTCTTTTGATGTCAACGCTAGTATATCACTCGAAACTGATTTAAACTTATTATTAAGTTATCGTTTTGAGCTTCTTAGCATCAACATAATAATATACATATATGCAGCTATCATGGTGCTTTTAATATTATCAGGCATTGGATCATCAGTTCTGTTTTATCTTACTACAGACTCCATTTCGAAAACTTTACACAATAATATGTTTTCAATGCTACTATATGCACCTATAAAATTTTTTGATATTAATCCAAGTGGGAAAATATTAAATAGATTTTCTCGGGATGTAGGAATCTCGGATCAAATTTTACCAAGAGTAATGCATATGACTATATTGGTAACTTAAAAATTTAATTAAAATCGTTTTAAAAATTTTCTGTTCCTATTTCAGATAATTATGATCATCATTGGAGTTTAGTTTTGTATTCATAGCAATTCGTCATGATTCTTGTGGTATTCTTTTATCGATTCCATTTAAAAATTTCAAAATGTTGTCATGCTACATATGTTACCATAAATTTTGATATTAATAGAGTGGCAAAGATTTAAATAACTATTCTAATATTTTATAATTATTATTGTTGTAGCATATCAAATTTATGATAATTAAAATTTTAGAAAATCCAGTTCTGATTATCACATAATTATGTACATTGGAATTGAGTTTAAATCATAGCTACAGTAATGATTCATCTGATGCGGAATTTGTATCGTTTGGCACCTTGGTTAATAAATAAATGTATTAAATGTTATACAAATATTTTGAAACACATTAAGTGATATTTTAAAATTTGATTAAATTTTAAAACTTACATTTTGTTAGTGATTCCCAATTTGGATAATTTTTTACGTCTTTTCAATATAAATCTTTGTAATTTTAAAAATTTTAACTATCAGATATTTTAATTTCACAATTAATTAAATATTTACAATAATATTTTATTTAAATAAATTATAATTTTTAAATTAGTTGAATAAAATTTGAAATCCATACATATTTCAAGTAGATTTAAATTAAGCAGTATTTTCATTTACATTTTGGTAATTCTTAAAATATTTTAATTCAATATAAATCTACTTAATGTTCTACCAAATTTTATTTAAATAATTATAATTTTTAAATAGGAATAATTTAACCACTTAATATTTCAAGTAAATTTAAATTACAAGCAGTATTTTCATTTACATGTGGGTATCAAGTAAACCAATAAAATTATTTGTTCTACCAAAAATATATGTTGTAAATGAAATGATGTGATAGGGAGAATAGTAATTTTCATCAAACATGAATTGATGAAACATGTAATTTCTACTATAACAAACAAATTTGTAGGCGAGAATTTAAATAATTCTATTGACCATCTTGATACCCACATGCAAATAATCAAACTATAGTCCAATTGAAATAAGAATGCAGTAAAAATTGTCCTAAAAATATGACCTTGAAAATGCATGCAAGTTTACTCTTAACTGCTAAAATTTCATTTGTGATTGTCATTTCACAATTCGAATGTTAACGAAATAAAAATTTTGATTTTCGATTTTATTATAAATCATGATTCTCTTTTGGTTTTAAAAACATTTTTATAATGTGTTTAACAAAATTTTCAAATTGACTTTCCCTTAATTTTTGAAGTTTCCGGGAACTACAGTTTCAGAAGCTCTACAAATTTTACAGCATTCTTATTTCAAATGGACTATACTTCTGAATTTAAATTAACTATGCATATAAAATGCTTTAATCAAAAATTGAAATTTTTTTCTTAAAAACAAAGATAACATGAATTAAAATAATATATTACAGGATACACATACTTCAGCCTGGCATTTATATATAACATCTATCGCAGCATTTGGTTTATGGATTGATTTGATGAGCTGGATTTTGATGCTTTGTGTTATCCTCAGCTTCATCGTTATGAATCAATGTAAAATATTTTGTAAAAGTAATTAAAAAATATAATTTTGTTTCTAGTTCAAACGGTTAGTGGTAGCTACGCTGGTTTAGCAATATCTCAAACAGCAACTTTAACAGGAAGACTCCAATATGGAATATTACAACTAGCGCAAGTAATTAGTCAAATGATATCCGTGGAACGAATTTTAGAATTTTCAAAATAGATAAAGAACCATCGCAATCTTTTGTCGATGGTATGTGTATCTTTTTTAATTTTTTAAGTAATACCAATATTTTTTTAAATATTAGATGATATTGTTTCGTCGTGGCCTTACGACGGAAAAATTGAGTTCAGTAAAGTTTTTCTAAAATATTCTCCTATGGAAGCCCCAGTCTTGAAAAACTTGACCTTTACTATTAACCCAAGAGAAAAGGTAATGGAAACTTAAGGCAATACATTGAAAATTATTTGTTTTTAATTTAAGATTGGAATCGTTGGACGTACGGGGCTGGAAAGTCTTCTTTGATTTCTGTATTACTTCGACTGACACCAATCGAGGGTTCCATTATCATTGATGGTATAAATATAGAAGATCTATCTCTTCAAGATTTACGATCTAAAATTACTATTATTCCTCAAGATCCAATACTATTTTGTGCTACAATTCGTTACAACTTGGATCCATTCGAAAAATTTACGGATCAACAAATTTGGAATGCCCTTGAAGATGTAAAATATTTGAAAAATTCATTAAAATCAGAAATTCTTATATTGATTTTAGGTTGAATTGAAAAATTCGATCAGCTCTTTAGGCTACTTGGTAAACGAATCTGGAAGTAATTTTAGCGTTGGACAACGGCAGTTGATTTGTTTGGCTCGAGCTATTTTGAGAAAAAATAAAATATTGATTTTGGATGAAGCTACGGCAAATATCGATCATAAGTAAATTTTAGGATTTTTTGATTTACAATTTTAATTTAATTCGTGATTTCAGGACGGATGAGTTAATACAAAATACAATTCGAAGTAAATTTAACGATTGCACTGTTTTAACGGTGGCGCACCGTATTAATACCATAATGGATTCAAATAAAGTAATGGTTATGGACGCAGGTCTCATAGTAGAATATGATACTCCTAGCGCTCTATTACAAAATAGTCATAGTTATTTTCATAAAATGGTTTCCGATAGTGATCTACTTTTAGTCAAAATTTAGTCAAATGAGGTTACTGAAAGGATACATACACTAATTAGTTTTTAATTAAATTAATTATATTCTAAGGTCACACTTTTAGGATGGAGTAATAGCAATATTATTAGAAATTTTTAATAAATATTGTCTCGTATAAATTTGGGATTTTATTTAGAGCTTATTGTTCCTTTCCTGCTCCTAAATGAGCAGTCAACATAATTTAATGATAACAACAAATTAACTAATAATAACGGCTGATTATTATTATACAAAATTAATTTAATCTAATTATTTTACTATTCACTATATTTTAATTATATAAATCATTAATTATTTTTTGCATAACACGTGTACAATTCGAGAGAGTTTTACTCTTCCAAGACTTTTACTCCAAATAGCATAATATAATAAGCAACATTATATATACGTAGAGCGGTCATGGATTCACTCTAAAAATTTTTATTCATTTATTATTTTAAATCAATTTTAACCAGCCGTATAGCGTGAAGCATAAACGAGTTGACTAAGAAGTGTAAGGTTGCGGTTCGAACCCTGCTCGCGTTAGATACACTGCTGTGAACAAAAAGTCCAGTATCAATCTGTGGACTATTGGGCAAGCAACGAGAAAACTCCAGGAATAATACTGAAAATAATGAAAATTTATCTTAGCTTTGCCAAGTTGGATCACGACGTTTCCAACAAAAAGCAAACGATAAAAAAGAAGAATTATTTTAAAATAATAGATCTATTAGAATAAAATTTTTTAAATTAAAAGGTTAAATAAACAATAAAACGAAATATTATTTGTAAGCTTTCAGCAATGGTTACTGCTGTCATCAGACGTTTAATAATATTAGTGTAAGAAACGAAATATAACTGATACGATTTCTTGATCCATAAAGTTTAAAAGATAATCGCGAGTTAAGGAACAACCTACTTAATAACTCATTAAATAGGAAAAACTTAACCTCAATACGTTATTTGTAGCTTAGATGAGTAGTTGGCTGTAGATATTACTTAAACCTTCAATGTCGGTTTTTCTGTTCATCGTATTCTTTTCTTTTTTAATCATATCATTTCGTGAAAGAGTTCAATCTTTTTAATTGGTGACGAATTTGATAATCTTGGCATTTTTAAAACCAGGATTTTGTCCATCAACTAAGATGTGTTTGGCAATCGCAGTGGTTTCTGGTTTATTACATCTAAAACTTGAAACCTATCCACTTATTCGTTTATGAAGCCATTGGTTAGTTTGGCCAAAATATACAAGATTACAATCTTAGCATTCTACTTTGTATACCAAATCTGACTTCTTTTCTTGCGGTGCAGGGTCTTTTAATTTGGTATATAGTTATTATTTGTGTATTTGAACGTTATATTAATCTTCTAACGTTTTAACCTTTTAATTTTAAAAATTTTAATCTAATATTAACTTCAGAGGTTACTAATATATATAATTTCAATATTAATATTTTGAGTTGGTCGCGGCGAGATGGTCGGGTTGAGTTGTCGCGCACCCTTGGACTATACGGTGGATGCATCAAAACTTCCCAACAAAGCTCTCGTAACTTTTACGGGTCATCAAAGAAGGTTATGGTCGGGCGTTATTATGATGGAAGACAACACGTTCTCTATTATTCAAATTGGGCCGTTTTCTTTCAATTGTCTAACATAATTTCTCTAGTTGTTTATAGTAGAGTTACCAACTAATCGTCTGACCAACTAGAAATCGCTCACGGAGAGCGATTCCTTTCCAGTCCCTTCCAGCAAAAAGCGAGTGAATCATTTTTACGCAGCTGATTTGGATAAAGTACATTAACCGTACACAGCCAAATTTTTTCGCAAGCCTGCACAGCGTTCTTCTCTTTGTCGTAACAATATTGCAAAATATAACGCACTTTTTTATTACTTTTATCCGTTTTTACACACAAACAACTTTTCAACCACTACACCAATTTTAATGTTTGTACACTCAAAGTGTCACCTTTCCAATGAGGGTTTAGTAGTGTCGTTGCGTTCTGTGTACCCTGAGTTATTTGTAAGTGATGCCATCTATTGGGAAAAACGTCACGCACCTTTTCTCAGACCTAGTATTTAACTATAAATTCATACGAGAAAGATCGATTTTCCACACTTTGAAATTTTCGTTCGATTTCCAAGTGTTGGTATAGATAACCAAAAATTACACCAAGGATGTCAAAGCTGGTAATTAAAGGTGTGTAAAAGTGTTTGATGTCGGTGTAGCACTGTACTAACAAAATTAATGAAGGCGTTACACAAAAGCACAAGTGTCAACCGTGATAGGTTAAAATTTAAATTAAAATTTTTATAATCACACTAATGAACTTGGATTGTTACACCGTGGATGCGTTTTTGTGTGTTCTGCGACCTCTTCTAGGTTTATTCTTATGTATCTTAAATCACTTTCAATCAAATTAAATCACCCTCAGTTTCTTGACATCCGATCTTCATTTCATCTTATCTCTTTATCAGTCTTTCTTTTGTGAGTTTCTTTCTTCTTTTGTTGTTCTTTTCTGCTCTATTGTTGTTTTATCATTTGTTTCTTACTTATAAATTTAGTTTCCATTGCTGTTTTCTTCCGTTTGTCTATTTTAAGTGTTTGCACTTTAGTTTTATTCTCCACGCATCTCTTAGCTTGAAATGAAATTTTATCTATTTGATTCTGTTCCTTCTCTTTAATTCCATTATTGTTTTGCATTCTATATCAAATCCCTTATTTTTAATATATTTCATTGTTTGTGCAATTATATTTTGTACTGTTCCAATTATGCTGTGTTTAATAATCTTTTCAGCTTTTGCGTCGAGATTTTTACTCCTTGGAGTAGCGATCTAACGGAATTGGTCGCTAATCGGTCGTCTACTTATTGATGTGTCGGGCGATAAACGCGCTAAAGGTTTTTAACCCACAGAATCGCTTTGTGTATCCAACGAGGTAATTCCGTTTCAGTGTTAAGGTCGATGCCTTTATAAGCGGTTATGGATGAATTTTTCCATCTCACTGAATAGTTACATAGTAATAATTATTTATTTCTATCATTGTTATTAATGAAAACCAAATATATTGCTTTCATTTTTGAATATTAATTAAAATATCTTAAATAGCAACTTATATTCCAAGCCTGTCTGTCGGTTCAATCGATTTCGAGAAGACCTCTATACTTCATTGCCTTCTTAACTTCCCAAGTTTTTGCAGATCTTCCACGTTTTCTTCTAAAGAAAAAAAAAGAAAACGACAGGCGGACGGATTTTTTCTCATAGTGAGGATCACATGTACTGCGTTAGCCTTTGATGCGTCATTTCTCAAACTAGTTTTGGGCGAGAGTCGATTAACCCTGATTACGATTTTCACTATTCTTTTTGTAAATTATGAAAGATAATAATGCCAGATACACATAAAAAAATACAATTTGGAGACGGTCCACAAATTTGGTTAAAAAACAGCGTTAAAAATTAATTTCGAATACAATTTTATCATTGGCTCTCCGCCCATCGAAATTAAAATAGGTTGTGGTAACATTTAAGATACTAGAATCTTGTTTTTATTTTCAACGAATTATGAAAGATAATGGTGTAATTAGCTAATAAAAAAATTAAATTTGTGATCGGACAACAAATTTCAGAAAAAAATCACTTTTTGTGTGAATTCGACTCTTGATGTGGTTGCCCAGTCAAAACCGCTTGGAGCGCCCGAAGCAACCCGGAGGTTTACGCGCTTTACTTAATAACAACATCCCCCAACTAGCCCCAACTAGAAAAGTTTGGAAGTTGACGCGAAGGATCTCATAGAGCGACTGGTATATCCCACCACTAGTCACTGTCAACCCAGGCACAGCACACGTACCGTCAACAAAATGTTTTCTATATTTGGCGTTTTATTACTCAATAATACACTTACATGTATTTCTTATGGGAAAATTGTAATTTTCAAAATTAAATTGTGGCCTTATTACAAGTCCGACAACATTGATCCTCACCTTAAAGAGCTTGTATTTTTGTGTTCTCTTGTTGTGTAAAGCCATTTCTATAGGAAAAAGTGTGTTTTTGAATCAGGGTTAGTCGACTCTTGCCCAGTTTTGTATCTTTGATTGCAGAATTCTAGATGCTATTATTGGATCTGCATGCGATGAGCATGAGCATGTGAATTTGCAAAATTGCTACCGTTGTAGAACTTGATTTTGGCAGATCATATGTGTATAGTAAATACAAGGTAGGGCACAGTATGGTACTTGTGGTACTCCAGGCTGGATAATGTAGAGGGCAGTCAGATCGCTTTGTTAGTTAACATAAAAATGTCTATTGGAGTTTCTTTAAAAAAAAGGTGACCATGCTCATGCTTTTGTTATTTCATAATTTTTATTCTTAAATATTATTTCATAACAAGTGGTTAATTTTATAACAATAGTTTAATCAAATACTAATTAAATAAATAATAATTTAATCTATTGTTGTATTTTCGCATTATTTATATTCGTCCTATCCCACAGGAAGTCTAATAATAATTGAAGTCAACTTGAAGTTATTATTATTGTTCTGATACCTCATATACAGAAGATTTACCACATACCGAAATAAAAATATTTACAAATATAATCTTAAAAAATAAATTTAACAAAACATAACTTTAAAACATTAATATAAAAATAATCTCTTCTATCAAAACTTGAGTTCTGAAATGAACTACCAGTTATTAATATTACCATTTTAGAGAAAATTACCATTCGTTTTGGTATACAATTTTTTTTTTTATTTTCATGGTATCAATCAATGGATAACTTTAATAATACATTAAGGAAATCAAAGATTCTCGATAAGGCGAATATACTTTCTAAACTATTTTTTGTGTAAATAATTTGTTATAATTTATATTATTTATAATAAAATATATTTTTCAGATGGTTCCGGAAAATATGCTTAGAAAATGTAAAACAGAATTTTCATATTAACGATTTGTATGACTGCTTATCGGCCGATAAATCAAGTCTATTGACGAATTTACTGGAAAGTAATTGGAATTATGAAGTTGTTCGAGCTCAAAGTAAAAACAAAACTCCAAGTTTTCGACGAGTTATTGGAAAGACCTTCTTAGGTCGTTATGCATGTTATGGAGTACTGTTTTTTTTTCAAACAGCAATATTCGCGTAAGTAACTTCCTACTTAAAATATGCAAATAAAATTAAAAAACACAATTATATAAAATTTAAAAAAATGTAGACCACTGCAACCAATTCTGCTAGCACAATTTATACACTTGTTTTCCGTAAATCCAAATAAAAATGAAGCTAAACATCATTTGGAAATGATGTATATCTATGGTGTATCAATTATATTGGTTACTGGTATATACATATTGTTAAATCATCACTTAATACATGCATTTAATCGAATTGCCATGCAAGTGAAAATTGCATGTTCAGCACTTATTTACAGAAAGGTAACGTAATCGTCAAAATTGATTACAATTTAATTTTGTTCTTAGATTTTAAGGTTAAGTATTGAATCTCTAAATGCATCTTCAGTAGGCCAGGTTATAAATTTGCTTTCAAATGACGTTAATAGATTTGATATGGTAGCTCCATTATTAAATTATATATGGATCTCACCAGTGGTATTACTAATAGCGGGAGTTTTCCTATGGTACGAAATTCAAATTGCTGGAATTGTGGGACTTGTTATATTTATATTAACAATTCCTTTTCAAGGTTTGTATAAACATACTGTTTCTTCATACTCCCATTCCACCTTGACGTTTGACTAATCAACTTATCTAAAACCAAGATGGTCAGTATTAGAAACATCTAAAAATGGGGTGGTTTCTGTACATTCTGTATAGCCTAGAAGTTGATCTCAGACTGTAGATCACAGCAGTGTAAATATTCTTTTATTGGTTCAATTTGGGTACATTCTACTGATGTTGTAACCTCTGGTTTGTTTTGGCCAACATTGGCTAATTTAAAAAGATTAATTATTTACTTTACACTTTAAATTTTTAAAGAAATTCCATGTGCATGTGGTACCGATGACGTCCAATAATACAATTTGTAATAATAAAATGTTAAATTTTTTGTTTTAGGATTACTAGGACATATTATGACCAAATTGCGCATAAAAGTTGTACAAATAACTGACGAAAGACTTAAAAAATTGTCGGAAGTATTTTCCGGAATCAGACTTATTAAAATGTACGCATGGGAAAAACCATTTAAAAGCGTGATCGACTCAATTCGCCTTCAAGAAATGAAAAATTTAAAATTATCATTAACTTTAACAGGAATTGTTATATCTTCTATGAATTTTACAGCAAGATTGATACTATTCACAACAGTAACTACTTACACTTTAATGGGATTCACAATAACTGCCGCTCAAGTGTTTTCAATTTTGCTGATTTACAATATTTTACAAAGTTTGGTTACACTTTGCTTACCACTTTCTATAAATTATTTTTCAGAGACTTTAGTTTCTATTGATAGATTACAAGAGCTTCTATTAATGGAAGAAAAGAAACTGCAACCTACCTTAGGTAATAAAGGAGAAATTAAATTAAAGAAAATTGAAATTTCAAGGAATTCGGAACTTCCCTTGTTGAGAAACATTTCTATTAATATTAAGCCGGGTAGTTTATGCGCGTTAGTAGGTCCCGTAGGGGTAGGAAAGACAAGTATTTTGCAGTTGCTACTTGGCGAATTATCCTATAATTATGGTACTGTAGCAATAGGAGGAAAAGTGGCTTATGCGTCACAAAAATCTTGGATTTTCGCTTCAACAATAAAACACAACATATTATTTGGTCAGAATTACGATAAAAATCATTACCAGAACATAGTAAAAGTTTGTTCATTAACGAGGGATTTTGAACTTTTTCCACAAGGGGATGAAACTTTGGTGGGTGAGAAAGGAGTTACGTTGAGTGGTGGTCAAAAAGCAAGAATAAATTTGGCCCGAGCTGTTTCCCAAGAAGCCGACATTTATTTATTAGATGATCCGTTATCTGCAGTAGATACGCACGTTGGCAAAGAATTATTTGAAAATTGTATTATAGATTATCTGAAAGGAAAAACTCGAGTGTTAGTCACTCACCAGTTACAATATTTAAAATATGTTGATCATATTATTGTTTTTAATAATGTAAGTAATTGTAAAATATAATAATCTTCATTCATTTTTATACAACAATATTTTAGGGGAAAATAGAAGCGCAGGGTACTTTTGAAGAACTTACGAAAATTAATATGGACTTTACTAAATTACTGACATCGTCTGAATCACACTCAAGTGTAAGCAAACAGAGCAAGGTAGAAGATTTGGAAATTAAAGAGGTGGATGCAACGTTAAATGAAATGGTGAGAATTATTCGAATTGTATGTTTAGTCGAGCATGATAGCCATGGCACGATTCGTTGTGAGTTATTTTGGCCTGTGTATTTTACAGATCCAATGGCACGGAAGGCAGCGACTTTATTTGTGAACTTATTTATACAAAGCTGAATTTTTCCCAGTTGTTTTGATATTGTAATTAAACAAAACGCTAGTCTACCGCGATAATGTTGTTGAGGACATAAATAACAATTTTCCAAACCTGTAAATAGATATGATATAAATGTCTGAATAATGTCTGATATAAATGTCAAAAGGATGAAACTTATTAAGGTGACCAAAGATACCTAAGAATAAGAGATGATGATGGTCTACGGCGTCGGAAAAATATTTAGGTTAATTTCAGCTTTTAAATAAATTTAAAAATAATTAAAATTTTACCACTACCGAAATAAAATATTATGCATAGTGAGAGTGAAAAATGGCGTCACGGTTGCGTTTACACTGAACTGTAAGCGCCAACATTTCCAAGTCGAACGCTTAAAGCGTTGGCGTTTGCGTCACTTCATACTAACAGCATTGTAAGCGTCCAAGTCGAACGCGGCCCTAGACTCAATGGAATGCACAATCTCCGCTGCATCAATTGCTCTGAATATCGATAACGACCTTACAGTTGAAGAACGCAGAATATAAAAAGAAATCAGAAGCATGGCTAGCAAAAAAAAAGAGAGAACGGGAAAAGCGTTATAAAATGTTTTCAGAAAGCTATAATTGAGGAAAAATATAGAGATGAGATAGAAAGGAAGGAAGAACGAAAATAAGTGAAGATAAATGTTCAAATAATAAAATCTGAAAATAAAAAATGGACTGATTAACGGCAACGAAATTAACCATAGAAATGGTAAATTGCTTTAAGATACAACGGAAAGGCAAAGAAGAAAATAATAAGAAGAGGAGAAAAATAATAGAAAGAAACAAAGAAAGTATGCGGATAGGCACATAATGGAGAGATAAAGAAGAGATTGATGTGAAGAACTTTAATTTCCTCTACTCAGGAGAAGACAAACAAGGAACAGGAGGTTTCGGATTTTTTGTTGATAAGAAACTACAGAACGATATATCACAATTTATAGCAATAAGCTGAAGACTAGCGTATATAAGAATCAAAACGAAGAAACATACGCGAAAAATAAGGGAAAAGACCGATGTTGGAAAAGACCACTTTTACAGTGAAATAGAAAAAATTGCAAACAAAGCACCAAAACAAGACACACTGTTTATTTTGGGTGATTTTAACTCACGAATAAGCGAAGAAAAATATTTAAAAGAAATAATATGGAAACATAATATGCACCATGAGACGGACAAAGGTTTTGTAGCCTGGCAGCATTCCATGATATTGTAATAATCAGCGCAATGTTCAAACACCTACCAGAACATAAAATAACATGGATGATATCAGGAGCGAATAACAAAAGGGGCAACCAGATAGACTACGTGTGCAGAGCAAAAAGCATGTAAAAATAATAAATTATGTGATAACCGGAGCCGGACAATTAAGCGCTGCCGAATAGGCGCGGTCATATGGGCCCGGACCATATAAGTGCAAAGCCATTTAGGAGCGATCATTTAGGCACAACTCACCTAGGCGCCAAGCCATTTACACACCGAGACATATAGGCGTGATTAAGAAAAGGCGAAAAAATGGATTCAGCAGCTGGTCGAGGTCTTACAAAATAATTACGATGACAGATGGTTGTACTTGAGGAACAGTTGCCGGTACCCACTTGGTTAATTTTGAAATCAAACAAACACGTACTAAATTGGGCCATTTCTGCTTCAGGGTTGATCGAATGACGTAGCGTTTTTAAAACAGAGGATAATGCTCAAGACGGTGGACGGAACATCCCAGATGATGGTTGTCGTGGTCGTAACACTTGGTGGCAGACTTCTTCTTCTTCATGTGCCATATCCGGTCACCCGGACATTGGCGATTTAACTTGGCCGAAGCCAAGACGAATTTACCAGCAGTAAAGACCAGGAGACGGTCTTGGCCTAGTAGTTAGAGCGATCAACTACTGATGCAAGGGACCCGGTTCGATCCCGGGAGGAGTCTAGTAAGAAAAATTTTCTTTCTGACTTTCTTTCTATCTAGGACCGTCTCCCGTGCTTCGGAGGGCACGTAAAGCCGGCGGTCCCCCTTAGTTGATGACTGCCAGCATCAACTATGAAAAGCGTTACAGGCACATTCCCCAACCCGGATTTAGCAACCGTGGGGTCTTAATGCTAAAAACCTTCTCTTAGAGAAAGAGGCTATGGCCCAGCAGTGGGCTAAAAAAAAAAAAAGGCTGAAAAGAAGAAAGACCAGCAGTATAGCGCGAAGCATACACGGGTTGACTACGACGCGGTAAGTCGCGGTTTAAACTCTGCTCGCGTTAGATACACTGCTGTGATCAAATAGTCCAATATCGATCTGTGGACTATGGGGAAGGCAACGGGAAACCACCCCATGAATTATACTCCCTGGTAAATTCGTCTTGGTGGCAGACAGATGTTAAGAACTGTATCGCTCTTATCGCGTTTTAAACTAATTAAAAACGGAGCGCTTGAATTCAAAACTAATGCTCATTGACTCGGAATGATTGCATTAATCGACATACGAGGCCGTTAAAAATAATAAAATAACTGAATTCTTTCTTGGAAATACTTTTCACGTTGACGGCGCAAGTAGTAATAATCCGACAAAATCACTATGGCGTGATCTGTGCATAAACTTAAAATTCCCGATTTTTTTTCCAAAACATGGAGTCGACGAAAAATTTTGAAAGCAGATGTTGTTTCAACAAAGTAAGAAAATCAACTTCTTTTAGTGATCTATGGTAAAACCGCTTATAATAGCGCAATTGGCAATTGATTTACTAAATATTAACCAACACAATAAATTAAATCTCACTGACTTAAAAAAGTACGGTAAGCGTACTTTTGTAACAGAAATTGGAACAAACAATTTTCTGTTGGAAACTTTATATGCATGCAAATGAAGTTCCTTTGTTTAAATTCATTGTAAACTTCCCTAAGAAATGATGTTAAATTGCTGAGAACAATGGCGAATTGAGGTTAATAGATCAAAGGTCACATGCGGATACACGGAAGCAACCTTTTGACGTTAACGAACCGGACAAAGATGTATTGGTGCTTTCTATTTTCAATAGAATGATCACTTCAAATTTACAGACTGTTAAATGTTGACCAGCAGTGTAGCGTAAAGTATACACCGATCGACTGGAAAGCGGTAGACCGCGGTTCGAGTCCTAGTCGAGTCGGATACACTGCTATGATCAAAGGTCCAATATCAATCTGTGGACCATGGGAAAGGCAACGGGAAACCACCCCATGAATTATATTCTCATGAAAGTTCATCTTGGCTTCGGCCAAGCTGGGTCTCAACGCTTCTGACAAGAAGCAAACGATGAAGAAGAAATGTTGGCACATGATTCCTATATACATACAGAAATACTACATACAGAGCAAATTTTATGCAATGTATTTATAATATTTACACCATTTTTAGAATACATTATGTAGATTTTGACATATGTCATCATTTTAAATTTGACACATATCAAATGGCGCGAAATTTAAAATTGCATCGCTTTGGATTACCCATTACGATGATTATTCCAAAGTTCTTATAGTATTCATGCCTTGGCGGCAATTCCCGGCAAAACGTATCTAATCCATAGCCTAAGTATCTTGAAGTTAGTTACTTATTGTTTATTTTACACTTCAGATTAATGAAAAAAAAGTTGCTGATGAAGAAATCCCATTAAAAGATGAAAACAACAAATCAATCTTTTTGGAATACATTAAAAGTTGCAAAAGTAAATGTGCATTGTTGATGTTCGGAATTATGTTTGTTCTTACTCAAGTTTTTGCAAGTTGCGCGGATCTTTGGCTTACAGTTTGGTAATTTTAAGTGAAAATAGTCAAAAACTAAATCTCAGAGACTGACCTGCTATGTATACTTTAGTTTCTGGACTTCTTAAACTTTTATGATTTTGTTATTTATTATACTTATTAGGACCAATGATGATAACTCTTACAAGTCTTCTGATACAAGGGAAATATATCACTAGAAACTGATTTCAACTTGTTATTAATCAATCGTTTTGAGTTTCTCAGCACCAAGATGATAATATCCATATATGCAGCTATCATGGTGCTTCTAATTTTATCAGGCATTGGATCGTTAATTCTATTTTATCACACTATAGATTCCATTTCGAAAACTTTACACAATAATATGTTTCAATCGCTACTATATGCACCTATAAAATTTTTTGATATGAATCCAAGTGGGAAAATATTAAATAGATTTTCTCGAGATGTAGGAATCTCAGATCAACTTTTACCAAAAGTAATGCATTTGGCTCTATTGGTAACTTAAAAAATTTACTTCAACGCGATTTAAAAATTTTCTGTTCCTGTTTCAGATAATTATAATGATCATTGGAAATTTAGTTTTGGTATTTATAGGTAATCCGTACATGATACTTGTGGTATTCTTGTTATCGTTTCCTTTTAATAAATTTCGAAAGTGGTATGTAATTGTTACACAAAATTTGAAACACATAGAGAGTGCAGGTATTTTGAAAATAATTTAATATTTTTAAATTATTCTGTTGAGCATATCAAATTTTGGATAATGTTTTTAGCAAAAACTCCGGTTTATTCCTACATAAATGCTACTTGGAATGGGGTCCTAACAATCAGAGCTACAGCAATGGAATCAGCACTGATACGAGAATTTGATGGGCACCAGGTTACAATAATATTTTATTTAAATAATTATAATTTTTAAATATGTAATATGTGACCCCTAATTTTTGAAATTCGCGCCACAAATTACAAATCCAAACCTAGATAACCCTGGCCTAAAATCTTGATTGTCACCAGAACACCCACGCTTCGTGTAAATCGTAACCCAATTTTTTTAAATAGACGGAAAACAAATAGTAGTTGAACCATAATATATGCAGTAAGACGTGAGCTTAGCCAACCTAACCTCTTCTAAAACCCTAGTGGCGTCACCAGTAACCAAACCTACTTACCCAGAAGCGGCTCTAAATAACTAAACATATATGCAAAACACATAAATAACTAAGAGAGCTTTATGCTTTACATGACCTTCTCGGAAACCTTCGTAAACACAAAATACCCGACCAGAAAATAAAACACAGGACTGTTAGGTTTGAATATTTATTAAATATCAACCTCACGGTAATGTAACAACTCTAAGTTGAAAACAAACCTCCATCTTAATCTGCGAGATTGGTTATTTTATTAATTAAATAGTGTAGATATTGACTTTATTTTTTACCACGAGGGCAGCGGTTCCTTCCTCTTTTTTCCCTCCGTTTGAAGTTAGATGATGCGTTTGTAACGAGCCATTGCTATAAATTTGTGTAGTTTGCTAATCGGTTTTCAACATTGGTGGTTGACGTTGTCGACCTGAAGTTATGTTTAACTCATTCTTGTGTTCCTTATTTAATTTTAGTAAACTGCCGGAGATAACCTGATGTGGGACGATGACATGATTTACTCTGAAATTGAAGGTAACCCTAAATGAAAGGTATTTTAAAGAATCGATCCATCATTTTGGAAGTCTCTAGGTAAGTGAGCTATGTTTGTAAAGATAAGAAAAGTACTTTTGCTTTAACGTCAACGATTTCTCAACAAGAATTCAATTGTTGAACAATTCATAGTAATGGGAAGTCGACTTGAACCATCATTTAGCCTTCAGCTAGTGTGGTTGTATTTTGCTTTAAGAAGTTTACCCCTCAGGTAAACTTATTTATTTAAGCCTTGTTTTTTATTATTTTAGCCTGCAGCCTTCAGCTACTTGCTAATGTTACTTGCTTTGTTTTTTTTTTTTATTATGTGTTTGTTCTGATAAGGAATTGAGAATAAATGTCACAACACCTGTTTACTATCTTTGCTTTCGTTAAATTGAACAATTGTTCCTTTCTTATACGTTTTACTTACTTTAGCTGGCGCCCCATTTTTATTATTTTTTCTCATACTGAACAGGTGCATTTTAATTACGAATCCACGACGGTTTTTGAACCACCCCCGCCCTTCGACTAAATATTTAAATGTATAAGAGTTAGCCGATCGTGTAATTACAGCTACGATCAAGCAAGTGACTAGCGTAGCAAAATTATTATTTATGCAATTATTGCTACAAGTAAATGCATCCAAATAAATGCACTTTCGTCTGATTGCGCTATTGTTTCTATGATGAAGAATTACACATAGTTAAATATGTTGTAATAATTTGGATAGGAATGAAGAGATGTTTTCCAAGTCTTTTAACACCAGTAAATGGGGGGGACAATTTCTGGAATAATATTGTGAAAGTTGCTTATGTAAGTTTTTGCTGCATTGCGTTATTTTATCGTTGAGGGATTCTTGATTTAGGTCAGGTCTGGGGTTTTGGTCATTTCAATTTTTGTTGTAAGGGTCACCGTTACTATATCTTGTATCTACAAGTTGTTACCAACTTTATTTATTTGAATGTCCCCACCGACATGTAGATGGTGGAAATTTTAATTACATGCTAAAACACACTGTACAAAACAAAGATTAATAAAAATCAGTAATAATAATAATATCGTAGCATTTGCAAATAGCAAACTAATAATGCATACTCATAGTAACAATTAACAATTAAAAATTATAATGTGATTATTATTGAAGGACAGGTTGTTCTCATATTTACTTTTATACGTAACTTGCGATTACAGCCATTCCTAGCATTAAAATCAAATCAAGTCTATATCGACACCATTTTAATTATTAAAAGAATCAATCTTGCAGCTGAAGATTGAGACTTGTTTCCAACTTTGTTTAGTTGTTCGAATTACCGTGAGGTCGATATTTAATAAAAAATATCTAAAACCAAAACCATGAGACGGTCTTGGCCTAGTAGTTAGAGCGATCAACTACTGATGCAGTGGCACCCGGTTCGATCCCGAGAGAAGTCTAGAATGGAAAAATTTTCTTTCTGACTCTTTTTCTATCTATGACCGTCTTCCGTGCTTCGGAGGGCACGTAAAGCCAGCGGTACCCCTGAGTTGATGACTGCCAGCATCAACATTTACCGCGGATACATACGGTCGTTAGTTCGAACTAAGTCAGCTCGACCTGGCTAGTCCTTACGTGTGTACACTTAGATAAAGCGACCTAATCCGCTGGATCGACCTTAGTTAGATCGAGCTATATCATTGCTTTCAGTTTGAACTAAAAAAAACATGTATACACCTGTGCAATAAAATTAAAAGCAAAATAAGTTTAGATCGAACTAAGGTTAGTTCGAACTAACGACCGCATGTATCCGCGGTAAATGAAAAGGGTTACAGGCACAGTCGCCAACCCGGACTTAGCAACCGTGGGGTCTTAATACTTAAACTTTTCTCTTAGAGAAAGAGGATAATAGTCTATCAGTGGGCTGGAAAGGGCTGAAAAGAAAGAAAAAAAAGATTCAAAACCTAACTGACTTGCGTTTTATTTTGGGTTGGGTTATTTTGGTGTTTGATTTGGGTTTCGGTAGGTTAATTCAAGCACCATGCCATCTTCGTTTATTTTATGTGTTTTGCTTATCTGTTTAGTTCATTAGCAATGCCACTGGGTAAATAGATTTGGGTATTGAGGATGCCACTGGTTTTTGTTATGGTTCAACTGCTGTTTGTTTTCCGTCTGTTTAAAGTAGTTGGGTTACGATTTACAGAACGTGTTTGGGGTTCTCTTGACCATCACGATGTTAGGCCAGGTTTATCTGCGTTTGGATCTGAAGTTTGCGACCCGAATTTCGAATACCGGGGTTTCATATTACAATATAAATAATTAAAGCACTTAATATTTCAAATTAATTTAAATTACATGAAATATTTCCATTTACATGTACTAAGTATTAAGATAATCAATACAATAATTATATGAATTTCTTCAGACATAATATTTTTTTGTTTAAGGTTCATATTACACAAAGATTCGTCAGAGAGAGGTAATTATCATCAAGCATGAATGATAAAACATGTCATTTCTGCTCGAACAAAAAAATTTGTTGGGGCAAATTCAAATAATTCTATTGACCAGATTAACACCCACATGTAAATAAAATTAGTTCTTCATCTTTATCAAACTTCCTGGATTAGGCTAAAGCTTGTTCTGGGATCTATGGTTTCCTCGGGCGCCCGACCACATTTTTCCCTTTGGGACGGTATCCCAGTATCATTTTTACCGCTCTGTTGTGGTCCATTTTGTCTATATGCTCACACCATCGTTGTCGGTATGTTCTGATCAGTCGTCATCAATGGTTCGACCATAAGTTCTTGTTGTACTTCTTAACTTCGTATGAAATTAGTTCTCAATTTAAATTAACTTTGCATATTAAATGCTTTAATTTCAACCAGAAATTGGGTTTTCCAAGAGTCGACTAACTCTGATTCGAAAGTACACTTTTTCCTATAAAAAATGGCTTTACCAAACGAAAGAACAGAAGAATACAAGCCCTTTTAGGTGAAGATCAATGTTGTCGGATTTGTAATAAGGCCACAATTTAAATTTAAAAATTACTATGTTTCCATAATAAATACATGTAAGTGTATTATTGAGTAATAAAACACCAAATATGGAAAAAATTGTGTAGACGGTACGTGTGCTGTGCCTGGGTTGACAGTGACTAGTGGTTGGAAGATACCAGTCGCTCCCTGAGATTTTTCACATCAACATCCAAACTTTTTCGAGTTGGAGGTACTTGGGGGATGTTTTTAATAAGTAAACCATTTATCAAAATTGCCTGTAGCGCCCGGAGCGACCCGGAGGGTCGGATTTACACAAAAAGTGAATTTTTTCCTAAATTTGTTTTCCGATCGCAAATTTAACTTTTTTTATTAGTTAATTGGACCCTCATCTTTCATAATTCGTTGTAAAAAACGAGATTCTGGTATCTTAAATGTTGCCACAACCCATTTTAATATCGATGGGCGGGGCTATTTTACAAGAGCCAATGATAACATTGCATTCCAAATTAATTTGTAAAGCCGTTGTTATCCAAATTTGTAAACCGTTCGCAAATTTTATTTTTCTTATTATGTAAGTTATATAATTATATTATAAAATCTGGCCTTATTATCTTTCATAATTTCTAAAAGTAATGGTGAAAATCGCAATCAGAGTTAATCGACTCTCGCCTTGGGTTTTTCTTCTTAAAAACAAAAGATAATATGAATTAAACTGATATATTACAGGATACGCATACTTCAGCATGGAATTTATATATAACGTCTATCTCAGCATTTGGTTTATGGATTGATCTGATGAGCTGGACTTTGCTGCTTTGCGTTATCCTTAGCTTCATCGTTATGAATCAATGTGAAATATTTTGTAAAAGTAATTTAAAAATATAATTTTGTTTTTATAGTTCAAGCGGTTAGTGGTAGCTATGCTGGTTTAGCAATATCTCAAACAGCAACTTTAACGGGAAAACTTCAATTTGGAATATTACAACTAACAAACTTCATTAGTCAAATGACATCCGTGGAACGAATTTTAGAATTTTCAAAAATAGATAAAGAACCATCGCAATCTTTAGTCGGTGGTATGTGTATCTCACTTAATTTTTTAAGTAACACCAACATTTTTTTAAATATTAGATGATATTGCTTCGTCGTGGCCTTACGATGGAAAAATTGAGTTCAGTAAAGTTTTTCTAAAATATTCTCCGATGGAAGCACCAGTCTTGAAAAACTTGACCTTTACTATTAACCCAAGAGAAAAGGTAATGGAAACTTGAGGTAATACATTGAAAATTGTTTGTTTTAATTTAAGATTGGAATCGTTGGACGTACGGGGCTGGAAAGTCTTCTTTGATTTCTGTATTACTTCGACTGACACCAATCGAGGGTTCCATTATCATTGATGGTATAAATATAGAAGATCTATCTCTTCAAGATTTACGATCTAAAATTACTATTATTCCTCAAGATCCAATACTATTTTGTGCTACAATTCGTTACAACTTGGATCCATTCGAAAAATTTACAGATCAACAAATTTGGAATGCTCTTGAAGATGTAAAATATTTGAAATATTTATTAAAATCAGAAATTGTTATATTGATTTTAGGTTGAATTGAAAAATTCGATCAGCTCTTTAGGCTACTTGGTAAATGAATCTGGAAGTAATTTTAGCGTTGGACAACGGCAGTTAATTTGTTTGGCTCGAGCTATTTTGAGAAAAAATAAAATATTGATTTTGGATGAAGCTACGGCAAATATCGATCATAAGTTAATTTTCGGACTTTTTGATTTACAATTTTAATTTAATTCGTGATTTCAGGACGGATGAGTTAATACAAAATACAATTCGAAGTAAATTTAACGATTGCACTGTTTTAACGGTGGCGCACCGTATTAATACCATAATGGATTCAAATAAAGTAATGGTTATGGATGCAGGTCTCATAGTAGAATATGATACTCCTAGCGCTCTATTACAAAATAGCCATAGTTATTTTCATAAAATGGTTTCTGACAGTGGTTTACTTTTAGTAAAATTGTAGTCAACTAATGTATATGGTAACTGAAGGGATGTATTGGTTTTTAATTAATTAAATTATATTCTAATAGCCATTTTAATAAAAATATTTAATGAATATTGTCGCATATAAGTTTGGGATTGTACTTAATGCTTATTTGTACCTTAAAATGAATTTAAATTGTGTAAACGAATATTCAACACTTATACCTGGTTTATAAACACTTAAACTGCGATTATATTATTTAAGCCTATGCTATTTAAGTTTAAATTACCGTTTAAATGTTTGTGAAACCGGGCAATAGTATTGATACATATAAACTTACCCTATAAAGTTTTAAATTAATAATAATGTTTTTTAAATAAAGAATATAAATAATTTTTGAATTACATTGATTTTTTGTATTTCAAAATTAATTTGATTTTTTATATAAATAGTTTTGATTAAATAGACCGGTCCTACTCGAAAATAGGGGATGTTAACCCGACAGATGTCAGGGAGCGATTGCAGTAAGTCGGTGTTGACCCACCTACAGCGCACGCACCGGTGATAGAATGCATAAAGATATTACATAATATTACGCAATAACATGCATTTCTTATGGGAATATGGTAATTTCAAATTTAAATTGTGGCCTTATTAAAGGTCCTACCGAAATCTATCTTATCTTAAAAGTCTTGTATTTTAGTGCTTTTTCGTTTGGTAAAGCCATTTTTATAAGAAAAAGGTGTACTTTTGAGTTTGGATTTTGTGACTCTACCCCTATTTTCTAATAAAATTCTTGCAATTTTCTAGCTGAAAATAGAAAAACCATTTTTGTATCTGATAAAATGAAAAACTAAGTTATCACGTGGAGGAACCTAAAGCAAAAACATCTGCTTATTTTTTAGGCAATAAGTGTGTTTTGAAAAGATTTATGTAATTACCTCCTTAAGATAAGAATAAAAATAGAACTTTCGACGTGAGTGGACTGCTTAAATCTTAATTGATCTAATAAAATTACTGTATCTTATTGATACGATAAGGTGAAAAGGTATTTAATAATCTAAAATCGCGATAACCTCAGAAATTTTTGTAAAAACAAGTTCATTTTGTTACTACCTCAACATGAAGATTTTAATTTTATTAGCTGCTTTATTAGCAGTGAAAGCGGAAACTCTTTCTGATAGCAAACCTACAATTGGTGTAGATAAAGATTTACCAGAAGACGCAACACTTACTGCGGTATGACATTCTTAACTTTTATATATTATGCTTTTCGTACCAGCAACTTTCTAAATCTGTACACTCATTTTCAGCCTGAACTTATTAAAAAGTACGGTTATCCTGTTGAAGTTCACACTTTAACAACAAGCGATGGTTACATATTAGAAATCCATAGAATTCCACATGGGAAAAATGGTTCAACAGGAAATGAAAGAGCTGTTTTACTACAGCACGGGTTATTATGCTCATCAGCGGAATGGCTAACACCCGGCCCAGAAAAGGGATTAGGTAAGCAATTATTTTTATTGATCTACCGTTCTCCAAAATCAAATTTTAGGTTACATTTTGGCTGATGCTGGTTACGATGTTTGGATACCTAACTCCCGTGGTAACAGATACTCACGTAACCACACTCATTTAGATCCCGATAAAAATGCAAAAAAGTTTTGGGACTTCAGCTGGCACGAAATGGGAATCCACGACCTTCCCAATACTATTGATTACATTATTGAGCAAACAAACGAAGAAAAAATATTTTTTATTAGCCATTCCCAAGGAAGTACGGTTTTTTTCGTCATGGCATCTGAAAAACCTGAGTATAACCAAAAAATATCGGTCGCAATTCATTTAGCTCCAATAGCTTATACCAAGCACATGTTCAGCCCACTTGTCCGAATGATAATTCGGTTTCAACCAATTCTTGCTGTATGACAATCATGTTCAACCAATTTTGTGTCAAATATTAATTTTAACTTTTTAGCCTTTTGCTCGTTTGATTGGACTTCACGAGTTTTTGCCACATAGTAAATTATTGGGTGTCGTAAGCAATAGTCTTTGTGGTGACGATTCGATAGTTCAAGTTCTTTGCACGAATACTCTCTTTGCACTGGTGGGTTTTAATAGAAAGCAAATGAATGCTACTTTAATTCCAGTAATGACTGGTCACGTCCCAGCAGGTGCTAGCACTATGCAAATACTTCACTACGGACAGTTACATAGATCAGGAAAATTCCGTCAATACGATTACGGCAAAATTAAGAACAAGAAGATATATGGAACATTTAATCCGCCCAAATACAACTTAAAAAAGGCGTCTTCTCCTATGTACTTATTTTATAGCAGAAATGATTGGATGAGTAGTTACAAGGATGTAACAAAATTAGTCAAGGAGCTGCCAAATCTTAAAGGAAAATTTTTGGTTATAGACAAAAAATTTAATCATTTAGACTACATATTTGGAATTGATGCTCCAAAATTAGTTTATGCGCGCGTTATTAGTCTCATGAGACGCCATTAAATTTTCTTAATGTAATAATAAAATCAATTTTCAATTTGTATCTTTGAAAAAAAATTTAGCTTTTATAACAACTATTATTACAGTATTTTTTTATTTTTGAACAGGTTATAGCCACAAAATAAAAGTAATTTGGAATAAAAAGAAAATATTTACAATATTAAATATTCAATAGGAAATTACGAATGATCCTGAATACAATTCTGTTGCATTTCTATTGAATTACTTGCAATGAAGTTCGAGAATGTGAACATCTGTAATCAAAGTGTGAAATTACTTAATTTGCTAGATTTTATTCTGTAATAGGATTAATAAATTTGAAATTATATTTTCAAAAATTTTTTAATTTGGAAATAGGTAATAATCACTTTGTACCAAATCTAGATTCTAGGGTAGACGAACAATTTTTTCTAAAGCCCATGATGTCATTGCACTTATCGCAATTTTTGCCTTATGAACAGGTGCATTGTCTTTCAATAAAAGTACGTCTTTTATCAATTTCGCCAAGGCGGTTGTCTGACTCTCTGCTTTGCTTTTAAATAATAGTTTTACTATGTCATGTGTCACCATTTCTTCTTCTTCGCTTCTTCTTCTTCGTCGTATTTGCTTTCTGTCAGAAGTGTCGAGACCCACCTTGGGCGAACCCAAGATGAATTTTCATAGGAGTATTAATTCATGGGGTGGTTTCTCGTTACTTTACCCATAGTCCACAGATCGATATTGAATTTTTGTTCATGGCAGTGTATCTAACGCGAGTTAGGTTCGAACCCCGATCTTACGGTTCTTAATCGACCCGTGTATGCTCCACGCTATACTGCTGGTTTTTGTGTCACCATTTTACTTTTTTTATAATGGTTTGAATATTTTTTCTATTCCTTTTGGGACGGCCATTGGGAGCCGGCCATTAGCCTGGTTGTTAGCGCAATCAACTGCTAACGTAGGGCGCCCCGGTTGGAATCCCGATAGTAGCTCATTTTGTATGGCCGGCTCCGTACTTCGGAAGGCACGTAAAGACGGTGGTTCTCTTGCAAGCTGATAGCAACATTTTTGAGATATTTACCACGTTTACATGCAGTCGTTAGTTCTAATTAACCTTAGTTTGATCTAAGCTAGCTTATTTTTAATTTTATCGCACATGCTTTTAATAATATCGAACTAGAAGCAATGTTCCCAACTTAAACTTTTTCGTTGACAATTTAATCAAGTTATCGTGTTAACCTAAATCTAACCTAAAATATCTGACGTGGATGGCAACACTGCGTGTAGTTCAAACTAAGCGTTTGAATTTAACTTTAAGATCGACCTAAAGTTGATTCAGCGTATTAGGTCACAATATCACTTGTCATTTGGACAAGATTTAACTAACGCGGGTTCGTAAGTACTCTTTTTCGTATAAAAATAGCTTTACCAAACGAAAGAGGACCTTAATACAAGACTTTTAAAGAGGGGCTGACTTTCTCTCTTGATAGATATCATTTCGTGAAAGAATCGATCTTTTTTTTAATTCTTGAGAAGATGAAAATGAACCAATTTCTTCTACGGACCGTCGACCAGAACTCCGATTTCGACTATTTTTAAAGTGGATTTAAAACACAATTCTCTCATTGGATTTTTTGAACTGTAACCCCGCCCATCGACAATTAAAACAACTTTTTAGTACTAAAAGTAACTGTAAATAAGTTTTTTTGATATTTTAATATACATATTAAAAGACAAAAAGCTAAACTGTAACGTAGAGTATACTTTTAGCGTGAATTCGAGGTTTGACGTGGTTGCGTTTGTCAAAACGTTTCCACAGCTTCTGCTTTGCTCCACCCGCTATAAGCAGTTTTGACAAGTACTTTACTCATTAAAAATATCCCCTAGAATGGTCCAACTTGAAAAACTGTGGATGTTGACCCGATAGATATCAGGGAGCGACTGATAGCTCCCCACCGCTTGTACTGTCAACTCAGCTACAGCGCACTGATTGGTGATAGAATGAGTACTATAATTACGTAATATTTTGTAATAATACACTTACATGATTGTGTTTCTTACGGAAAAATTGTAATTTTTAAATTGGAATTGTGGCCTTATTAGAAGTCCGACTAAATTTATCCTCATCTTAAATGATTCATATTTTTGTGCTCTTAAGGTTGGTAAAGCGGAGTTTTGTTTTATTACTAGAAATATTAATAAAGATAAATTTTATTTTTAAAAGTTTCGGAATGTACAGAAAAAAATTTATATTTTAACTCATCATCATCATCATTTCCATCATGGATTAGGTCTTCGACCTAATTAATTACTAACTAATTAATTAATTAACTAATTACAATTATTGGAATTAATTAAAATATTAATTATAAACAGAGCAGTTTTAACTTAAGTAAGATATTGTATTTCAAGCCACAATAAATGCGCCTTAAAAACAAACTTTTTGGGTAAAAATTAATATTTCCCTTTAATAATAAGATATCAGGTAGGTCGGCAAAAGTTAAGTAAAAAGGTTAAATAATTAATAGTATATCGAGGGGGTAAGGAGCGTCAAATATCACCAATAAACATCAAAGACGCTCAAATGTCAACCTCACCTGCGCGTGGTGCTCCCTGCTAGATAACAAACGAGGCTCTGGCGACCGAGTATTGGCGGTATAACCATAAAACACATTAAACAGGTCTAAATCCCTGTTTGTTTAAAGAGTATGCTGCTGCCTTGCAGAAAAACGGTATTTATGGTAAAGGCTAAGGGAAGGAAACCCTGAAAATAAACTACCCTGGTCCTCCAAGTTGGGGGTTGTGCAATGGGCTAGCACCTCATTCATAGAAAAATCATAAAACGCTAAAAATCCTAAGAGCAAGCCTCGGAAAAAACTGGACGGAAAACTTAATATTCGAAAAAAGCAAAGGAAACGGACATTGAATATGGGAACATGGAACATTCAAGGAATAAACACTAAGCAAGGCGAAGTGTTTGAAGAACAAAAGTACCAAATAGATATCGCTACACTTACGGAAGTTAAGAAAAAAGGTACAGGCAGTCTAGAAAGTGGGGACTACATATGGTTTTACAGTGGGGTACCTAAGGATAAACGGGCAAAAGCAGGAGTCGCAATTGCTATTAGAAAAAATTTAAGAAAATATAAAACACTGGGAAGAGATAAACGAAAGAATGATGAAATTAGAAATCCAGATGTGGGGATATGATATAGTAGTGATTGCAGTCTATGGACCAACAGATGATTATAATATGGCAGAAAAGGACGAGTTTGAAAGCAATCTGGCGGCACTCCTCGATACCATAGGAAATAGAAAGGAGGTTTTTTAATGGGAGACCTAAATGCAAGAACTGGGAAAAGTCAGAATAGTAAAGTGGTAGGAAGATTTGGAGAGGAAATATTAAATGACAATGGAGAAAGATTAATTGAAATGTGTCATAGATTTGAATTGAAAATTACGAACGGCTATTTCCAGCACAAAGATAACCATAAGTATACTTGGATTCAACCAACTCGAAGGCTCAGATCGATAATCGATTACATAATTCAGAGACAGAAAACAACTATAAGGATTAATGATGTCAGAGCAATGAGAGGAGCAGAATGCGGATCAGATCACATGTTACTTAAAGCCAAAGCGTACCTAAAATACAAATCATTTGTACAAAGTAAAGAAAATGATGCACATCAATTAGACCAAAAAGAATATAAACTAGAATTACTCCAGGAAGAGTCTATACGGTTCCTATATAAAACTAGAATGGCTGCAAAGTTACAAAATGGAATTGTGGGGAGTGTAGAGGAGAGCTACAAACAATTAAAAAAAATAGTCCATGACACCGCCAAAGAAGCGCTAGGCGAAAAGGAAAAAAAAAAGATAATAGAAAAGTTCTGGTGGAATGCTAGGGTGGAAACTCTAACACAAAGAAAAAAGGAATTATACCAGAAATGGCTAACGACGCAGAATGCGGAGGACAGAAGATCATATGCTACAATGACTACGGAAGTGAAAAAAGAAGTTGCAAAGGCCAAAAACGATGCGTGGAGTATGAAATGCAATGAAATCGATAGTTACATAGGAGGTACGCGAACTCAAGAAGCGTGGAAGACGGTTAGAAATCTAAAACAGAATAACCAGAACTTAACAAACATACAAGTGGTAAAGATGGAGAATTGGAAAAAACACTTTGAGACAATGCTGAATGAAGATAGAGAAAAATTTAAAAAAGAGGAAGAAGGAAAAAAAAGAGTAAACACCGAAAAAGAAATTATATCTAGTATCACGAAAAAAGAAATCTATCAGGCCCTAAAATGCATGAAAAGTGGAAGATCCCCAGGCCCGGGAGGTATTCCGATTGAGCTAATAAAAAATGCCCCGTCATGTCTTATAGATGTGATACAACGAATATATAATGATTGCCTTATAAAGGGTATAAGTGTACCACAAGAATGGAAGGTAGCGTATATTACACCTATATACAAAAAAGGAAAAAAGACAGATTGCAACAACTATAGAGGGATCAGCGTATTATCATCAATCGGAAGACTGTATGGGAAAGTATTAAAAACACGTTTAGAGAAAGAAATCGACATAGGGAAGAGCAAAGTGGCTTCACAGCAGGAAGATCATGTGTAGATAACATATTTTCAATTCGTCAACTATTAGAAAAAAAGAAAGCAAGAGACAGAGAGACGCATTTAATTTTCGTCGATCTTGAGAAGGCATATGATACTGTCCCTCTTTCGGAGCTATTCAAAATGCTTGAAGAATCAAACATCAATGATAAGTATATTGCAGCCATACGAGACCTCTATCGTGCAAATCAAGGTATGGTGAAAATCGGAAAAACCGTATCCGAAGTCTTCAATACAAATAAGGGACTGAGACAGGGTTGTTGTCTCTCTCCAACTTTGTTTAAAATATATATTAATGCAGTCTTAAAAGAATGGCAAAGAAAGTGTAGGCCAATGGGTATAAACATAGACGGCGATATGCTTCATACTCTCTTGTTTGCAGATGATCAAATAGTAATAGCCCAAGACGAAGACGACATCACATACATGATGAGAAAACTGACGGAAACCTATGAAAATGGGGTTTAAAATAAATTTCGACAAAACAAAATATCTAGTTGCAGGAGGGCAAGGCAGAGACCTAAACATAGAAGGTAAAACTATAAAAGCAAACAGGGAGTACAAATATTTGGGTGTGGTTATATCTGAAGAAGGAAATTGCCAAAGGGAAATATCGAACAGAATAATGCAAGCTAAACAAGTAACGCAAAGACTAAATTCACTTCTCTGGTCAAAAGATCTAAGAAAAACAACAAAAAAGAATATATAATAGTATGGTCAAGAGCATTCTCACTTACGCCTCAGAAACATGGGAAATAACAAAAAGAAATAAAAATAGGCTCTTGGCGACAGAAATGGACTTTTTACGACGAAGCTGTGGGATAAGTAGACTGCAACACATAAGGAATGAAGACATACGAAGAAAAATGAGAACTAATGAAACAATAACAGAAGAAATTGAAAAAAAGCAGCTGTTATGGTATGGACATATGCGACGAATGCTACCCCATAGGTGGCCACAAAAAGTATGGACCTGGACTCCCCCAGAAAGAAGAAAACGAGGCCGACCTCCAAGACGATGGAATGAAGAGATACAAGAAGCCATGGAAAAGAGGCAGTTGGAAGAGGATCTATGGCAGAACAGAGACCTCTGGCACTTAGGATGCGAAACACGGCGCTGACGTATTGTAATGCTATTGAAATAATAATGTTATAATAGTTATAATAGCTGTAAAAATTCGCAAATATATATAAAATATATAGTATATCGAAATTTTGGTTAATAAATACATTATTTTCATAATTTACATTTTAAATCAATTATCAACTAGGTCTACCTGACGACTTCCAGTAGAACGAAATATAAATGTGCATCTATGTAATAGGCTAATTAATTAATTAAAATTTTACTAAACTTGTAATATTATTCTTTAAATCCTTAAAAGATAATATTATAATCATAAATATTTTTTATAACTGTTTAAAATTGATTTTAGTATTATATTTTAAAAATGAATTTAATGATTTTCAAGTTAAGCGAAATCTTAATTAGTAAATAATAATTTTTCCACTTACTACTTTAAAGCAATTTTTTAGACAATAACAAATTTTCTAAAAATTAAAATAAAACGGTTTACTGTCATTTAGTCAAAATTATATTTTTCCACATGTTAATCTTTGAAATTAATAATTAATTAATAATAATTTATAATTTTTTAATATTAATTAATAATTATTAATTAATTTCAAAAATTAACATGTGCAAAAATATAATTTTGACTAAATGACAGTCAACCGTTATTATTTTAACTTTTAGAAGGGGGGGGAGGTCTAACTGATGAGATTGAACTTAAATCAAAATATATTTAATCAACTATATTTTTGAATAAAAATTTTGTTTAAAAAAAAGTAAGTGGAATAAATTTTTTATTTACAAATTACTTAAATTAAAACTCATTAAATTCATAATTATTAAAACATATTTTTGGTAAACTGGAGACTTTGAAGATTTCCATTTTTTGTTAAAGGTACTTTAATCACCATAAAGATTTAAAGTACTTATTTCCGTATCAAGTTATATTTAATTGTAAAAAAATTTTATTGTACGTGTTTAAATATTATTTATATTTAGTAAGAAGTTATTAGGCTAACCTTGCAGTTAATGTTGCAATTATATTAATTTCCAAAATTTATATAACGTGCAATTCTTTTTATAACTGCAATTGAACAGTTTAATTATGTAAAAAATTCTTACAATTTACCTACATAATCGCACTACAAATTATTATTAAGATTTTTTATATTTCGCGACAATTTTGACTTCGCAGTATTATTTGTTCATTAACATCTGGATACGTCACATTTCAATGTTAATCTACTGTTAATCATTGTTTACAGGTAATCTTTGAGTTGTAATAACACCTTTAAGTTGGGTAAATTGCAAATTCGTACAATAATATCTAATATACCCAAATTTTAAAATTAATGCACCATCAACCTTCACATTATTTCATATAAAAACCATAAACTTGCAGAGAAGCATCAGTTCCATTTCGATTAGTAAACATCAACAATATCAAAATGAAATACGTTGTTTTAATCTCTTGCTTATTTGCTTTGTCGTATGCGGTAAGTTATCATTGAATAATTTGATTTTTGTGCTATTTAATCTCAGTATGTTTTTGAATAATCAATAGTATCCATAAACTTAAAAAAATAAAAACATTACGAAATTGAAAATTTGGGAATCCCCGAATTTTGAATTTTTTCTTAGCGGACATTTAAAAAAATTTTATGTGACAGGGTCCACCAGAGGTAATTGATCAACTGTTCGACAAGGTCAGAAAAGCAGGACTTGATTGCAAACCAGAAGTAGGAGCCACCGATGGTAAAAACATCGTGCTTTTTTTATTTCATTTTTTAAACATAACCTATCTATTTATTACAGATGATATTGCTGCCTTAAAAAGTCATCAAATACCATCAACCACCACCGGAAAGTGTTTCATTGCTTGCTTAGAAAAGAAATTAGATTTCGTAAGTAAAATTTGTTATAATGTTATAATAATAAAAACTAAAAATTTTAGATGACCGCCGATGGAAAATTCAATAAGGATGTAGGATACAAATTTATCGCAAAAATTAAAGATTTTGATGCTGAATTATACGGTAAAGTTAAAAATCTAGCTGACACTTGCTACGCCAAAGGTAAACAATCAGAATTTTATTTCTTTAATTGACATTATTAACCAGGATAAATTTCTAGTTGCAGAAGGACCTGACGCCTGCGAAACAGGAGCAAATATGTTGCAGTGCGTAGAAAACGAAAGGGAAGCTGTAAGTTTTTGCATAAGTTATAGTATACAAACAATTTCTTAAATTCAATATAATTATTTTTAGAACGGCATTCCCAACTGGGAATTTTAAAAATATTTCATGCCAAAGCAGAAATTTGCCATAAGGACCATTCCCGATACTTGAAAAATAATGTATTTTATCCAAATACTTTTAAAATCTATATTATGTAACTTTTAATAAACGTTATTCACAATATTTTGTATTTTTTAAATTAATGTAACTCGAGCAAAAACGATTAGTGAAGTAAAAATTTTTTATTTTTTTATTTAACCTCAACGAATATTTACAATCTGTTAATACAAACAATAAGTAAAATGTATAATAAAGTTAATGGACGTGTGAGAGTTAATCCACTGATTCGCTCCTTGTACTTCAACTCGCTGGTTGCTATGTTTTGGTGTCAACTATTTGTTTCTGGCTCCATTAGGTTTTGAATCTTAATACCAGGTCAGAAGGTCTAAATCGTTTTAGTCTACGCACTTCTCTGTCGTTGGTTGCTTGCTGCCAGGCTGTTTGGATGAGCACTGAGTCTATCAAAGTAGTTTTCACTATACCTTGCGATCTCGCCTTGTATCGATATCATTTGTAGGTCACGCTGTATTATTTTGTTTGTCACATACCACGGGGCGTCGACAATCATTCTCAGAAACTTGGACTGGAATCTCTGAAGGATTTCAATGTTTGAAATGGAAGCCGAACCCCAGAGTTGAATTCCGTAAGTCCATATTGGTTTCAGAATAGTCTTGTAGAGTAGTAATTTGTTCTCTGTCGAGAGTTTCGGCCCATCAGCCAGTACATCTTGGTTAGTTTACATCCTAGTTGTTTCCTCTTGGCAAAGATATGCTTCTTCCACGTCAGGCGTCTGTCCAGGTGTATTCCAAGATATTTGGCATCGTCACTTGTTGGTAGTTGTTTATTGTTTAGGAAGACTGGTGGACACGTTGCCTTTCCCATTGTGAATGTCACCTGAACCGATTTCGTTTCATTTGCTTTGATGCGCCATTTTTTCAACCACGTTTGAATTTCGCTTAGATGACTTTGTAACATCTGTGCAGCAATTGTTGGGTTTTGGTGTACTGCCAATATAGTGGTGTCATCGGCAAATGTGGCAGTGACAGTATTTTTCATAGTAGGTAGGTCCGCAGTATGCAGAATGTACAAAACCGGACCAAGAACGCTCCCCTGTGGAACTCCTGATTTGATTTGAAAGAGTGCCGTGTATTCGTCACGATACTTCACCAAATAGTGTCTCTCAAGTAGGTATGATTTCAAGATTCTATATAGGTTGTGGGGCAAGGTCATTTTCATTTTGTACAGCAGTCCATCGTGCCAGACCTTATCAAACGCCTGTGATATGTCAAGAAAAGCAGCAGCACAATAGCTCTTAGTTTCTAGTGCATTATAGATTTTGGTGGCAACACGATGAACCTGCTCAATCGTAGCGTGTTGCTGTCTAAAGCCGAATTGATGATCGGGTATCAGGCTAAGCTTGTGCACGAGTGGCTCCAGTCTTTTCAAGACCATCTTTTCAAGTAGTTTTGACAGGATTGGCAGTAAACTAATTGGTCTGTAGGAGGTCACATCGTTTGGTGGCTTTCCGGGTTTAGGTATAAGAATAACTTGGGCTACCTTCCATTGAATGGGAAAGTATTCGAGCCTTGTGATTGCATTGAATAGTTGCGTTATATATCTGATGCCTCTGTCTGGTAGTTCTTTAATTATTTTGCCGGTTATCAGATCGTATCCCGGGGCCTTTTTGAGTTTAAGTTGTTTCTTATCATAGATCTTACTTCTGTTATTTTGAAGGGTTTTATTGGCAAGTCTAGTTGGTCAGGTGAGTTAAGAAATTCTGTTACTTTGTTTTCTTCGTTGAGAGATTTCTGATTTGAAAATTTGGGATAAGTGTTCAGCAAATAATTGAGCCTTTTCTGAGTTGTTCCTTGCCCAGTTGCCATTTTTATTTCTGATTGGTGGATTTGCTTCTTGTGACTTGTTTAGATATTTTGTCGCCCTCCAGAGGGAATATTCAGTAGAATCCGAAGCTGATAGACCCTGCAGATAGTTGTGAGTGGCCGCATTACTGTTGTTTACAAGCAATGTTTTTAGTTCTTTTATTGCTCTATTAAGCTTTGTTTTGTCTTGCGGTGCTCTAGTGTTTTGCCAGTTCTTGCGTAGTTGCCGCTTTTCTGAGATTTTCTCTTGAATATGTGTAGGGCAGTTGTACGATGGTGTGGATATGTCCTTTGCTTCTGGGGTTGAGTTCCATGCCGCTTGCTGGATACTCTGCGTTAGGTGCTCAACTGCTACGTCAACATCTCGATTTGTTTTAAGGGAAATTTCAAGTATCAAGGTTGTATCAATAATTCTTCTAAATCTTTGCCAGTTTGTAGACTTATTTGTGAGGAATGGGGTTTCTGAATTGGTATAATTTGAGCACTCAGAGTTACGAGTATAGGAGTGTGGTCGGATGATAATAGGTCCAAGCAGGATTCTGCTTTAAAGTGGCTCTTAGGTATGCCTTTTACAACACAAAAATCAATCAAATCAGGCAGCTTGGTTGGATCCGTAGGCCAGTAGGTGGGTTCGCCTGTCGATACTTGGTTCAGGTTATTCTCGTCCATAGCTTTTGAGAGTTCGCGGCCTTTGGAAGTTGTAAGTCTAGAACCCCATCTTGTATGCTTTGCATTGTAGTCCCCTCCGGCAACAAATCTAGAACCAAGGGTGTTATAAAAATGTTCAAACTGTACCTTCTTGATTGTGTGTCTCGGTGGACAGTAGACCGCTGCTATAGTTATAGGACCGTTCCATTCCTTTATGGAAATGCATGTGGCTTGAATGTGTTTATGTTTATATTCTTCCATTGGATGGTGTTTTATTGAGTTTTTAATAATGATGGCCGTGCCACCGTGTGCTGTGCCATCCGGGTGTTGGGTGTCATAAACGGTGTAGTTTGGTATTCTCAAATAGCTCATTTTCGTGAAGTGGGTCTCTGAAATTAGCATAAGGTCAATGTTTTCTTTGAGTAGGAACATTTTTATATGTTTGGTATGTTGGGCTAAGCCGTTTGAGTTCCAGATAGCAATTTTTAGGATACCTGCCATTAGGCCATTTTGGAGACAAGGGTTGTTAGTAGGCTCAGCATAGTTCCCATTTGCTCCATGAGGTTTTTCATCATATGTTTAAGTTCTTGCATATCGCTTGGTTGTTGTTCTAAAGGAGCTGGGATTTGTGGTTGGTGTAAGTTTCCGAGTAACGCTTGGGAGTATGAAGCGTTTTCATAAATTGGTTGTCTGTTTATTTGGTTTGCCAGGATGGTATTTGTGCTTTGGATTTTGTTTGTCGGAGCAGTATTACTGGTTTGCTTTCTTCGAAGAGGTGGAAATTTTTTGTCCTGAAGTTCCTTGTATATTGTGCACCCTTTGTAGTTGGCTGGGTGATTTCCATCACAGAGCACGCATTTTACGAGGTCTGACCTTTCTTTTCTGTTGCAATCAAAAGTAAGATATTCTTCTGTGCATTTGACACATCGAGGGCTGTGGTAGCAAAACTTTTTTGTGTGCCCGTAGCGCTGGCATTTTGTGCACTGCGGTATCTGTCTCTTTTTGTGAGGTGGTTCGAACTCCACATAGGTATTTTTAATTATTTTTATGTTGTATATGTCTTTGTTGTTTTCTTGTTGTTTTAGGTCAACATAAAACAACGGAGAGAAAGTTTTGTGATTCTTTGTTTTATATTATACACATTGGTTACCAAGTAAGGACGGTCACTGGCCTAGTAGTTAGAGCGATCGACTACTAATGCTAAGGCACCGATTCAAACCCGGGAGGAGTCTACAAAGGAAAATTTTCTTTCTGACTCTCTTTCTATCATGACCGTCCCCGTGCTTCGGAAGGCATGTAAAGCTGGTGGTCCTCCATGTTAATGAATTGCCATCATTAACAATAATATAGGGTAACAGGCACATCTGAAGCCAGTCTAGCAAACTACTTCAGATGTAAAACTAATAATACTCTCAGAGTACTGGCAGTGACTTCGGATCTTATCCAAGGCTGCTGCTGGAAAACACAGGTCGCAAGACCTCACGTAAGAAGAAGAAGAAGAAGAAGAAGGTTACCAAGTGTCCATGCTTTTCGATTTCTGTCTTGATCACGTTTTTATCTGTCGAGTGGTGCATATTTTCAATACGACTTTGAAGCTTCGCTCTTGTTTGCTTTGGTACGTATGGAAGTGAGTTTTTTCTTTTGTAAAGCTTTAATGGTGGCTGTGTTGCTCGCAGGCTAAAACTAAAAATTGAATTTGTTATTGATAAATTAATCATTTTTATCAGCATTATCATGATCCGATACTGAAAAAAAAGTTCTATCGAAAAACAGCAGAAATGGAAGCTTGGGGTAATTTAAAATTACCATTTGATTCAAATTTTTTAAATTATAAGGTTAAATGAACAATAAAACGAAACATTATTTGTGTGCTTTCAGCAATGGTTACTGCTGTCATCAGACATTTAATAATTTATAAAATTAATTAGACATTATTAATTTATTAATACATTAAGAATAAACATTAAGGTGGCAAATACCAATGTTATTTGGCCATAAGAACAAGCCACAATTAAAAACCGAGTATATATAACGTACCGTGCTCAAATTTGCAACATGATATATTTGAACATTTGTCGATAATATATTATAATTACAAGTAAAAACATTTATAGTTAATGAATAAATAAATAAACAAAACATGCCTGCGGAACGGTTCAGTTCTTTTATTTATTGTAGTGAAAATAGTAAAGTAATCATGCTGTATTTACAGTATGTTATTACAAATTATCTATTTGAGAGTTTGCAGTTTAAAAATCTGTTATTAACCTCATTAGTAACGAAATTAATCGTGGTTCTTCTAATCCCTATCCTGCTTATGCTATTTGCAGTTTGGAAAATGTTTCATAGATGGCACGCGCATAGTACAGTATATTATCTTATTTTATGTCGAAAAGATTTACAATTTAAGTTGTCAATATAAGCATTTTTTGTGCTCAAAACTATTTTCTGAATAGGTAAGCGGAAAAAAAGTACGAACTAATACAGGCGTCGATAAATTTTGCTGCTCGCATTATCTAGTGATCAATCGATATCAGAGTCATCTACCAGTAGTGTTTGAAAATAATTGATACTTTTGCCATCTTAAGACAATATTAATTTCAAAGGTTAATAATATATATAATTTCATCATTATCATCATCATCATAATTTTAAAAATCATCAATAATTTTTAAAATTACCTTCGCCCACAAAAACAGAAATTTACTTTCACGTGTTTGTTCTTGATCTTCGTTTTCAACCGGCTCGTATTGTCGCGGAAGCGAGGGATGAATCCAAAAGATTTTAGAAATTAAAAAGCAAATCAAACTCCGAATTTGAAAATTACTACGTTTATTAAACAAACTAAGATATATTATAGCTCTGCAGGTATAAACAATTTATTTGAAAACTTATTCAGGCAGCAACTCAAGGAATTAATGTAATAGACCCAGTGAGTATGGATCACAACTGCGTGATTCAAATACGTTAAAATTAAACAGTAAATGCCCCAAACAACAGGTATTTTAAGTAGTAAATTAATGGACTCACCAGCTGGATGATACCTTACAAAATATTTAAGATGACAACGGATTCCACTTAAAAGGTAGTTGCGGGCAGCTATTCGGTGAATTTTGAAATTGACCGCGCACACACTACACTGGGTTATCTCCTTCACAAGATTGATGCCTTCTGAAGATGTTGTTAATCCAGGGCTGAAGGTGACGCTCGAGGGGCTGAACGGAAACGCAATCCAGATGGTAGTTGAACCGGTCGAAGCACTCAGGAGAATATTGTAACGAAGCACCAAATCGTGCTTATTTGAATTTGAAAATTCATAAAATTTGAATTTGGAGAAATTAAAAAAATTATTTGTAAATTTAAAAATTTTTTAAAAATGCAGAAAAACACAAACATAGTCAATCTTAGTAATAAATTATTAATTGAAAATGAACATATGGTTGAGATGAGTGTAAATCTAACAAGTAGATATCTTTTCACAACACATTATCAACAAAAACATTTAAAATAGTAGTAATAAATAGCTGTTTTTCCTGGTGTTTAATTATATTTTCAGATCCTATTGTGAAGTCGAACAAGAGAATCAAAGCTTTGGAAAGGTACAGAAAATATTAACTTCAAAATATTATTATTAGTGCGGAATCATTGGTCTGGTGCCCTCAAGATTATTCAAAATCCCGCCAAAAGTCTACGCATCAGTTACGCCCAAAATATCAACGGTTAACGACCTGTTGTTGCTATAACCTATTGCTTTTATTAATTTTTGTTACCTACTGTGTGGTACAATACCTTGCGGCTAAAGTAGTTCCGTGTCCAAAACAACCCACCAATAAATTGATACTTGGCCAATACGAGTTGATTATAATATTTTGATAAATTACAAATTATTTACTTTAAACTAAAAATAAAAACGTTAACTTATTCAATGAACACATTTTAAGTTTGACCTTGACCGGTCAATCAAATTTAGACTTTTGTTCCCGAAAAATTATGTTCAAAAGTGACCCAGCTCGGGCATAGTTTAACTACTATAGTTGTTATGGTATTACTTAATCAATCAATCAATCCAATGTAAAATGCCCACAATGCCTATTAACTGCTCATTGTTATCTTCACATAAAAAGATTTTGAAAGAAAGTACACAATTGAAATTATTTGATAATAACAACATATATAATTCAATTCTATAATAATTAATTATAAAAATGATGAATTGGTTTGAGATAATATTTCTAGAAATACTGCAAAGACGTGTTTGGTTTAGTTCCTAATGAAAATTTTTATTTTCATAGTTATTACGTCAGCGGTTGAGCCTTGCAGTATTTTTACGTTTCAAAGCATTTTTAAATTGGGTCGAAAAGTACCAGAAGATGCAAAACTTACCACGGTACGATAACTTCATATTGGACTTTTTTTTGTTCTGGGTTTTCATGCGTCTCTTATTTGAATTTTCAGCCCCAATTGATAAACAAATATGGCTACCCGGTTGAAATTCATTCCATAATAACAAGCGATGGTTATATATTAGAAATCCATAGAATTCCATATGGAAAAAAAGGTCCAACTGGCAACGAAAGAGCGGTTCTATTGCAACACGGGTTATTTTGCTCTTCGGCAGATTTTTTAACTCCTGGTCCAGAAAAAGCTCTAGGCAAATAATATCTTCTCAATTAGTTTACCATTTCTTAAATTCTAATTGCAGGTTATATTCTGGCAGATGCTGGTTATGATGTTTGGCTACCCAACTCTCGCGGAAACAGATACTCGCGAAATCATATTTACTTAGATCCCGATAGAGACGCCAAGCAGTTTTGGGATTTTAGTTGGCACGAAATTGGAATCTACGATCTTCCCAATTCAATCGATTATATTATTGAGCAAACAAAAGAAACAAAAATATATTTTATTGGGCAGTCTCAAGGAACAACGGTATTTTATGTTATGGGTTCGGAAAAACCTGAATATAATAATAAAATATCAGTTGCAATTAGTTTAGCACCCATTGCTTACTCGAAAAACGTTCACAGCCCAGTTTTACGAACCATTTCGCATTTTATACCAGTACTTTCGGTATGCTAAATGTATGTCCAGCCTTATTAACTTTTTTATTTCACTTTTAGCGTTTATTCCGTTTGATCGGCCGTAACGAATTTTTACCGCGAAGGAAATTGTTGAGTGTGGTAACCAGTTCTCTTTGTGGAAATAGCTCTGTATTTCAAGTTCTTTGTGGCAATGCCATGTTTGCACTGGTCGGATTTAATCGAAAACAATTTAATGCAACTCTGATTCCGATAGTAACTGGTCACTTACCGGCTGGTTCGAGTACCAAACAAGTTATTCATTATGGACAACTTCATAGATCAGGTAGAGAATTTCAACCGCTTCCCAGATTATTTTTAATACAATGCCATAATTGTAGGAAGATTTTGTAAATATGATTACGGAAGACAAAAAAATTTGAAATACTATGGTCAGCCAACTCCACCCAACTATAATTTGAGAAAAGTTTCTGCTCCCATGTACGTTTTCTATAGTAGAAATGATTGGATGAGTAACGAAAAGGATGTCATGAGATTGGTTAGTGAACTGGGAAATGTTTTAGAAAGTATTTTGGTTCCTGACCATAGATTTAACCACGCTGACTACTTATTTGGGATCGATGCGCCTTCATTAATTTATGAAGATGTTATTAAACTACTGGCACGTCATTGATTATTTTTATAAGTAATATCACTTCTGTTAGTCAAAATTACCTCGAATGTCTCTATTGACTCCACAAAAATTAAATACTTCCATGCCACAATTCCAACAATAATTAATTTAATATAATAATTTTTTGCTTTGCTATAATTTAAATAACTAAACTAATATTCGATTCTAAATTTTGTTTTTGGTATGTTTAACATCTTACGGTTTTGTTTTTGTAATAAAGATATTTTTAATTATTCAAAAATTCATTTCAAATTTTATATTAAATTTTAATTTTGAATTATCAGTGAAGAATAAAATTAGAAATTGCAGATGTTAATTTTTAATTCAAAAATTCTGTGCATTGCTAATTTTTGCAGTAAAATCGATTTTTTTGGACGTTTCAGTAACTGAATTTTTTACCAGAGTTTTTTTCAATCCAATTATTTGGGATCGATATTGATCACTGTATTGGATATTTTGATTTGTTGTACCGGCGTCTATTGTAAGCATTTTGTTTGGAAATTATCTAAAATTTGACCCGGTCCCTTTCTTTCCTTCTGCACAAACAATTCCGCAATTTATTTTGTACCTGTTGTTTTTATTATTACACGGAGTGGTTTCAAACCGCATGGCACCCAAACCATATATTTCCGGTTTGCTATTCGGGGCGTATCACTTTGCGTTCTCGTATAGCTCTGGGGATTACCCCCACACTCTTCTCGCCGGTGAAGAGAACTACCCTCGTTTTGTTTAGCACCAGTTTCCGACCCCAATTTCCGCTGACAATTGAAGGTGTTTTGCTAACAATTGTCTGACAAGTGAATTTTTCCAATGCTTTATTAAGATTTCTTATAAGAAAGTGACAACTTTTAACTCAACTTTGAATGGAGCTATTATTGAGACATCTAAATTCTGGAGTGGATGGGTGCAGTATGATTACAAGGTCTATGTCATTTTTTGAAAATATTATTGCATCTAATGAGCAGTGGGACTCATAGTTATCTATCACTAACAAAATTTTTCTTTTGCGTTGCATTTAGTAAACCTTTAATGTGTTCCAAAGCTTTTACACATATAACTTTTGTCATCCAACTGCTTTTGTGGACTCAGATTTCTATGTCGTTTCATGAACATTTGACCCAGTCAATCCCTGCCATTTTTATTCCAACATGCTGGATGTTTCCAGTTAAGTCACTGTAACTGTTTTCCTGTTGCTCCTGGTAGATAAAGGTCTTCCCATTGGGAAGTATTAGTCGTAAAACTTGGCGAGTGCGTTTTATGCCTACTGCCAGGTTGGCTAATTACCTCGGTTGATTGTCACTGTCTTCAGAGGAAGACGGTCAGAATAAAGTTTTACTTTACCAGGATTCGAACCGGGGCGCTCGGTTTAGTAGTTGACGCACTTAAACGCCAAGTCGCGACCGTCTAATTCCTGTTAAGTGCCTTCGCATAATTAAATGCAAAGACCCTCAAAATCCTGGCAAGAGTCGATCAACCCTAATTGCGATTTTCAGCATTCATTTGTTGAAGGCATCACCATTTGTTTTAGTAAATTATAGGTTTGTTCGGTAGAAGCCTTTAGGACTGCTCTGAACAGTTCCAAATTAGGTCACACTGGCAGTGTGCTCGACGAACCTAAATAACCTAACCTCACAATATTTTGTAAATAAGTTGTTATTGTGGTGTTTAATATGAATAATTGAAGTTACAAAATCTTACAATTCAGGTAGCGATTTCTTGTAGTTTAAATTATTCAGATTTTTGACAACACAATGACAACTTATTTATAAAATATTTGAGGTAAGATTGTTATATCAAGGACAAGATGTTTCAAAAGCGTTAGCTGAATAATGCTTTGGATAACTGTCAGTGTGACGTAATTTGGAGCTATTTAGAGCCGTTCCTAAAGCATCCAACGAACAAACTTTATAAAGATAATAATGCTATATAGCATAAAAAATTTAATTTGTGGTTAGATCACAAATTTTGGTTAGAAACGTCATTAAAGAAATTTGATCATTTTATTGATGCCCTGATTCCTTAGCGCTCTAACCACCAAAATTATATTCTGTAATTATATACGATAACGGCTGTTATCCATTCTAATAAGGTGTTGCTTCCAATTGTTCCTGTATGTGACTATTTTTTCAGTAATTGGGAAGATTCCCAATTCATGCCGTATATCTTCACTTCTCTTTCGGTCTAAAAGTGTGTAGCCCGCTACGTGCCTCAGAAATCTCATTTCTGCCGCTTCGATTCTTCTGGTGTCTTCTTTAGTTAGAACCCAATTTTCGCTTCCATAAAGCAGGACAGGTACAGCCATCACTTTATAAAACTTTAATTTTGTTTCTTTGCTTGTGTCTTTGAGATACCTCTTAATTGTTCCGCACATATGATTATATCTTCCCATTTTAATCACGTTGTCATTTTGTTTGTTGTAGGAGATATCGTAGCCCAAGTACCTAAAATGGTTGACTTGTTCAATAGTTTTGTTGTTGATGACAATTTTGGCTCTAATTGGATCGATTCCTTTGAAAGCTATTACCTTAGTTTTTCAACTGAAATTTCAAGGTTGTATGATTTAGTTATTAAATATAGTTTGTGTGCTGCTTCTTGAAGATTATCTTCAGAGTCTGCAATAACTGCCTGATCGTCCGCAAATAATAGCGTGTCGGCATTGAGGTTGTTAATTGTGAAGTGATGTTTCAGATTTAGTTGCCATTTTCTTATGGCGTCGTCTATGTAAAGATTAAAAAGTAGCGGTGATAATGGGCACCCTTGTCTCACTCCACAGTTTATATTTTCGGTTGGATTTTCTATTAAGTTGGTTTTGGTTTCGACTGTTATTTTGTTATTGACGTAAAGGCTTTGTGTAGCTCTGATAAGTTGTCGTGGGATGCCTCTTCTTGACATGATTTCCCAAAGCTTTCCTCTATGTACTTTATCAAAGGCTTTTTTGTAATCAATAAAAGCCAGATATGTGGGGAGTTGAAATTCTCTTCGCTTTTCGATGAGTTGCGTCATAGTAAATATACAGTCCGAGCAAGATCTTCCTTTCCTAAAACCACACTGATTTTCTTGTATTATATTTTCTGTTATTACATTAAGCCGACGAGTCAAGATGGTAGCATAGATCTTATAGCTGGTGTTTAATAGACTAATTCCTCGGTAATTATTGCAATCGTTACGATCTCCTTTCTTATAGATGGGTACTATTTTGCTGTCCCCCACTCTTCGGGGATATGTCCAAACTTCCAACAGACATTTATGAAGTCCAGAAGGCGTGTGTGTAGCGAGGCTGAAGCATGTTTAATTAGTTCCAAGTTGATTTCGTCCACACCCGGCGATTTCTTGTTTTTTCCGTGATGGAGTGCTTTTAAAAAACTCGTCCATTGTAATTGGGTCTACGTGTTCATCAATATCTATCAGAACGGATGTTTCTTGTTTGTCTTCATGAGACCATAGGCTTTTATAGTATGAAAGCCATTCATCGTTCTTAATGGGATTTAATTGTAGCGTATCTCTCTCACTTTTGTTTAGATGATTTAAAATTTTGTACGCCTTTTCCTGTCTTCCATGGACGTCGTTCTCAATGTCGCTTATATATTTATTCCAGCTTTCTCTTTTGATTCTTCTAACCTCTTGTCGTACTAGTGCACTTCTGTGTCTATATTCTGTTTTGGTCTCATCAGTTTTTAACTCAAGGTAACGTAGATAAGCTCTCTTTTTGTTTTCTACAAGTGTCGCAATTTCGTCGTTCCAAATTTTCAGCCCATTATGAACAAGTCGTTTTGTCTAGTTCCTATTGCTTCATTTGCTGTTTGTATTATGATCTCTTTTATTTCTTTCCACTCTTGATTGATGTTTCTACTAATAGGTTTGGATTCCATATACTGATGCATTCTATATTGGTAGAGTAATCTAATGCTTTCATCTTTTAGTAGATGGACTTTAAAAGTTTTCTTTCGAAGTTGTTTTTCTGTTCGAGGCTTTCTCCACCTAGTAGGTATGGCAATTTTTGATATTAATGCGTAATGGTCGGAACCGACATCTATGCCTCTGTATACTCTTGTATCTTGTACAAGGTTTGCCAATTTTTTGTTTACCAAAACATAATCAATGATTGATCTATATCCTCTTTCACTCCAGGTAAATTTGTGAATATCTTTGTGTGGAAAAATGTATTTGTTATTTTTAAGTTATTGTATACAGCGAAGTCTATAAGTAACTTTCCATTCCTGTTTGTTGTTATCTCTCCATGTTTGCCCATTATGTGATCGATTGGTGTATTTCCGACACGCCCATTTAGATCTCCAGCTACAATAATGTAGTCATTTGGGTTTGTTCCGGATAGTACTTCTTGAAGAGTTTCATAAAATTCTTGGGTGTCCGAGAGTCTTCCATCTTCTGGGCTATATACTCCTATCACCGTCATATATCCTCTATCTGTCCTGTACCGTACCCTGAGAATGCGTTCGTTTATGAAGTGGTAGCTGTGGATTCTATCTTTCCAACTTTTTTTTATTAATATAGCTATTCCCGCTTCGGCTCTTTTCTCGTTTTGGACGCCACTGTACAGTAGTACATAGTCGTTCAGTTCGCAGGATCCCCTCAATTTTTTCTTGGTTTCGGGTATAATTGCTATGTCCACTTTCATATCTTTGAGCTCTTTTTCCAGTTCGGTTTCTTTATTTCTTATTGATCTAACGTTCCATACACCTATTTTAATTGTTTCTCCTATTCCGAATTCTTTTTTCCTTTTCGTAGCATTGGTCATCAACCTTTGATCAGTCCGGCTTTCTATAATCATATGAGAATTTTTAGTAGGTTAAATGTCCCCTGGATATGTTACTAGCATTTCGCAGGGTAAGACGTATGATGGGGCTGCCACCTTAAGGCTTAACGTCCAGCCTCCCATTGTATTTATCCCCGATGAGAGGGTTGCCTCCTCCGCTCTTCTGACCGTTGAGGGCTTTACTCGGTACCCTGAGCTGGGGTTAGATTTTCTCCTAACTGAGATGCCTTGTTCACCAAGTCTACCGTTCCGAAAGTTTCTTTCTCCGCCAGTCCAGCTGTCAAGGGCTTTGTTTTCACCATATCTGGTTACCCTCACTTAGTTTTGTCTGCAGACCAATGCAGCTACCAGGGTGTGGCACGTGGAGCCATAAGTGAGAGTTGGGTACCCTGTGAGGACTAGTTACCAAGAACCATCATTTGTCGATGACATTTGATGTGGTCGTTCCCGGTAAAAAGTGCTACCTCTACAGTTTAGCCCCATACACCCTTTGATTTAACTTTACTTTAATTTTGATTTAACGTTTAACTTTGATGATATTTCAAATGCTTTTAATCGGGATTATTAAAGTTGCAGTGAAAATTTAAAAAATAAAAGTGAAGTTGTGAATACGCATGCTAACAAGCTTGGGTGAAACAAGCCGAATAAACAGAGATACTCAGACTAGCGGCGGAGAAATCAACAGTGGTGGGCCACGCGATGTTTACTAGATTGATTGCAATTAGATAATTATTACGCAATAAAATTAAAAGGGGATACATTTAAAATTTTATTTACAAAAATTAAAACCTTAACTAATATGTAGCAAAAAATAAAATCTAGCTTAAAATGTAAAATAAAACACAAACAAAACTCCTTATCAAATAATTAAACGGCTTACCGCCAATTACCTGTTAATGGTCCATGCACAAGCCTGAGGGATGTCTTGCAGTTACGGTAGATAACAAAGATAATACTCAAGTATCCAGACCGATAATGTACACAATGGACAGGTACACCAATTTTCACTAATCATACGATGATACAAGTTGGTGTCAAATCCTGATAGTGTCTGAATCGCCGCTCCATCTCTATAGAGTTAAAGTTTTGTAACTTACAATTTAGTTTGTAATAACCGTTTTGAGATGTTCTATTATTGGAAGTGGGTTGGAATGATTCGTGCAGTTCGGAAATAACCGGCTTGGTCATTTTATGCACGGTGCTACGCGTGGGAGCTTTGTTGGTAGTTGGTTTTAAGAAGTTATCTTAACAAAGGGATAATTCATACCCTATAAATCGCGTACCGAATTGGTATTGTACGTTAGGAACGTTACACAGTTTCTGGTTAGTTCAGGAAAATTAAAAGTGCATCTTCCTTCATCCTTCCTGGCCATTTTCCGTAGTTTCCGTACAGTTACAAATAGGGAGCGATCCAAAAATATGTTGATGCAAATCACCGAGTGATGTCCGGTATGAGTATTTCAGAAAGCCGTCGATTAACAAATTAGCACTTTTAAGAGCTAAAAATAATTTAAAATAGGCTATTTTATTGACGGTCTTGGCCTAGTAGCTAGAGCGATCAACTACTGATGCAAAGGCACCCGGTTCGATCCCGGGAGGAGTCTAGTAAAAAAAATTTTTTCTGACTCTTTCTATTCGTGACCGTCTTCCGTGCTTCGGAGGGCACGTAAAACCGGAGGTCCCCCTGATTTGATGACTACCAACATCAACAATAATAAAGGGTTACAGGCAAATTCCCCAACCCGGACTAATTAACCGTGGGGTCTTAATGCTGTAAACCTTTCTCTTAGAGAAAGAGGCTGATGCTCAGGAGTGGGCTAAAAGGCTGACAAAGAAAGGAAAAGAATTTTATTGGGTTAGCATATATTTTTAGGGTAAATTCGAGATTTGCTTTCGGCCCGTTTTGACAAACGCTTTACTAACTATAAATATCTCCCTAGACCGGTCCTACTCGGCAAAGTGTGGATGTTGACTCTACAGATAGCAGGAAGCGAATGGTACAACGTACAAACTGGTGATAGAAAGTGTTCAAATATGACGTGATATTACGCAATGATACACTTAGATGTGTTTCTCATAGGAAAATCCTGATTTTCAAAATTCAAGTGGCCTTATTGGAATATCGAAGAATTAACTTCTTGCTTAGATAGCTTTTTAGTCGGAAAAACAAGGCAGTGTGTAACTCCATAAAATTCTGCAGCTCGTCTCAGCGTCATTTAATTTCTTTGAACCACCGATATTGCTATTGCAATATCTTCGTCGCTAAAGCCCTCGCCTTTTCGTTTCCTCTTGTACTCACCATTATATTAATGCATTTATTAATATTGAATGGTAAATTTGAATATCGTTTAATTTTTCGTCATGTTGATGTCAACTGGTCACCAAGATCCTGTGATTTAATATCATTAAATTTTTTTTTTGAAACTATGTTAAATCTAAATTTTATACTAACGATTCACAATTAATGGAAGACTCAAAAATTAATTTTGAAAACGCTATTAAAAGATACAACCTGTACTTTGCAAGAGTATTATCAAAAATTTTGTTAAAATAATCGATATTTGTAGAAGGTCATGTAGAAATCATTTGAGTGATTGATTACATTGATAGCAATAATACCGAATTTTATAAAAAACTGTGTGTGCAGCTCCGACGCACGACTGGAGTTTACTCCAGTAAAAATAACCAACTTTAAGAAAATTGATAAAAATGTTTTTATAAACATTTTTTAAAACTATTATAATTATTTTTATTTAAAATATAATATTATCTTAATAACTAACAAAATATGGTTATAAAAGATAATTGTCACTAAATCTTTTACGTACAATAATAAATAGTACATGAAAATTATTTAAGTATGCTAAAAATAACTTTTCGAAAGAAAATTTTATAAAACATTATTATATATAATCATCATTATAATAAAGAAATATTGTTGATTTTTCAGATAATATTATCGAATTATTGACTTGAATTATTGATATTTAAAATTATTCATAAAATAAATCATAATAACCTGGAGGAATTTATAGACATCGAAAATAATTTTTGGTTAGGTTAGAAATTGTCTAAATTGGATTAAATATCGAAATATAATGAAAAAAATTATAACTTCACAATAACAATATTAATTATTGATATGTATAACAAAACAGCAATATAAGTACATTGACACTGACTGACACTGACACTCACAACCACATTAGAAAGTTGGCACCAAAGGTGCGCACCAAAAAGTAACGAGGTCATTCATCAGTAGATTTTACTTCCCATATTTTCTCATACCGAGCGCTTATATATGAAAATCGATTCTTAAGGAGTAAACTCCAAAATACTTCTTTTTTTGATGAAATTACTTTTGCACATCGATTTGGATCTCATTTTATTAGTATTATTTGCATTGACGGTTGTAAATTAGTCACACATATTTGTCTGCACGTGGGATAATCAAAAATCATGTTAGGTTTCTCTGATTTCTTACTTCTTGATGGTAGTATTATACTTCAAGGAATATTAGTCGTACTTTGGTTGTATTTTGGTTTTCAAAAAGTTTATCTGTATCAAATTTTGTTTATCGTTAAGCAAAACTACTTGGACTACCTTATAAAATCAGTTTTGAAACTAATTAAAGATGTGGAATAAAGTAGTTATCTTTGTTAGACCGACAACAATAATACTCGTTTGGAAAATGTTTCAGTCTGTGGGCGACTACGAGGTCCTAAAGAGTTTTAAGAATTTTTCAGTTTGAAGAACTGGAAATCTAGGTTTTGATATTCTGAATAGTAATGTTTTACTGGTATCAATACATCTTATTTTAATTTTGTTTTTACTATCCTTTATGTGAAGCGGTATAAAACCTGAACTCGTCTAATTGTTAGATCAATGTTTCCAGACTTCATTATATACATATGTCTAAAAGTATCTCAAATCTTCCCCTAGCGTTTTCAATATTTTAGCGGATTAGTTTAAAAGCAATACTTTTTATTTTTATATAATATTATGTATTTAAAACGGCGGAATGGTTAGAATACTAGTTTCACATGCTACCTCTACCTGTTGGTCTTAGGTAACATTACTGTAAATGATCTAAATATTTACTATTTTTTGAAAGTTCTGTATCACAAGACGAAGTAACAGTTGAAAAAACTGACCTAGGTATAATTTTTTAATTAATCTTTAATTTAAAATTAATTTTTAAAATAAATAAGGATATAATTGAACTTTCACTTTGAGTAAGTACCTACTTATGTTCAAAATGTTATTGCATTTTGTAAAGTAATCACATCGATTTATTGATATGATAACGAAAAATTATATCTGATAATGATTAATATAAAACTGATGAATTACTGTGGACATGTCTCTAAAACTTTTGCAAACTTGTTTGCACTATTTACTCAGCAATGAAAATTTTAATTTTGTTGGCTGTTACGTTAGCGGTCGAATCTTACAGTGTTTTTACTAATCAACGTAGTATTAGTGTCGATGGAGATGTGCCAGAAGATGCTAAACTCACATCGGTACGAAAACATCATATTACTCAGTATTTTTTTCCTGGCTTTTCATGTGTGTTTTGTTTGCATTTTCAGCCCGAATTAATACAAAAATATGGGTACCCAGTTGAAATCCATACCGTAACAACAAGTGATGGTTACATATTAGAAATCCATAGAATTCCACATGGGAAAAACGGTCCAACAGGCAAAGAAAGAGCGGTTTTATTGCAACACGGAATATTTTGCTCTTCGGCAGACTGGTTAACTCCTGGTCCAGAAAAGCATTAGGTAAACACAACATTCTCAATTGCCTTATTATTTTTTAATACTAATTTCAGGTTATATTTTGGCCGATGCTGGTTATGATGTTTGGCTGCCCAACTCTCGCGGTAACAGATACTCGCGAAATCATACTCACTTAGATCCCGATAGAGACGCCAAGCAGTTCTGGGATTTCAGTTGGCACGAAATTGGAATCTACGATCTTCCGGCCACAATCGATTACATTATTGAGAAAACACAAGAAGAAAAAATATTTTTTATTGGACAATCCCAAGGAACAACGGTTTATTACGTTATGGCGTCAGAAAAACCCGAATACAACAAAAAAATATCAGTTGCAGTTAGTTTGGCTCCCATTGCTTACATGAAGCATATGTTTAGCCCAATTTTGAGATTCATAGCATTATTTGAACCAGTACTTTCGGTATGTTAAATGTATGTACCAATATCCACCCATGTTAACTTTTTGTTTTCACTTTTAGCCTTTATCTGAATTTATCGGGCTTTACGAATTTTTACCACACACCAAATTGCTGAGTGAGGTAACTACACCTCTATGTGGTAACGATTCTGTATTTCAAGTACTTTGCAGTAATGCCATGTTTGCTGTGGTCGGGTTTAATCGAAAACAAATGAATGCAACTCTAATTCCGATAGTAACTGGACATCTGCCGGCTGGTGCAAGTACTAATCAAGTTATTCATTATGGACAACTTCATAAATCAGGTAAACAATTTCAAGGGCTTCCCAGATTATTCCTTATACATTTTGATTGCAATCCTTATAGGCAAATTTCGTAAATTTGATTATGGAAGACGAAAAAATTTGGAATACTATGGCCAGAGAAGTCCACCCAACTATAATTTGAAAAAGGTTTCTGCTCCCATGTACGTTTACTACAGTAGAAATGATTGGATGAGTAACGAAAAAGATGTAATACGATTGGTTAGTGAACTGGGAAATGTTTTAGGGAAATTTTTAGTTCCCGATAATAAATTTAACCACGCCGATTACTTGTTTGGAATCGACGCACCTTCATTGATTTACCAACGAGTTATTAGCTTACTGGCGCGTCACTGATTATTTTATAATACTACTGATAGTCAAAAATATGCTGAATGATTTTATGAAAAATAAATTATCAATTTTAACTACTAATGCATATTTGATCAGAAAATCCAACAAAAGCAAATAATATGTAACCGATAAATTGTAAAGATTTTATGAAAATCAGGTTGTAATAAAAATCAATTATACAAAAATTGTGCCTAATATAGTCTATTCGTTTTAAGAAAAACTTAAAGTGGGACTAAAATATTGAAATATGAATTATGATTGGCAATTTGTCATTGGCTTTTTTAAACTGTAACCCCGCCCACCGAAATTAAAATAGGTTGTGGCGACAGTAAAGATACCAGTATCTCGGTTTTTACAGCGAATTTTAAAAGATGAGGGTCTAATTAACAAATAAAAAAATATAATTTGTGGTCGGTAAAAAATTTCGAAAAAAATACACTTTTAGGGTGAATCTGAGTCTTGACGTAGTTGCGTTTGTCAAAACCTACTTTGCGCAGCCTCCGCTCAGCTTTGCTCCACTACAGCCGCTTTAAGAAGCTTTACTCATTAAAAATATTCCCCAAGAACGGTCCAACTCGGCAAAGTGTGGATGTTGATCCGACGGATCTATGGAAGCGACCGAGATCCCTCCGGTCTCACCGCTAGTCACTGCCAGCTCACCTACAGTACACGGACGTAATGACGACAAATCTAACGTCATTAGATTTGTCGAGATATTACGTCATAATATCTCGCATAATACATTTTGGTGACAGCTAAGAAACCCGGATCGGGGTTTTTACCATTTTTAAAGCGATTAATGATAGGTGAGGGACTAATTAACAGATAAAGAAAATAAAATTTGTGGTGGGTTTACAAATTTTGGAAAAAGTTATTTATTAAAAAATAATTTAGAATGCAATTTTCTTATTGCCTTTTTTGAACTGTAACCCGCCCACCGAAATTAAAATAGGTTGTGACGATAGTAGAGATACGAGAATCTCGGTTTTTACAACGAATTATGAAAGATAATGGTGCAATTAACAAACAAAAAATTAAAATTTGTGGCTGTTCAACATATTTTGGAAAATATTCACTTTTAAGGTAAATCTCAGTTTTCCACACCCTCCGCTCGGTTCCGCTCCGCTTCACTCCAGGCGCTACAAGCGATTTTGACAGGCGCTTTACTTATTAAAAATATCCCTCAAAAGCGATCAAACTTGGAAAGTGTGGATGTAGACCCGACGGATGTCAGGGAGCGACTGTGAATGTTTGGCATTTTATTACGCAATAATACACTTACATGTATTTCTTATGGAAAAATTGCAATTTTCAAAATTAAATTGTGGCCTTATTACAACTCCGACAAGATTGATCCTCAGCTTAAAGTGCTTTTATTTTTCTGTTCTTTTGTTTAGTAAAGCCATTTTTATTGTAAAAATTGTACTTTTGAGTCAGGGTTAGTTAACTCTTTCCGAAAATTGTATAGTAACAAATATAATAATATAATACATTTTCATTTATTTTTTGCTTGTTTAGACAGATTCTACTCTTTTTAATTCAGCCAACTGCCTAAGTACTACTGCTTCTACGTAAATTAATGTTATCGGTAATATCGATTCGCTCTTAGTGATTAATAGATCTCGTAATCTATCGTTACCCACTCTAGAACGAATATCACTATTAATCAATTTTAAAAGGCTGAATTTCCTCTCTTTTGTTGCTACGGACTAGCCAGCTGTCATAATAAACTGAACTGTTTCAAAATCCAATTTGAGCAATTTTATTTTCAGAGATTGCTTGAACACCGTTCACTTTTTCAGTAGTTTCACTAGTGTATTACAGTATTAGAGTGTATCTTTACACCTTCCAGGACTTTGATTGCTGCCTGGATGTCGATTATTATATAAATTCTCCTAATATCTTCTAAGTTGACCGTTATAGCAGTTATTTGTGCCTAAAAAGTAGTGCCGTGGCGTCTAAGGTAGATGCTGAGAGCATCGCTTGTTTCTTATTTCAGGTATGGTTACTCGAAAGGTTTTGAAAGTCTGTTATAGTGCTTGGTATGTCTGAATGCTTCTGATTTTGGTATGATAATATCTTATTCCGATTATTTATTCCGATCGTCTTTCACGCCAACACGTTCGGCAAGCGAGACGTGTGTAACTGCCAGAACCTCTCAGGAGAACCAATTCAATCCTTTACAGAGAGGTGTGGGGAAACTGAGAGAGGCTTATGTCCAGAAGTGGACGAATGCAGGCTGAGGAAGAAGAAGAAAATGTTCTAATTGCAACTTTAGTGTAAAGTTAAAGAACCATTCTTGATTTTAGTCCCCATGTTTTGCCAATCATCCTTCTATAGGCTCACATAAACTTAGTTGATTTGTTGGTTATATATTTTGTATAGGCGGTGTAAAGGTCAACCTGCAGTACAGGATTAGATACAGAACCTCCTTCACCATCTTCAATTTATTTCTCCACATTATAGCTATCCTCAGATCATGCAGGTTTCTGCGTCTAGTGAATACTACTACCATGGAGGTCTTGTCTGAGTTTACAGAAAATCTCATTTTCGGGCATCATCTTTCAGCGGTACTTGGAGCGTTTTGCATTAGCAAAAAAGTAAAATGAGCAAATATTTGTGGATAAACGCCATTCTGTTCGAGCTCCTGCAGGCGGCCAATCGCAACCAGGCACATCGTCAAAGGAGATAGCACTCTCATGTGGGTAGCTCCGCGTAGCAGAATAGCTCCACAGTTTATCATCTTAAAGAAGTTTAGGTTTTCAAACTTTTGGTTTATTCAACCCACTATAAACGGGTCCCATTCATTCTGAGCGCTCTCTAGTGATTCTAAGGACGTGTCTTTTTTATGCCCAGAAAAGCTTCCACGGGGCAATTTCATGGCACTTTACACATGGCACGCATAAACTAGTTTGAAGATAAATAAATTGTCTTTAAAAAATTACTAATCCGTCAATACCATAAAATGAAAAGTTACGGTAATATGTGCGTTTGAAGGCAGAAATTCAAAGAATTGCTTTGTACAGGGAAACCCCTCCCCCAAGGATTTAGACTAGGACAAAAATTGTATTTAAAAATATCTCTTAGAGAAGTGTCTTTATGTTGTTTTTACGAAAATTTTAGTATTTTTCCCAGTCACCAATTCTTTCACGTTAAAAAGTTTAAACTTTTCAGTGGAAAGCAAGCTCACGATTGCACCTAGGTGGTTTTTTGCCTTGACCTCTCTTTAGTGGGCAGCTGTTTTTATACGCAGTTGTGGTAACCGATGTAATCATGTTATTCATTAGTTCCAACGCCACCGGAGTCAGTGGCCTCAGTGACCTTTCTTCCAAACCCTGCTTTAAGAACTTCCTCTAGAGTCTCCCGTCACAGGTTCTTGGAGCCCTGTACAGCACCACCTCCATCGGCGGAGTTTTTATGTAAAATACTATGTATCTGTGGTCTGAAAGCGATTTTTATATCAATAATATTCTTCTCGTCCATGTAACAAAGGGAGGTTTGAAAACAAACTCGTTTGTCAACAGGGCAAACAGTCTGTGGTCACAAAAATTTATTTTGTGACAGCCCTCGATGGAAATATCGGCTAGCCCTGCTCTGTAGCGGTGAGCAAGGATCGTGGGTCTAAAGGTTAGTAGCTCCCTTTCAATAAAATCAGAAAGAACAATAACAAGAATCTTTATTCTCACTAATAATAATTTGTGAAATGAATTATAATAAAGCCAACCTCCGCGAATCGTGCAATCCAAAAACAACCGGATCGTACAGCACGTATTCGAATTTTCTACAATCCGTTTTATCGGACGATCAAAATTGTGTGATTCAAGTTCAAAACAGAACAGCTGCTAAAAGTAATTAAAAGGTACTCACCTCTCTGATCAGATCGGTAGCTTACAACTATAAAGATGTCAATATGGCTTCTAGCAGCTGAAGATTCCCACTCTTTCGGGGATTGAACTTTGCGATCTACACTGGACGCACTGTCACAACACCGAATGTAGTTTCTGGATCTGATGGGTGCAGTTGTCACAAGTCCTCCAGCCAACGAAGGTGCTTAAGAATGTTCCCTCTCGGAATTGAATGAAGTAATGAAAGGTCGTTGAACTCGACGGCCGCTGTCCATTCAGCGACTTAGGTTGCAATTTAATAAAAACAATACTTCGACCGAAATAAAATGAAAGGCCTTGATTGCGTGTGACGTCGATTTCGATGCGCATGTAAAGTATTTGCGCCACTATTATTAACAAACGCGTGTGAACAGCTGGCTGTAATTCAGCCTTGAAACTATTTGTATGAATTCTCGAGTTGGAATATTTCGACATCCAAATCCGCCCATAGCGTCGAAATTCAAAATCGTGTTCACGACGACGCAACTCTCTACTACTGCGTACTATTATCCGATTATTTACACCAAAAAAACTGGGATAATTAATAAAAACTGACAAAATTGCTCCGCAATTTTTAAACACGTTTTCTCTCGTCGAAAAATCGTAGTAGACTCGCGTCGCTTCCCCCTAGCGCGTGCACCGACCTGTTGCATTCGTTTTTGTGCAGATTATGAAGCACAGGGCGGGCCTGGCCATAATGGAAATATTAAATTTCCGTATCAAGTTATTATTTCCGGATTGCGTTTGTAAATATATTTTAGTAGATATTTTACTGTTTGTGTCCGTGCTCCCCCAAATAATATGGTGCGAGTTGGAGTCGCACCAGAGTATCAGTTGTAAGATACATTATTGTTTTCGCAGTCCCTTACTAGGTCTTTACTTCCCTAGTAGGTGATAGTGATCCTGACTGATTCCAGTGCTGGGAACAGAAGCACCAGGATCTGAGGTTGTGCCTAGCGTTGTGGCTGTGGATGGAGAAAAATAGGGTGTAAGTGTTCTACATTATGTAAAACATAACAGAACAACATGTACAAATGCTCGACATAATATCAACATCGAGGTCGATGAGGGCAATTCTGCGGAAAATGTGGAAAAAGAGGAACCGATGACGTGAAGCCTGATTTAATCCCCTTTTAGAATACCAAGACAAAAGAATAAGTTTCTGAAGAATTTTGAAGAAAATGACAAAGGCGTTTGAGATTTGATGAAATTTGATTTGAGAATATGATAATAAATCGATTTAAACAAGTCAAATTGTCTAGCGGTTATTCCAGCAGGTCAAAAAGATAAAAGAATATTTTAAAGGTCGGAAAATTACTTTTGGGCGTTGTAAGCATTGTATTTTTTTAACTGTTCAATTTAACACTATCATATTTTTATTAAATTTGTTTGTTTTTATAATTAAAAAAAAATGTTTAAAATTTTAATTACCAAATTTGAAAGTGTCATGATTTCTGCTATTGCAAATTTTTTATTTGACTGGACGGGATGTTTTGATAATTTAATCAATTGTTTATTTAACAATAAAGTAGGTATTATATTTTATCTAATTTTAAGCAAAAACATTAATTAATCTATGAGGAAGTTTAATAATCGAAGATCCAAATTCGTACTATAACAACGTGATATTATAATCCATATTTAAAAATTCTACATTTCGATATTATTGCAGTAGGATACATTACACAAAACTGTAGGTACCCTCGAGAGTGAATATAATCAAAATTAATCTACAGTACCAGAGGTATTAGATATTTCAGCTAACTAAGTTTTTATTTTTATATTAGAAAGAAAATGGATAACGTTAGGAACACCTCAAGAGAAGCCAATGTTCTCGAAAAAACAAATATATTTTCCAAAATATTTTTCTGTAAGTAATTTATTATTGTAATTTATATGCATATTTAAATTTACTTTTCAGGTGGTTTCGAAAAATATGTTTAGAAAGTGTTAAGAACAATTTTCATATTAATGATTTGCATGAATGCTTATCTGCTGACAAATCAAATAAATTAACGAATTTACTAGAAAGTAATTGGAACTATGAAATTATTCAAGCACAAAATAAAATCGAAACTCCAAGTTTACGACGAGCTATAAGGAAGACCTTTTTATGTCGTTATGCATGTTATGGAATATTGTTTTTCTTCAAGCAGGAATACTAGTGTAAGTACTCTTTCTCTGATACTAAAAATAATTTTAATGAAATTCAAAAAACCTAGACCTATGCAACCAATTCTGTTAGCAAAACTCATTCACCTGTTTTCTGTTAAACCACATAAAAAGAAACACAAGAGCATATGAAAATAATGTATATTTATGGTGTTTCAATTATATTGGCTAGTGGTGCATCGATATTCTTAAGCAATCATCTAATGTATGTGTTTAGTCGCATGGGTATGCAGGTTAGGATATCATGCTCAGCACTTATTTACAGAAAGGTAACCTAATCCTCTATGTTGGTTAATATTTATTAATTTTATTTTTAGATTTTAAGGTTAAGCAAGAAATCTTTAAATAACTCTTCAGTTGGCCAGGTTATAAGTTTACTATCCAATGATGTTAATAGGTTTGACATGTTAGCCACAATATTTAATTATGTATGGATTTCTCCATTGGTATTGTTAATATCAGCAGCTTTTGTATGGTACGAAATGCAAATTGCTGGAATTGTGGGACTTTCCATGTTTATATTGACTATTCCATTTCAAGGTAATATATTAGCAAAGAAATAAGGTATGCGAAATGCAAGGTTAAATTTGTTGTTAAAATATGAGAGAAAGTATTGCCTTGCCAAATGATATACAAGTTTTATTTCGAACAAATATAATGAGTGTTGAATACAACCCTGTGGTATTCCTATTGTGTTCCTAGCGGTAGAGTTGGAAAACTCAAATGTCAGTAATTGAATTACGCGGTTAATGATTTGCTTGTTTTATTCATTAATCGGATTAATCAATTGAAATTATTTGTTTATACTTTCAAATTAAACATTTAAAACAATGTTGCGGCTTCACAATTCAGTTGATAACATGATAGCTTTAATACGGGAGCTAACACCACTCCACCTCCGACCCTTTATATTAGATACTGGTACGAGTGGTTGATAGTGATTTTGTCCTGATAAATTGGAATGTTTTTCTGAGCGATGGGATAAGTGATTGGCGAAAAAGACAGTGGGGTAAGCTACTGGAATAGAAAGAGAGGGATAGAGAGAGAAGGAGGGATATAGAGAGAAGATAGAGGAATAGAAGCTTTAATCGATAAATCGAGAGAAAAATATAAAGAGATGAGAAACTAACTTCTAAAGATTTTTGTAAAAGTTCGGTTGGTTGCAGGTTATAAGGGGCTCAAAGCCGATAAATTATTGCAAATCAAGCTTGATTGGGTCGAGTAAAAAATAGCTTGACCAAACGAAAGAACACTAAAATACAAGACTTTTAAGGTAATGTAGGTTTCGCTATGTCCTTTAATAAGCCCACAATTTAAATTCAAAGTTTAAAATTTTTCCATAATACATGTAAATGTATTATTGCGCAATATTACGCAATAATTTTATGCATTGTATAAACGGTACGTGTTGTTTAATATCCTTGAATGAACTATAAGGCGGGGCTAACTAGAGCAGCGTTAAGAAGGAATCAGTCGCTCCCTGAGATCCGTCGCGTCAACATCCATACTTTTTCGAGATGGAGGTACTCGGGGGATGTTTTTAGTAAGTAAAGCGCATGTCAAAACCGCTTGTTGCGCCCGGAACAGAGCGCTATGTGTAGAGAACTTTGTCTTTCATAATTTACTTCTAAAATCATAAAATTCCAAATTCAAGTTTATTGACCGTCCCCGCTTGATTATACACAGGCCCAGAGGGACGTGTAAAGTTGTAAAGCGCTAAGATCGGAAGAAGTTCTAAATTACAAAATAAGAAACTGATTGGTACGTACCGAGTTGGGAGTGTGATCTAGTGAAAACCTTGTACCACTGATATAGCGAAACTGCTTTATTTAACGTGGGCTAAATTATATTATACAAAACTGATAGAACCAGAAGGTCATGTGTGCTGCGTTAAGGATTCAAACAGGTAAAATCTATTTATTGCCACTTGATTAAGATAAAAAATCGAGAACAGGTGAAGAACCATCTAAGTAATTTGGACTAAAGACATAAACTAGCTGAATAATAAAGCAAATGTCTGATACATCGAGAAAACTCCAAAAGGAGAAAAGCCAGCTACGATATCATTAGAAGGAGTAAGAAGATAACCAGATTGCTAATTAAAGTAATTCAATCATCAGAAAGCAAGGTAGAAGAAAAAGAGAAAAATATAAAACTGAGAAATTTGCCTGAAAACAAAAACTTGAGTGCTGAAAACCCAAAAATGCAGAAAAATTGGATAACCTGACTGGCAAGAAAATTCAATTGATGAATGATATTAATAATCAAGAAACGAAAGACATCAAAGCAGAAATGGAGCACTTAGAAAGAAAAATGAAGATCTAGAATACAGATTGGAAATAATTGAGAGAGAAAAGATAAGAAATAATGTTATGATGAGCGGTATGTGGATTGAGGAGCATGATTCGGAAGAGTTAAAACGAGCGGTAGGGAACTTTTTAAGGAGAAAATGGGATTAACTATACAGGTGAACTATACAGGGTATAAGATAGGGTAGAAAAATCATTATCGAGTTGAATGATTGGAATGATAAGATTGAAGTTCTGAAAAAAACAAGCATATGGCAATGGAAAGTGATATTTATGTATATAGATGGGGAGCTTACAATTATAAAAAGAAAAATGATGAAGGCAGTGCGAAAAAGAGCAATTGCGAAGAAAGAAAGGAGAAACCAAGTAAAAATAAGTCACCTCAAGCTGACAATGAAGGGCAAAGTAATAATATAGGACTACCACAATAAAACATTAATGGAAAAGCAACTAGGAGTCTCAAACCCAAATCCAAAAATCTAAATAAGAGAGAAAACTGGAATAAAATAAAGACGGACAGACGAGAAAGTGGAAAAATGAATAATGATGAAGCAACTTGCAATTTAACGAAGCGAATGGGAAGAAGAACAGTAACGGGTAAAACAGTTTAACTCTTTTTCTCATCACAAGGAGGAGAAAAATATTTAACTCACCCAGCTCCGCACAAGAAAAGCGTATTTATCTCGTCAAAAATATCCTTCGTTATTGGGAATCCGTCTAACTTCGGTATATTCCTGGTTTGATGGGAACAAATTCCGGCTTTACTTAAGTGTAGAATCTAAAACTAAAGAACGCACAAAAATCCTATTAAACGAATAAGAAAAACCTGTAATCTACGGTAATCTATAATTACCTCGAATCGAAAAATCCAAATTTATAATTAATTACCTGTTATACCCTGATGGCATTTTTATCTAACTTTGTCTTTTAGCGGTGGCAAGAGCTGTAGATAAGGATAATCTAAGTCAATCATTTGCAATCCTAAAAATAATAAAAAAAACTCGGACGAGCAAAACTATGACGTTTAGTTAACAAAATGATTCAGCAGAAGCTCTGCCGGTGGTTAAGCAAAAACAGGATTGTAATAATGGGAAAGTTAATAACTTTCTTGAAGCAAAACAAATAACTTAGTGCGTTTCAATCACTATCGTGCGATTTTATAAATCAAAATTTAAAACAACCAACGCAACTCACACCTTAAGTAACGAAAAAATTGACTCACCAGCTGGTAGGGATCTTACTAAATAAATGTGATGACAGGCCGTTGCACTCAGGAGCAGTTGCTGATACCCACTTGGTTAACTTTGAACTCGAATAAACTCAAACTAAACTGGGTCACTTCTGATTTAGGGATTATGCCTTTGAATGACGCAGCAGTTGCAGAACGGAGGATGATACTCAAGACGATAAGCGGAACACCCCTGATGATGGCCGTCGTGGTTGTAACACTCGGCGACACACGGATGGTAAGAACTGCATCGTTCAAATTACGATTTAAACTGACTAACAACGGAGCGCTTAAATTTAAAACTAATTCTCGGAAAAAATAGAGTTAAGTTCTTCCTTGCAAAAAGTAACCTAAAAACCACTATGGCGTGTATTGTATTGTATTGTATTGTACTTAGGGGTCGATTGGCTATGTGTGCCTTACAGAACTGCGACCAGTTTTGATCTTTTGTTCATAACCCTTCTAATTGGCTTTTAGGAATTCAATCTTGCTAGCAAAACAAAGAATGGTCCTAAGAGGCTTGCTTTTCACCTCCCTTGGTGTCAGTTGTGTTTGTCCCAAATATTTTTGCCTAAGTCTAGTTAGTGCAGTGCAAGTGCAAAGAATGTGCTCGGCCGATTCAATTTCCGATTCACAGAGTCTGCATTCATTATTTTCTTCAAAACCCATTTTTTTGAGGTGATATCTCACCTGGCAATGGCCAGTGAGCAGCCCCGTAATGAGTCTAATTTCGTTCTTTGATAAGAGAAGAAGCTTTTTAGCTTCTTCAGTCGAGTACTCTATGAATTTCTTCGCCTGTCTCTGTCCTGGTGCATTATGCCAGAGGATATTTTTGCTCTCTGCCTCCCACCTCTGGACCGCCTCCCCCCTATGTGCTTTGGATAGCCCACAGAAGGGTTCGGGCCCAATAGGGGTAGCATTTGAGCCCAGTCTGGCTAGCTCGTCAGCCATCTCGTTTCCCTCAATTCCTTCATGCCCTGGCACCCAGCGGAGGGCAATTTTATTGCCCCTTGCCAGTTTTTGGGGGATTGTCTGCATTCCCAGGTGGACAGGGACTCAAAGCTATTGGCTTCTAGTGCCTTTATCGCAGCTTGGCTGTCAGACATTATGTTTATTTGCTTTCCCTTTACCTTTCTTTGCAGGCACTCATGGGCACATAATGCAATTGCAAGTATTTCAGCTTGCATGATTGTTGGGTAGGTACCTAAGGCTATGGATGCCTCATATCTTGGGCCATATATGCCTATGCCTGTTCCCCATTCAGTTTTTGATCCATCTGTGTACCAGTTGGAGGATTTTGTGTCCGTTTGTATTGTTTGACTTTTCGCCGTAGCTCGGTCCTGAATAACAACTTTGTACGGCGTCTCAAAGTCAAAGGTTTTGGAATTATGTCCCAAGGTTTTTCAAGTAGATCTGGCTTTAAATAGTCCAGTATCTTTAGGTGACCTGTTCTGTCTCCCGGTTTGAATTTCCTATTTTGGGTGTTTTTTATGGCGGTTTGTAGGGCTTCTCTTCACCCGTAGGTGAAGAGGTGACAGATCTAAGAGTGCCTCTATAGCCGCGGTTGGGGTTGTGCACATAGCCCTGTAATACCCAGACACACTAATCTTTGCAGCTTCTGTAATCTGCTTTGTGTCGTTATTTCATTGGTTTTGTCCACCATACGAGTGATGCGTATGTGACAATGGGTCTTATTATTGATGTATATGACCAATGGATCATTTTTGGTCTTAGTCCCCAGTTCCTTCCAAAAGTTTGCGACAGGCCCAGAAGGCTCCCGTTGCTTTGGAAAGAGTTTTGTCCACATGAGGTTTCCATGTGAGTTTGGCATCCAGGGTTACCCCAGATACTTCACTTCTCCGGAAAAGGTATCAATGAACCCCAAAGCTGCGGCGCTTTAAGGTTCATTTTCTACGCTTAGTAAAAGGAACTATGATGGTTTTGAAGGATTCACTGTGAGCTCTTCCTTTACGCACCATTCTTTTATCTTGTTTAGGCAGTTTGCATTAGGTTTGATATTATGCCTTCATGCTTGCCCTAATTGTAACGACAATGTCATCTGCATACCCCAATACGCAGAATCCATCATCAGTTAATTTCTTCAGTAGGTCGTCCACTACGATGGACCACAAGAGTGGTGACAACACCCGCCCTGTGGGCATCCCTCGCCGTGGCCATCGAGATTTCCTCCTCCTAGTGAGGCCGTTACTATGCGGCTTTTTAGCATTGATTCTATCCAGATTATCGTGGGTAGCTCAATGCCATGTCTCGCAGCAGCGTTCTTTATAGACTTATTTGAGGTGTTATCAAAGGCCCCCTCTATGTCTATAAATATTCCTGCAACGATTTCTTTTTCTGCAAGAGATTTTCAATTCCTCTTACAAGGTGGTGAAGTGCATCCACCGTACCTTTGCCTGGTTGATAGGCAAATTGCTTAGTATGAAGCGGCGTCCTTTTAAGCGATTCGCCTCTAATATAATTATCTATAATTTTCTCCATTGACTTAAGGAGAAAGGAGGATAAGCTTATCGGGCGATATGATTTGGCCTCTTCGGGAGGCCTCCTGCCCGATTTTGGTATGAATACCACTTTCACTTTTCTCCATGATGTGGGTATATATCCCATTGAATAACTGGCTTTGAATATTGCCGTTATGCAAGGAGCGATCAAGTCTATGCCTTTTGAAGTAGGGCCGGAAAGATTCCATCCCATCCAGGTGACTTGTAGGGCTGAAAACTACTAATAGCCCATTTTACTTTCTCTAAAGTAAAGATTTTTCCTGCTAACCTTCTGCTATCCCTGCTGGAATGTGATCCAGGGACATTTCGTGCGTTAGGTTTGTTGTCGCTATCATCGTAGATCCCGGAAAGTGTGTTTTTAGTAACACATTTAAACTTTCCCCGATACTATCGGTGTAAGCACCATTGGGCTGTTTTATGAGTCCAATGGTATTTGAGTGATCTTTAGACAAAGCTTTCTGAATGCGCGCTGCTGGGGCCGTTTTATCTATCCCCTCGCAGAAGCGCATCCATGATTGTCTTTTTGATTTTCTCAATTCAATATTGTACCTTGTTAGGGCTTTTGTATATTCTTCCCATAGGCCTATCCTTTTGGCCTTATTGAATGCTTTTCTGGCTATGACTTTAAGTCTCTCCAGTTCTGCATTCCACCAAGGTACATCTCGAGAGATGTTTCTTTTTTTCAGTGGACAGCTGACCTCATAAGAGTTCATTATGCACTGACTAATGTGGTTAGAGGCTGATTCCAGGTCCTCCGTGGTGGCTACTTCGTATCGGAGGCCTTCTAGCTCGGTCCTTAGTGTCTCTTGATAGAGGCACCAGTCCGTCTTTTCGGCACTCTACATTTCACCATTTCCACTTTTGTGCTCTCTATGTCGAATGTGATAGAGGCGTGATCAGAGAAGGATGCCTCCTCCATCACTTTCCAGTTTTTAGATTTGACTTATAAACGAAGTGGCCAGTGTGAGGTCGATTACCTCTTGCCGAATCGCGTTTATAAAGGTGGGCTTTTATCTTTGTTTATAATGTCTAAATTGTTAGAACAAATATATTCAAGTAAGTCCTTACCTCTGTTATTGGTGTCTGTGCTGCCCCAGATCTCGTTGTGTGCGTTTGCATCGCAGCCCAGAAGTAGGTGTTTGTTCCCCTTTCGACACCAGCTTATGAGGCGTTGTACTTCCTCTGGTGGTACCTTGGTCTCGTCTCCCGGAAAGTAGGCTGAGGCTATTACTATAGACCTCTTGCCTCCCTCCCTTGGGAGTTCAACCACGGCAGCTGCCAGGTCCCTGGTGTTGAATTCTGGAATGGGAACAAAGTTAATGTCTTTCCTGAGCAGTAGTGCTGCTCTTGGATTACCATACCTGTAATCAGCTAGGACGTTGGCCGTCCTTTCAGGGAGACCCCTGATTTTGTCTCCATTTATCCAGGGCTCTTGTATTAGCCCTATGGAGAGTTGTTTCTTAATAAACCTCCAATATAAGGCACTTGAAGCTGCCTTTGAATGGTGGAGGTTTATTTGGATGCACGTTGTGCCTTTGATGGCTTGTTTTTAGCCCCTCGTTTCTCCATTAGCTTTGCTTTCTGCTTCAAGGGGCTCTTCCCAGCTTTCTTCGCCTGTGAGGGCTGCACTCTAGAAAACCCAGTTGTGCTCTGACTCTTTTCCCTGCCCGTACTGGGCACTTTGGGATTTTCACCAGAGCACCCCTGTTGCCGCTTGTGAGTGGAGATGAGTGCATCTGTACTAGTGCTAGGTGCATTGGACGTTGAGGCATCCTCACTAGCACCTGCAGTAGTTGTTTGGGCCTTGTCTGGTTTGCCCTTTTTCGGGCGTAGCTGGACTTGCCCAAATCTGTAGCCGATCTTAAAGTTCAGCTTTTTCAGATTTTCAGCTTGTTACAGTTTTAGTCGGTGCGATGGAATGCCCAGATGTAAAAAAAATAAGACTAAAACCTTACAGCCGCTAATCTCAGGGGCGGCTGGCAAAAAAAGACTTGCCCCTTTTCTAGCTCGTGAGCAGGAGACGCCAACGGTAGAGCACTGAGCCGGTTCTTCTTCTCGATGGTACAGAGTTGTACAGGGTGCGCTAAGCGATACGCTCGAAAGAGTAAGCCGTGAAGATATGGTTTGGGCGCCACGCAATTTAAAACCACCCTGTAAACAACACGACAGTAAACCCCCAAGAAACTGCGAAAACGTATCTACTGAAAAAAGAACTAACCGGGTCTAATGCCGCAAGTATCAAGACGGTTGATTTGTTGTAATCACAGATTTAATTCGTAAAAAAAATTACAGTGAGCGCAATATTGGGTTACCCTTCAGATTGAATAAGGTTGCTATATAACGTGATTGCAAAACTTTGTTAAAAATAATTACCCCGTATACGTATACTAGGCGCACACGAATTGTAACAAAATCACAGCTTCCAAAGCAAATAGCTGGCTTTCAGATAAAATAAATATGTTCAAAAGAACGACCCAATATAGATAACCCGCGCAATAATAATTAAAAGGTAACAAATTAAATCGGACGGCACAAACAAAAATCTTAACTTGCTGGAGTCTTCGTCCTTGACAGCTGGACGAGTTTGATAGTAACGGGGAGTAGGATTTGAGCGGACCTCGTATTGACGAGTTGTGATGGATCCAAAAAAAAGGCTTTGGCCAGGCTTCCTTTCGTCGATAATTCAAGAACTCGATCGGTAATGTAAAGATATGGTTTCGCACACGTAAGAAACCAAAACGGGTACAAAAAAACCCTAAAACTCGAAATTAGCATAATGCGGTAATAATAGTTATTAAATATACCTCGAAGATGTTATTGGAGGGTTTCCACAATTTCAGCGATAATTCTGATTCTTCCAGGATGTTAAAACTTGGACAGATAAATCCTTCCAATGAAGTTCGGATAATTCCCTCAAAATTGCTTACAAAAGCCGGTACAGAAAATATATCCAAAACAATGACCAATATAAATCCCAAACAACTTGGATTGAAAAAACTCAAAGTTCAATCAACAATTGGATCACTGTAACGTCCAAAAAAACTAGATTTTTGTGCAAAAATTGCAATACGCACAACTTTCAGAATTCGAAATCAACAGCTGATAATTTTCAATCTAACACTTGGCGATAACTAATATTTAGAAAATTAAATTTAAAATTTAAACTGTGTTGCCGCATATTGGAGTTTTATAAAATTACTATAAAGGAATCTTCGAAGTAATAAAAGTATCCGTTGGCAAAACAGGACCGTAACAAGCTGACTAAACTAAGCTCACTATGGCGTGATCTGCACATAAACTCAAAAATCGCGACCTTGCGATTTTTCCAAAAATAACCAATTGTAACCAACAATTGATGCACAAATTATTAATTACTACGATTAATTAAACTCCACTGACTTTGATTGATAAACCAAAAAAAGAAAGATAGAACGCATCGACGTTAGCACCGATCCAAACCTTATTGATCCCTTTTCCTTTTCAGCGTACTCTCGCGTAATTTTGCCTTATCAGTCACCTGACCTCTAATCCAAGGGAAACAATAGAAAAGATACAGTAAGTGTACCATTTGTAACAGAAATTAGAACAAACAATATTTTGTTAATCTGATCTAAACGTTATTTTTATAAAAATATTTTTATTAAAAGTGTTTTAATGAGAAATTTTTATTACAGGACTCACAGGTCATATCATGGCTAAATTACGGATGAAAGTTGCACAAAACACTGACGATAGGGTAAAAAAATTGTCGGAAGTATTTTCTGGAATTAGACTTATAAAAATGTACGCATGGGAAAAACCATTTAAAAAGTGATCGATTCAATTCGCAATCAAGAAATGAAAACATTAAATATGTCATTAATTTTGACAGGGATTGTTTTATGTTCTTGGAATTTTACTGCAAGATTCATAATATTCGTAACAGTAACAACTTATACTTTAATGGGATCGGTGATCAATGCTTCGCAAGTGTTTTCAATTATGTTGATATTCAATATATTGCAAGAGATGGTTGCAATTCTGTTACCACTTACAGTTAATCAAACAGCAGAGGCTTTGATTTCTATTAAAAGATTGCAGGAGTTTCTGTTATTAGAAGAAAAGAAATTGCAACCTACATCGGGCAATACGGGAGAAATTACTTTGAAGCACATTCAAATTTCGTGGAATTCGGAATATCCGTTGTTGAGAGATATTTCAATTAATGTTAAACCGGGTACTTTATGTGCGTTAGTAGGTCCCGTAGGGGTGGGAAAGTCAAGTCTTTTGCAGCTCTTACTAGGGGAATTAACTTATAATTATGGCACTCTAGCAATAGGAGGAAAAATAGCCTATGCATCACAGAAATCTTGGATTTTCGCATCGACAATAAAACACAACCTTTTGTTTGGTCAGACTTACGATGAAAATCATTACCAAAACATAGTCAAGGTATGTTCATTAAAGAGAGATTTTGAACTTTTTCCACAAGGTGATGAAACAATGGTGGGTGAGAAAGGAATTACTTTGAGTGGTGGCCAAAAAGCAAGAATCAATTTGGCCCGAGCTGTTTCCAGAGAAGCCGACATTTATTTATTAGATGATCCGTTATCTGCAGTAGATGCGCACGTTGGAAAAGAATTATTTGAAAATTGTATTGTGGATTATCTGAAAGGAAAAACTCGCGTGTTAGTCACTCATCAGTTGCAATATTTAAAATATGTTGATCATATTGTTGTTTTTAATGATGTAAGTAATTGTAAAATATAATAATCTTCATTAGTTATTTATACAATAATATTTTAGGGTAAAATAGAAGCGCAGGGTACGTTCGAAGAACTTACTAAAAGCAATATTGACTTTGCTAAATTACTAGCAACGTCCGAATCTAAATTCAGCATTGCAATGCACAATGGGGAAAAAGAAGTAGATACTGAAGTGAATGATACAGCTTTGGATGGATCGGTAATTTATTATTATAGCTGGATTATGTTAAAAATACATAATAGCCATTTTTACAATTCAGAATAATCACGTCGAAGAAGCACATATTGCCGATGAAGAAATCCCATTAGATCCTGCAAAGAACAAGTCAACATTTTGGGAATATATTAAAAGTTCCAAAAATAAATGTTCATTGTTCATGGTCGCATTGTTATTTATTCTTACGCAAGTTTCTGCAAATTGTGCTGATTTTTGGCTGACGATCTGGTAAGTTTCTTGTCTTCATCTTCCTTTGGTATTGGATACTGTTCTTTCCAAGAGTAACAAGTGTAGCTGAGCATTTGGTACACTTGGTTTTGCGAGTGCTTTTCTCAGTAGAAAATATTATAGTACTTGGCTAGTGAACTGTATTCGGAAACTAAATTTCAGGAACTTTCTAAGATCTTTGGGGGATGGGTAAGAAACCCGTCATTCGATTTTGACCATTTCTAAAGTGAATTCTGAAAGATGACGGTCTAATTGGCGGACAAAAATTAAAATTTACCCATTGGCTGTTTTGAACTGTAACCCCTGAAAACAAACGTGTTTGTCCTATGTCACAAAAAATTTTATTTTATGACTAGGCCTTTGGTGGTTTTCGGCTAGCCCTAGCTATAGCGGCAAGCTATGGCAGCAGATCCTAAAATGATTGGGTTGCTCCCTCTCAATAAAACAAAAATAAAAATGTTAAAGATTTTAATGATAAAAATTATCATAAATTTACAGAACAATCTCGTGCTGCAGTTGATTTCCGCACGTCGGTACAACTCAAACACCAAGCAATGGTGCAGCGGGAATCTAATGTATTACGATGGTCCGCGTTGCGGACAATTCTAAATGAACCCCAAACAAATCGATCTAGTAAAATGGCAGCTGCTAAAATGCAATAGTAACTTACCTCACTGATCAGATCGGTAATGACAAACTTATTCGTGATACAGGTTGGTTCTAGCAGCTGCAGGAACCCAATTATTTTGGGATGGAATTTTCCGCAAATTAGCACTACGAACACTACAACACTGGTCAAAGGTGAAGCTGGTCGCTGGTTGTTGTGGATGAAGGCACGCCGGAAGGTTTCCAACAGTAGGGAATTCGTGTTCCACTTGAGATGATTCCAAGAGATCGGCAGGTTAACTCGGCGGAAGCTGGTCATCCGGCAAATTAGGTATGACGTATCGTCAAGATGGAGAAAAAAGTGTTCTCGGCCGAAAATATTTGAAGCACCGTTGTTACAAAAGCCGTAGATAGCAAGCGCCGACAAAGGTGCGTGTGACGAACACACGTGTGCTATCGTAGAGCGTAAAAAGAACGTTGCTATGATTAACATTGAGAATTTTCGAAATAATATTAAGTTAATTTTGATAATTAAAATCCGCAGTAGCGTCGAAATTAAAACACGTTTTATCCACGCAACGTCACTTTAACTTTACTATTTCCCACTGTTATTAATTATCGGAAATATTGGAAAACATAAGGAGACAAACTCAAAAACCGTCTGCCTTCGTGAAGTTCTCAACTCGACTCTCTTGTCGCGCGTGCGCCCCGCCGTGTTGGCATCGGTCACGTGCTCGACCGCACAGAACCGGCATAGCTCAAATGGTAGACGGAACAATGCAAAATTTTCGTAACACCCCTCCCATCAAAATTAAAATAGGTTGCGGCGACAGTAAAGATACCAGAATCTCGTTATTTACAACCCATTATGAAGGACGAGGGTTTAATTAACTAATACAAAAATTAAATTTGTGTTCGGCGGCAAGTTTTGGAAAAAAATCACTTTTTATGTAAATACGACTCTTTATGTAGTTGCGCTTGGCAAAACTACTTGTGGCGCCCAAAGCGACCCGGCGAGTTGCCGGCGCTTTACATACTAAAACATCCCCAAGTACCTCCAACCCGAAAAAGTATGGATGTTGACGCGGCGGATCTCAAGGAAAGGAGCAACTGGTCTCTCCCCACCACTAATCATTGTCAATCCAGGAGCAGCACACGGACTGGTGATAGAATGGCCGCCTAATGACGTCATCCTCGCAATAATTTACTTACATGTATTTCTTATAGGAAAATTGTAATTTTCAAATTTGAATTGTGGCCTTATTACAAGTCCGACAAGAATGATCCTTACCTTAAAGAGCTTGTATTTTTAAGCTCTTTCGTTTGGTTGAACCATTTTTATAGGGAAAAGTGTATTTTTGAAAACGGGTTTCTTACCTCGACCCGATGTTTGTACTTTTATGATTACGTTTTCTGAATTATGTTATTAGCTTATATCACTGATATTGATTCAATGTCGTTGTTAGGACCGAGCATGACGCCATCAACAAGTCCCAGTCGTCTGATGACAACGTCACCATAGCACTTGACACTGACTTAAAACTAATATTAAGTAATAACTTTGAGTTTCTTAGCACCAAAGTGATAATATACGTATACGGTGCTATACTGGTAGTCCTAATCTTATCTGGAATTGGTTCATCAACTTTTTTCTATAGTACTGTATTATCCATTTCGAAATCTTTACACAATAACATGTTTCAATCATTACTATATGCACCAATAAAATTTTTGATATACATCCAAGTGGAAAAATTTTAAACAGATTTTCTAGAGACGTAGGAATCGTTGATCAAATTCTACCGGGAGTAATGCACATGACTTTAATGGTAATTTCAAAATTTTTTTAGCCACAATTAATAAACATTTTGTTCCAGATTTTTCTGATTATGATTGGTAGTTTAATTCTGATTTTCATTGCTAATCCATATATGATGATAGTGGTATTTTTGTTAGCTTTTCCTTTTAATAAATTTAGGCAGTGGTACATAATTGTCACGCAAAATTTGAAACATATAGAGAGTGCAGGTGAATAAAATAAAATTTTTGATTCAAAATTTTGAAAATTACATTTTTAGCAAAAAGTCCGGTATATTCCTACATAAATGCTACTTGGAATGGGGTACTCACCATCAGAGCCACTGATATGGAATTACCACTGAAACGAGAATTTGATGGTCACCAGGTGAAAATATTCCTTTTGTTTAATTTATAGTCAATAAAATAAATATTACAAGAACATCTTCGGTTTTGAGGGTCTCAGATAATGTAAATCTTTAAATATGTTTTAGGATATACATACTTCAGCTTGGCATTTATATTTAACGTCCATGGCAGCATTTGGCTTATGGATTGATATACTCAGTTGGATTTTTCTACTGTGTGTTATACTCAGCTTTATCGTTATAAGTCAATGTAAATTTTGTCGCAGAATAATTAAAAAATAATTTTTTTTTTAGTCGAATTGGTTAGTGGTAGCTACGCTGGCTTGGCAATATCCCAAACAGCATCTTTAGCAGGAACACTTCAATTTGGAATATCACAACTAGCCCACGTGATTAGCCAAATGATATCCGTGGAACGAATTTTAGAATTTTCAAAATAAAAGAGAACCATCCCGATCTTTAGTCTGCGGTACGTTGCGCTTACTTTATTTTTAAGTAATTACTAATTTTTTAAATATTAGATGATATAGCTTCATTATGGCCTTATGACGGAAAAATTGAGTTCTTTAAAGTTTCTTTGAAATATTCTCCTATGGATGCTCCAGTTTTGAAAAACTTGAGCTTCACTATTGATGCTAGAGAAAAGGTAATTTGAAACTTGAAGAAATAAATTCAGAATTGGTCATTCTTTAATTTAAGATTGGAATCGTTGGACGTACGGGGCTGGAAAGTCTTCTTTGATTTCCGTATTACTTCGACTGACACCAATCGAGGGTTCTGTTATCATTGATGGTATAGATATAGAGGATCTATCTCTTCAAACTTTACGTTCTAAAATTACTATTATACCTCAAGATCCGATATTATTTTCCTCTACAATCCGATACAATTTAGATCCATTTGAAAAATTTACAGATCAACAAATTTGGAATGCCCTCGAAGATGTAAAATCATTGAACTCTGTATGAAACTCAAAATTTTATGTTTTAATTGTAGGTTGAATTGAAAAGCGTGATCAGCTCTTTAGGGTACTTAGTAAATGAATCTGGAAGTAATTTTAGCGTGGGTCAACGCCAATTGATTTGTTTGGCTCGAGCTATTTTGAGAAAAAATAAAATACTGATTTTAGATGAAGCTACTGCGAATATTGATAATAGGTGAATTTGAAAATTTTCTCTGTTACACTTTTCATTTAAATGATGCTTGCAGGACGGATGAGTTAATACAGAAAACAATCCGAAAAAAATTTAATGATTGCACTGTTTTAACGGTAGCTCATCGATTGAATACCATTATGGATTCAAACAAGGTGATAGTTATGGATGCAGGTAACATAGTGGAATATGATACTCCCGAGCAATCTATTACAAAACAGTAATAGTTATTTTTATGAAATGGTGTCTGATAGCGGATTATTGTATTTAAATGGTATATATGGTTACTAAAAGGAAGGCTGCTAATGGTTCTTCAATTAATTGCATTATATTGAAATATATTTTTCTGCTTCTAATCTTTTAAAATATATTGTGAGGCTTTTCTTAGGTTTTAAAATAATTTTAAATATGAAATTGTATCACTTTGTAAATTTACTTCAGTTATACCTTCCCGCTATTTAGCTGTAGTCGGTAGATATTGTGATGAGACTATTCTAATTGAAACAAATCTAAACAGTGCGACAAAACAAACATAACGATTCCTAAAATAAACTTTGATGGAATGGAAAAGAATATGTAATGACTTGATTTGTTTTTTGTTAAAAAATTAAACAACCTTGTTTCATGTTTTAATTAGATGAATTTTAAATTATGGGTTCATATGAACAATTGGATAGTTAATGTTGAAATTTTCTTTAAAGTTTTAATCATCAATGTACTCGAGGTTAACATGCCAATTGTAGATGAACGTAAGCAATTCTGTTCTTTTCAAAATAAAAACAAAAGCTTAATTGAGTGTAAATTCTCGCTGTTTCTGTTTCAAATACATGCTGGTTTGTAAGCTTTGATTTTGATGTATCAATACAAAATATTTTAAAATTAATTTATTGGCACCTTCGTGATATGTTGATTTTAAATTTTGTGAAAAAATTGTATCTGTCGCCGCTAATTTAAATAAACAATTAGACTTTAATTTTGTTATTCGCGAAATGTTACTTTTAATTTGATACGCCACTGTTAAAGTTTGTGAAAATTACTTTAAAAATTTATACGTCGCTGTTTTCTTTGCAGTATTGTTTGTAATAATTTAGTTAACAGTTTCATTTTTAAATTTTTCTAAATAGCACTTCCAATAGAAATGCTTGCCTTTACCGTCAACTGAAAGTCCTTTGATGTACAAGGGTAGTACATCAGGATACTATACGTTGATACGGTATGTTTGTTTTTTCTCTATAATTAATTATAAAATTATTTTTCCTTTCTTTTTATGCATATTGCTGTGGTTTTATTTGTTTATAAAAAATTTGATAAGCTTAAAATTTTCCCCTCGGAATGTTTAAATTCCCTTGGTACGGCACTTACCTGTCAGCAAACTAAGTTTAAATTTTGGTGACCCACAAAATTGGCTTTCTCTCTCAAAGCTTGGGTTCTCTTCGATAAATTGATTTTTGAAAATAAAACTTGCGACTTGAAAATTATTTACTATTGATAAAACTTTTGTCTCTGTACACACAAAAAAACTTATACCTAACATGCAAAAAAACTCTATAATGTAAATTGTTCATAATAAATCTTAAAATTACCGACAATTGTTCATTTACCTTATTATTACGTTCAAATGTTTTATAGCTCACGCACAAATATAAAATGCTAAATAATTAATTTTCATTCACGCCCACACACGTATAATAAGTTTTTCCACTACTAGCCATAAACACTATCATTTCAACGTAAGTGATCGAACTGTGAACCACGCCTTCTGTCACCTGAGGTGAATAATATTTTATTATTCACCTGAGGTTAATAATGAACATAAATGCGTTTTCCGGAAACTTCGGGCCATTTTGAAAGAAAATTTATGTGTAAAACGAATTAGCATAACCAAGAAATGCTATCAATAGTGTTTAAATAATTAAAGTCGGTCTATAAATAAGATTAATTTGATATTTAAAATGTTGATTAAATTGGAATTTTGTGACGTTTAGCAATTAGGCGAAATGAGAAAACGAATTATGACAGCTGAAACTGGAAACTTTATAAATCGATTATTAATAATTATTACAATCAATTATCGTTACAAATAGTACATTTTTTGACAAAATAGTTTTCGTCAACATCTATATACTTTGTATTCCACGTTCACTAGTTTTTATTCGATATTTAATGTAACCTTTATGTCAAAATTAATTAAACATTTTCAAGCAAGTGTCAACATCAAAACAAAAAACTATCATTTGTTTTATAATTTGAAATAAATAATTAAAACGATTTACTTTATTCATTAACAATTATTATTATAAGAGTAAACAATCCTAGTAGTGGAAAAATTGGTGTATAATATACTATTAATTAACGACGGAAGATTCGTCTCGTCATTCACTTTTATAACCTTGAGCATTGCCCTAGGTACGTTGTAAAAATTTACATTTATCCGTCGAAATATCGTCCATCGGTGAAATTATTACTATAAATTTTATATTTTTACCTTTAATTGTTGTTAGTTACTGTGTTGTCTCGTTCTTTTGAATATCGATGGAGTTGTAGAAGATTCCACATTCCTTTGTTCGATATTCACGTTTTGTGAAATTCCAAATCTTCACTAATTGGTAAGTAGATTCTTCTTTTCTGTTGTTATATTGGCCATATGCTGAGTTGAATATTTTCCTAGTTGTTGTTAAGTTAATTAATTTAAATTTTTATAGGTCATCGCCATATTGGATGATCGTTGTTATCGATTTTTAATTTCATCGACCTCATTTATCGATACCAAATTTTTTCTACTTTTACAAGTAAGTTAAACGTTGCAGTTTATATTTTATTTATTTAATCCAATTTATTTCAGATTATTATTTATCATCTGCTTGTTAAGTGCAAAAATTTAGCACTTCAAAAAATTTCACTACATTCTTGCTCAAGATCTTCAATCAAAGAGGAGTCTTTTCGTCGCTTTTCCTTATCATCCCCTACTTTTCCTCCGAAAATTCGCCATTGGCTGCTTAATTTAATCTACAGTTTTATCTAAAAATATAGGGTAAGACAAAATTTTCGTACACGTTATTTTAAACTGTTGATTTTATTTTACCACACTTTAATGTTTTAAAACTGATTATTGTTATTCCGTCACCTGCACTTTTATTATTAATCACTGGTTTTTACCTTAATAACTAATTTACAATTATTCAAATTAGGAGTTAACAAAATTTGATCTAAATTCATTTCTCAACTGTACCTACATACAATAGTGGTTTACAACAAGTTGAAATTTACAGTGGTTTTCAAAAGTTTTATTTTCTTGTAATAATTTGTGTAATTTATTATTAATTTAATTTTGTTTTAGGTTTATTCATGATTAGAATAATTAGAAAATTTGTTGGATGATCGACATTGTATCGTAACTGAAGATTTGAATTGAAATTATGTAAATATGGAAATCGGCAAGATTATTTATTTTAATTTAATTTTAATATTTTTGAAATTAAAGGTCACATGTCAATATGTAACTTGATGATACGGTAAGTATGTTTTTTCTCTATAATTAATTATAAAATTGATATTGAACAATTCGATAGGGTGGTTCGAAATGTTATCGTTCGAAATTTTTGATTTTTTTTTTATTTAGCGCGCCATAATGAATTAATTTTAGTTACTTTTTCATGGGTCTTTGAATTTTAAAAAATAGGTTCCGTTTTGTTTTGTTCGACTTGGATAATATCTTAAAATTTTTTCTGCAAATTTTTCTGTACATTCCTGAATTTTTCATTCTAATAAGTATTCACTTCAATCTATTCACTCATTTAATTAAAAGTTATTAATTAATTTTGACTTTTTGTGAAAAATACGTCATACCTATCTACTGACTGACTGACTGTACTAGATAAGGGTTCGAATTCCCGGGTTCGAAAATACACTTTTTCCTATAAAATGGCTTTACCAAACAAAAGAATACAAAAATACAAGCTCTGTAAAGTGAGGATCAATCTTGTCAGAGTTGTCAGAGCCACAATTTAATTTTGAAAATTGCAATTTTCCCATAAGAAATACATGTAAGTATATTATTGTGTATTAAAACGCCAAATATGGAATACATTCTATAGACAGTACGTGTGCTGTGCCTGGGTTGACAGTAACTAATGGTGGGGAGATACCAGTCGCTCTCTGAGATCCGTCGCGTCAACTTCCAAACTTTTTGAGTTGGAGCCGCTTGGGGGACGTTTTTAGTAAGTAAAGTGCGTGACAAAACCGCTCGGAGCCTTCGAAGCGACCCAGAGGGTTGCGTAGGGGTGCGGAAAGTAGGTTTTAACAGCGCAACCACCTCAGAAACGAATTCACACAAAAAGTGATTTTTTTTTCGAAAATTTGTTGTCCGATCACAAATTTAATTTTCTTATTTGCTAATTACACCATTATCTTTCATATTTCGTCGTAAAAACCGAGATTCTGGTATATTTACTGTCGCCACAACCTATTTCAATTTTGGGGGCGGGGTTACAGTTCAAAAGAGCCAATGATAAAATTGCATTCCAAATTAACTTTAAAGCCGTTTTTTTTTAAATTGTGTGAACCGACGGCAAATATTATTTCTTTTATACGCTAATTAGACCCTTATCTTTCATAATCCACTTCAAAAATAGTAAAAATCGCGACCCGGGAATTTGAACCGTCACCTTCTGTAATATCATAATAATACAATACAATTTATTGTTTATGGATGATGATTTTTATTGTTTAAAATATGAATTTGGAAGTTTTAAATAGTTAATTTGGCTAAAATTCTTTCAACCATCTGAATCTCTATGTAAACTTTAAATAATGCTTGAATTTAAATCTTCTAACTCACAGTTCTGTTTGTTTGGGGTAGCTAATTGTTTACTTGGGCGAGAAGCCACTTCACTTCTACAATTTTAATGGTCATAAACCTTTTAATATGTAATCTTATAAAACCTAAATAAATCTGGACATATACCGACTCTACTAAATATTTTAAATAAATAATAAATTAATCTTAGTTGACTGCCATAAAGTTCTTCCCTAACCTCTAAATTTTCTAAGCCATCACCTATCACATCGCGTAGACTTCGAGATGTCGCAACAAGCAAATATTTTAACACTAAATAAAACCCACCCATTATATTTATTTTTTGAAGTAATTTAAGAAACCCTTTAAGAAGATATCATTATGAAATAAAGAGATAATATTTTGAAGTTATTTAGAAAATCACCTGCCATTTTTGAAAAGTTATTTTTTCAAATTTCTAGGTATAATATTAGTTTTAAAGAAAGATGGGGGATTCATGGAGCCTACCCTTAAAATTAATTACTCTCTTAATAACTTGTTGTCTAACAGTGGTCCAGGATAGAACAAAATTTTAATTTTCGGAAGTAGACGTGGTGCTCAAATTTTACAAGGATCTAGGTAATGGTATTAAGATGGGACAATTAGAGGAAATGAGAAAATCAATCGAAAGTGCCGAGAGGACAATATTTATTTTATGAAAACCTTGTCCCTGGCAACAATGCTTTGAAGGTATTGAAAAATATAAGGGGATTGCGACAAATGTATTATTTAAAATTGGTTATAGTTTTATTTTTACGCGGTCTCTCTCTCGAAGTCTTCAGTCAAATGACTGGTTTGAAGCAGCTCCATTCTTCTCGTTTGAAAGCCAATCTTTTATGCTGTACATAACTCATAATCATCAAATAAACCAATAAAAATAAATTTTAAATGTTAGGTATTATATTTAAAATGAGTAATCATCATCATCTTCATCTTTCAGCCCTTTTCAGCCCTTACAGGACTGGAGCCTCTTTCTCTAAGAGAAAGGATTAAGCATTAAGACCCCACGGTTGCCAAGGCCGGGTTGGGGAATGTGCCTGTAACCCTTTTCATTGTTGATGCTGGCAGTCATCAACTCAGGGGGACCGCCGGCTTTACGTGCCCTCCGAAGCACGGGAGACGGTCATAGATAGATAGAAAGTCAGAAAGAAAATTTCTCCTTTCTAGACTCCTCCCGGATCGAATCGGGTGCCTTTGCATCAGTAGTTGATCGCTCTAACTACTAGGCCAAGACCGTCTCTATATGAGTAATATTTTAATTTAATTATTAGCTTAGATAATAATCCTTCTACTAAAATTTTGAATATTTAAAAATGTTAGGCTTGGCACCAAATTGCTTGGCGCCGAGTTGACTTGGAACCGCGTTTGCCGGCACCATTATCTCGTATTATTAAATTTTTATTAAAATTAAATAGGGGAAAATCTTGGATTGTAAAAAATAATTTACAAGAAATTGACGTTAACTTGGAAGACGTAGTCAAAAACTTCAAAAAAATTTGAAACTAAACAATCCAAAAAAATTGATTTATATTAAAAAAAATCCGACGAAGAAGATTCGGAAAACAATGAACTTAAAAGTAATAAAGCAAAATCAAAAAAAAATATTGCAAAAAATATTTGATGGTCGCACAAGTTGGTTCAAGCATGAATAATTACCTATTCTTGATTGAACAACTTTTTAAAACAGAAAAGGAATATCCCAGCTCAGAAGAAATAAAACGTTTTTAACTCGCCATAACATAAATAAAACAGCCCAACATATTATAAAAGGAAGATTCGGTATTTAAAAAAATTGCGTGGACTTTGAAGTAAAGGAAGTTTTTAAATAATATTTGTACACCACAATTTCTATTGATTGCATTTTTGTTTGTATTTGTATTATTTATAGTTTTAAACTTGATTAAGCTGGGGTTTTATATTGCATTTGACGGTGACAGTTCGAATTCCCGTATCGGGATTTTTATCATTTTTAAAGTTGATTATGAAAGGTCTAATTAGCGTATAAAATAAAATAAAATTTGCCGTCGGTTTACACAATTTTGAAAAAAACGGCTTTAAAAATTAATTTGAAATGCAATTTTGCATGTTGAACTTTAACCCTGCTCACCAAAATTAAAATAGGTTGTAGGGACAGCAAAGATACCAGAATCTCATTTTTTTCAACGAATTATAACGGATGAGGGTTTAATTTGTGATCGGACAACAAATTTCGGAAAAATTTCACTTTTGATGTAAATCCGACTCTTGACGCCGACCCTTATCAAAACCTACTTCCTAAAAACATCCCCAAGACGATTCAACTTGAAAAACTGTGGAAGTTGACCCGACGGATATTAGAGAGCGACTGACTCCCTTTTAACGCTGCTCCAGTTAGCCCCGCCCTATGGTTGATTACATGTAAAATTATTGCGTAATATTGCGCAATAATACATTTACATGTCTTTCTTGGGGAAATATTGTAATTTTCAAAATTAAAATGTGGCCTTATTACAAGTTCGACAACATTGATTATTACCTTAACGAGCTTGTATTTTTTTGTTCTTTCGTTTGGTAAAGCCATTTCTATAGGAAAATGTGTATTTTCGAACCCCTAAATTCGAACTCTTACCTCGTTTAATTTTATGCGTGCTATTTGAAGAAAATTTAATCCGATTTTAAGCAAATGGAAAAAATCAATTATAATTTAATGGTTGAAATTTTATCTTATCTAGAAGAGATTATGTTTTACATAGATTTTTATTTTGAAAATCGGATTTAATTTTATCCACTTAACGAGTACTGTAAAAAGTATGGAAGTGCGTGATAGATGGACTTAAAATTTTCAAAACATACACGTTACGGAATACAAAAGATTTACGTTATGTTTATGTTTATAAATTAATTTATATTTTGTTTAGTAACATCCACAAATAAAATTTTGAATTTTTTAAAATTATTTTTCAAACACGAAAATATAGAGCAAGCTATGTATATTCTCTAATGTGTCTATAGTTAGTACGTACGTACCTACTTCTTCTTTTTCTTCTTAATTTAAGACTAGGTCCTGTAAATTTCAACAGTTACCTAGGCAAAGTTCTGCAGCTACTGTTAGTACTTTGACCACATTATTTGTTTTACATCTGAAGTAGCTTGCTAGGCTGGCCTCAGATGTGCCTGTTATTCTATTTATATTGTTAATGATGGCAATTCATTAACATAGGAGAAGGACCGTCGTCTTTACGTGCCTTCCAAAGCACGGAAACGGCTATACAAAGTGAGTCTCTGCCCGGATTCAAACTAGGTGCCTTACGTTAGCAGTTGATCGCACTAACAACTAGGGCAATGACCGTGCCTACCTACTTATGGGGATAAAAAAATGAAAATATGTCAAACCGTTTCTAAACCGAGTGCTTATAATATCATATTAGTAATGTTTTATACCAAACGCTGCAAAACCCTAGCCTTAATAATGAGTTGTAATTTGCGATTAATAATTTAATTGAACACAATTTTTTATCCTAAATTAATTATTGTAATATATATTTTTGAAAAATCATTACAGTAATCATTACATCATTACTCATTACATTAACACTTCGTGTTATCGTACTTGAACCACATTTTAAAATTTTTGTTTTATTTCTATTAATAATTTACAATATGTTTATTCAAACAATAAGTAAATGGTATGATAGTATTTACAAGTCTTGAACTTTATTTTTAAATAAATATAATATAGTAGTTCTTTATTTTTGGTCAAAATATCTTTTATTACGTCGCAAACATATTTTACTCTATAAGGGGCCTTTAGTTTAGATTTGTGGTACTTTCGGCGTCTTTGGTTTCGGTGTTTTTGTTTTTTGGTGTTTGTTTTCGGCGTTTTAACGTGCTACCGTATGATTAACCACATCAAAACGACCAATTGCAATCTTTAGTACATAATTGAGAATCACGGCATCAAAATATCAACTGTGTTCGAGTTTCCGAAGTAAGCTGCATGTACTTCTGTCATTAAAATGTCAAAATGTTAAATTAGTAGATTAGAGGTTAAAAACTAGCAATTATACACATCGAAATTGCGTATGATCAAATTATGTATATACTAGATAATTGCATTTACAAAAAGACCTTTTTGGTCCCTGGATAGTTCTCAAAATCCTCTTTCGCACCTTCTCAGCATTTTGGCTTCAGCTTGGGATAGGCTCAGTGTTTCTGCTGCGTACGCAATTGTTGGTCTTATCAGTGTCTTGTAAATTTTCACTTTGGTGTCTTTTTTAAGTTTATTATCCATTAACATTGGTTTATTTGCGTAAAATGCCCGATTTCTCGCTTGCACCCTTCTCATTATTTCTTATAATCTACTGTTGTCATTATTGATCTCTACTCATAAATAAACAAGCCTATCTACCTTTTCAAAAGCGAAATCATTTACCTTTAAGTCCGATTGTGCACTCTTCTCGTCTTTACTGCACTTCATATATTTGGTCTTGTTCTTTGCTGTACTCATAATTTCCTTGAACATTTTGACCATTTTGTTGATCGATCTAGCAATTATAAGAACGTCATCTGTATATGCAATAATCTGCCCTTGTCTTGGCATTATTGACCCCTCGGCGTTTACTCTTATTATAATTTTTTCAAAACTATCCGTTTCTCCATCTGACACATGCCGCAGTATTTTCCAAGGTCATTTTTATCAATTTAATCAATTTTACTGGTATTTTCATCTTCTTCAGTGCAGTATACATTCTCCCTCTGATGACATTATCAAAGGCTTGCCGAACACAGGATGGCGATATTTTAATGTTAATAACACTTATCATGTTCTTCGAGTTTAGTATTTAGTTGTAAATTTATTTTTAGATGTCTAACAAAAATGTGGAAATAACGTTATCCAGAATACTAGATTAGCCTATTATATGGGAATGCACATACAGGGTGACCCTGTAACCATGGTAAACCTTTAAGATGGTGATAGATGACACTTTTCTAAGAGATATTTTTAAATAAAACTTTTGTCTTAGTCCAAATTCTTGGCGGGGAGGGTACCGCCCTTTAAAGCTATTTTTCGAATTTGTGCTTTTAAGCGTGACCGCTTGTGAAGCCTGATTTAATCTATTTTAAACTATTAAGGAAAAGTAATAACAGTTAACCAATAGCTGGACTATTTGCCGTTCACCTGACCGTGCATTGTTTTAAATAGACGAGAGTTAACATCAGATAATTTAAGATAAAGATAGTTCAGTTAATGTAGATAACCTGACCGTAATCGTTATTGATACGAGAGTTTACACACAACAGATCATTAAGGATAAAGATAGTTTAGTTAATGCAGACAACCTGATCGTAATCGTTATTGATACGAGAGTTCACGCACAACAGGTAATTAAAGATAAAGATAGTTTTAACGGTTCTTATTTTACTTTTCCGACACTTGTTGTAAATATTAGATAAAGGTAATTTACGTAATGAGATCTACCTGGCGAAACTTAACAAATGTCACACCATAATTTGAACACAACACAGAAGATTTTGTTTTCTTTGAATCACAAATTGAGCTGCCTACCATCCTGCTTTGATGGGAGCTCGCGATAAATCTGCCCTTAATTTTAACCTTTCTTCAGGGTTGAAAGAAATGTCCCGTTATTATTAGTCTATTTCAGGGTTACTCTCTTTACAAGTTAAATCGAGTTTCAACTTGCTTGTAGAAATGCACCAAAAAACAGTAAAGTAACATTTTTTCTTTTGTAAACGCAAGTGTTCGACCTTCAAGTCTTAAAACAATTTTAACGGAAGGCACTAAAAGACAAAATTCTAAATTATAAAATTAATAATTTTAAATTTTAATTAAATAAAAATTGAAAATTGCAACAGTTCCAAGCAGAACTCATAGACGTACTATACTGTGCGAAACTAATCCAAGAAAAAAAACTGAAATGGGAGCTTGGGGTAATTTAAAACTTACCTTCGCCCACAAAAACACAAAATTATTTAAACGTGTTTGCCCTTGATCTTCGTTTTCAACCAGCTCGTATTGCTGCGGATGCGAGGGGTTGGATCCGGAAAAGCTTTGTTGTCCTTTCGTTACTTTTGAAATTAAAAAGTAAATCAAACTCGGAGTATGAAAACAACTACGTTTATTAAACAAAATAGGATTTATCGTAGCTCTGCAGGTATGTACAATAATTTGCAAAATTATTTCAGGCAGCAACCTCAATGAAATAATGTAATAGACCCAGTGCGTATGGATCACAAATGTGTGATTTAAGAATATTAAAATTAAACAGAAAATGCCCCAAGCAACAGGTTCTTTAAGTAGTAAATAAGTGGACTCACCAGCTGCATGATACCTTACAAGATTTATGTGTTGACAACGAATCCCACTTAAAGGGCTGTTGCGGCAGCTATTCGGTAAACCTTGAGATTGATCGCGCACACACTACACTGGGTTATCTTCTTCACAAGATTGATGCCTTCCGAAGATGCTGCAGTTCCAGGACGGTAGATGATACTTGAGGGGCTGGACGGAAATGCACTCCAGATGGTAATTGAAGCGGTAGAAACACTCAGCAAAAGACTGAAATCAAGCACCAAATCGTACTTATCGCGTTTTAACCCAAATAAACACAAACGCTTAAATCGTTGAATAAATGCTCGCTCGATGTAATTGTTATTGCTCGACATAAGCAGGCCGTTGTAATTAATAATACTAATCGTCGTTGTGGAAACGTAATATTGTTGGAAAATAGTTTTCCAAACACAACGTAAATTTTCGACCTTCAAAAATTATCGCGCTCACGTGATCGGCGCACGACTCCGTCGAAAAAAAAACGTCAAAAAAATCAAAACGAATTGTTAAAGTCACAATTTCCTGTTATAAAACTCCGGCAGACAGCAGGGTGGTTCTTACGGCATTCAACTGCCATATAATCATCTCAAATCTGATGCTCCAATGCATACAAATGTTGAACAAAATATCAACAAATGACAATGTCCTAATTCTTAGATGGGTTAAAGGACATCAAGGAAGCAAGGGCAATAAAAGAGCGGAGGCGCTAGCTAGAAAGGGTTCGGCCGAATCACCATGTGGATATGGCGAAATTTAAAAGAATTTTGTTACTGAAAATCTTTTATTTGACTGGATGCGCACGAAAAGTTTTAATAAAGTAATCAGTTGTTTATTAAACAATAACGTAGGTATTATATTTGATCTCATTTTAAACATAAACATTTAATCTACCAGGAAGTTTAATAATCAAAGATCCAAGTTCGTGTTATAACAACTTGATATAAACCATATTAAGAAATTCTTCATTTAGATATTATTGCAGGACGATAAATAACACAAAACTGTTAGGTATCCTCGAGAGTGAATATAATCAAACTTAATATTTGATATTTCTACTAACTCAGTTTTCATTTTTATATTAGAGTAAAAAATGGATAACGTTAGCAATACCTCAAGGGAAGCCAATATTCTCGAGAAAACAAATATATTTTCCAAAATTTTTTTTGTGTAAGAAATTTATTATCATAATTATTGAAATACATAGTAATTAAATTTGCTTTTCAGGTGGTTTCGCAAGATATGTTTAGAAAGTGTAAAGAACAATTTTCATGTTAACGATTTGCATGAATGCTTATCTGCTGACAAATCGAGTAAATTGACAAATTTGCTAGAAAGTAATTGGAACTATGAAGTTATTCGAGCCCAAAATAAAATGAAAACTCCAAGTTTACGACGAGCTATAAGGAAGACCTTTTTATGTCGTTATGCATGTTATGGAATATTGTTTTTGTTCAAACAGGAATATTAGTGTAAGTAAGTTCCTTTGTACTAAAAGTAAATTTAATGAAATTTAAAAAAATTAGACCTATGCAACCAATTCTGTTAGCAAAGCTCATACACCTGTTTTCTGTAAAACCAAATAAAAATGAAGCCCAAGAGCTTATGAAAATAATGTATATATATGGTGTTTCAATTATATTGGCTAGTGGTGCAACAACATTCTTAAGCAGTCATCTATTGTATACGTTTACTCGTATGGGTATGCAGGTTAGAGTTGCATGCTCAGCACTTATTTACAGAAAGGTAACTTAATCCTCTATGTTGGTTAATATTTATTAATTTTATTCTTAGATTTTGAGGTTAAGCAAAAAATCTTTAGATACATCTTCAGTTGGCCAAGTTATAAGTTTGCTATCCAATGACGTTAATAGGTTTGACGTGTTATCTACGTTATTTAATTACTTATGGGTTTCCCCATTGGTATTGTTAATATCATCAGCTTTTGTATAGTACGAAATGCAAATTGCTGGAATTGTCGGAGTTGCCATGTTTATATTAACCATTCCATTTCAAGGTATGTACTGTATCATACATTAATTCTACGTATTAAGTCATTTCATGACAGTATTTGTATAAAGTAAGCCTTCAGCGAGTACCGAAATTCTATTATTCGAAATTAGAATATAAATTAACTTACCTGGAATCATTATCGAATCAATTCCATTAGGAAAACTTATAGAAATACTTAATACCTCATCACGGACAGTCGAATTTGCATTGTTGACCTGTTTCCGAATAACAATATGAAAGAACTCCCACATCGATGTACAAAGATTTCCATTGTTGGAAACAAAATCAAGTTTAGTTATAAGTCTGTAAATATTTATTTGTAGTTTAGTTTAAGTTGAGTTTGACAAGTCAATGAATAAAATGGTAGTGCTTCAGGTAAAAAAACAATGTACTTCGGGTACAGAAAAGTACCGCAACTCTATTCAAACAATAGTAGCAACAGTGGTTAACAGAAGTTTACGTTTATAAAAAGAAGTTCAGAAGGTATTTTTTTTTATATATTAAAAAAAATTATTTACAATTAATTAGTTTTAGCGCTCAAAACTTAATTTAATTGTCGATGGGCGGGTTACAGTTGAAAAGAGCCAAAAATAAAATTGCATTGTAAATAAATTTTTAAATGAGTTTCTTTTAAACAAGTTTGACAGCAAAGTTTATTTTTTTTATATGCTAATTAGACCCTCCGTAATATCTTCCATAATCCACTTTAAAAATCGGGGTTAGGGTTTAATAGCCAATTTTATTAGACATATCAAAATAATAAAATTAATTACAATGTACCATATTATATGAGGTGGGTATGGGGGAATTACCGGAACAGCACCAGAAAGTTTCTTGTACCTATTAATATGATACAAAAGTTATTTTTATGAAAATATCATTTTTTAAAATTAAATTTTTATTACAGGACTCACAGGACACATCATGGCTAAACTACGTATTAAAGTTGCACAGTACACTGACGATAGAGTTAAAAAATTATCAGAAGTGTTTTCTGGAATTAGACTTATAAAAATGTACGCATGGGAAAAACCATTTAAAAGAGTGATCGATTCAATTCGCAATCAAGAAATGAAAACATTAAATATGTCGTTAACTTCGACAGGGATTGTTCTATGTTCTTGGAATTTTACTGCAAGATTTATAATATTTGTAACAGTAACAACTTACACTTTAATGGGATCGGTGATTACTGCCTCGCAAGTGTTTTCAATTTCCTTGATATTCAATACATTGCAAGAGATGGTAGCAATTATGTTACCACTTACGGTCAATCAAACAGCAGAAACATTAGTTTCTATTAAAAGATTACAGGAGTTTCTGTTATTAGAAGAAAAGAAATTGCAACCTACATCGGGCAATACGGGGAGAAATTACTTTGAAGCACATTCAAATCTCATGGAATTCGGAATTTCCGTTGCTGAGAGATATTTCAATTAATGTTAAACCTGGAACTTTATGCGCATTAGTGGGTCCCGTAGGGGTGGGAAAGTCAAGTCTTTTGGAACTCTTACTTGGCGAATTAACCTATAACTATGGTACTCTAGCAATAGGAGGAAAAGTTGCTTATGCATCACAGAAATCTTGGATATTCGCATCAACAATAAAACAAAACATTTTGTTTGGTCAGATTTACAATGAAAAACATTACCGAAACATAGTAAAAGTTTGTTCATTAACGAGAGATTTTGAACTTTTCCCACAAGGTGATGAAACAAAATGGTGGGTGAGAAAGGAGTTACTTTGAGTGGAGGTCAAAAAGCAAGAATCAATTTGGCTCGAGCTGTTTCCAGAGAAGCCGACATTTATTTGTTAGATGATCCGTTATCTGCAGTAGATGCGCACGTTGGCAAAGAATTATTTGAAAATTGTATTATGGATTATCTGAAAGGAAAAACTCGCGTGTTAGTCACTCATCAGTTACAATATTTAAAATATGTTGATCATATTGTTGTTTTTAATGAGGTAAATAATTGAAAAATATAAAAATCTTTATTAGTTATTTATACAATAGTATTTTAGGGAAAAATAGAAGCGCAGGGTACGTTCGAAGAACTTACTAAAATCAACAATGACTTCGCTAAATTGCTAGTAGCGTCCGAATCTAAACTCGGCATTGCAAAACACAACGAAAAAAAAGACGTAGATACTCAAAAGGATGACACAATTTTGAATGGATCGGTAATTAACTAATATACCTGAGAATACTTAATGACCATGTTTTAATGTAGAATAATGAAGCGGAAGAAGCTGTTGCCGATGAAGAAATTCCATTAGATCTTAAAAGGGACAAATCCACATTTTGGGAATACATTAAAAGTTCCAAAAATAAATGTTCATTGTTTATGGTCGCATTGTTATTTATTCTTACGCAAGTTTCGGCAAATTTTGCTGATTTTTGGCTGACGATTTGGTAAGATTTTTTGTCTTCCTCTTCATGTGGGATGGTGTACTGTTTCTAAGAGTAGTAACAGTAAAGTAGTACCTCGCTGAGAAGTATGCGAAAACTGAATTTCAGGGGTGAACTTTCTGGGGTGTTCGCATTTTCTAAATTATGTTGTTAGCTTAAATCACTAATATTGATTTGGTGTTATTATTAGGACCGAGCATGGCGCCATTAACAAGTCCCAATCGCCAGATATCAACGTCACCATAGCATTTGAAACTGACTTAGAGCTATCTTCAAGCAATCGCTTTGAGGTTCTTAGCATCAAAATAATAATATACGTGTACGCTGCAATCCTGGCAGTCCTAATTTTATCTGGCATTGGCTCATCAACTTTTTTCTATCGTACTGTGTCATCCATCTCGAAATCTTTACACAATAACATGTTTCAATCATTACTATATGCGCCAACAAAATTTTTTGATATACATCCAAGTGGAAAAATTTTAAATAGATTTTCTCGAGACGTAGGAATCGTTGATCAAATTTTACCAGGAGTAATGCATATGGCTTTAATGGTAATTTCAAAAATTTATTTAGCAAGCAAATAATAAATATTCTGTTCCAGATTTTTCTGATTATAACTGGTAGATTAATTTTGATATTCATTGCTAATCCGTATATGCTGATAGTGGTTTTCTTGTTAGCTTTTCCTTTTAATAAATTTAGACAGTGGTACATAATTGTCACCCAAAATTTGAAACACATAGAAAGTGCAGGTAAATATAAAAAAAACTTTTGGATCAAATTTTTGATAATTACTCTTTTAGCAAAAAGTCCTGTATATTCCTACATAAATGCTACTTGGAATGGGGTACTCACAATCAGAGCCACTGATATGGAATCACCACTGAAACGAGAATTTGATGGTCACCAGGTTAAAAAATTTTTTTTTAATTATAATCATATAACATGAATCTTGTAACGTGAATTTGTTTTTTTATGAAAATGCGCGGTGCCCCTGGTAAAATTTCAGTTAAAATATAATAATTTATAATTTTCAGATTTGTTCCGTCAATTTATTTTCGTGGAAGATAAAGATTTTAAATTTTGTAGGTATTCAAAGTATTTTATTCCGTAACGTAAAATTGCCGTTTATAAGTTTTAAATTATAAAGTAACATTTAGTTTATACCAGACAAGGTGACCTTGTTAGGGTTCGTCTTGGTTGAGTTTGGTTCGATAAAGATTGAAACTTTCAGCTGGCAAGCCAGTTTGGAAGTGTGTTCCAACATGGACGTTAAGGGCCCTGAACGCGAGCCCGATTGGTGCACTTCCTAAAAATTTAGATTTCGTGTACGTCCATGTCGAAACTATGAAGCCGGCTTGCTAACGCGACGCCTTCCCAGGCAGAATACGCTCCCGACCGTCATAGAGTAAACTTGGTGCAGTTTTTCGGGCGAGTGACGCCATTGTTAGTAGTTTGGTACACGTGACTGGTGAAAATTATTTATGTGGAAATAACAATTAAAGTGTCAACAAGTTTTGTTCCGTCTTTCAACTTATCGTTTAACAAGTAAATCGTTCATTGTTCATGGTCGACATTATTTTACTCGCGTGTTAGTCACTCATCAGTTGCAATATTTAAAATATGTTGATCATATTGTTGTTTTTAATGATGTAAATAATTGAAAATATAAGAATCTTTATTAGTTATTTATACAATAATATTTTAGGAAAATAGAAGCGCAGGGTACGTTCGAAGAACTTACTAAAATCAACAATGACTTCGCTAAATTGCTAGTAGCGTCCGAATCTAAACTCGGCATTGCAAAACACAACCAAGTTGAAGAAGTAGATATCCAAATGGATGAAGGGCAACTTTGAATGGATTAGCTTTAAAATTTAGTTTATGTATATTGAAACTTAATACCATGTTTTAATTTAGAATAATGACGCGAAGAAGCTTGTTGCCGGATGAAGAAATCCCATTAGATCTTAAGAGGAACAAATCTATTTTGGGAATACATTAAAGTTCAACAAGTAAATGTTCATTGTTCATGGTCGCATTATTTTTATTCTTGCAATTTTTCGGCAAACTTTGCTGATTACCCGGCTTGAGGAATTTGGTAAGATTTTGTCTTCTCTTCATATGGATGTGTCTGTTATCAATAGTAGCAATAGTAAAGTAGTACTTGCAGAAGCCCCCCGAAAATGGGCAAATTTCTTATTTTACTAAATTATGTTGTTAGCTTAAATCCCCTTAACGATTGATTTGGTCCTCACTAAAATTTAGGACCGAGCATGGCGCCATTAATAAGTCCCAGCCCCAGATACCCCAAACGTCACCATGCTTGAAACTGACTTAGAGCTATCTTCAAGCAATGCTTTTGATTTTCCCTTAGCATCAAAATAATAATATACGTGTACGCTGCAATCCTGGTAGTCCTAATTTTATCTGGCTTTGGCTCATCAACTTTTTCCCCTATCTTTACTGTGTCATCCATCTCGAAATCTTTACACAATAACATGCCTTCAATCGTTACTATATGCGCCAAGGAACTTTGTTGAAAATACATCCAAGGGGTAAAAATTTAAAATTTATATTTTCTCGAGACGTAGGAATTTTTAAATCTTAATTTTAAAACCAGGAGTAATGCATATGGCTTTAAGGGTTTAAATTTCAAAAGGTATTTAGCAAGCAACTTAATAAATATTCTGTTCCAGATTTTTCTGATTATTAATTGGTAGATTAATTTTGATATCCACCTGCTAATCCGTATATGTACGATAGTGGTCAGTCTTGTTAGCATTATCCTTTTAATCACATTTAGACAGTGGTACATAATTGTCACACATCGCGATCGTCGTGGAGGATTGCAAAAGCGGGGGCTCGAGGAGAAGGCAAACACGGCGATAAAAACTGTCACCACCTAGGTGGAGGCGAGAGGACTGACCCTGGTACCGGAGAAGTCTGAAGCCGTTGCCGTGTGTGAAAGGAGAAGAGAGCCGGACGTGCGCATCCAACTGAATGGCGCCCCCTGCAATTATCTACGGAGGTCACCGTATTGGGGGTGAAGATAGATAAACACCTGAACTTCACCAAACACGTAGAGGAAGTTGCAGCTAAGGCATTGGGGGTTGCAACATCGATCGCCCGCCTTATGCCCAACGTCGGAGGCCCAAAAACAACCAAGAGGAAAATGCTGGGTGCCCTTACAACATCGATATTTTTATACGCGGCCCCCGTATGGTATGACGCCATCGACCCAACGCGGTACGGCACCCAGCGAAACAGAAGAAGGCTCTACGCGGTGCAGAGAAGGATGGCACTACGGGTAATATGCGGCTACTCTTCTACCCATCGACATCGAGGCACTGCAACGAGCCAGGAAACACCAAGGCACTCCCTGCCAGCCAGGAGAAACCACCCTGATGTGCCAACACAGATGGCAAGGCTCCGAAGCTGGCAGATGGACATACCGGTTGATTTCAAACGTCGGAACCTGATCGGAGAGAAAACATAGAGAGCAGAGTTACCACCTCACTCAGGCCCTCTCCGGACATGGCTGCTTCAATGAATACCTGCACCGCATATGTAAGAGGGCGGATCCTTTGTGCAGGTACTGCGGGATGTCGGATGATGCAGAACACGCCATCTTCAACTGCATCAGATAAGAGCAAGCCAGACAGAGGCTCTCCTTTGCTCTAGGCGAACCACCGACACCCGATAACGTCGTCCACTACATGCTGGACAGTCCCCCTTCTCTGGTTAGAGCCCGCGGAATGATGTCGTAACGCCTACTAACTATGAAAAGCCGGGATGATCTCGGCTCTCGGCTCAAAAGCCGGGATGATCTCGGCTCAAAAGCCGGGATGATCTCGGTAGCTGACAAGAAGTGGTAATAAGTGCGAGCGAAAAGTGAGCATGAAAAGGGCAAATGAAAATGAAACGTCGGGTGTTACCTTGTGGTCGGGGGACGAAGAATCGCGTACTGTGCCGCCGCCTGTGTCGACGGGGCGGCGGCAAACAGAAAATAATTTTTTCCAAAATTATTTATTCGATCGATGTCGAGTTGAGACCGCGTGCTAATATTATTTACATTAACGACAAGTTATAGATTTAGCGACATATTTTTCCGGCGGGCGGTTGCCGGCCGCCTGTGTCGACGGAGCGGCGGCAAACAGTACGCGATTCTTCGTCCTCCGACCACGTGGTAACACCCGACGTTTCATGCAAATGAAAATGAATGAAATGACGAAGAATCGCGTGCTAGTGTCGACGGGGGCGGTAAACAGTACACCGACGTTTCATTTTCATTTGCCCTTCATGCTCACTTTCACTTGTAGTTATTATCACGTCTTATCAGCTTGGTAGCACCCAGACGAATGATCGCTTTTGCTGTAAACCCGCCAGTTCTCGGGTCCGCTCATGTTCTATCGGTAAGCTCGTTGACAATGCAATCGTGACAAAGCAATCCAAGAGGAAAATGGTGCACCCGTACACCTCTTGCGCACCCGGACACCACTTGTGCACGTGATACTGCTAATGACAATGCGTGCACCCGCAAACCGCTTTATTTTGGATTTTGGCGGTCAGAGATTGGATTGTGCATACGCGCCATCTGGCGCGTAATCTAATCATCATCGGTAGGACTAACGAGCCAGGCAAATCTCAAGGCATGTTTGCCAGGATAAACGCGACCCGATAGTGCTACTACATGTGGAAGCTCCGTAAGCCGGCAAATGACTACTCTTGAAAATGTCTCGTAGACATTGTCGGAGAGGATATCCCTCAGTAAGCAGATGACCACTCTAGCTGACAAACGTAATGAAGTGCCAGAGAAGAAGTTGAAAGAGGGCGAATGAAGCAGCAACTCGGATGTACGGGATGACAGAACACGCCCTGTCAGACGGACCCCGATAACTTTTCATTATTCGATCGATGTCGAGTTGAGACCGCGTGCTAATATTATTTACATTAACGACAAGTTATAGATTTAGCGACATATTTTTCCGGCGGGCGGTTGCCGGCCGCCTGTGTCGACGGAGCGGCGGCAAACAGTACGCGATTCTTCGTCCTCCGACCACGTGGTAACACCCGACGTTTCATGCAAATGAAAATGAATGAAATGACGAAGAATCGCGTGCTAGTGTCGACGGTAAACAGTACACCCGACGTTTCATTTTCATTTGCCCTTTTCATGCTCACTTTTCACTTGTAGTTATTATCACGTCTTATCAGCTTGGTAGCACCCAGACGAATGATCGCTTTTGCTGTAAACCCGCCAGTTCTCGGATCCGCTCGTGTTCTATCGGTAAGCTCGTTGACAATGCAATCGTGACAATGCAATCCAAGACAATGGTGCACCCGACACCTCTTGCGCACCCGACACCACTTGTGCACGTGATAATGCTAATGCAATGGTGCACCCGACACCGCTTTATTTTATTTTTAGGCGTTCAAATTGAATTTCCATACGCGCCTCTGGCGCGTAATTAATCATCTCGGGTAAGGACTAACCTGGCAAATCTCGGATGTTTCGGATCGCGATCCGGAAGGCTTTCTTCTTGGGCTGTAACTGGTAAATCTACTCTCAAAATGTCTCGTAGACATTTATCGAGATGATTCCCTCGTAAGCAGATTACCACTCTGCTGACAAACATAATGAAGGCCAGAGAAGAAGTTGAAAGGGGCGAAGAAGCAGCAGTCAGAATACGGGAACAACACCCCCGTAGACGACCCGACCTTCAAGAAGATATCGAAAGTGATGAAGAGGAACACTAAAATAGCGAGTCAGATCACCAGCCGGAACAGACAGGATGCGTAACAACGGACGCACACCCACAGACAAGAAAGTCTGCGGAATAAGCATAGTTTGCGATACGCAAACGCCCACCAGAACCCGAAGGAATGCTGGAAAGCGAATGCCGGGAGCCTGGTGAGGTACGGGGGGTGAGTTTAGTGGATGAAACCCCACACTTCTTAGCAGTGATCAGCTAGGAGTCTTTTTCAAGATTATCACCTCCCTGCTTAGTATAAAAAAAAGGTGATAAGACGGAGTGTGCGAGCACGCAAGGACACGGGAGTGGTCACCGAACCATACAGACGAGTGGTTCATTTTGATGTGATCTATTTTTGCATATTGGGTTGTACCAAAGTTGGTGGAAATTAGTTAATTGTTTGGATTAATAAGTTAGTGCATCATTCGCGATAGCGCTTATCAGCGGATCTGGCGTATGTCACTCAATTAGGCGTATTTAAAGTAGTTAGTTTAAAATAAGTACGTCATCGGTCGACCACATTTTTCATCTACTCCATATTGGGATATTTTTCGGAGTTGTGCGCAGACCACGCGAGCGTGATCTTTTGGAGGTTAGTTATTTGCGCCGTGAGTGGAAAAATATTTCCAATAAACATCGAGTTCCTCAATCAACGTTCATTATTTTATGCCAACGGCCTACTTATGTCGATTTATAGCAATAACGTCGAGTCAGCGAGCATTAATCAATTCAAGCATTTGGTCATAATTAGTTTAAAACGCGATAAGTACGATTCAGTACTTCAATACAATCTTTTCCGAAGTGTTTTTACTACCGTAACCACCACCAGGAGTGCATTTCCGTCCAGCCTCTCGAGTATCACCTACCGTCCTGGGACAGCAACAAGTACCAGGAGGCATAAATCAAGTGGTAGTAGTGACCCGGTGTATTTAGTGTCGTTTCAACTACAAGATTATCGGGTGAACGCCAACATTGACCGTGTTCGACTTGGATGCTTACAGCGCTGTTAGTACGAACTGGCGCAAACGTAAACGCTTTAAGCGATCGATTTGAAAATGTTGGCGCTTACAACGACGTGTAAACGCAACCGTGACGTCATAGATTCACCATTTTTTTACGCTCACAACGAAAATTTCATTTTGGTAGGGCAGCGTAAGCGCGGCGCTGTAGTGGTAAAAATTGTATTTATTTTTGAATTTATTTGAAAGCTCAAGTTAACCTAAATATTTTAGGTTTACTGTTTAACTTCAATATTTAAATTTAAACATAAAATTAGTTGTCCTATATTAATTATTACTTCAATAATTTATTGCCTTGTTTTACCGCTCAATTTTTATAAAAAAATTAGTGACAAGATTGTAAATGAAATTAATTGACCCAAAATAAATTGTTGTGTGAAATAATAGTTATTAATTTGTGAAAAAGTACCTAAAAATGTAATCGCATTTAAAAACAATTTTTATTTCAAATTGTTTGAATATTTTATAGGTTAAGCAACTGTCACTTTTAAATTGCAGCGCTGATGGTGCTAACATATCGTTCGATTTGGAACGTCAGCGTGAGCGTTGTAAGCGCATATTTTCCAAGTCGAACGCCAAAATTTGCGTGCTATAAACGTTAGCGTCCGTTGGTACCAACTGCGCGTAATCGTCCAAGTCAAACACGGTCATTAACTGTTCTATAAGTACAACCTTTGTCATCATAGTTTTTTTGTTAAGATATTTATCAGCTGGTGAGTCTCTATTTTTATTACTTAAACGACCAGTTGCGTTGGTAGTTTTGAATTTCCATTCATTACATCACACATGATAATTTTTGAGTTTTATTTACTCTTTATTTGCTCAAGAAGCGAAAGGACAACGTAAGCGTTTCGAACCTAGGCCTTGGCTTCTGCAAATAGCAAAGCTAGTCCTAAACGAACACCAAGGGTAAACACGTTTTTATAAATTTGTGTTTTTGTGGGCGAAGGTAGTTTTAAATTACTGCAAACTCCCATTTCAAGTTTTGCAATCATAATAAATAAAGCGAGTGCACTCCGTTATCATATCAAAATTGCAAGTTACCTGTTTGTAAACATTATTAACTGTTGTGTAATTTCCAAAATTATTATTTTGTTGCATCACAAAATTTTGATTTGTTTCTGTCTAAATTTAATTCCAGATAATTTTGCGAAGCCGAGCAGGAGTCATGCTTTACAAAGGTACGCTAAGGTTAATTATTTCACAAATCAAATTATTAGTGCAGAACCTGGTCATCATCATCATCAACTGGACCGGTCTTACATGTGCAGTTGATGATGATGATGATGATGAACCTGGTCTGATGCCCACGATCAATTGACACCCCGCCTACAGTCAACGCACCAGTAGCGCCCAATATAATTGAGAATAACGACTCTTAGTCCCGTGTTAACATCTTGGGGGACAAACTCGCTAAAAATCACCGAAAGTCCCCAAAAAGTCAGTTTGAAACGACCCACTCCCTTCTTCACTGAGCAAACCGGCCCGAATATCTGTTACTTACGGCGCGCAGTGTCACTATTGCACGTTGGTAGCGTAACAATCCTACAAGAACACATTCGTTCTTAACGGTCTAAGATAAAACAAATCTTTAAATATTTTTCAGGATACACACACTTCAGCGTGGGATTTGTATTTAGCATCCATGGCAGCATTTGGCTTATGGATTGATATACTCAGTTGGATTTTTCTACTCTGTGTTATACTTAGCCTCATCGTTATAAATCAATGTAAATTTTTTTGCATAGTAAATTAAAAAACTAAAATTTTTATTTCTAGACCAATTGGTTAACGGTAGCTACGCTGGTTTGGCAATATCTCAAGCAGCATCTTTAGCAGGAACACTTCAATTTGGAATAGCACAACTGGCGCACGTGATTAGCCAAATGATATCCGTGGAACGAATTTTAGAATTTTCTAAAATAGATAAAGAACCATCCCGATCTTTAGTGGGCGGTATGTTGTTCTTACTTTGATTTTCAAGTAATTACCAAATATTTTTTAAATTTTAGATGAAATCGTGTCGTTATGGCCTTACTACGGAAAAATTGAGTTTATTAAAGTTTCTCTCAAATATTCTCCTGTGGATGCTCCAGTTTTGAAAAACTTGACCTTTAATATCAACCCAAGGGAAAAGGTAATTTGAACCTTGAAGCAATAAATTCAAAATTATTTTTTTAAATTTTAGATTGGAATCGTTGGACGGACCGGGGCTGGAAAGTCTTCCTTGATTTCCGTATTATTTCGACTTACACCAATCGAGGGTTCTATTATCATTGATGGTATAGATATAGAAGATGTATCGCTTCAAACTTTACGTTCTAAAATTACTATTATACCTCAAGATCCGATATTATTTTCTGCTACAATTCGTTATAATTTGGACCCATTCGAAAAATTTACGGATCAACAAATCTGGAACGCCCTCGAAGATGTAAATTTCTTGAGAAATCTATTGAATTCAAAAAGTTTTACATTAATTTTAGGTTGAATTGAAAAGTGCGATCAGCTCTCTAGGGTATTTGGTAAATGAATCTGGAAGTAATTTTAGCGTTGGTCAACGCCAATTGATTTGTTTGGCTCGAGCTATTTTGAGAAAAAATAAAATATTGATTTTGGATGAAGCAACTGCAAATATTGATCATAAGTAAATTATAAATCTTTCTTTCTTTACAATTTTAATTTATATGACACTTTTAGGACGGATGAGTTAATACAAAATACAATTCGAAGTAAATTTAACTATTGCACCGTTTTAACGGTAGCACATCGGTTAAATACCATTATGGATTCGAACAAGGTGATAGTTATGGATGCAGGTAACATAGTGGAATATGACACTCCGAGCAATCTGTTACAAAATAGTAATAGTAATTTTTATAAAATGGTTTCTGATAGTGGATTATTGTATTCAAATGGCGTATATAATTACTAAAGGGGCGATAATCGTTTTTTGATTAAACAAATTATATTTAGTTATTTGTTTTTATTATTTTACAATACATATTATATTGTCGTGTTTTTTCAAGTTTTGTAACTTTTTAGGTTTATAATGTTTATTGTTTGAAAAAAATTACTTACACCTTCCAGCTATTTTGCTTGAGTGGGCAATATTCTGATCAGATTCTTGTAATTGAAACAAACCTTAACACTTTGATAAAACCTAATGATTCTCAAAATAAACTTTGATAGAATGACAAATATGTAATGCCCTGTTGTAATTGACTAGTTTTTGTTAAAAGTTAAATAACCGTTGCGAAATTATAAGTTATGATTAACAGTAGCACTTGAACAACATACAGGATGTTCCCGTGACAGTGGAGAATCTTAGATAAAGGTTGATGAAGGTGATAAAGGACATTTTTCTAAAACAAATTTTCAAATAAAATTTTGTCCTAGTCCAAACCCTTTGGGTGTACCGCCACAAATTTTGTGCCACAAATTTCGAATCCCAAACCTAGATAACCCTGGCCTAACATCGTGTAAATCGTAACCCAACTTCTTTAAATAGACGGAAAACACATAGTAGTTAAACCATAATATAGTAAGACGTGAACATTGCCAACCTAACCTCTTCTGAAAACCCAGTGGCGTCACCACTTACCCAATCTACTCACCCAGTGGCGTCTCTAAATAACTAAACCTATAAGCAAAACATAGAAATAACTAAGAGAGCTTTATGCTTGACATGACCTTCTCGGAAACCTTCGTAAACACCAAATACCCCATCAGGAAACAAAACACAAGACTGTTAGGTTTGAATATTTATTAAATATTAACCTCACGGTAATTCGAACAACTTGTAGAGTCAAAACAAACCTCGGTCCTCATTTGCGAGACCGGTTATTTCATTAATTAAATAGTGTCAATATTGACTTGATTTTATAAATGGATCTCTAGCATTTCGGATCGTAATTAGGTATCAGATAAACATGAGAACAACTTATCGTTAAATAGTAATCATTCAGCTATGAATTTCAATTGTTATTGGTTACTGTAGGATGCATCATTTGTTTGCTTTGTCATTGTAGATGCTACAGTTCATTATTACTGACTTTTCATTAGTCTTTGTTTTAATATTGTGCTTTAGCATATAATTAAAATTACTCAATCTGGTCTGATTGGTAAATCGACAGTGCGACTAAATGAACGCTGAATCCTTTTGAACCAATTAATTATGACAATAACCTACAATAAAATAAATTGACATAATAAATGCCTAGAAATGACCCAATCACCACAAAACATTGTATTTAATTCACCCAGTAACCCACAAGGATCAGAAACATACCCGAAATCACATACAACAAGAATGGGCGCGTACACAACCTCAAGCGCCCCACCTTAGCTACATCTAGCAGATACCTAAACTTTTTAGATGAAAATATTCCATTATAGCTAGATGATATTCCACTGGCACCAAGACAAAGAATGTGGTTTCAGCATAATGGTGCGCCGATACATTTTAGACGCTAACATCCTTAGACGCTAACGGAACATCCTTTTAGCGTAAGACCTTGTATTTGAAGTTGGGATGGTGTAAGTTCGTTTTTCATCTTCAAAATTCATTGACTTTGATCATCCACCCACACTTTATTTCCCCAGCTTGAATTTGCAGACTCACATTTCTAGTTTCCCACTACTTCTCAAAATTCACTTATAATTTCAAATAAAAATTCACTTAAGTTGAAATCATGAAATTTATTCAAAATTTTAAATTTGTATTTTTTATTTTTATTAGGATTACATTACATTATAAATTGTATAGTGAAAATATTTGGTCACATTGAAAGACTTAATATTCCCATTTCACGTTGGTATCTTAAAAAAATGTGTTACCTCTTATTGCATTGGTTATCAAAAAATTATTACCTGCGTTTACAGCTGCGAAATGGGCAACCCATCCCGATCCTGTATTGCTTGCAGTAGTAGTGTATGAAAGACTCATGTGGTTGTTTTCAGATTTCAAGACCGCAGGATTGTCCTGTTAAAAAAAAAGATATGATATTGTGTTGATATAATTTGTCGCAAAACATACCGAAGAACAGAAGTGATGGATAGTCGAATCGCTGTTATCCCGATGGAAAGTTTTTACATCGACATAATTTTGAGTGCACACTCCTCCTACATCAAACACTGAAACATAAAAGGAGTTTTGTCAAAATTTAAGAAGAAATGCCTTGAATATTTCCTTACCTGAGAATTTAAGCATCACTTGCATGCCTTGTGGAACCATTATTTCCCAAGTACATGTTTTTCCTTCCTGAAAGCAGCTGGATACAGGGGGTTGTATTTCCCGAGGAATAGTTTTTAAAAATTCCAAATTTCACATCCTTTACCTGTAAAGTATAAACATTAAAAGGGGTTTTTTAAAAATTTAGGTGCTTTGAATATTTCCTTTAAATTTAATTTATTCCTTGTGAAATTTTTCCCCAATACTGTTTTTTCCTTTCTCTTAGAGTTTGGACAATCGGGCTTGTAAACTTTCCAGATAAAAAAAATTCCACCACATGTTTTTGTAAATTTTAAAAATTTTTATTTCAAATAGTAGCGCGGTTTAAATTTAAAGTTATTTAAATTTCACCGATATGTTCATAACATAATTTTGACGTCGCACATCGTCCTACACAAACACTAATTCTTTAAAAGAGGTTTGTATGAAAAGGCTTTAGATGTGACGAATATGGGTTGACCAAGAATAAGGAAACTGCATGCTTGTAAAATTATTTAACCAAATCAGTCCTTCTTTAAGATTAGATGTTGTAAATTACGAGATGTTCATAATTCCATATACGGCACATCTGTACGTATAAGTAAATAATTTGTTAGGTTTTCAATTTGGCTTTTTGAGTTATTTGTAAATGTTGTTAATTATTCAACATTTGGAATCATACGTTTATCAATATTTTCAAATAAATTAAAATCTTATTTTAAATTCAACATGTAATAAAATTACTATATGCTTTCAATTTAATTTAAATATAATTTGAAATTATAAGGAAATCTTGCGGTTTTCAAAACTTCCATGAAAACCAACAATCTTTAAAATTGTATGAAGGTTTTCAGATAACATATGGACTGAAATAAACAAAAACCAATTGCTTAAAAAATATTTAATCACCTTTTGTAGATGTGTATAGAATGTCATAACCCATAATGGCAAATGTACTATGAATAAATAATTTGTTCACTTTTGATATAGGAAGGACGTACCCAAAGTGTTGATTAATGTATCACATTTTGGATCACTCGATTCAAATTTTAAATAAATAAATTTATTCAATTTAAAAATGAAAAAATTTGATAATTTCGAATATTACATGGACATAAATTCATGAAATATAAGCAAATTGTTTTTTCGAAATTAAAAATATATGTTGAAATAATTTTATCTACGTTATAAATTTCTATTCATCCTAAAAATAAAAACTTTATCGATTTAGTTGTAACATTACACGGAATGTCATCTGGAATCATATTGCAATAAATTTTAATTGCGAAGCAGTTGGTTTTCACAGAACATTAATACACATTTGCTTGAAATCTGATAAAAATTTTGAAAAATAAAATTGTTAACATAATAACAAGAAGCGTAATGTTCGATAGATTCATAACCATTTCAAAATCTATGATAATTTTGTCTGATATAGGTTACACTTAAAATAATTAAATAGCTGTATAATCGTCTATAGTTATATTTAACACTAATCGTTGAATGTCATGCGTAATTAAACAGTTCGATGTCCAAAGAGCAAGGATTGTGTTCAATTTTCCTGGGAATCAGCGAAATCATCATGAAGTCATTTTAATACAATTATGTGAAAATCTTCTCGATTAAATGAATTATTATGTACTTTATAAATTTATTCCAAAATGAATAGGTTAAATAACAATAATTTAAACAAAAGAAAATGAGGGTATTGAAATTTCGATACGAATTTTTGCCAATGAAGTTTGAAATATACTCTTGATAAATTGCGTTTAAATTAACTATTTAAAATTTTAATTAATATTAACTTTCAATAGGTTAAATAATATTATATATATTTCAATAATTTTGAAAGTTCATTACATTGCCAGTGGCTTGGATACCACGTTAAATTGCAGATTCCTTATTACATTTTGCGGCAAACCACACTCTTAAAAAGTAATATTACTAACCTGCAAGTCTATATTCCATTCTAAATCCTTCCCATGAGATCTGCCAGTGCCACTAAAAATGACACGACGGCTTGGTTTTGCCCGCTATAGTAATCGAAAGCTAGTGCGTGCCTACCGCAATATGGATGAATGCCAACAGGAACCTGTCGACATCTTCAAAAAAGCAAAGAATAATCAAGCTATCATGTTTAACATGTTTACTTACAGTGTATACATCACGTTGTGAGGAACCCGCAAAAACAGTAGCCGTGCCTAAACCTTCCGAAATAATCTTTTTGCTCTAAAAAATAGTGCCTTTACATAAATTATACGCAAAACATGAAATTCGTACCTGATCCGAAATTTCGACTTTGTCACTTGAGCAAGTTTCTCTCAGAAATTCTTGATCGGTAACATTTACTAAATCAAAGTCCGTGAAATGCAAATCAAGCAGATTTCCAGAACCATCGGATTTAAATATCCAACTGCATCTGACATTATCGGGATACGAGTTTGGATATAATGGAGAGGTTATAACTTTCGTCACATTGGTTACGTTCAATACAGAGGGTCCACATATTGCTAAAATATCGCAATGGGTATTTTGTTTTTTTGCCATTTTTTTTACTTACATGTAACTTTTTGGACAGTAACTTTAAATGGCTTCGTACTTGATGATTGCATTGCATTAAGTCGTATCCAAGCAGAGTGACTGGATGTAGTCACATCGGGTGGCACATTATTGTCGCATAAACGAGTTATTAACTCCGATACTGAAGCAGCTCCATCTCGAATCTAAAATTCACAAACAAATTATGAAAATTAATAACTGCCCACGTTTGTTTCAGGAACAAACTCAAGAAGTTTCTTTCAGCGCTTTTCATTAAACACCTTTCGGAAGAACTCCACTTGGTCAGCTTATCGACAAAACAATTTCGACCCCATACGTCAGGGACAATTTTACGTCTTAAACCAGCCTCGGTGACTTGTTTTTGGCGAAAACTGCCCTTCCTGTTCTATCCCAGCGGGTTGTTTACAGAATTAACTCAAAAGATGGCTACGAGAGATGATGTTCTGGTTACAGACCCACGAAAGAGACTTCCCTATTGCGGGATAACGTCCACAATATCGTATATTATAAAACAATGCCAAATCCGGAGGCATACGTAATCCGCGCGTTGCGTGGAGTCGTCGTCTTAGGTTACCATGGCATTGCAACTCTCCGCGCAGTTTTCGATTCAACCGCGCCGCGGATCGATAACGACACTAGTAAAACCGGCGTTTGGTATCCGCACGTCGTGCGAAGTTGTCGCCGTGGCGATGCTTTGCGTGTTCTCTGATCCAAAAAGCCATGCGCGAGAGGATTAATAGTAAGCTTTATTGTCACTGAAGTTATCAAATTCATATGCGCGACTAACCTGCAATTTCGGCACGACCAAGATGTCTCATCGAACGCTCAAAAATTCTACCGACGCCCTAGTGATCCCATAAGTGTGCATGATCCGAATTTACCCAAAGTAAGACTATATTTTTACGGTAGGTACTAGGTGTTTCATCCCCGGTAATTGGTCCCCGTAATTTGATCCCTGGTAATTTGGTCTCCGGAATTTTACCTCTCAGAGTAATTAGATACTTTTTGGTAAATTAATCCCTGGTAATTTAATCCCTGAAATTTCGCCCATAATTTTACTCCGGTAATTTTACTTCGGTACTAAATCAATTACCTGGTAAATTGGCCCGGTAATTTCATGCAACAGTTAACCTAAGCTCGACCAGTGAATCCTTTAAACAGCCTAATTATAAAAAACGAATCTGTCAAATATTGATACCACGATTTAAACTTTTTCAGATTGATTATTGATTTTAGAGTAAATCCGAGATTTGTAGTAGTTGCGTTTATCAAAACGGAGCGTCCGGAGCGGAGGATGCGGTTCGAATTTTCTTACTAAAATATCCCCTAGACCGGTCTTACTCAACAGTGTGCTACTAGAAGGAGGTGGAACTCTCGATGTGGAGTAAGACTTAAACTCTAAATTTTTGCAATAGGTGAAATTATCGACGGCTAAATTACCGGAACCAAATTACCAGGGATGAAATTAACGGAATCATCTCGATAATTCTACGAGACAAAAATTTGGCGGACAAATTTCTTTCGACAAATTTTTGGCGGAAGACTTTTGAGAGCGGTTTTACCGGATTGTCACAAATGTCCAGAAACTTTCCGATCGATAAACTTTCCGGTAATCGAACTTTTGCGTTATAAAAATACGAGATGCGCGTTGGGTCTAGGAAGAGTCCCCTGGACTCGGTCTGCACAAATGCGAATGAACAATGAAATTGAATTTCAATTGGTTTCCGCGTGACAACGGATGTCGGGTTACAGCCGTGTCGAATCCGGCGTTACCGAATCAGACTCATTGCTACAGACAAAATCTTAGCGACAATTTAAATTTTGCCAGAATTGACGGCGATTTCGAACGTGTGCTTTGAATTGAACGCTATAAAGTCCTTTCGACGCTAGATTTATCCCCTTTAGACGTGAGATAAACGGTGCCGAAGTGGAACTATATTTTGCTTTGGTCCAAATTTTAGTCCGCCAAACATATTTCCGAGCAAGATGCGAGAGCAAATTCGGATTTAACCATATAGTTTCCATAAACCCGAGAGCAGATTCCCGGCTTTTGGAAGCAGATTCCCGGATTTCATCGTTTCTAGGCGTTCTGTAATGGTTTGGCGGGCTGTAACGAGAAAAATTATTGGCGTACGCGTTTGAATACGCCTGAATTTAAATTATTACTGGGTGTGGTATCTGGGTCAGCTTTTCAAGGTTAATTACTCACCGGCATTAGAATTTGTCATTAGAATGCAAATGATCATAGTATATTAAAATGGAGAGAATAGTTCATTTAAACAGTTATTATTAATTATGTATTTTATCACATACGAGTAGCTCTTGTAGGAACAACCAATTATTGCGAACAGCTGGATGCCGACTTGAAAATATGTTATACCATCGTTTCAACGATTACCTGACCGATTTGAGATGTCATTTAGACTACGCAGGATATGGTTAGGAATGTAGAAAAATTAAATTATAAGCATTTTAGCAACAAGTTATTAATGACTTTGTTATCAAAATGGGAAGCTCGATGAAAATGCGTACCAGAACAATATTCAACACGAGAGTTCTTTTGAAAAGTTATTTGATACCATCGGTTTCGATGGCACTCGATTTACCTAATACTTACTACAAGCCATATGGCTTACGTAATGGGTTCACAAAAATTTAAATGTGATTATATTATTTAAAATTTTCATTAATACTATTTGTCTAAAAATAGTGTAAGCCGTGAAATCGACCAGTAAAATATTTTAACCGACATTCTAAATTTGCGTTATTTACCACGGCTATGCTTGTGGATTTTACAAAGTTTCACCTTTACATAGCCTGTGCTTTAATGGGTTTCAAAACTTTAAAATGTGATTCATCATTTCCTTTAGTCATTCTATGTTGAAGTGCTAAATTAGAATCAAGTTTAACTGTTTGGATAACACCACTGGAGACGGAAAAGCTGGATTGGAGCTTAGAGGGCATCCCAACCGATCTTATCTGTACAGGATAGTCTCTGACGAAACTGACTCTAGTTCACTCAAATTTTGCCTCGGATAATGGAACGGATTTAATGATGACGAATGCAAACGGAAACGGAATAAGCGATTGGGTATAAAGGACTACCTGAATATTGGATGTTGGAATGTTCGTGGTGTAGGAAATAAAGTTGAAGAACTGCAATTGGCATTAAAGGAAAGATAGACATTGCCGTAGTCAGTGAAACAAAGAAAAATTGAAAGGCACCTGCGATCTGGATGAATATACAATGGTATATAGTGAGTCCCACAAGAACAAAAAGCCTCCGCGGGCGTTGCAATCTTTGATCAACAGAAAGTGGAACCGATCAACTCCTACAATTTTATAAACGAAAGAATAGTTACGTTAAGATGCAAAATAGACAGAGGTAACATGACATAATAGATGTATACAGAGGAAGGCAAAATAGAAGAAACAGAAGAATTTTAGAAGATCTACAAAAGATAGTGTACACCAGTAAAATGACTATCTTATCATAGGGGAGACTTTAACGCTCGAATTGGAAGATTACCAGTCGATAGAGTAATTGGTGTACACAATGAAGATTTACTTAATAGAAACGGTAGAGCATTGAGAGACTTCGCTTGCTACAACGGAACAAAAATAATGAATACATTCTTCAAACACAAAAAAATACACAAATATACATGGTCTGCAAGGACAAACCTCCACGATTGATTATTTGTTAGCTAATGACAAACTTCACAGTGTATCAGAGATACACGAGTTTACAGAAGTGCAGATATCGGAACCGACCACTATTTACTATGCACCACGATAAACATCAAAGCAAGATGGATAAAAAAGAACAAAAAATCTGACAACAAAGAACTATTTAAGGTCTACCTACTTCAAGAAGAATCTGTGAGAAACCTATATCAAAAACGACTAGATCAATATAATGGAAAGCTGAAAATATCTAAAGATATAGAAGAAGAGTGGAATAACATTAAAAATATCATCAAAACAGCTGCATATGAAGCCCTTGGACGTCGAGAAGAAACTACAAAAAAAGGAATAAAGATATGGAGCAAAGAACTCAAAGAAGCAATTAAACGGAAACAGGTAACACATCTTAAAGTACTCTAAAACACAAGAAAACAAAGAAGAATATGATCAAAACAACAGAGAGGTCAAAAGAATAGTGAGAGATCTAAAGCGAAATAAATGGGATGAGTTTATAAGTAGAATTGAGAACGACGTACACGGGAGGCAGAATGTTGCGTACAAAGTCATGAAACACTTAAACAACAGAGAAAAAGACACGGCAAATATTATAAAGATCTATGGCATAATGAAGAAGAGATACCAATAAAAATAGAAGAGGAAAATGGAGAGGTACAAAATAGACTGAGAACTACAAGATCAAAACCGTAAAGAACTAGAATTAATACCGAATGTAATGTCCGAAAATTTTAAAATCAGACTATTAACATTTATAAATCTATGTTGGAAGGAAATAAAACACCCCAAGAGTGGAAAACAGCAAAATCGTGTCGATATTCAAGAAAGGAAACAGAGCGAAGTGCGAAAATTATAGGAATCAGCTTACTTATACAACTATAAAATTTACTCGAAAATTATAAATAGAAGACTGAAAAACATAGTCGAAGGAACGATTTCGGAAGAACAAACAGGATTTAGGAAAGGCAGATCATGTATAGACAATGTATTTAGCATAAAACAAATAATGGAAAAACACCGAGAGTACAACCGAGAGACCCATATAGCATAGTAGATTTCATAAAAGCATTTGATCGAGTAATGCGCTGTAAGATGTGAATATAGTGGAAAAAATATTGATCATATCATAAAAGTAATAAAAGAAATGTACCAAGGAACCCAAATATGCATAGCAGATTATGAAGAAAATTGAGATAGTAAATACAGGGCTAAGACAAGATCTCCGACGTATTTAATATTTACATTGACGATGCTATACGTAAATGGAAGGAACAGATACCTTGCTACACAACAAACTTGAACAACCGAGATTTCAACAATGCTCTTTGCGGACGACCAGGCCATATTAGCAGACAGTGAAAACTCAGCACACTATTTAAACTAAGCCAAGCCATGAAAGAATATAATATGATAATATCAATAAATAAAACAAAAGTTATGGCATTCAGAGGACAGGAACAACCGCTCGAAAAGCTAAATTCAGCTATGAGCAGTAAAGTCCTTCAACTTTTAGGTTGCCAGTGTCCATGAGGAAACAGAATACCAATATGAAATATTCAATTAATAAAGGACAATAAGAGATGCTTCAAGATAAAAGCAACAAACACTGCTTCGAAATTCTATAATAGCAATACAGAGCATAACATACCCCAAAGTGAAACTTGGACATTACAAGGAAAATGAAAGACGAACCAAAGTGCCAATGGATTTAGGAAGCAGGATACCAAAAATCGAAAAATCAATTATTAAACGAATAAAGATGCTCAAGAAACAATAAGTGACTACAGAACAGCTTGAAATGCACTGATAGAAGGACAAACCCGATACCAAAGAAATCATTATAAGCCAGGGAAAAGAAATTGGACGCCAGGAAAATGAAAGACGAATCCAAAGTGCGAAGGACACGGTCTGTACGTGAATGATGAGTGATACTTTGGTGGAACAAACCTATATTACATCTGTTGCATCACACTAAACAAAAGTTGACCACTGCATGTAAACATGATCCTACGATATTGTAAACGTATTCCACTAACCGACTGTTAATAACTAAATACATTATAGAATCCATAGAACTGAAGTACATTTTGGACGCCGAAAACATAAACTGAAAACACATTAGTGAATACGATACATGAGCTACATGATGAAAGTAGCACCAAGGCAAATATGACTGAAAGTCCTTAATGCTAAAACGGAATTTACTAAGATTGATATTTGACTGATTTACAAAAGTTTTGACATTTTCAATGATTAGTTACGATAAACAACAATCAAAAGACCAATATTGCAGCACAGGCTTGACAAATCTTCAGCGATACGAGTGGTAGCAAAATAAAACTCGTAAATAATTTCACGCATGTACACAAATAATGTTGGCACTTTTATGAGACAAAACAAAGTTAAGTTTTCAACATGATTTGATACACTTGACATAATTAAGATGTTCCAACTCAGTCGGCAGAATTTGAAGTAGCTTTGTGATAAATAATATTAAAGATGTTGATGAAAAATGAATAAATCTATTTGCGTTGCAGTGACGGCAATTGCTTACATCTACATGAAGTTTTGGGGCTGACAAAAATAAGCTTGACGGTACGAAACATTCCTCCATGAGTTACTAAACAATCATTTGAAACTTGACTTTAACGGTAATCCGACATGAGCTCGTTGCTCGCAACAAAAACTTAAAGGTGAGCCAAACACTAAACATCACAATTGATGTAACATAATTTTACGTAACATGTTGCGGACATGCAGGAGCATGTTGACTTGATGAAAAATCAAAGCTCACTGGCGATAAATTGCAAATGCACGTGCAGGATTGCAGACGAAACAAAAGATTGGCGGCAAAGCCGTTCATAACGTCAAGGTGAAACGCTTTAGAAACTATCAAATCCAACCCGTCTGAACAAGAAAACTTAATTATTATCTTAAAACGTTTTTAAGAGTTGAAACGAGTTGAAATACGTTCAAGAGCATTTGTTTTATTTAAATGTATCAGATAGGTGAATAATTAATTTTTTGGAAATCTTTCAGTTTTCAATATTTTTGCAATTTTAATTTTCAGTAAAATTGCAAAAAGTTACTACACAATTTCAACCAAGTCAAAGAACTTTACTGTAATCCTAAAGGTGAAAAATTAAAAAAATGATAAAAACCTTAAAACCGGTTGCTCTAATATTTTCATTGCTTCTAAACAAGATTTTCATTCTATTTGAGGTGGAATTATATTTTTGTGGTAAATTTCTTCCACAAAACTTCTCAACCGATTTGAACTGGTCGTCAACATAATCCCATAGCTAAAAAACCGAAATTATCAATATTTTAAAATTCTGAATTTAAATAACCTCGACAAAATCGTTTTTACATTTTCCGGATTCTTCGATATAAAACCTGTCTATGAATTCTAAAACCACATGATATCCGTCTTCAACCATAACTTCCCAATTACATTCGCTGTTATTTGGGTAGTTGTTTGGATAATAAGGAGTTTCTATAATCCGCGATTTATCGTAAAATACTCCGCTGCAACCTTGAAGCAGAAGAAAGCAAAATGGAGTACACATCATTTTTTACTTACCACGTAAAAGCGGCTCATAGTGGAACTTAAATCCTGTACCGCTACTTTTTTTCATCAGCATGGTATTCGACAAGCAATGTATTGGATTGAGTGATAATTGAGCTTGGTTTATTATTTTGGCAAAACTGGCCTAATTTTGGATTACTTCTAAATTCTCCGTTATAGATGGAAATGTAATTGTTGTCACAATTTTCGTCTAAATTAACCGTCGTAAAGTTTACTTTAATTTTTTGATCGCTTGGTAATTTTATCAACCAGGCGCATTTAATTGTCCCGGCGTATTTATTAGGAAATCCTGGAGTTGTCACATCGCCTTCTTCTTCTCGAATTATACCTCCACATGGGTTAGTTGTAAAATTTATGGAATAGTGTAGAAGACACGAAAAGTCTATTTGGGTTATCTGAGTAATAAATAACAGATAATGAACTACATAATAACTTTATTTATACACACGCAAAAGAAATTCATTCTTAGAGTTCTTGAAATCGACCCAATCATGGGAACGTTCTTAAATTGAAACAAAGCATTCTTAACTTAGGATATCAAATTACTTATTGCTTTCTGCAATTATAGTTAAGTACGACATTCTTAAATTTTGTTTCAATTTAAGAACGTGGGATGGGTCAATTTCAAGAACGATATTCTAACTGGTAAGAATGGATTTTTTTAAGTGCAGTACTTACTTCGATTTGCGTTACCAGGTACGGAGATCTTACGATTACTGGATGTAGAAGAGGTTCACAAAACCGCGCTATGATATCTTCATACCTGTCTAAAAATTTAAAAACAAGATTTGATGCTAGTTTCAAAATAAAATATATACAAACCAGCACTAATTATCACCGTTTTAGATAAAAAATCGCATATATTGCAAGAGAAAGTTACAGAAACTAACATTGATAAAGTTTCGTTTTCGTTTATATTCTGGTAATGCTTCCAATGACAAAATGCGATGTTGTATTTATAAAGGGATGATTCCACTGCTTTGATTAAAATTTCCGTGCAAACTAAAAATTTTTGTATAAAAGACACGGTAAAATTAAATTAATATTAGTTACTGGTGGGTTCATTGGACGTAAATTGTGCTCTAAATCCTCTACGAGAACTAGGGCGTGATATATAGAAAATTTTCATGATATTGCTACTAGATTTAACGATAGTAGTATGATTTTTATCCGGTAAGTCAGCAATCACAGCATTACACGTTTCATCATGGCAAATAAGTAATCTGTTTCCGTGTGTGTCCAGCGTGTCAAAATCCAACACGTTCAATGTAACCTACGTCCTTCGGGAACCGTAATTATCCACCGCATTCTCTTTTAAAAGTAACCGGTTCTGGATAACCAGGTGAATGTATAAATCCAGATTCCATATTTAGTTTACCACCACATTCTATAATAAGTACCTCAGAACATAATTCTGAACCTAGAAAAATTATGGATCTCACCATCCAGACTAGCATTGAAACTTAAACTGAATCCTTTGAATTCCTCAAAGAATTTCCGGTAACAAAACGCACAAACGCTTCATTGCCAGAAATTCTAATCTCCCAGGAGTTTGTCTCCACAGTACTTTCCAACGTCATTAACTGAAAAAAATGATTTCTTTGAAGTTTACGACTTAACTGTGACATAACTCACTTGTGCCATTCGTTTGAAATATTTCTTGAATTAAAACGTAATCGTTATAACACGTAGAATAATATCCTAAATCGAGCGTATTAAAGTTTATAATCAAGTAACGATTTGGAGGACCGATAATATTCCATCCACAGTTAGTATTTTGAGGGAATTTGGATCTTACATTAAAGTTAGGCGAGTGTAATTCTGCATAATCGGATCGAATCGTTCCACCACATGTAGCTGAAATCAAATCGTTGCCACAAATAATGTACCTATACCAAATCCATGTTACCTATGCTAATTTCAGCTTTAAACCCATTTCTTGGATTGGGAACGTTGGTGTAAAACCTTATAGTTAGCATGTTATCACTTGAAAACGTCGAGTTAGGTAAATTACGGCAGTATTTTTTTATAATTGGTGAATATTTTGAACCGCCATCTCTAATTTCGACTCCAGCTAGTTTGCAACTGAAAAGTAATTGTTATCAGACAGAATACCATAACTCCAATAAAAATACTCATAGGAATTTGTAACATCAAATCGATCTTCGAAATCCAACCTCAACGATTCCCCAGGTGGAGCAATAATTGTCCAAAAGCATTCTGAAAATGGAGGAGGATATTAGGATAGTTTGGTGAAGTTATGTGAGTGGTGTTTTGGAACGTCGAAAGATTAATAGTTTCGCCACAATTCTGGGATAATTCTTCGTATGTTAAACTAAAGTTCTGAAATAAAACGGTTATACTAGAAATGATAACTTTTTGTCAAAAATTTACGGCGGGTCTATTTCCAACATACAGGACGTATAAATAATTTCCGTTGTCTCCAAAGATGGGGAATAGTGTCATTACAATATTTTCCATTGCCCAAAATTGGTGAATGTGGATAAAGTCCATTTTAAGCTGAAAATTATTCATCAATATCTATAACAAATTTTCAGCACAATTTAAAAAAATTACCAAAACGTAATTTAAGCATGGTGTATCTTGTCCCATGTTCAATAAATGTAGTTCTTCAAATGTGACCTTTATTGTTTTTCCAGGGCGTACCGTTATGTTCCACTCACACTATAAAAATACATAATTCATAGATTTGCAAAAAAAAAGACTAAAAGAGGCCGCCAGGAGAATTTTGTTGATCTGTTTAAAATAAATACTTACGGATTGATGATAATGTTCAGTAGAATTTATTCGAATTACACCATTGGGCAAGTTTTGCAACGAACCTCCACATGCTAAAACAGCAAATTACAAGTTCATTTCTAAAATATTACTATTTCTCACCTCGACGAATCACTGCGTTAAATCCAGAACCGTTAGAATAACCGTCGGTACGAAAAACAACTTTCATTAAATTGCTTGTTAAAGTTTCTTCTCTAAAGAAGGTGTTATTTGGGGAACAAACCGTTCTAACTAAATTCCAATCCTCATTTCCACCAATTCCAGAATAAATTTGTATATAATCTAGTACGCATTCTTCTATTATGTTTTCCAAATCAATTTTTCAAAATTTAGTGTAAAATGATAGTTGGGTGCAGTGGAGAATATCCATTCGCAATTTAAATTTTCTGCGTAGCCATCGGGATAACCGGGAGAAGTAAGATGGTAACTGGTGTAATTAAATATCTCAATAGTTTCAGTAGAACCACAACCTGTACAAAAACAATAATTACCAAATTTCGAATTAAAAATTTTTAATTTCATCTGAACTAATGTAGGCAACCTTATTTAATATGGAAAAATTCATAACAAGGTTATGATGGTCAAGAAAAGGTTAGTCGCTCCTAAAATTCAAACTGGATAAATGTGATTCATTGTGGTTGTCAGAGAAGGATTTTTTACCATACCAAAGAAATTTGGTAGGTCCATCGAAGTTGTTGTCTTATAATTTGTTATAACCTCGGGTGAATAACCGTTAAATTTTGATTTAATTATAACACAAGGTCCTAGACGTTATTTTAGTTAATTAATCTAGTAACTAGCCAGTCAGTTTCTGTAATTTACAAATATTTTAATTGAAATGGGAGCTTGGGGTAATTTAGGATTACCTTCGCCCACAAAAACACAAATTTATACAAACGTGTTTGCCCTTGATCTTCGTTTTCAACCAGTTCGTATTCGCGTAAACGCAAAGGTCTGGATTTGGATGGTCTTCGTTATCCTTTCGTTACTTTTGAAATTAATGAGTAAATCAAACTCGGAGTAAGAAAACAACAAAGTTTATTAAACAAAATTGGATTTGTTTTAGCTCTGCAGGTACGTACAATAATTTGCAAAATTATGTTAGGCAGCAAACTCAATGAAACAATATAATTGACCCAGTGCGTATGGATCACAAATGCGTGATTCAAGAATGTTAAAATTAAAGAAAAAATGCCCAGAGCAACAGGTACTTTAAGTAGAAAAAATTGGACTCACCAGCTGGATGATACCTTACAAAATTTATGCGTTGACAAGGGATCCTACTTAAAGGGCAGTTGCAGGCGGTTATTCGGTAAACCTTGAAATTGATCGAGCACACAATACACTGGGTTATCTTCTCTACAGGATTGATGCTTTCGGAAGATGTTGCGGTTCTAGGACGGTAGATGATACTCGAGGGGTTGGACGGAAACGCACTCCAGATGGTAGTTGAAGCGGTACAAACACTTAGGAAAAGATTGGAATGAAGCACCAGATCGTACTTATCGCGGTTTAACCCAATTAAAAACAAACGCTTGAAGTGATTAATATTTGTCGCTCGACGTTATTGCTACTTTTCGACATAAGCAGGCCGTTGAAATTTATTCTTCAAAAATTATCCCGCTCACGTGAATGGCGCACGACTCCGTCGAATACACCAATATGGAGTCGATGAAAAATGCGGTTGACAGATGACGAAATTTTTGATGAATAATTTATCTCAAAGACGCCTGAATTTTATAACACATTCAGATCCGCAGATAGCGTCGTCACAAGTGATTCACTGACTAATTAACCGAATGATCAACTAATTCGACCAACTTTGGTAGGCAATTTAATATCGGAAAAATAGATTGCACTAACACGAACCACTCCTGTCCACTGCTCAGTGACCACTCCCCGTGTCCTTGCATGACCGTCTTATCACCTTACACGTGATTTAGAAAACCCAAGGGGAGAAAGAGAAAGGTACGACAAAGCGTACCTTTCATAACAGAAATTGCAACTTTAACAATTTCCTGTTATATAATGTTTATTCACTTTTATACTGAATACTTAATTATAGTAACGCCATACAATATTTCAATCGTACGCACGCATCATGAAATACAAGTATTCCCGTGGCATTTCAATTATGTGTCACAATTTCACTGACTATGATTCACATTTTTTAACACATAAAATTCTTCAATAAAATTGTAATATTATGTTTGATTAATTTATAGTTGGCGCGTTTTCATATTTTAGGTTACATTCGGGTTGATTAAAAAACCTAGATCCTGAAGTTTACGCCTTCTCGATACAAGTGGATTTCATCATCACTGTCAGTGAATGTTTTAGTAGGATTTATTTTGGTCAATTTTGATAATAATCCTAGATTTCATAGTGGGCGTTATGAAGAAGTCGCGCGTAGTTTCATCTTCTCGAGAACTGGCATTTTCAACCTGTACAAGAGTCAGTCGACTATATTACCAAATGTTACGAATTTAACAAAGTATTTAAAGTAAATCTAGAACTAGATCTAGGCAACCTTATTCAATATTCAGAAATAATAATTCTTTTAATTAAACTGTGAACAAATCTATGATGGTCAAGTACATAAGGTTAATCGCTCTAATATTATCGATAACTTGTAATATTATTGTTATATTCACATACTGTAGGTAAAATCGTCCCTACGAGAAGCCGATTTGACTTGCTATCTCATACGAGGCGCCGAAATCTTGGTCAGGCTTACGCCCGAAGTTGTTGTCTTGACGTAATTATATTATGAGACGGACTTTGTTCTTGTATTGGTGAATACCTTTAAAAGGATTTCTTTGATGGTAACAGAACAAGTAGTAGTGAACACATGTTTGTGAGATGTTTCCCTGAGGCCCTAATTAACTTTTCTTTTAATTAATCATATGTAATATGAGAAAGTCATTGTTTTCGTGCAGAAAAAAATTTGACATTTTGATGGATTTACACTTTTGAGGTCCTGAGTAAATAAGACCATTTCAAAAATGTCTGTGTGTATGTCTAGTGATGTACTCAAATTTTGTGTGCGACCTCACAAAAACACAAATTTATACAAACGTGTTTGCCCTTGATCTTCGTTTTCAACCAGCTCGTATTGTTGCGGATACGCAAAGGTCTGGATTCGGATAGCCTTCGTTGTCCTTTCGTTACTTTTGAAATTAATGAGCAAATCAAACGTGGAGTAAGAAAACAACAACGTTTGTTAAACAAAATTGGATTTGTTTTAGCTCTGCAGGTACGTACAATAATTTGCAAAATTATGTTAGACAGCAACCTCAATGAAACAATATAATTGACCCAGTGCGTATGGATCACAAATGCGTGATTCAAGAATGTTAAAATTAAAGAAAAAATGCCCAGAGCAACAGGTACTTTAAGTAGAAAAAAATTGGACTCACCAGCTGGATGATACCTTACAAAATTTATGCGTTGACAAGGGATCCTACTTAAAGGGCAGTTGCAGGCGGTTATTCGGTAAACCTTGAAATTGATCGAGCACACAATACACTGGGTTATCTTCTCTACAAGATTGATGCTTTCGGAAGATGTTGCGGTTCTAGGACGGTAGATGATACTCGAGGGGTTGGACGGAAACGCACTCCAGATGGTAGTTGAAGCGGTACAAACACTTAGGAAAAGATTGGAATGAAGCACCAGATCGTACTTATCGCGTTTTAACCCAATTAAAAACAAACGCTTGAAGTGATTAATATTTGTCGCTCGACGTTATTGCTACTTTTCGACATAAGCAGGCCGTTGAAATTTATAATAAGCGTCGCTTCAAAAATTATCCCGCTCACGTGAATGGCGCACGACTCCGTCGAATACACCAATATGGAGTCGATGAAAAATGCGGTTGACAGATGACGAAATTTTTGATGAATAATTTATCTTAAAGACGCCTGAATTTTATAACACATTCAGATCCGCAGATAGCGTCGTCACAAGTGATTCACTGACTAATTAACCGAATGATCAACTAATTCGACCAACTTTGGTAGGCAATTTAATATCGGAAAAATAGATTGCACTAACACGAACCACTCCTGTCCACTGCTCAGTGACCACTCCCCGTGTCCTTGCATGACCGTCTTATCACCTTACACGTGATTTAGAAAACCCAAGGGGAGAAAGAGAAAGGTACGACAAAGCGTACCTTTCATAACAGAAATTGCAACTTTAACAATTTCCTGTTATATAATGTTTATTCACTTTTATACTGAATACTTAATTATAGTAACGCCATACAATATTTCAATCGTACGCACGCATCATGAAATACAAGTATTCCCGTGGCATTTCAATTATGTGTCACAATTTCACTGACTATGATTCACATTTTTTAACACATAAAATTCTTCAATAAAATTGTAATATTATGTTTGATTAATTTATAGTTGGCGCGTTTTCATATTTAAGGTTACCTAGATCCTGAAGTTTACGCCTTCTCGATACAAATGGATTTCATCATCACTGTCAGTGAATGTTTTTAGTAGGATTTATTTTGGTCAATTTTTGATAATAATCCTAGATTTCATAGTGGGCGTTATGAAGAAGTCGCGCGTCGTTTCATCTTCTCGAGAACTGGCATTTTCAACGTTGAAAGAGTCAGTCGACTATATTAACTGTTACGTTTTAACAAAGTATTTAAAGTAAATCTAGAAAGATCTATCAATTATCAATATTCAGAAATAATAATTCTTTTAATTAAACTTGTGTGAACAAATCTTATGTAAGTACATAATTTAATTTAATATTATCGATAACTTTGTAATATTATTTTATATTCACATACTAGCAGTAAAATCGTCCCTACGGGCCGATTTGACTTGCTATCTCTGCGAGGCGCCGACCTCTGGTCGGCTCGCCCTACGGCCGCGCGGTTTTTCTTGACGTATCCCTATATTTGAGACGGACTTTTTGTTCTTGTATTGGGTGGTTGCATTTTAAAAGGATTTCTTTGTGGTAACAGAACGCGAAATAGTAGTGAACAATGTTTGTAAGATGTTTCCCTGAGGCCCTAATTAACTTTTCTTTTACTTTATCATATGTAATATGAGAAAGTATTGTTTTCGTGCAGAAAAAAATTTGAGATTTTGATGGATTTACACTTTTGAGGTCCCTGAGTAAAATAAGACCATTTCCAAAAATGTCTGTGTGTCTGTCTGTGTGTGCTCAAATTTTGTGTGCGACCTACAGCAAAAACTAATAGGAATTTTCAAACAAAATTTTGGATTTTGTATCTTTATATTGAGACTTAGTGCTGATTAGATTTTGGCTAAAATTGATTCACGGAAACTATTTTTTTTTATTTTTTTAAATTTTATTATTTAATATTAGTTTTAATTAATATTTCAAAACTAATAGAATTTCAAAACAAAATTTAGGATTTAGCATACTTATGTCGAGATTTAAAACTGATTAAATTTTAGTTAAAATTGTTTTATGAAAACTATTGTTTTTTTTTTTTAAGTTTTATTATTTAATATTAGTCTTTATTTAATATTTTAACAACTACAAAACAACTACTGTAACAGAATTTTCAAAACCAAATTTGAGATTTTTATCTTTATAGCTGGAGTTAAAGTTATTTAAATTTTGGTTAAAATTGGGTCATGTAAACTATTTTTTAAATATTATTATTTAATATTAGTTTTAATTAATATTTCAAAAGTAATACGAATTTCTAAACTAAATTTCGGTTTTCGCATATTTTAATCAATATTTACAACTGATTAAATTTTAGTTAAAATTTGTTTATAAAACTATTCTTTTTATTATTTTAAATTTTATTATTTAATAAAGGGTCTACCAATCAGGGTTTGTTTTAAATTTTAAAAGAAACACATATTTTGTATGAAAATTTTCTAATTCTCTACTGAAATATGTTGTAGGGGCTTGAACATTTATGAATGGAAAACAATATCCGGTAAATGTCCTCCACGACTACGTTTGCAGACGTCGATTCTTTTAACAAAATTTTCGAATACATTTTGCATAATTGCGAACTTATTTCTCGGATGACGGCTTCGATATTTGTTTTAGTTCTGAAATTGTTTGTGGATTATTCGCGTAAACATTATCTTTCACATAGCCCCACAAAAGAAGTCCAATGGCGTTAAATCACAGGATCTTGCTGGCCAGTTGACGTCACCTTTTCGCGAAATTAAACGCCCGTTAAATTTAGTTTTCAATAGTTGGATTGTTTCTCGCGCTGTATGGCACGTAGCTCCATCCTGTTGAAACCACAAGTCTTCCACACCCATATCATCCAAAATAGGCCATAAAAATTGGTTACCATATCCCTATAGCGAACTCCATTGACAGTAACGAAAGCACCAGCCTCATTTTCGAAAAAATAGGGACCAATGATGCCCCTACCCATAAACCACACCATACAGTGACACGAGATGGATGTAGTGGTTGTTCAACAACTGCTTTTGGATTTTCAGAAGCCCAAATTCGACAATTTTGCTTGTTAACATACCCGTTTAAGTGAAAATGTGCTTCGTCCGAAAAGATGATTTTTCTGAAAACAAGCACCACGTTCAATGATCCAATCAGCAAATCTAAGACGTTGAGAATGATCTGCTGGCTTTAATTCTTGTACCAGTTGTATCTTATAAGGCTTTAGAGCTAAATCCTTCCGTAAAATTCGCCATGTGGTCATTGTGGACAGGCCTAATTGTTGAGAACGTCGTGAAACCGATAAATTTGGGTCCTCTGTGACACTTTCACGTACTGCAGCAATATTTTCGATTGAACGACATGGACGAGCACATATTTTTGTGCTTACGTTTACTACTGAACCGGTGGACTCAAATTTTCGCACTAAATTCGCAATTGTAGTCTCAGATGGACGATCGTTACAAATAAAAATATCGCGAATTTTGCGAAATGTAGTCTTCACGGATCGACCATTTTCATAATGGATTTGAATTATCTTAACACGATTTTCGAGCGAAATCAAAGGCATTATATTAAATGTTGACCTTTTATTATACATACTAGCAAGTAAAATCGTCCCTACGGGCCGATTTGACTTGCTATCTCTGCGAGGCGCCGACCTCTGGTCGGCTCGCGGCCTTACGGCCGCGCGGTTTTTCTTGACGTATCCCTATATTTGAGACGGACTTTTTGTTCTTGTATTGGGTGGTTGCATTTTAAAAGGATTTCTTTGTGGTAACAGAACGCGAAATAGTAGTGAACAATGTTTGTAAGATGTTTCCCTAAGGCCCTAATTAACTTTTATTTTTTGAAGGGTAACATTGGTTGTGTTCAGTTGTATTGACAATTGACAGACAATTGTCGCGTTTTGGTTATTTGGTATCAGCATTAAACTAACTCTGGCCGAGAACCTGATCTACTTTTTTCGTTCAGATTTTACTTATTCGGTATCAGTTCTAAAAAAAAGTATCAAAAACTAACTCTAACTTCCAGTTTGATCTACCTCTTCGCATTGATACCATTTATTTGGTAACAAGTAAAAAAAATATAAAATTGTTGGGATTAATGTGAGGAATTACAATAGGGATGTTGTAGGGTATTGAATTTAGTGTTAACTCTTATTAATTCTTGAAAATAATTCGAATGAAATTTATAAACGAAATAAAAATTTTTTAAATGTGGTCTGCGCTGAGAAAATCAAATTTGAAATTCAAAAAATGAATCGTTCAGCCGATTACGCCTTTGACGTCAGACCCGTGATCCAGAACGTTTTTATGGAAATTTTACAACGTCGCAAAGACCTGACAGCTAAAAATTTTATATTTAACAGTTGTAAAAGTTTATCATTTAAATTGTATGTTTTATTAATAAATATTTATTTTAATACAAACTGTAGTCACAAGCAATTATAAAAAAAATGGTTTTTTCCGAATTTTCTGTGTTTTTATTAAAATTCATTTTTCAAATTTTACACAAATCATTTATAGGTAACACTATCGACACAAACTGCATTTGATGTGTTGCCAGTTGTTAAAAAATATAGTTTGTCATTTCATTCGCGCTAAAAACATGGTTTCAAAAATTATTTTTTATAAATTTAAAGATTATGAACCGTAATCTGGTTGTGTTTGGTCGGCATTTTTATGTCTTGTAGCCAGACGCATTAAACGCGTTACTTGTTGTAAATAGTAAATGTAATATTATCGGGACCTTGCAACAATTTATAAATATAAAAGGTAACGTTTAATAACATTAATTTGTTTCTTCTTCTACTTTCGTCGACCTAACGCGCCCTCGCATTTACTCGAAACGGTACGCCGGTACAAAATACGTAGTAAGTATGTACAATATTATCCATTACCTATAAAAAAAAAAAATTCCAATAATTTAAACCATTTTACTTTCCCATTCGAGCACTCGAGCCAAAGGCAAGTGTTTTTTAATCGAAACGATGCCTCCGCAACACATTTTAAAGACCGGAACTCAAATGATCCCGCGCAATTTTTTACCCGAAAGAGGGACGACCTTAAGCCCGCGGTTCTATCACTTGACGAACCGAGCAACTTGCGTAGCGACCTGTCACAGCTCGGTGGTCGCGTCTGTCGAGCGGTCGCCCGGTGTTCTTGCCCGCTTGCGGTGCGCATTCTTCCTTTATTTATCTCGCTCCGATAAATTAAATAATCGCATTGTGCACTTTAAACGTTGTTTAATTTTCGCGTGTCCAAATCCTAACGAAATCCGTAAGGAACATCCGCCGTCGACGGCATCCAATTATTGGCGATAAATTTTTTCAAAATTTTCACTTTTCATTTTTTATCCTTTCCGCCAATCCCGCGCGCCGAAATAATTCGAAAATGCTTGCGCAAACTTTTTCGAAAACTTGCCCCGTCGCCTCAAAAAATCGCCTCTTTCGTTTACACCAAAATCGTTCAGATTTCGATCGGAAATTTCTCGCCGCCCGCTTTCCATTTAATTGCCGCCTCGCGGTGCGTCTGTCGAGAAAAGTGCGATACACGAAATTACGTTCCGACCGTCGGAGCATCCGAACGCGTCGAAAAATTTCGAAAATCTGAGCCGTTCGAGAGCGGGGCCGTGGAGGAGGTCGAAATCTGCGAGAATCTTTGCGAGTCCGTCGCGCGCTCGTTTATCGACGAAGGTGCGATTTAAAAATAAAACGGAATTTCTCGCCGTCCCGCAACTTAAAGCCAAGAATAAATTTTTTGTGGAGCTCGGCGAAAGCGTCAAATGAGTTTGAAATTTTCGAAATTAGTTTCAAAGGTACCCTTGGTTTTTGTCGGTCGAAAAAAATGTTTTCCGATTTTGAAATTTATGGTACGAATATGTTCCCCCAAAGTCTCGGATCGCTTTTCGTCGAAATTTTTCTATAAATTTCCTCTCGGTTCGTGCACAAATCGAAATCAAAGTGGGCGAATTTTCAAAATCCTCATAATTTCCAACCTCTTCGGGTCCCACGGCTCGAATCGGAGGAGAAAACGTTAAATTCTTGCAAGCTCGTGTCCGCACAAAAGAAAAACAAACCAAAATCATTAAATAAATTCGAAAACGTTAGAATTTTAAATTTTATTTTAAAAAGTCTACAATTTTGTACTCGAGTCGAAAGCCACAAGGTCGTTAAACAAATTTATATTGTACTATTTTACAAAATCGTGTTTCGAGTGGGCCCTATTATTAATTCTAAATAAATTCGACACAAAGTCGTGCACATTTCACCAATATACCAACACCCGGCACCATATTATCTTCCAACTCGAACGGAAACATTTTCATCCGCTACAATCCTCGGTACACGAGCCATTGCAAAGCGTACATCCTCTGGAGAAGGAGAGCGTAGAACACAACAATCGACTTGTTTTAAAAATATCTCCCGTTTAATCGTCGCAGGGTTTATGCCAAACTTGTCGTTTCATGCCAGTCCGAGACCGACTTTTTCCAATCGGCATTATTAAAAATTACGATTTCTCCATAAAATTGTAGCAGATATTAAAGTAAATCGATTACGTGCCAAGGGACCAAATATGCGCGAATCCGTGCACCGGAATTCACAATTGGGAAAAACGGTGCATCGGTGAAGGTTCCGATGAAAGTTGCAAGTGTGCGAGACCAATAAAATGTCATCGGACAGTAAATTTTTACATTTCTTCGACAACAGTTTGGAAGCCCACCCACGCAAATTTTCGCTAAACAATTTCCACGATTTAAGCAAAAATTTTGAAAACCTCGAGCACACTAAAATTTAAATTTTCTTCGAAGTCCATCCTCGATTGCGAAGCACCTCAAACTCTAGGTGCAAAATTAAACACCGACGTCTTGTCGATCGGGCAACGGCGAGGTATCGTGAGAATCGTCAAAGCCGTCGACCCCCAAAACAAACCCCCGTCGCGGCGCGCCAATTTAATTCGAAAATGTCGAAAATGGCGCCAAACGTCAAATAAATTGAATAATTTTGCGAAAACGGTCCGCACGCGGCGCGACGTTCTCGACGTTTTGTCTCGCCCGTTCGACGTGCGTCCGACAAGGACGCGACATGGTACGATCGAAAAAGGCAGCGCGATTATTAATTCGTGCGAGAGAGACCTTGCCAGGCCGTCTCGCTCGCCTCGCGGGAAAAATTTTGCAAAAGTCGTCCGACTTTGGGGGCTCGCGGCGAGGCCGGGTCGCCTCCGACGGTCGAGCGGACCATTTGTGCACGATGGAAACCTTCCGCGTCGAACGACGCCCGCGCGTCGAAAACGGTCCGGCCGATCGAGCCGTGGTTAAATCTAAGAAACGTCTCGAAAAAACGTCTAAAACGCCGCGACGCCGCCCCTCGTCCCACCCGATTTCGAGCGCACGCGGCTCGGCTCCGCCTCGCCCGCGTTTCCAGCCCGCCCGGACGAAATCGTGCGGGGACGGCTGCGCGGCCGTTTCGTCGAAAATGATCGAAAAGCATAAGATTTTATTATATAGGACAGTAAAATCGTCCCTACGGGCCGATTTGACTTGCTTTTCTCGAGGCGCCGACCTCTGGTGCTCTTACGCGCGGTTTTCTTGACGTATCCTATATTTGAGACGGACTTTTGTTCTTGTATTGGGGTTGCATTTTAAAGGATATCTTTGTGGAAACAGAGCATGAAGTAGTAGTGAACAAAGTTTGTGCGATGTTTCCTGACGTCTAATTAACTTTTCTTTTTAAATGGTAACATTGGTTGTATTCAATTGTATTGACAATTCGCCTTTTGGTTATTTGGTATCAGCTTTAAATTAACTCTGGCCGAGAGCCTGATCTACCTTTTCGTTTAGATTTCACTTATTCGGTATCAGTAAAAAGTAACTAACTCTAATCTCCAATCTGATCTACCTCTTCGCACTGATACCACTTATTTGGTGACAAGTAAAAAAAATATAAAATCGTTGGGATTAAATGTAAGGCATTACAATAGGGATGTTGCATGGTATTGAATTTAGTGATAACTCTTATTAATTCTTGAAAATAATATCAAATGAAATTTATAAACGAAATAAAAATTTTTCAATTGAGAAAATCAAATTTGAAATTCAAAAATGAATCGTTCAGCCGATTATGCTTCTGACGTCAGATCCGTGATCCAGAACGTTTTTATGGAAATTTTACAACGTCGCAAAGACCTGACAGTTAAATATTTTACTTATATTTGACAGTTGTAAACAATGTAACGTTTACCATTTAAATTGTATGTTTTATTAATAAATATTTATTTTAATACAAACTGTAGTCACAAGCAATTATAAGAAAAATGGTTTATTCCGAGTTTTCTGTGTTTTTATTAAAATTCATTTTTCAATTTTTATACAAACTATTTATAGGAAACACTATCGACACAAATTGCATTTGATGTGTTGCTAGTTGTTAAAAAATATAGTTTGTGACGTCATACGCGCTAAAACACGATTTCAAAAATTATTTTTTATAATTTTTTTTTTAAACTGAAGGTCTCCTGAACTTTTTATCTACGCAGTGTTGTTTAACCATCTAAAGTTTATAAAAAAAAATACTTCAAAAATCATGCAACATCCCTATTGTATTTTCTTGGAGGAGCGGAAGATTACCTTTTTGGTATCGTTTTTTTAAACACTATCTCAAAGTCTTGTTCAATTTTTTTCTTTCTTTGCTGAATCAATCTCTTATTGTATTCTGCTATTTTGTTTATTTCCGTTCTTTGCTGCCTAATTTCATAAAAATCACTCTCCATTCTTTTTTTTAACGCCCTCGCATTTACTCGAAACGGTACGCCGGTACAAAATACGCAGTAAGTGGGTATAATATTATCCATTACCTATTAAAAAAAAAAACTCAAATAATTTAAACCATTTTTACTTTCCCATTCGAGCACTCGAGCCAAAGGAAAGTGTTTTTTAATCGAAACGATGCCTCCGCAACACATTTCAAAGACCGGAACTCCCAATGATCCCGCGCAATTTTTTACCCGAAAGAGGGAACGACCTTAAACCCGCGGTTCTATCACTTGACGAACCGAGCAACTTGCGTGGCGACCTGTCACAGCTCGGTGGTCGCGTCTGTCGAGCGGTCGCCCGGTGTCCTTGCCCGCTTGCGGTGCGCGTTCTTCCTTTATTTATCTCGCTCCGATAAATTAAATAATCGCATTGTGCACATTAAACGTTGTTTAATTTTCGCGTGTCCAAATCCTAACGAAATCCGTAAGGAACATCCGCCGTCGACGGCATCCAACATTATTGGCGATAAATTTTTTTTCAAAATTTTCACTTTTCATTTTTTTTATCTTTTCCGCCGATGCCGCGCGCCGAAATAATTCGAAAAGCTCACGCAAACTTTTTCGAAAACTCGCCCCGTCGCCTCGAAAACCCCTCTTTCGTTTACACCAAAAATCGTTCAGATTTCGATCGGAAATTTCTCGCCGCCCGCTTTCCATTTAATTGCCGCCTCGCGGTGCGTCTGTCGAGAAAAAGTGCGATACACGAAATTGCGTTCCGACCGTCGGAACATCCGAACGCGTCGAAAAAATTTCGAAAATCTGAGCCGTTTGAGAGGGGGGTCGGGGAAGAGGTCGAAATCTGCGAGAATCCTTTGCGAGTCCGTCGCGCGCTCGTTTATCGACGAAGGTGCGATTTAAAAAATAAAACGGAATTGTCTCGCCGTCCCGCAACTTAAAGCCAAGAATAAATTTTTTTGTAGGTGCTCGGCGGAAAGCGTCAAATGAGTTTGAAATTTTCGAAATTAGTTTCAAAGGGGTACCCTTGGTTTTTCGGTCGAAAAAATGTTTTCCGATTTTGAAATTTATGGTACGAATATGTTCCCCGAAGTCTCGGATCGCTTTTCGTCGAAATTTTTCTATAAATTTCCTCTCGGTTCGTGCACAAATCGAAATCAAAGTGGGCGAATTTTCAAAATCCTCATAATTTCCAACCTCTTCGGGTCCCACGGCTCGAATCGGAGGAGAAAACGTTAAATTTTTGCAAGCTCGTGTCCGCACAAAAGAAAAACAAACCAAAATCATTAAATAAATTCGAAAACATTAGAATTTAAAATTTAATTTTAAAAAGTCTACAATTTTGTACTCGAGTCGAAAGCCACAAGGTCGTTAAACAAATTTATATTGTACTATTTTACAAAATCGTGTTTCGAGTGGGCCCTGTTATTAATTCTAAATAAATTCGACACAAAGTCGTGCACATTTCACCAATATACCAACACCCGGCACCATATTATCTTCCAACTCGAACGGAAACATTCCCTACCGCTACAATCCTTGGATACACGCCAGGTCATTGCAAAGCGTACATCCACTTGGAAAAGGACAGCGTAGAAGAACACAACAATCGACTTGTTTTAAAAATATCTCCCGTTTAATCGTCGCAGGGGTTTATGCCAAACTTGTCGTTTCATGCCAGTCCGAGACCGACTTTTTCCAATCGGCATTATTAAAATTACGATTTCTCCATAAAATTGTAGCAGATATTAAAGTAAATCGATTTACGTGCCAAAGGGACCGAAATATGCGAATCCCGTGCACCGGAATTCCACAATTGAAAAACGGTGCATCGGTGAAGGTTCCGATGAAAGTTGCAAGTGTGCGAGACCAATAAAATGTCATCGGACAGTAAATATTTTACATTTCTTCGACAACAGTTTGGAAGCCCTACCTCACGCATATTTTCGCTAAACAATTTCCGCGATTTAAGCAAAATTTTGAAAACCTCGAGCACACTAAAATTTAAATTTTCTTCGGAAGGTCCATCCTCGATTGCGAAGCACCTCACAAACTCTAGGTGCAAAATTAAACACCGACGTCTTGTCGATCGGGCAACGGCGAGGTATAGTGAGAATCGTCAAAGCCCCCCCCGTCGCGGCGCGCCAATTTAATTCGAAAAATGTCGAAAATGGCGCCAAACGTCAAACGTCAAATTAATTGAATAATTTTGCGAAAACGGTCCGCACCGCGGCGCGACGTTCTCGACGTTTTGTCTCGCCCGTTCGACGTGCGTCCGACAAGGACGCGACATGGTACGATCGAGAAAAGGCAGCGCGATTATTAATTCGTGCGAGAGAGACCTTGCCAGGCCGTCTCGCTCGCTCGCGGGAAAAATTTTTGCAAAAAAGTCGTCCGACTTTGGGGGCTCGCGGCGAGGCCGGGTCGCCTCCGACGGCCGAGCGGACCGATTTGTGCACGATGGGAAACCTTTCCGCGTCGAACGACGCCCCGCGCGTCGAAAACGGTCCGGCCGATCGAGCCGTGGTTAAATGCTAAGAAACGTCTCGAAAAAAAACGTCTAAAATCGCCGCCGACGCCGCCCCCCTCGTCCCACCTCGATTTTTCGAGCGCACGCGGCTCGGCTCCGCCTCGCCCCGCGTTTCGAGACCGCCCCGGACGAAATCGGTGCGGGGACGGCCGCTGCGCGGCCGCTTTCGTTCGAAAAACGCTCGAAAAGCATAAGATTTTATTATATAGGATTAGCAGAGCTTAAATTTAAAGTTAGATCCGCCGGCGCGATACGGTTAGAGGATAGCGCGTAGGTTATTTTAACGGTGTTTTAAAATTTTAATTTACAACGATTTTGCAAGTATTAAAATTTAAATACTTATTATTTCAATTAAACTTGTGTGAATTTAAAATTACTGTAAGTACAATTTATGTAATACTAACGAAAATTAATGACTTCGATTTCTAAGAAAGATCTTTTGTTTAATGAGAACCGACATATTGATTTTTGATTAGCGTTGATTATTTTGATGGTTTTGTTGGATATGTTTAAATCGTAGAATGAATGAAGAATGAATCGTAGAATTATTGAAGGTCAAAGATCAAGTAAATCAGTTTTCGCGAATATCTCGTAAAGTTTTGATTGTACGTCAATTTGGGTTATTATAAATTTTATTTATTATTTAATTCTGCATAAAAAAGGTTCCATGCATAATTAACGTAGGACCAATAGTTCTTGCGTTATACGGCCGAGAAAAGTTGGGCGTTGTGATGCGTTCGTTTCCTCACCACATTTGAGGTAGAATGCGAAGCGCGTTTTTTTACATGGTGTCTCATGTAGGCCTAATCCATAGATTATAAATTATATGAATAATTTTTTGTCATTAATTTTAGGTCTACCTCACCTTAAAAGTCTTGTTTTTTAGTGCTCTTTGGTTTGATTGTTATTTTTATAGGAAAAAGTGTATTTTCGATTTCGAGTTTTCTGACTCGATCCAAATTATTTGCAACACATAGTAAGTTGTTTTAGTAAAGAACGCAAACACGCTAATCAGTTTACAATAAAATTGTTTATTTTGGTTAAGAAGCCGGACCTTAAATTTTACCTGAATATAATTGAGCAAACCTTTTACTTTTGGAACAACAGCACCTGCGGAAACGATATCCATTTGAGACCATTCAAGCAAAAATGTAGAGCCCTTGTGCACGTTTTCATAGAACATTCTTATATAAATAACATTAGATGAAGTTTTAATCGAGTTTGGAAGATATGAACCACACAGTTCATATAATTTTCGACCTTCTTTGTCAAAACCATCAAAAATCTGAAAATTCAAAATAAAAAATAGCGAAGACAAAATTATATTATATAAGTACTTCTAAATAGCTAAACATACACCCGTAATGGAAATCCATTTCAATGTTAAAGTCTTTAAATGTAACAGAAATTACTTTTCCAAATTGAACAGTCACTCTCCATGTAAATGTATCTGCTTTTAAATAAACATCTGGATAATAAGGTGATGCTATTTGTCCTGTTGGTCCTGACAATTCAACGTCGTGATCTGAAGCAAACAATGTTGAAAATTATACTAAAAAACGAATTACCCTTTACCTAATGAGTATTCGGCTAAAAATCCTTTAGCCGTAGCGCCGGAATCATCACCAGGAAGTTTAGAACTTTGGAATAACAACCACAAATTTTGTACTTGCGTGATGTTGGTGGGCATAGCATCACAAAACGTTCCTAATAATTTTCCCGTACCATTGTTTTCTCGTATTTCCAAATAATCCATGTGGCAATTCTCTGATGAGACTAACTCAAAGTTGTTGAATGACAGGGACATTTTGTTGCCAGGTGCAACTCGCATTGTCCATTCGCATTGGATATCGACAGGATAGGGGTTTGGATAATTTGGTGTTGCAAAATAACCATTGCTCTTTGATAAAACACCACCACAAGCTGGATTTGAAAGATTACTAAACGTTGCTCGTGATAGTTTTAAAAAATAAGTTACCTGAACCTAATACCGAATACGTCGCTGTAAAATCCATCAAGGTACCGGTTAATTGAATATGTAAGGCATTACCAACACTAGTAATAGGTGGTGGTAACTTATCTCCGGTTAAGGATACAGCTAATGGAGCATCTTTGCTGTCACCGTTGTATATGTCTATTTGTTCGTCATAGTCAGCCATGTGAATGTGTGAAATTGTTAGCCATATGTGTTGGGCTAAAAATACAGAGACGGTTAAAGGAAATACATTTGAAAATGTAAGCATGCTCATACAAACATCAGAAGCAACGATATACCAAGAACAATTGCTTATATTCATGGCAGAGGACGAAACTATTGAACGAATGATTCCACTATCGTTGGTTGTAATAAAACCTCCGCATGCCTAAAATACCATATGGAAGTATAATTTGCTACTCTAACCTTAACTTACTGTATAGTATGTTGCAGAAAAACCCTTTGCACTATAATAATCACTTGTAGACATGACAACAAGAATAGAATTGGAAGATGATCTAATGGTCGTATTTTGTTCAGAAGTGCTACAAAGATTCCCTAATTCGAGAGAATCAGATGAAGATCCATCGTAAACCTACAATTTAACAATAATTCAAGTTATTCATAATTAATTCCTGTTACCTTAAGGTAATTAGTAGTGCAGCCACCAGCGATGTCAATGTCTTTAAATTCCAAATCAATTACGTACCCGTTTTCTACTACAATTAACCATTCACACCGATCTTTGGCGTCGTAATTTTTGGGGTAATTGGGTGAAGCAAACGATCCGGAAAAACCCGATAACTTTCCTCCACATTCTAAAAATACATAAAATTTTTGAAAAGTGAGGTTAAATTTTAAAACTGCATACTGGTGGGTAGAGTCGTGTAATTTGCAATGAATCCCTTTCCATTGTGCAAAGAATTGCTTTGAAATCTTACGAAAACTTCGTTTCCTGAACTAGTGACCATCACTGGTTTGGAACTTTTGCTACATAATTTTGAAAGTAATGGATATGTTTCGTTAGGGCCGTTTGTAATCTAAAATAATGTTCAAACAGTAATATTAAATCAAACTAATGAAGGGGAAAACCACCATGACGAAATCAGAATTACAATCTTGCGATAATTCAAGATCGACGACTGTAAAAGTAAATTCAATGCTTAAACCGTAGTCACTTCGGATTATCCAATCGCAGCAAGTATTGTCCGGATATCCATTTGGATAATCAGGAGTTTTGATAATACCTGTTGGACGCGTTAACAAACCCCCACATCCTAGAATAATAATTATGTTGTCTGAATTATAAACAACTTTTTAATAAACTTTTGAAATACCTTCAATTTGCCATTCAAAACGAAAACCTCCACCTGACTGATATTCGCTACTTTTAAACAAAATTTCAGCAATATTCGAGTTAACAGTTAAAAGTGTAGGTTGCTTAGAATTACAGTAAGTTTCCAAAGTTGTCATATAAAGTTCTGATGTACTATATTTTATCTAAAGATCAATTGAAATAAACGAATTATCGAAACTGGGTTTGCTGGGTACCTCTAAATAATCAGGTGAGCAAGTGTCTTCTGAAGGATTATCATAATTGATAATGTCAAAACTGGTAAACGTAAGGTTTATTTTATTTCCCATTGGAACATTAATTTTCCAATTGCAATCTTGGTCTCCTGGATGATTAGGAAAATTTGGACTCTTATGACACCTCTAAAACCGTTGATGACATTTTGGCAAACTACAACAAAGACCGTTGCTGTTGAAGTTTTCTCTACAAATATTTTACCTGTGGAATATTCCAAAAGAAATCCTCTTCCCTGTACACTAATATCAGAGATAAATTTTATGGTTAAATGATTTGAAGCAGATGTTATGTTTGGTTTTTGTCCAACTTCATTGCAAAACTTTCCCAGCGAAGGTGATTGTTCGTTAGGCCCATCAAAAATCTAAATTTCTACGTATACTTCCCACAATTGTGCAATTATTTACACTAACTTACCTCAACATAATCAACGTAGCACGGCCAACTGCTCTCCAAGTTTATATCTGTCACATTTAGTCGAATACGAGAGCCGGCGTTAACGGAAATCCTCCATTTGCAGTTAGTATTTTCGCTGTATGCATGCGGATAATTTGGTGATGTAATACTTCCAGTTGGGGAATTTAAAATTCCTCCACAACCTTTAAAAAATTAAAAACTTACTTATTCATCATCACCCGCAAAAATTTTACTAGTAGCAGTTGTATCCCAATTAATACTAAATCCTGATTTCGATACAGAACTATCCGATTTAAAGAAAAGGTACAAATAATTGGTATGAGATGGTATATCTTTTGGAATACTGTTTCCACAATATTTTCCAATTAACGGGGACGATTCAGAAGCTCCATTTCTAAAAATTAAAATAAATTCTATTTTAATGTTTAAATATTTTGTTTTACTGACCTGATTTCTAAATAGTCAAATTTGCATTGCGTGGAGTTTTCCACCGTAAAATTTAAAACATGCAGCATTAATTGTTGACCATTTTCAACACCAATAATCCATGTACATTCTCGATTTTCTGGGTAATCCGAGGGAAAAAATGGGCTCTTGATCATTCCAGAGCTGGCGCTAAATCTTCCACCACACGCTAAAAGAGATTTATTATAGCTTTACCTTCGATAACTTAAATATTTTGCCATATTACCAGTTCTTTCATCCATGAACAAATAATTTGCTACAAATCCTCCATAATTAACTGACAAATCTGAGATAAATTTAACCTTGAGAACATTTGAGGTGCTTGTGAGAATGGGGGGTATAGTATTTCCACAATATTTGGCAATTTTTTCACTGTTGCTGTAATTTCCAAATATTTCTACGTAGTCGAATGAGCACGAACTTGTCGACTCCAATTCAAAAGATGACCATGATAATTCGATAGTGTAACCAGGAGGTGCAACAATAATCCACGTACAATTTGAACTTGAAAGGTAATTGTTTCCTTCTCGAGGCGTTTCAAAAGTTCCCGAAGTATTTTTTAATATTCCACCACAGCCTAATAAATAAAATATTACGATGAGACAAATAATTACCAAAACGGAATGATTGATGATGATCAATCGTAGCCGGTAATAGGATCCCCAGTAATTTAGTCTCGATAATTTCACCTATTGCAAAAATTTAGGGCTTAAGTCTTATAGTCTTACAATTAAATCAATAAAATTATTATTTGAAGTTCCTTTTATAATAAAGCATAATTTTGTTAGAAATCCACCGGTACAGCTAAGGTCCTTCTTAGTAACACACTTTGCCGAGTAGAACTGATCTAGGGGGATATTTTTAGTATATAAACCGTTTGTCAAAACGGCCCGGAGTGGAAGGGACCGGAAGGTTGGTTTTGACAAACGCAACCATAATAAATTTCGGATCCACTCTAAAATCAATAGTCGGGAACGGTTCGAATTCCCGGATCGGAATTTTTACCATTTTTAAAGTGAATTATGCAAGAGGAGGGTCTAATTAGCGTATAAAAAAATAAAATTTGCAGTCGGTTCACAAATTTAAAAAAAAAACGGCTTTAAAGATTAATTTAGAATGCAATTTTGTCCGTGGCTCTTTTGAACTATAACTTTGCCCACCGAAAATAGAATAGGTTGTGGGAACAGTTAAGATACCAGAATCTTGTTTTTTACAACGAATTATGAAGAATGAGGGTCTAATTTACTAATACAAAAATTAAATTTGTGATCGGACAACAAATTTCGAAAAAAGTTTACTTTTTGTGTGGATCCGACTCTTGACGTAGTTGCGTTCATCAAAACCCACTTTCCGCACCCTGCGCTCTACTCCGTGTAGCTCCGGGCGCTACAAGCGGTTTTGTTAAACGCATTAATTACTAATTACATCCCCAAGTACCTCCAACTCGAAAAAGTATAGATGTTGACGTGACGGATCTCTAGGAGCGACTGGTATCTTACCACCACCAGTTACTATCAACCCAGTCACAGCACACGTCCCTTCAACACAATGTTTCCATATTTGGTGTTTTATTACGCAATAATACACTTACATGTATTTCTTATAGGATAATAGTAATTTTCAAAATTAAACAAGTCCGACAACTTTTATCCTCACCTTAAAGAGCTTGTATTTTTGGTTCTTTTGTTTGGTAAATCCATTTCTATAGGAAAAAGTGTATTTTCGATTCCGAGAATTCAAACTCTAGCCTAATAGTCACTATATTTTTTATAATTAAGACCGTTTTAAGAGATATTCACTGGTCAAACTTTGGTTAACTTGTAACGTGATTACGTTTTTTTTTTTATGAAATTACGCGGCGCCCCTGGTAAACTTTCAGTATAAAGTACAATATTTTACAAATATTTCAGTTTTGTTCCTTAAATTTACCTTCATGTAAGATAAATATTTCAAATTTTTTATTGATTACAATATTTTATTCCGTAACGTAAAAGTGAATTTAATAAGTTTGTAATGCAAAGATAAAATCTAATTTTATGCTACAGAGAATGACCTTGTTCTATGTTCGTTTCTGTTTTTCTTTATTCGGCATGCTTAGAATCAAGCCGACTTATGTTAGCGCTACTCCTTCTTGAGTAGTCAGTAGGTTACCGTTCGAAGTGTAAACTTGTCAGTAGTCGAGACGAGAGTCGCCATTGTTATTGAGGTTAGGTGCACGTGACCAATAAAATTATTAATGTGGAAAGGAAGTAAAGTGTCAACAAATTGTAGTTTTGTGTATTGATTTGTCGTTTATGTTCATTAAAACACAGCGCCAGCGTATAACCCGCGCTTGGGAAATTATTCGTTACGCTTTTAAATTTTTCTTTGTTGCTTTCGTGGATGAAAGTAACGCCCGCCAAAGGGAAAATATAATTAATACTAAATTCTGCACTCTACGCTCCGCTCCGGGCGTTACAAGCGGTTTTGATAAGCGCTTTACTTACTAAATACATCCCCCAAGTAGATACAACACAAAAAAGTGTGGAAGTTGACGCGACGGATGTCAGGGAGCTACTGGCTCATTCCTAACGCTGCTCTAGTTAGCCCAGCCCTATGGTTGATTCGTGCATATCAAAGCACAAATACCGTTAACACAATGCATAAAATTATTACGTAATATTACGCAATAATGCACTTGCATGTATTTCTTATGGGAAATTTGCAATTTTCAAAATTAAATTATGGCTTTATTTCAACTTCGACAAGATTAATCCTCACCTTACAGAGCTTGTATTTTTTTGTTCGGTAAAGCCATTTCTATAGGAAAAAATGATTTTCGAGTTCGGAATTCTGAACTTCTGCCGTGAACATCATAATTATGTGCGTCGCCATTACTTAACGAAAACTTATATTCATTTGGGACCACGAACGCCATCTGAGTTCAGTTGAAGGAACTTTGTAGTCAATAAATCTAATTGAAAGCTAACAACATTTATTGGTTTTGTCTCGTACCAAATTATTTTAACATTTTAGTAACTTTAAGAATAGAAATTGCAACAAATATCGCGAATCCATTCCGTAGCCATTTAAAAATTACAAGTAATCTTATTGTAAAGATAATCAATATTTGTGTTAAGATCTATTATTATACTGTCACACCATAGAACTGTGTTTTGCTTTTGTTATTTAACTATATATTGAGATCCTCTTGTGAAGTCGATCAGGAGCATCACGCTTTACAAGGGTATGGTAAAGACATTTTAAAACGTCAAATTATTAGTGCGGAATCTGTGGTCTGATGCCCTCGATTATTTAACATCCCTCCAAACGTCAAAGCACTAATGGTGTCCAAAATATTTATGAGTAACAACCTTTTGTTCCGAGTTAACATCTTAAGAGACAAACTCGTTGAAAGTAAAAATTAAGTCCTATAAAGTAATTCGAAACAACAACGACCTACCATTGAGCTAGTTGGTACCTTGTATTTGTTGCTTTCAGCGCGCAGTGTCACTACGGCGTGTTTGTGACGGAACAAACTGTTATTTAAAATTACCGGGAACCAATTTACCAGGGGATTAATTTAATTACCGACGAGTGAAATTACTAGAAGTAAAATTACCGGGGCGAAATTGTCAGGTGTCAAATTACCAGGATTCAATTTACCAAGGGATCTAATTACCGAGGGTGAAATTGCAATCGTTGACAAGACATCGCCTGAGGAGCTAATGTTAATTTCACCTGACATTTAAAAATTTCATCTTTAATTTTTGGAAATTTCCAATATTTTTGACATGAAATTCCACTCGTAACGCGTGTTAAATTTATTTTTATATTTACGAGAAACTGACAAAACGTGTTGTTTATCTTTAACGGTTGTTTTCTCAAAAATTGATTTTCAAACCTAAGCCCCCTTTTCGTAGACTATAATTTTATTTGTAATGTAAATTTTAGTATTTTTGTCATTATAATAATGTTTACTGTTTTTACTCTTGTTGCAGGTTTGTTTTTTTGTTATGGGTTAAAGTTGGGGTCTGTTATCCCCTTTTTCAGTGTAGCATTTGTTCTAAACAATAGTGATGCTCTGTTTTCCTGTATCCAAATCATTGCAACAGATCCGGCGCACGCATGTTTTACATAATCAGCCCTCGCCTGGTTTTCGTGCTTAGTTAAACCGACAACTCTTTTTGTGAAATTGTAACGTGAAAGAATGGGATTGTGCGTCGTGAACGGATATTTTCCTTACAACTTACCCATATCTGTTGTAGTATAATTTGCAGTAAATCCTCCATGACTTACGGAGGAGTCGCTTTGAAATAAAATCCACAAAATATTGTAAGTCGATTGGATTACAGGAGGACGTTGCTCACAATATTTACCAATAAGTGTCGAATTCTCACTAGCCCCATCGTGTACCTAGTGAAAATTTAATATTACTGTCAAGTATCATGCTGTAATCGATTTGATAAAACCTCGACAAAGTCAAACATGCAATCGTCGTAATAACTTGATTCTATATCAAAGTCGAAAAATTCCAATGTAATCGATCTTCCTAACGGCTGCACAATTTCATAAACACAATTTTGATCTTGTTTGTACATATCTGGATAACCAGGAGATGTTATAACACCCGATGGTTCAGAATAAATACCACCACAAACTGCAAAAAAAGGTACAGTATTGAAAGTAATTTTTCAGACAACTTCCTTACTGATTTCGTATCTTAAGCGGAAACCTGCTCCGCTATCTCCCCAATCAGTATTGAAAACAAGCAATAGATGGTTTCCTACTGATGTGTAAGGTCCCGGCATATTTTTACCACAATATCGACCCACGAGTGGTGCTTCGGTCGTTGTACCTTCGTAAATCTAAAACTTAAGTTTTTATATAAATCGTTTACAATTCACTTTATTTTACTGAAATGAAATCGTAGTAGCAACTTTCCATTCGGCCTTCTATATCAAAAATCTCAAACGTAATTTTTATTCTGGATTTTTCCAAAGTTGAAATTTTGTATTCGCAGTTCAAATTTGGAAGATATTCGCCATTTACAATCGGAGAAGATAAACTACCAGTACTTCCTGTATACATGCCACCACATCCTGGAATACCTTCCACTGCTGAGTAAGTTATTTGGAATCCAGAAAAAGTATCGGAACCGTCCGAATGAAAGTGTATAACAGCATCTCGACCAGAAGACATGAGTGGTTCGGGTTGTGACGTGTTACAATATTGCGCCAACAGTTGACTTGTTGATTCACCTTCATATACCTAGCAAAATCGGCTTCGAGTTTTTTATTCTGGTATTTAGTTAAAAACTTTACCTTGACAAAATCTGTACTGCAATTTGAACTGTTTCCAATTTCCAATGTGAAAAAGTGGAATTGTAATCTTTTTCCATAAGGTGCATTTAGATCCCAGTAGCAATCACTGAAGTTATTTCAATCAATAGTACTATTGCGTAAAAACATAGTCATACAGAAACCTACCGATTTACTGGATATTTTCCGGGAAATCCAGGAGAAGTCAAAATTCCATGTGATACGAATGATATCGTTCCTCCGCATACTGAAAATATATTTTTAAAATTGTGTAAAAATAAATTATTGAGTGACTTACCAGGGTCGACGGTCGTCCAATTTAAAGAAAAACCGGCATGAGAGGTTGTGGACTGTCCTCTAATCCAAATGTAAAATGTGTTGTGAGTTGACGTCAACGTTCCACCATTGGGAAAATTATTTCCGCAAAAGCGTCCGATCGAGTTGGCAGCAGAATTCCAACCATCATGTATCTTAACAAAAACTGCAATTTAATTGTCGTCGATTGGCATCATTCGTAGAGCGGATCTTGTTCAAAATCTAATACATCTGCGCTTCTACCATTCCGATATTGGTATTATTCACAATTTATTACACCCGGAACCGTTTTCTTTCAAAGAAAACCTCGGTCCACATTAAATCAAAAGTAGTGAATTTTTATGTATTATAAAAAGAAATCGGTGTATATCAACCGATTGTACGATTGCTAATACTGAGTATCTAGTTCGAATCTGGACGAACTAATAATTCTATTTCTGACCATCTCTTTTCGGAATGTACGATCAGCGAGATTTTGAATTCAATATTACAGCATTTTAGTAGTCACCCGAAGGCGACGATGGGAACTGTTTGAAGCAGAAATACCAGATTTTCCCACTTTTCAAAAACGGTTTCGCCGAGAACTGCCTGCGGTAGCTTCGAGAATCTCGGACAACGCTACCCAAAATGCACGTTTTAGGATCCGACCTCCGCTTTTTCGCGACAAGTTTGTTTTCGCCGCATAATATCGCACGGTTTGATTCACGTTTTACGCCTTTACATCAGTTTTGCGTTAAATCTCGCTTTCAAAGGTTTTTGTCCATGCCCTTCGCGCATCGTCGGGCGGAGACTGGCGCGGCCACCGAACTTTCCGGAAGAGTCCTGTCCGACCACCACCTCGACGCTTTCTATCTCCGGAAACGCCGATGGATGGATCTCACCCCTTATATATTGTGTGATATTTCTGAAATTAGACTTCAGAAATATTATAAAATGGTTTTTACTAGTTTCTTACCAGTAGTGTTAGGTTTCTCGCCACTGCGAGAAAGAATAAATGTTTTTTAAGAATTTCGATTTGTTGATCAATTTGAAGATCAACAAAATTAATTTGCTTTATTTTGCCAACAAGAATGCCAAAATTGTTACTTTCAACACCTTTTTTACACAAAATCATGATTTGTTTTGATGAATTTGACAGTGTGATTATTTGACATTAGTGTGATTTGTGCGCCGCTTGTTTATGGCAAGATAAAATTTAAAATTTGGAAACGAAAAGAATGTTTTTAAATGTTGGCAATTTGAAAAGAGAGAAAAGCAGAGAGTTGGTCTGAGAACTCGGAGACCGAATGCACGTCAGTTGGAGGACGTGAATTTTGAGATTTTTATTTGCGTTGCCGTGAAAGCGGTAAATTTTTGAGTTTGTGATTGTGCTTTCTGAAGACGGGGTCGTCTGTTTTATTTTGCGAGTTGATCAAAGTTTTTGGTTGGATTTATCGAATCTGCAAAGATAGCAAATGAAAAATTTTATAGAGGAGCCATTTTGGAGTTATTCAAGTTTGATTTGTGCAGCGAGTCAATAAGTTTGTATTGGAGTCGAAAAGAGGAGCTATTTAGGAATTATCAAAGTTTTACTTGTACGAGTCAACGAGTTTTGGATGTGAATTGGATAATTGAAAGCGCCAGCATTAGGGCAACACCTGGAATGTTAATAAGGTCAGTCGTTGAACATTTGTGCGCTAGTTTAATAAAATTTTTATTTGTGTTAAAACATTTTTGAAAAATTACTTTAAAAATTATTACCATTGTAAAGATTTACACAAGACACAGAATTGTTTGGTGGTTTAAATTTCAGCAAATGATTTCCAATTTTAAATTTAAATTTCAATTACCAAGCAAAACACAATTACACCACCTGGCATATTTGGAATTTTGTCCCAAAATCGGTTTGGCAATAAAGAAAATTTTGAAATCACGTTTCAATATTCGAGTTTTAATTGCGCTGTGGTCGCCGAACATTTATTCATTTTCAGAGCTGCGAACCTTAGAACTCACTACTGGGTAAGTCTCATAGCTCTCCGCTGATTAATCCTAGACAACTGGGTTAAATTTTTTATGGTGTTGCAACGGAATTTCTGAAGGGGCCCTTTCACAAAAACCACAATAATATACGCGCGCTTCCGTTCTCGCCTCTAAATGTATTTCGGCGCCCGAAGAAATACATATGTAGGACCTAGTCAACCGCTTTTTTGCAGGACCCAGTTCGATTTGAATGAAAATTTACGAGGACTCGGAGGAGGTTGGTTTGAGCGGTAACTGACAGACAAAAAATCCTTCCGAAGACGCGGCAGAGTTCCGCCGCGTCTCGATGGAAGCCCAGAGAAGCCCTGGCCGCAAAATTGAAATTGTCCGTAATAATTCGCGGTCTGTCGCTTTCCGGCGCCGAGAGGACGTCTTAGTCCCCGGTCGGATGGCGAACGGCGCGGATTTATAGCGTCGGGCTAGATTCGACCCGAGAGGACGTAGAAGTCCCCGGTCGTTCCTGGTCCGACGGGATTAAGTGACTGTACAGGTCCGGAAATCCCATGCGATAGTTATCCCCCGCGGGCGTGAGATAAAATGCGCAGGTGGTGGTGCATGAACACAAATCTCCGGTATTGATTTAGGCCTGAGAGGACGTAAAAGTCCCCGGTCTGAGCTTACCTGAGAGAATTAAAATACCGCGCCGAAGGCGCGGTAACTTATATAAAAGAGGTTTTTCGTCGACGCCGTCGTCGACGTCCGATCGCTTAGGGATTCGTCTTGTCGAAAGGCGACACCCCGTTGAAACGCAAGGACGCACACGGCTCGGCGAACTACCTATATGTTCATGATCGCGATAGTTATCCCCCGCGGGCGTGAGATAAAATCCAAAAGGTTTCTCGACCCGTGCGGACGTAAAATTCCCCAGTCTGAGCTTACCCGAGAGGATCAAATACCGCGCCAAAAGCGCGGTATATACGCAGATTGGTGTTACTACCTCAAACATTTTTGTTCCGAGCAACGTTCGGAAAGTTTCTCGACCCGTGCGGACGTAAAAATACCCGGTCGAATCTTCTCCGAATGGTACTTTCCCCAACATTTTGCCCCGGTCGGCAGCCCATAGGTGATAACAGTTTCCCGCGCAAGTGGAAACAGTTTCCCGCTGAAGTGAAAACAGTTTCCCGCGGAAATGAAATAGTTTCCCGCCAAAATTGGGCCCAAATCTGAGAATCGGAAATTGGGTGAGTTTCCGGTGGCAAAAGGTGATTGCAAGTGAAAAGTGAGCATGAAAGGGCAAATGAAAATGAAACGTCGGTGTTACCTTGTGGTCGGGGACGAAGAATCGCGTACTGTGCCGCCGCCTGTGTCGACGGGCGGCAAACAGAAAATAATTTTTTCCAAAATTATTTATTCGATCGATGTCGAGTCGAGACCGCGTGCTAATATTATTTACATTAACGACAATTTGTGTCGACGGGGCGGCGGCAAACAGTACGCGATTCTTCGTCCCCCGACCACATGGTAACACCCGACGTTTCATTTTCATTTGCCTTGAGCATGAAAAGGGCAAATGAAAATGAATGAAATGACGAAGAATCGCGTGCTAGTGTCGACGAGGCGGCGGTAAACAGTACACCCGACGTTTCATTTTCATTTGCCCTTTTCATGCTCACTTTTCACTTGTACTTATTATCACGTCTTATCAGCTTGGCAGCACCCAGACAAATGATCGCTTTTGCTGTAAACCCGCCAGTTCTCGGGTCCGCTCGTGTTCTATCGGTAAGCTCACCGACATTGCAGGTGATCATGCATACAAAGCAATGGTGCACCCGACACTTGTGCACGTGATAATACAATGGTGCACCCGACACCACTTGAGCACGTGATAATGCTAATGCAATGGTGTACCCGACACCGCTTTATTTTATTTTAAGGGATTTATTTTAGGCGTTCAAATTGAATTTCTATACGCGCCTCTGGCGCGTAATTAATCATCTCGGGTAAGGACTAACCCGGCAAATCTCGGAGGTTTCGGATCGCGATCACGATCCGGAAGGCTTTCTTCTTGGGCTGTAACCGGTAAATCTACTCTCAAAATGTCTCCTCGACAAAAATTTTGTCTCGTAGACATTTATCGAGATGATTCCCTCGTAAACTGCCCGCGAAATATTTTGTGATTTTTTTCGCAGGGCAGTTTCTGGGAAAAACCGCACAACGAATGAGTTCCGAGAGATTTGTAATGAAAATAGTTTTCCGCGTATTTGGCGTCCGAGAACGAAGTCCGACGGCGTCGAGCACGGAAACTGTTCGAACGAAAATTCCCGAGGAGTCGTTCGAAAGAGGCAGTTTGAGCGGTAAAAAGCCCAGAGTTTGCGACGTAGATAGTGCTCGTCGGTTCACCCTCCCGCCCGGGAGTCTGGCCGCAAGATTGCAATTGTACACATGTCCGTAAAATTTACTAAATTTGCGGTCAGCTTCCGACGCCGAGAGGACGTCAGAGTGTCCGGTCGGTGGGCGAACGGCTCGGATTTCTAGCGGTCGGACTAGATTTTGACCCGTGGGGATGTAAAATCCCGGCCTCAGCTTACCCGAGAAGTATTAAATCTACAAGCTTATTATACAAGCGTATCTTTCGCCGTCTCGTAAAACGCGATAGTTATCCCACGGCGTGAGATAAAATGCGCGATAGATGATAAAGGTGCATGGACATATCCCCCAAATTCGACCGGAGAGCACGTAAAATTCCCCAGTCGAATCTTCTCAAAGGGGGGGGGGGAGAAATAGCTTAAAATACGCGTAGTAACTTACGAAATTTTTCGTTTTCGAAGTTTTTTTTCTTCCTTCGAGATTTTGCTCCGAGTAACATACAATAAGTGATTACAGTTTCCGTAGAAATGAAACAGTTTCCGCAAAAATTAAACCGTTTTCCGCGAAAAGCGGGGGCTGGATGCAGAATTGGAAAATAAGTGAATTAACGGTCACAAAATGGAGTATTTCTCATTGGCTCCAGTTTGTCAGGAGGTCATGCAGATTCCGTTCAAAGATGTACTCGGAATTGCTCAAATCAAGGTTCTTCCTAAAAAACAGATCCGTAAAAGTGAAAACAGATTCTCGCAAAATAAAAATATAAAAAACCTTCGGAAGCGAGACATAACGTATCCGTGTATAATAAAGAGAGGCCGTAAGGAGGTGCAGGATCAGCCACGTGGGCGGCGCTATATGTCAATAACATAAAACAATTTTGAGTAATTGCTTTATCAACCACGATAGTAACTCTATCGTGGAAAAACTCTAGAGAGACACCCTAAAAAAATTTTAGAAGCCGAAAAAACCTTCGGAGCGAAACGATACGAGTATATAATAGAAAAAGGCTATAAAAGCTATAGAAGCGACCATGTAAAACACGAAATGTATTCGTGTACCTATATGTAACAGAGAAAAAACCTAAACCTTGTCCAGAAAAACAAGAGAAAAGTAAAAACAGATTCCCGTAAAAGTACAAACAGATTTCCCGCGATCAACGACAAAATAGGAGGTACCGTAACGATAGATATCGAATGAAAAAGGCGATCTCATCACGGTCCGGCGAATAAGTATCGCGAAAACAAGATTTTTATAAGACAGAAAAACCAAACTTTATTGCTTAAATTTAAGCCCAACTATTTAATTTTGATTACGTAATCATCAATTTGTTCGTAACCCACTGCACGGTGTAATTTTAAACTTAATTTAAAATTTAATAAACCATCAAAATTTATAGTAATTTTAATTTATAAATTTCATAAACTGTACTTGGATAAACTTACTTCTAACCAACCAGACTGACAATTTTGAGAATCTTCCATGTGAAATTCGGTAAATGTAATATTTAAAACTTTTGTATTGTTAGTTTGAATGATCCAAACGCAGTTAATGCGACCACTATTAACGGTACTCGATGTCGAAGGATATTTTAGCACACCGGTAAATTCTCTCAAGTGTCCCCCACAGGCTGAAATATTTTAAATTAGCTGTTACGTTCCAAAATTGTTAATAAATCAAAACCTTGTCTTTCTTCTTCGCAATTAGAGCCAGTGTATCCATTGGCACATATGCAAATATAAGATAAACCTGAAATTTCATTACAACTTGCACCATTTAAGCAAGGATTAGGTTGACATGAATCTTTACGGATATTGCAGTTGGTTCCTTAAATTTTTTGAGTAAAATGATTTCAAAACCAACTTTTAAATTAATTATTCACCAGTAAACCGTTGAGTGCAATGGCAAATGTAGGTTCCGCTTAATTGATTTGCTTCACAAGTTCCGTGGACACATGGATTAACTTCACAAGGATTTTGATTTTGCGATCGAGTGCATCCTGATGGGCCTATGCCTGTTCCAAAATATCCAGGTGGGCAACTACATTCTACATACGTTGAACTGATTCCTGTAAAAGTTCAATTTGTAATTTAAAGCTTTGTCCGATATGTTTATCAATACTTGGATTTTCGCGGCATTGAGCAAATGCATTACATCCTCCGTTATTCTGACTGCATACGCCTTGAAATGAGCACGATGTTCCCTCGCCTACATATCCAACAGGACAGGGTCCACAGACCCGAGATCCCTAAAATGCAAAACACGGTTGAAAGGTGACGATTGTCGTTACAATCTTACGGAGTTAATACAATGAACCATGATTTACACTGCACCTCCATTAAATATTTCACATTCGTTAATGTCGGTGCAGTGTCCAATTCCGGAATAACCTACAAATTTAACAATCCATTAATTTTAAACTGTCAAAATTTTAACATGAAATATCTTTTACCTGCAGGACAACTTCCACAATAAAACGAACCGGGTACGTTAATACAACTTACAGGCGGATCAACAGAACATGCGGGTCTAGTTGTTAAAGCACATTCGTCTACATCCTTGAGACATGCAGGGTTTGTACCTTCCTTTGTCCAACCCTGGAAAAATTTCATTGAAAATTGTTTTGTATTATTAACTTCGGTTACTTGATCGCAAAGACAGGTGAATCTGTGGCCTGTGGAATACAAATTCCGTGACCACATAACTCTACAGCAGAACCGTTACTACAACTTGCAGTTTGCTGGATGCAATGAATGCCAAACCAGCCGGAATTGCAAATGCACCTTGAACAAGAAAGATCTATAAAACAAGAAATTATTTAATTATTCACAATTAACTCATATGTCCCTGGTTTATTAATGCATGTAGCACCATTTTGACATCCCAAATCCGTTCCTGAAATCTAGAACATTCGTTAACATCCCTATCGCAATTTTCTCCTTCCATGCTATAGACAATGGCACAAATAGCCATCGGAACAAATCTTGACAAGTTCCACCATTTCGACAGGGATTTTCGCTACATTCATCTTTTCTTAGCAAAGCCATCAATCGATTTACTTTTCTTTCCAATGTACGCATTCTTCTGTTTAATACCGAAGAGATATATTCATTGGATTGACCCTGTTAGAAAACTGTCTTAATGCAATATTTCCAGTTTAGAAACTTACAGTGGAAACGTTCGTATTATGGTATCCACTTTCAAGATTGGATAGTCTCAATAAAATACCTCGATTTCCTTCTAGAGAACGTTTTAGGCGTTGGACTTGCACCACCGTGTCGTAATATTCGCTATTTATCTTGTTCAACGTATCTGTCGCATTTCTTGCCTATAATTTAATGTAACGAAAAATATAAAAAATAATTATAGTGTCTTTTATAAAATTTAATATTATATTACTAATTTTTAGCTATTTTTTTAAATTACTCTCGCTACCACACTAATGCCCGGTTTCACAAAGCTTTGTTAAAATATAATCAAAGATTATAGTTTTGCAACAATACGACGAAAATTAATTTTAATTGTTTTAAAATTTTAATTGTATTGGATATGTACAACAAAATAAAATTAGTTTTATGAAGCATCCCAAAATGCATTCGTATCCGTTGCAATTTAAAAATCGGTTAATAAATAAGAATTGTGCGGTTGACGGAAGAATGTTCCAATTATCTACCTAGAATCTATATCGAAACTACCATGACACGGATACTATGATAACATTTAGATAATCTAATCAAGGTTTTGAATAGAATGTTTAGTGGTCTATCTTTTCGGATTCAAAACTTTGAAGTTGAGTTTTGGCCATTATTGCTTACCGCATGGCCTACTGTACAAGTGACATTAGTTTGGGTAGAACGAGATATATTTTTTATATCAAGTTTGATAACGGTTCAATAACGCTCTAACTGTTCAAGCATTAACCCGAGCTAATAAACCTGAACTCAAAAGTACACTTTTTCTTATAAAATGGGTATACCAAACGAAAGAGCATAAAAATACAAGCTTTTTAAGATGAAGATCATTGTTGTTGGACTTGTAATAAGGCCACAATTTAATTTTGAAAATTGCAATTTTTCCATAAGAAATACATCTAAGTGTATTATTGTGTAATAAAATGCCAAATATGAAAAACATTTTGCAGACGGTACGTGTGCTGTGCCTGGGTTGACAGTGACTAGTGGTGGGGAGATACCTGTCGCTCTCTGAGATGGGAGGGATGCTTTTAGTAAGTAAAGCGCGTGTCAAAACCGCTCGGAGCCCCTGGAGCAACCCGGAGAATCGCGCAGGGGTGCAGAGAGTAGTTTTTGACAGCGCAACCACATCAGAAACGAATTCACACAAAAAGTGACTTTTTTTTCGAAAATTTGTTGTCCGATCACAAATTTAATTTTTTTATTAGCTAATTACACCTTTATCTTTTATAATTCGTTGTAAAAAACAAGATTCTGGTATTTTAAATGTTGCTACAACTCATTTTAATTACATGGCGTTTCAGTTCACAAGATGCCAATATAAAATTGATTCAATTAATTTTAAAGCGTTTTTCAAAATTATCAAAATAATCCGCAAATTTTATTTTTTGTATGCGCTAATTAGACTATCATCTTTTATAATCCACTTCAAAAATGGTCAAAATCGGAGTTCGGTTTTATTAACCGTCGACCTTGTAACGTGCTTGTTAAAATTTATACAAGTTTACGCTGCAGAAATTTCATTTGCGATGTCATTTCAAAATCGAATATTTTACTGAAATAAAATTTTAATTTTCCGATTTTATTAGTAAATCATGCATTTTGTAGGTTTTTTAAAAGTTAAATTGAAAAATTTAAGTTCAATTTCGGTTTCTCATAATAGATTTAGTAAAATTTTTAAGTTGACATTTGCGTTAATTTTTAGACGTTTCTTTGTGTGAATCTTCCTTTGCCTCGCCTGGGAAGCACTGCTAAAATTTTTTACTGCATTCTTGTTTCAAATGGACTATAGTTAAGTTTGAAGCATATAGGAAACTTAAATTAAAATTTTTAAAATCAAAAGGTAAAAAACTTATCATAATATTAATTTACATATATTTTACTTATAAGAGAAAATGAATTTCTTACCAAACTTGCAGCGTCACTCAAGTCGCCATCATTTAATTTAATTTTTCCACTTCCTTTTGTAACGAAGTGAATATCCTTATTTTCAGCCGAATTAAAAATTAAGTGTCCAGATGAAGTTATTATGCGAGGCCTGAGATTAATATTTGTTAGGTTATTTTTATTTCTTTTCTTTTACTTACTGTGGTCCAAATTCATAACACGAAACATTTATAAGAAGACATCTCTGGTTTTCATAAATTAATAAATTTAAGTTGACAGTTGCGTTATTTTGAGTTTCTTTTGTTAATTCCCTTTCTCGAGCTTTACTCACATTCTTGTTTCAAATGGACTACAGAAGTTTGAACGTAATTTAAAATTACAGATTAAAATTTTTAAAACAAAAGTTAAAAACTTATAAATCGAACAATTTTTTATTATCAGAAAATGAATTTCTTTTGATACTAAAGCCCATCTTTAATTTAATTTTTCCACTCTTTTTTAAAAGTAAATACCTTATTTTGGGAATTAAAATTAATGTCCAAAATATTATCCCTAAAAAATTTAGTTTAATTTTATTTGTTTCTTACTTATGTGCCAATTATCCGAAACATTTATAAGAAGACAGACGAATAATTATTATATCCGTGCAGTCATTTTATAAAATCGACATCATTTTGACTTACACTTACAATTGTTCTAATTTTTTTGTAAAAAATTTAAAACAAAAAACAATTCGGGTTTTGATAAAACAGGGGGTTAACCTATCAAGTACAAATAAAATTATTAATCTATAAATTAGTGTTGTTTTGATTACATTTTTTAAATGAAAACAAGAACCAAATTTAAAAAACTTTTTTGAAAGAATCTTTTTGATCTAAACTATTTAAAAAAACTATTCACAATTTTGAAATTTCCGTACAATTTTATCAAATATTTTTCAATTGCACTTGTTTAGTCTTTATTTACATATTTTGGATAAAGTAAATCTTGAGAGAAATTCAAAGCGTCAAAATTTTAATTTCTAAAAATTTAAAATTTATTGATCGATTAACTAATAAAAATTATAAATAATCGAGGTTAAAATTAATAATTTAAATTTGCTAGTGCAATAATACAAAACAGGCATCTAAAAAGCATTCAACTTTTAGGTCGTATTTAGAAACTTTTGAAAAAATTATAAATCTTTAAGAGAGGGAATCTTGACTCAAAATTATTGATCTCTCAAAGAAATTAAATAAAATAGTTATGTATAATATTGCCAAATCTGAAATTGGAGAAATTAAGGATTAATTAAAAATTTAAACAATTCTAAAAAAAAATTTTGGAATTTTTAAAAGAAAAGACGAAACACCTCAACTATATTTTCTTTTCAATGTTATTATAATCTTCCAATATTGACGCATTGTTCAAAAGACACTTTTCCCATTGAAATAGCTCACCAAGCAAAAGGGATTAATAAGTAAATTTGAGTCAAGAGGTAAAATGCTGCGTGTTGAACTGTATTTGCAGTGTAGTATATGAGTTGGCCATTACGCTAACTTCGGAGAATAAAATTGCATCTTCGGATGAAAACCAGTAACCTCGGTGAATAAAATTGTATCTTCGGATGGAAGTCTTATGTGACGGTTTAATAATATCTGTCATGTAGCAGTTGTAAAAGGTTCATGGAATGCCATTAGAGCCATTTAAAGTACAAAACGTCATTTTATAAGCTGTCGAAAGCAGTTAGCATTCTAAAGTTAAATTTCATCCTACGGGTATCACAGATTAAAGTTGGAATTTTTGCATATTCAATATTTAGCGTACACATTTCTTGGCACTTTGCACATGAATCCAAAATCTAAAAGATTAAAATAATGCCAATATGAGCAAAAGAAACTTTCATCCTACGGGAAACCTAAAAAAGAAAGATTTAGGTAATATAAAAAATTGTAATTGGGTCAAGTTGTATACCAAAACAAGCGCAATAATTTGTAGAACGATTTGCTATCCAAGTGAGGGTGGTAGATGGAAAATTGAATCTTCACCATTGTAAAATGTGAAATTGTAACCTGCAAATATGTCAGAATTATAGATTTAGTGATTAAAATGTTATTAGGCTAAGGATTTGAGTAAGATTAGTGTTGAAGGAAGAGGAATTAAAAGCTAAGTGTTATGCAAGTGGTTAGGATAGACAAAGTGTGTGAAAATTAACATGGGGTGCAACGAAAGAATCCATACTTTGACGTTCGATTATGGAGACGACCGGTGCAGTTAGAATTTTCTAACAATTTTGTTGGAACGGCTTTGAAGTCTTTAATTTTCGTGAAAGTTTCATGGACATCCGTTTGATGAATTTTCCGAACCAATAGCGTTCGAGCATTTATGGAAAAACCGATAATAAACAGTTGAATTTTCCGATTTTATGTGCCTCTCGATGCGAAAAATGCGTTTAGTAGAGCCGTTTCACTCGTCTAGTGAAGACGTACAAATTTTGCTCCTGAAAATAACAATAAAATGATAGTTAACTAAATAAAAACAATTTTTCGACACGCAGTGTACAATTACTAGTGACATATGGATAATTTAAATAATTAAGTGAATTCAAGAAAGTACGCGAAAAATAAAATTTAAAAATAAATTTTCGTACTTACCAGTGAATCAACATGTTAACGAAAAGTTGGAATGTGGTTATGTTTGAGAACTACTGATTTCAAAGTGGAGTCAATGACCTACGTCTCAACAGCTGATATTTGCACAAGTTAGTTATATAAAATTCGAACAATTATGTATTGCACCGTTGTTAATTATAATTAGTTTTAAGTAATTTTAGTTCATTCATGCACTTGACAATTTAGTTTTAAATAATTACACCATTCAACACCACACCTTATTTTTAAGTGACGATGATCATTGTAGTTTGACCTGCTTTACAATAGAACCCAGAGATACCAACAGATGTCTTTCTTTTTATAACTAACGATTCAAATAAATTTTACAATAAGCAGGATCACCATCGAGGATACAAGTTTAGTAATAATTCGTAACCATCACGTAAGTACGGTTCAACACAATCAAAATAAAATTAAATTAATAAATACTCGATTCATTTAAATAAATATTCATTTCAAAAGAAAAATATTTGTATACATTACAATTTGGCTTAACCAACGTGGACCAATAATTATTCAAAAATTGATTGTATACAATACAATATATATAGGCGAGTGGTTTACGGATAAAACCGTTTCTCGCGTCTTGCCCTCCACTCCTCTCTATTAGCCCAGTCCCCGTCCTGGAGTCCTCTGGCTTCCATCGCCTCTGTTACCTCTTGGGCCCACGTTTTTACTGGTCTTCCGCGCTTTCTTCTAAAATTTGGCGTCCAGTTCCACATTCTCTTTGGCCATCTAACTTCTCCCATTCGTTGCACGTGTCCGAACCACCTCAATATTTTCCCCTCGATTGTGTCAATTATTGAATGTTCCACATCCATTCGCTGCCGGATATCATCGTTTCGGACATGTTCTAGTCTGGAGACGGCACAACTGCGCCTCCAGAAGTCCATCTCCAAGGCTCTCAGCTTTGCTTCGTTCTTCTTATTTACCACCCATACCTCTGAACCGTAAGTTGCAATGCTCTCGACGATAGATTTGTATATAGATTTTTTTGTTTTCTTTGTTATTTTTCCGTTCCATAGTATGGGGTTCAGCTGCTTAATAGCTCTTCGTCCTTGGCCTATTTTATTTTGTATATCCACGTCACCATTACCAGAATTAGAGAAGGTAACACCCAGGTACTTAAAATTTGTGGTATGTTTGATCACGTCTGTTTCGATGTTCAAATCTTCGCCACTTTCGCCAACTACCAGATATTCGGTCTTTTTTGTGTTGATAGTGAGTCCCACTTCTTGTACTCCTCCGTCAGCTTCCTCAGCATTTAATTGGCATCCAATTCGTCTCCAGCAACCACGACCTGGTCATCCGCAAACAGGAGGGTAAATAGAGTTTTGTCATCTGTTTGAATGCCCATATTTTGGCACTTTTTTATCCACTGGAGCAAAGCTTCGTTCAAATAAATTTTAAAAAGTGTCGGCGCCAAACAGCACCCCTGTCGTAGCCCTTTTGATACTTGGAACTCTTCCGATTTTTTGTTGCCCATCTTTATACTACTTACACATTTTGTATATAAATTTTTTGTTGCTTTTACGTATATCTCCTTAACACCCATATTCCGCATGCAGTTCCACACCTTATTTAGTGGAACGGTGTCGTATGCTTTGTGTAAGTCAACAAATACTAAAACTAGGTAAAATTTATCAGGTCTTATATTAAGCCCACAATTCAATTTTGAAGTTTACAAATTGCCATAAGAAACATATGGAAGAGAAATTATTGCACCATATTACAATTAATCTGTTGACGGGACTGTATTTTAAGTTACTTCTAACTTATAGTAAACTGGAAAGCCACAAAGAACCTTATCAGATCGAAAGCACATATACCTCCATCAGGACAAACTGCAAAAGTTGGGCTAGAAGCAATAAATAAAAAGCTGACACCTTTGCCCAACATTTGAAAAATGTGTTTCTACCCCTACATAGAAAGTGCAATCCAAATCAAGAGGATCATATTCATAATTTCTGAACACACCCTACCAAATGGACTTACCAATTGAAAAAATCAAAAAAAAAAAAAGAAGTACGCCAAGTTATTCGTCACGAAATTTCACCAAAGAAAGCACCAGGTTTTGATCTCATTGCAGGCAAAATACTGCAAAAGCTACCTAACCTCTACCTAAAAATGATAACAATATTATTCAACGCTGTCCTGAAGCCAGGCTATCTTCCTCTACAATGGAAAATTTCACAAATTTTTATGGTTTAAAATCCAGGTAAGAATACTGTGTCATCTTATTGACCCATCAAGCTACTCCCTCTACTTTCTAAGGTGCTTGAGAAGATTTTACTAATGAAACTCCATCACATATTTGCTGAAAACAATACCTTCCCGAATCACCAGTGTAGTTTTCGACGGGGTCATTCAACCATCGAGCAGGTCCACAGAATCGCGACCAAAATACGATCTGACCTGGAATCAAAAAGATACTGTCCGTCAGTTTTTTTGGACGTATCACAGACCTTGGATAGAGTCTGGCATGATAAACTCCTATATAAAATCAAAAAACTTTTACCATACACGTACTTTCTAATACTGAAATCCTATCGACATTTCTTTGTGAAACAGATGGATTCTACATCGGATTTGCTCCCCATAGAGTCCGGTGTACCCCAGGGAAGCATCTTGGGACCTATCCTGTACCTCGTATATACAGCAGATATGCCGACTGATGTAAACACTACTCCCGTTACGTTTGCTGACGATATGGCCATAATGGCATCCAGCTCACAGATCGAAGTAGCCACGAAAATGCTACAAAACCACATAAACAAAATCTGCAATTGGTTTGAACTATGGAGAGTTGGAGTGAACAAGAGTAAATCCATCTCATTACCTTGCCCTGTAATCACATTTAATATCCAACCAATTCCTCGGTCCGAGGTAGTAAAATATCTGGGAATACACCTTGATCGTAGACTAACATGGGCTCACCACATAAAAACCAAGCAAAGCCAACTTAAACTATCCAAAATGTACTGGGTTGATAAGCATAAACTCCACACTATTATTGGAAAAGAAGCTATAAAAATATACAAGATAGTCCTTAAGCTGGTACGGACTTATGGGTTACAGCTGTGGGGGGCTGCGAACACCTCAAATATCTCGAAAATACAAATTAATATATCAAATTAAAGTGCTGAAAATAATTGCTAATGTCCCCACCTAGTACCCCGGCAGAGTAATATACGAGCAATTGAAGATTCCAACAATTCAAGAGAAAATAGGAATGCTCAATGAAAGGTACCAACATCGATTACAAGACTATGTATTTCAATTTATTAGCCAAGTTTGACTTAACCCACCGCAAGTGAAAAACTAAAGCGACGGGACCCGCTGGACCAACTAAATACCATGGAATGATGATACTGAAATTCGATTCCTAGAATAGTCTGCGGAACGGAAAAGCCAATATTACAATAGTGAGCAACTGGACAATCTCTTGCATGTTTTCTTCTACATAGTCATATAGAGTTGCTTATTTGTTATATATAATAGATTGTAACATTAAAGGATTCAATAAAAAACCTTATAGTAAACGGAGCCTAATAGTATGATACAACATGATGTGCTCAACAGTCGATTATCGCAACCTTCGGGTCAACATCCATATACCGCGCTCAGGGATATTTTTAATTTTTAATAATAAATTTTAATAATAATATTAAGAATAAGAAAAATCGTCCTTAAGGCGTAAAAATCTCTAACCTTAGGTAATTGAGAGCTTGGTGAAAACCAAATTTGACATACAAGTTTCTTATCTCAAAGTTAGGGAACTCCTAACGTTAGGAATTGGTTGGTGAAAACGGGCATATGAATCTGTGGTTTATCTGCATTTAGAGAACATTGCGGTAATGTTTTTTCACATGTTTTTTCATAGATATTTTTTTAACCCCGTTTATTATTTACAAACTGCTACATTATATTATAACATTCAGTAAATTTTTTGTAGATAATTAATATGTTAAGGAAGCACCCATTGGCACCTCTTCCTCTCCCTCACTTAATAATAATCATTATTAATATATATTAATATTACAATAAGATAGTGAAATACATTTTAACTATTTTAAAAATCAATCACTAGAGTTGAACCTATCGGATAAATCTAACGGTTTGTATCTTTTTCGTTTTCGCGAATGATTACTAACTTCCAGCAAACCCACCGCTAAGCTATATGGATGAACACTAAGTCTGGCTTGATATTTTTCACTAAATTTTGCGATTTCACTTCTAACACTACCGACGTTAAGATCGTTGTGAGTAACATCGTTTGGGACGTACCAAGGAGCATCGGCAATTAAACGCAGCACTTTTGATTAAAATCTCTGGAGAATTTTGATGTTTGAGATGCTCGCTGTACCCCAGAGTTGGATTCGTAAGACCAAATCGGCCTCAAGATAGTATTGTATAATAGTACCTTATTTTCAAGTGTTAACTGTGATTTTGCTCCAATCAGCCAATACATATTTCTAAACTTAAGACTCAACTGTTTTTTCTTTATCCAGATATGCTCCTCCAAGTAAGCCTTTGGTCGAGGTGCATGCCAAGGTATTTAGCTACATTGCTTTGTGGTAATATTTGTCCGTTTGGAGTTACTGGGGGACATGTGTTTCTCTTCATTGTGTATGTGAGCTGTACGGATCTCGTTTCACTTGCTCTGACGCGCCATGTCGTTAACCATGCTTGGAGTTTTAAAAGGTGATCTTGTAGGTTTCTTGAAACTTGGGTTGGATTGTAGTACGAAGTCATAACTGCTGTATCATCCGCATATGTTGCAACAGATGTCCTGGTAGTAGTTGGTAGGTCCGAGGCGAACAGTAGATAGAGTATTGGGCCCAGAACGCTGCCCTGAGGAACTTTCAATTGGATCGGGTAGAAAACAGAAAGCTCGTCCTGAAACTTGACTTGAAACATTCGATCGAGGAGGTACGATTTCAGAATTGAATAGTATGTGTGTGGTAGTTTTAGTCTTATTTCATAAAGCAACCCAGATGTCATACTTTATCAAATGCCTGTGTAATGTCAAAGAAAGCAATAGTACAAAATCTTTTTTCCTCGTGGTCTTGATTTATGATATTTACGACTCGGTGCACCTGCTTGATGGTGGCATGCTGTTTCCTGAAGCCAAACTGGTGTCTTGGGATTACTTTTTCTCTCTGCAAATACGGGTATAATCTTTGCAGTAGCAATTTCTCAAATATTTTAGAAAGAAGTGGCAGCAAGCTAATGGGACGATAAGATATTGTCTTTTCAGGTGGTTTCCCTGCTTTATGGATAAGGATTATCTGAGCTACCTTCCACTGCAAAGGCACCATTTCCAGTGGGAGTACTGCGTTAAAGAGACATGTTATTATTTGTACTCCTCTTTCTGGAAGCTGCTGCAGGATTTTGCCAGTGATGAGGTCATATCCTGGTGTTTTTGGGGTTAGTCTTCTGTATAATGGAAATTACCTCTTTGATTTTGAAGGGTTTTATAGGAAAATCTAGTTAGAATGGCGCTTTTAATAGTTGGGTAATTTTTCCTTCCATTTCGAGGTCTCCCGGGGGAATGGTGAAACACATCCGCTACGTGCTCAGCAAAAGTATCACATTTTTCGCAATTATTTCTAGCTCAACTTTCATTTGATTTTCGTAGTGGGGGAACTGGTACAGCTGTTCTTTTTAATTTTTTTGTTGCCTTCCATAACGAGTAGTCTGTGGCCTCCGCAGGTGTAAGACTTGTCAGATACTCCTGTATTGCTTGGTTTTTACTTTGTTTTAACAAATTTTCAACGGCCTTGAAGCCCGATTTAGTCTATTTTATCCCCAAGAAATCTAGTATTCTGCCAAGTTTTTCTGAGCCTTCTCTTTTCCGCAATTGCCGATTTGATATCTATCGATCATGTGTCATGGTTATCGAAGCTTCTCAATACCGGGGTCGAATTCCATGCAGCACCTTGAATTGTGTTGTTTATATGCTCCAATGCTCCCATTAGATCATGCTCAGTTTTAGTGATATTGATGTTGTCATGGACCAGCAATTTAAAATTTTCCCAAACTGTTTGTCTGTTATACAGATGCGGTGTGCTTAGTTTTTAAGTACTTTCGATTGCAGTGTAATTAATATTGGTAAGTGGTCAGATAATAATTCCAAGCAGGACTGAGCATCAAGATAGTTTTTTAAACCTTTAGTAACACAAAAGTCGATGACGTCAGGTAATTTGTTTCTGTCGGTGGGCCAATATTTCATAGATATAATTATGATGTATAAGTATTGTATTATATTATGTTTATTTTATTATTCTTTTTATTTGGCTTTATTTAGAAATGTGCATTTATTTCATATCATGTTTATTATTTAATCAAAATAACAATATTTTTGATATTGATATAAAAAAATGTCTTGAAGACTAAAGCTGCTCAAAGTAGTTTCTCAGTAGTTAAATTATTATCAGTCTGTGTTACAATTTCGTTTGTTTTATTTGTGATAACTTAACAGAGTCAATTTCTAATTTTAAGAAGAATTTCGTTATATTTTATTTAATTTAGGTGAAATAATAAGTTCCAAAGCATTGCCAAATTATTTGTGGTTGATTTTTATCGCTAAGAATTATAATCATATACAGGTTATTTCTGAAATTTATGATTAATTTGTTTAATATATTTTTGTCATTTCAAATTTACAATTTTAGTAATACAATAACAACTGAGCTAGGCTAAAGCTAGTGCAAACTGGTAAAAGTGCAAAACCATATTATAGGTAGCAATTTTACGTTTGACGTAAAACCATAGCAATATATAGAACGTTTGTTTAATCGGTTGTTTATTTTACAAAAAATTATAATAATATATCATATTATGTTATTTTAAATAAACGCAGCTTATCTTGCACAGGAACGTAAACAATTGAAGATCAAAGTGAACTTCAAACAAAATTATACAAAATTATGCGCTGTGTGGACAAGATTAACATAATATAAATATTCAAGTACTTTATTGTTACAAAACTTTTCAACTAATTTTTACTATTTCACAGTAGGAATTAATGGATAACTTTAACCATCCCGCAAGGGAATCCAATATTTTAACAAGGCGAATATATTTTCCAAAATTTTTTTTGTGTAACCAATTTGTAATAATTGTAAATTATGTGCATAATTAAATTTACTTTTCAGATGGTTTCGAAAAATATGTTCAGAAAGTGTAAAGCATAATTTCCATGTTACCGATCTCTACGAATGCCTATCTGCTGACAAATCAAGTGTATTAACTAATTCGCTAGAAAGTAATTGGAATTATGAAGTTATTCGAGCCCAAATCAAAAACAAAACTCCAAGTTTACGACGAGCTATTAGAAAAACCTTCTTCTTCCGTTATGCATGTTATGCAATATTGTTTTTCTTTCAATCAGGAATACTGCTGTAAGTACATTCTAAACTAAAAAGAATTGTAGGTAATAAAGTTCAAAAAATTTAGACCGTTGCAACCAGTTCTTTTATCACAACTTTTGCATCAATTTTCTTCAAAACCAAATGAAAATGAAGTTCAATATCATGTGGAAATGATGTATATCTATGGTGTATCAATTATTTTGGTTAATGGTATATCGATATTCTTGAGTAATCACTTACTGTATGTTTTCAGTCGCATTGGTATGCAAATTAGGATAGCATGCTCAGCACTTATTTATAGAAAGGTAACGTAGTTGTGTACTTTTCGGTTTCAATTTAAAGTTTTTCTTAGATTTTAAGGTTAAGTAAGAAATCTTTAAATACATCTTCAGCAGGCCAGGTTATAAATTTGCTTTCCAATGACGTCAATAGGTTTGATATATTAGCAACAGTATTTAACTATGTATGGATTTCCCCATTGGTGTTAATGATATCAGCAGCTTTCGTATGGTACGAAATGCAAATTCCTGGAATTGTGGGACTCGCCATATTTATACTGAGCATTCCATTTCAAGGTATGTATAAAACGTTCTTTTCACAGTTTGATATTAGATCATATTATGTTATGAATGTATTTAAAGAAAATTTCCGTTTTATTGGTTTTCTTTTAATTCTTAACGTAAAATACAAACCGCGATACAAATAGTTTACTTAAGCCATGTATTTACTAGGCAACAATTGACGCGCAACATGACGCGCAACATGTTGCTCAACATGATGCGTAACGATGCGGCACATTTGTTTAACAATGTTGTCTGACCACACAACAATGACTACATTGATAAAAATGTGCCGCAACGTTGCGTATGTCATCTGCGTATGCCACTACCTGTGCCTCTTTATTAATTATTGTACCACTTATTTCTACCTTTCTGATTATTATTTCCAATATTATGTTAAACAGGGTTGATGACATCGCATCCCCTGTCTCACTCCTGTATTAATTGCAAAGTCTTCTGTTTCTCCGTAGGCTGTTCTCACGCAAGCTCTGGTGTTCTGTAGCGTCATACGCGTAAGTCTAATCAATTTGTTTGGTATTTTATTTCCTGCATCGCTATTTCCAACTCGTTTCTGTTCACTTTGTCGAAAGCTTGCTTGAAGTCAACAAAATCATATTCATATCGATATCGTGCTCTCGACTTTTTCTAGAATTTGCTTTAATACGAAAATTGCATCCACAGTTGATCTTCCTCCGTGAACCCACACTGGTACTCCCTATCGCTTTCTTGGTGTATTCTTTTAGCCTGTTGTTTATCATTGTCGACATTACTGCCTGTACTGCTGGAGCACCTGGATGGGGAAGTCCAGACACCCGGTTTTTTTATCTTGTTTAGTTTTTTGGGGATTGGGCTTGCTCTTTTTTTAGTTTCAGTGTGCCAGTCTTCCCATTCCACACATAGATCTTATCTCCTTTGAACATTTTCTGATATCCAATTTTGAATTTTTTTCCATCTCTAGTTTCGTTTTTGGCGATAGTCCATATTTTGTTTTGTATGTCCATCTCCTGATTTGTTAGATCTCTTTCGATAAGCGTCTTGGTGCCCATCAGCTTCTTTTTATGCTCCATTACTATCTCTTTCTCTCTGGTGTTCCTGAGTTTCGCTACTATGACTCGATTATCTTCCGTTTTTCCAATCTTGAAAGCATCTGTGACGTTCACCTGTATTTGCAACCCTCCATTCAAAAATTCCTCCACCTTCTCCCGTGTTATTCTTCCTATTATTGGAATGTTTTTTATTATTATATTTGACGCCTTTTTTCTTTTCATATCTTTCTAATTGTTTTTCCATCGAAGCTATCTTTTCTTCCTGATTCTCTGCTTTATTTTGCACTTCTTTAATCACCTGCTTAACTTGGTTTACTTCCTCATTCCAGTTTGCCTCCATTCCATTTAGTTTTTCTTTTATATCCTTGATCTCTTGGTTGTTCTCTTTGAGCCCGCTGCTGACCACAGTTGTTAATTTTGCGATCATGTCCTTCAGTTCCTTCAGTTCGGCCATGTCCTTCTCCAAGTTTTTATTTACAGTATCTTTGGTTGGTGATTGTGCTGTTTTCTACTTCTCTGGAATGCGCTTCGTTCACTCTCAGTTTCTTCTTTGCTCCCTTCTCTTCCTCTCTTTTCTCTTTATGTATTCTTTTATTGAAGGATTGCTATTGGATCTGCCTCTTTCCTTGTTCTTGTCGCTCATTTATTCACCGTTTGTTTTTCGCTTGTACTTGTACACCAACTTTCTTCAGTTTTGTTATCGAAGATTGGTAGTTCTTGAATGGTTTTTCCTCGGTCTAAAAATCTGTGCGTGATGTGTTCTTAACCACTACAACCAATTAATTATATCAGCGTCAGCACAAAACCCCGAGTCAACCCCTTGAAGGATTTTGCGCTACTGTTCACAGATTGACAAAGATTACAGTGTTAATACCTTAATTGTTGCTCCTTCTTTATTCTTAGCGGTTTGAAATGTTTTTCTCCAGTTCGACAAAATTTCGTGTGTGTTGTGTTGCCTAGATCTTCATGTAATGGTAAAATAACCTCAAACTTTTATCAGTATACTTCGTGTTTCCGTGAAAACCTCAGTGACTGTGTCCTTCGCTTCACCCACACGTTTCCTGCCTGAAAAACTTCCTCGGATCTCAATCCTACACAAAAACTCAGCCTTACTACGCAGTAACTCTGAAAATCACAGTTTTACTAGCACTACTCCAATATTAATTTAATTTAATTTAATTTACCAACAATATTAATTTTATTATGACCGACAAACACAAAACCAAGCTCTTAGTAAATTGTTAAACCCAAACACAAGACAAAGTACCCTTTTACCCACGCCAACAAACCAATATGACATCTCGAACAAAGGGATGAAAACGGCTGGTCGAAGTTATTGATTATAAATCATATAAAATAAACAAAATTACTTACATGTAGACTTTCACAAATTTAGATATTAAATCGTTATCAATTAGTATTGAAACTTACAAATCTGATTAAATTTATTTCACACTGATAGTTTGCAACGATTAATCTGGTCGACTTACTCGTTCAAAGGTTCAGGTCTGAATGACCGTTATCTCCCGTATCATCACGCATCTACTTCTATGCCATCTGGGGTAATAACCAAAATTGACAAAAGACTCCTACTAACATAGTGAATTAGAATGATTTCTGATAATACTTATTTCCCGTCGTGCCGAGATGGCGTGAACTGTACAATTTAACTGACTTTTAATTTTAAGTCCCGCGAATATTTGAATAGAAAAAAATAATATTACAGTATGGAAAATTTTACATAAATATCAGTACTATTCATATGATTTATATCCGGTGCATGTATTGGAGAATGGAGATTATGGACTAAGATTAATTTTTTTCAACTACTCACGAGGACAAACGAATCTACAAAGATTTCTGCAAAGATTTATTTACCGACGAGGTGCAGTTTACAAGAGATTATGTAAACAATTGTAGAAATGAACATTGGATAGGCATTATAAAATCCTATGAAAAAAACTTGAGATATGACATCAGCGACGTTTTAGTGTAAACTGTTGGTGTGTAATGCTGGGAAGCCAAATTATAGGATCTTATTTTTTTCCACAAAACATAAGGCTTGCATCCAGCAGATACCTAAACTTTTTAGAAAAAAATCTTTCATTATTGTTAGATGATATTCCACTGGTATCAAGACAAAGAAAATATGGTTTCAGCATAACGGTGCGCCGATACATTTTAGACGCTAACGGAACATCCTTATAGCGTAAGACCTTGTATTTGAAGTTGGGATGGTGTAAGTCCGTTTTTCATCTTCAAAATTCATTGATTTTGATCATCCACCCACACTTTATTTCCCCAGTTTGAATTGGCAGACTCGCATTTCTAGGTTCCCACTACTTCTCAAAATTTACTTATAATTTCAAATAAAAATTCACTTAAGTTGAAATCATGAAATTTATTCAAAATTTTAAATTTGTATTTTTTATTTTTATTAGGATTACATTTTACATTATAAATTGTATAGTGCAAATATTTGGTCACATTGAAAGACTTAATATTCCCATTTCACGTTGGTATCTTAAAAAAATGTGTTACCTCTTATTGCATTGGTTATCAAAAAAATTATTACCTGCGTTTACAGCTGCGAAATGGGCAACCCATCCCGATCCTGTATTGTTTGCAGTACTAGTGTATGAAAGACTCATGTGGTTGTTTTCAGATTTCAAGACCGCAGGATTGTCCTGTTAAAAAAAAAGATATGATATTGTGTTGATATAATTTGTCGCAAAACATACCGAAGAACAGAAGTGATGGATAGTCGAATCGCTGTTATCCCAATGGAAAGTTTTTACATCGACATAATTTTGAGTGCACACTCCTCCTACATCAAACACTGAAACATAAAAGGAGTTTTGTCAAAATTTCAGAAGAAATGCTTGAATATTTCCTTACCTGAGAATTTAAGCATCACTTGCATGCCTTGTGGAACCATTATTTCCCAAGTACATGTTTTTCCTTTTCTGTAGGGAGCTGGATACATCGGGCTTGTAAACTTTCCAAGATAGTTATAAAAAATTCCACCACATCCTTTACCTGTAAAGTATATAACAGTTAGATAGGTTTTCAAATTTAGCGCTTTTTGAGATTAATTTAAATTTAATTTATTTCAGTAGATTTCGTATCATACTGTATATTTTAAATTTAGATTTATAACAATCTGTCGCACCATCTCGATACAAGTATACGTTTCTTTTTTCAGAGTTTATTATATAAAAAGGATTTCTTTAGATTTGACAATCAGGTTGAAAAGACCAATAATAAATGTCATGCTTGTAATATTATTTTTATATTCAAATAGTCGCGCGGTTTAAATTTCAAGTTGATTTAAATTAAGCGCGTTGTTCAAACATAGGTTACGCCATCTCGGTACGGTGGGATCAAGCAAAGGGCTTCTTTCTGGTTCACTTCACTTGTGCGTGGGCTTTTGTTTGAGTTGTACGTTTGTAATGATTGTTGTTATTTTCAACAGTGCTTAAAAATACAATTTACAAATATTTTGCAATTATTAATATTTAAAATACTTATTATTTCAATTCAACTTGTGTGAATAAAATTACTGTAAGTACTGCTTATCTAATTTATATGATCTAAAATCAATAACTTTGATTACTAAGGGACAATCCTTTGTCCGTTGTGTGTATGCCAAAACCTCCCAGGAAAACCAAAACCCAAATTTCTTTAAAAAGGGATGGGAGGTATGGAGAGGCTTATGTCCAGCAGTGGATAAATATGGACTGACTAAGAAGCAGAAGGAGAACGCAAATGTTACAAAATATATTTAACTCACCTTCTTTAGTAGATGTGTATAGAATGTCATAATCTCCATATACTGGCGAAATTGTACGTATGAATAAATAATTTGTTACTTTTGAATATATGGAATTTGGTATTTCGTACCCACAGAGTGTTGCCATTAATGTATCACTTTTGGAATCACCGTCGTATATCTAATATTTTAAATAAATTAAAATTTACTCAAATTTCCAAAAAATGTAAAAAAAATTACCTGCATAGCATTGTCGGAACATTCAGGATTATCATGGATCATAAATTGCATGAAATATAAGGAAATTGTATGGTTTTCAGAAACATTAATTGAAATATCACAGTTGCCTTGAAAATGTGAATTTCTGATTCTACCTTGTACTGATGTATAATTTCTATTGCACCCTAAAAAAAAAAACTTATAATCGATTTAGTCGTAACAGTTACATCCGTTGAATGTCCATGCCGTGGAATTCAGTTCGATGCCAAAAGAAGGCAAGGAGATTGTTTCAATTTGTCACCGGAAGGCAGCGGCAAATCACAGAAGCATTAACTACCACATTATGCTTAAGAAAATCTTCTCGATTAAAAGTTAATTATTAGACTAAAATTTTCAAAATGAATAGGTTAAATAAACAATAATAAACAAAAGAAAAACGTATTGCCATTCGATACGATTTTTGAACCATGAAGTTTGAAATATACTCTTGATAATTGCGTGTTAAGAATTAACCTACTTAAGAACTAATTAAATAGGAAACTCCAATATGTTATTTTTAGCTTAGACGAGTAGATGGCTGTAGATATTACTTAAACCTTCGATGTCAGTTTTTCTGTTCATTGTGTTCATTTTTCTTTTGATATACTACATCATTTTGTGTGGAAGTCGATTATTATAATTGGTGCCGATTTGATTATCTTGGTATTTATAAAATAACATTATGTCCATCGATTAAGATATGTTCAGCAATTACAAATTTAAAGCCACGTATTTACTAGGCAACAATTGACGCGCATGATGTTGCGCGGCAACGTCTCGCGCTGTCGTGCAACGTTGCCTAACATGTTTCGCGTCAATTTTTGCTTGGTGGAAATATACGTTTACCTATTCATTTTGAAAATTTTAGTCTAATATTAATTTCAAAGGTTAATAATATTATAATATATTTTCAATAATTTTGAAAGTTCATTACATTGCCAGTGGCTTGGATACCACGTTGAATTGCAGATTTCTTATTACATTTTGCGCGCAAACCACACTCTTAAAAAAAGTAAATATTACTAACCTGCAAGTCTATATTCCATTCTAAATCCCTTCCATGAGATCTCCAGTGCCACTAAAAATGACACGACGGCTTGGTTTTGCCCGCTATAGTAATCGAAAGCTAATGCGTGCCTACCGCAATATGGATGAATGCCAACAGGAACCTGCGACATCTTCAAAAAAGCAAAGAATAATCAAGCTATCATGTTTAACATGTTTACTTACAGTGTATACATCACGTTGTGAGGAACCGGCAAAACAGTAGCCGTGCCTAAACCTTCCGAAATAATCTTTTGCTCTAAAAATAGTGCCTTTACATAAATTATACGCAAAACATAAAATTGTACCTGATCCGAGATTTCGACTTTGTCACTTGAGCAAGTTTCTCTCAGAAATTCTTGATCGGTAACATTTACTAAATCAAAGTCCGTGAAATGAAAATCAAACAGATTTCTAGAACCATCGGATTTAAATATCCAACTGCATCTGACATTATCGGGATACGAGTTTGGATATAATGGAGAGGTTATAACTTTCGTCACATTGGTTACGTTCAATACAGAGGGTCCACATATTGCTAAAACATCGCAATGGGCATTTTGTGTTTTTGCCGTTTTTTTTACTTACATGTAACTTTTTGTACAGTAACTTTAAATGGCTTCGTACTTGATGATTGCATTGCATTAAGTCGTATCCAAGCAGAGTGACTGGATGTAGTCACATCAGGTGGCACATTATTGTCGCATAAGCGAGTTATTAACTCCGATACTGAAGCAGCTCCGTCTCGAATCTAAAATTCACAAACAAATTATGAAAATTAATAACTGCCCGCGCTTGTTTTAGGAACAAACTCAAAAAGTTTCTTTCAGGACCAAACTCAAGAAGTTTCTTTCGGCGTTTCTCATTAAACACCTTCGGAAGGGACTCCACTTGGTCAGTTATCAACAAAACAATTCTCGGCCTCATGCGTCAGGACAATTTACATTTAAACCAGCCCTCGGTGACTTGTTTCTGACGAAAACTGCCCGTGTGTGCTATCCCAGCGGGTTGTTTACGAAGGAATTAACTCAAAAGACGGCTACGAGAGATAATGTTCGGTTACAGACCAACGGAAGAGACTTCCCGTTTGCGACGATAACGTCCCAATTAAAAACAATGGCGAATCCGGAGGCATACTAAAATCCGCGCGTTGCGTGGAGTGTCGTTTAGGTTACCATGGCACTGGCAACTCTCCGCGCAGTTTTCGATTCAACCGCGCCGCGGATCGATAACGACACTAGTAAAACCGGCGTTCGGTATCCGCACGTCGTGCGAAGTTGTCGCCGTGGCGATGCTTTGCGTGTTCTCCGATCCAAAAAACATGCGCGGAGGATTAATAAATAGTAAGCTTTATTGTCACTGAAGTTATACAAATTCATATGGCGTGACTAACCTGCAATTCAGGCACGACCAAGATGTCCTCATCCAACGCTCAAAAATTCTGCCGACGCCCTAGTGATCCCCCACTAAGTGTCAGATCGAATACGCCAAAGTAAGACTATATTTTTACGGGTACTAGGTGATTTCATCTCCGGTAACTTGGTCCCCGGTAATTTGATCCCCTGGTAATTTGGTCTCCAGAATTTTACCCCTCAATAATTAGATATCTTGGTAAATTAATCCCTGGTAATTTGATCCTGATAATTTCGCCCATAATTTTACTCCCGGTAATTTTACTTCTCGGTTATTAAATCAATTACCTGGTAAATTGGCCCTCGGTAATTTCATGCAACAGTTAACCTAAGCTCGACCAGTGAATCTTTTTAAACAGCCCTAATTATAAAAAAACGGATCTGTCACAATATTGATACCACGATTTAAACTTTTTCCGATTGATTATTAATTTTAGAGTAAATCCGAGATTTGTAGTAGTTGCGTTTATCAAAACGGAGCGTCCGGAGCGGAGGATGCCGGTCAGAAATTTTCCGGACTTTACTTACTAAAAATATCCCCCTAGATCGGTCCTACTCAACAAAGTGTGCTACTAGAAGGAGGTGGATCTCCTCGATGTGGGAGTAAGACTTAAACTCTAAATTTTTGCAATAGGTGAAATATCGACGGCTAAATTACCAGGAACCAAATTACCAGGGATGAAATTAACAGAGAATCATCTCGATAAATGTCTACGAGACAAAAATTTGGGCGGACAAATTTCTTTCGACAAATTTTTGGCGCGAAGACATTTTGAAGCGGATTTACCGGTTACAGCCCAACAAGAAAGCCTTCCGGATCGCGCGACAACGTCCGTCGCGCGAGGAGGGACGGGCTGGAACCCTGGCTCTGCAATAGCGTATATTAAAAATGAAAGTCGAATCTGCAGGCATTCGGTTTCCGTGCGTCGTGCTGGAACGTCGGCTTAGGTTACCACGCCGTGGCGGCGCTCTGCGCGTCCTCCGATCCGAGACGCATGCGGTGGAGACTTATAAACTTACAAATCCGACATTCGGTTTCCGCGCGTCGCGTGGGGTCGTCGTCTTAGGTTACCACGCCGTGTCGACGATCCGCGCGTCCTCCGATCCGAGCCGTCCGAGATTTGCCGGGTTAGTCCTACCCAAGATGATTAAAGACGCGCCGGGGGCGCGTCAAATGTTTTTCTTTGAATTGAACGCTTGAAAATTCTGCCGGCGCTAGATTTATCCCCTTTTAGGCGTGTGATAAACGGCGTCGAGTAGGACTACTTTTTGTAATTTTGAACGTTTGAAAGTTCTGCCGGCGCTAGATTTATCCCCTTTTAGACGTGAGATAAACGGCGTCGAAGTGGAACTATATTTTGCTTTGGTCCAAATTTTTAGTCCGCCAAGACATATCTCCGAGCAAGATGCGAGAGCAAATTCCCGGGATTTAACCATATAGTTTCTATAAAACCCGAGAGCAGATTCCCGGCTTTTGGAAGCAGATTCCCGGGATTTCATCGTTTCTAGGCGTTCTGTAATGGTTTGGCGGGCTGTAACAAGGAGATAAAATTACCGGGGACCAAATTACTGAGGGTTTAATTTACCGCCTACAATTTTTATGTTATTATTTATGGTGTTCTCCGATCCGAGACATCATGGATTTATCAGATCCGTCTTATCGGAGAGGATTAAACCACGCCTCGGACGCGACCAAAATGTTCTCGTCGAACACTCGAAAGTTTTGCCGACGCGACAGTTATCCCCACTAGTCATCAGATAAAATGCGCAGAAGTAATAGTATATTTTAATTTTTTAAATTTTTATCGGAGAAACCTCCGAGCACAATTTTAGCTGGAAGCAGATTCCCGGGATTTCAGGGGAAAAGTGAGTTCTCCGATTATCTGACGGATTGTAACTCTTAGTAACAGAGCAGGATTAGAATTTAAAGTTATATTTCGGAACGACAATATTGGATGTGTACCTCAAGTATATGGCAACTGCACGTTTGTTTTCCAAATGTCGTGCTTCTATTTTCTGAACAAGGAACCAAATGAAGTTCGTTAAAATGAAACTTCAAAACGTTATCGTTCTCTGTCGTTATTTCCCAATGACACTCCAAATGTGACAATCCTACGGGAGCTTCAATTATTGCGGTGTCGTTAACAATAATTGTTCCACCACAACCAACCGTGTGCCCTGAAATTTGTGTATGTCGATTAGTTTCCGATTCACTTAACCACTTATAATTACGTACCGTAAGTAAAATAAACCTCGGCTTGAAATCCTTCGAATGAAATCCTATGGTCTGTTGCCATATACAAAATCATCGAATTTGATTTGGATTGAATAATAGGTGGATTGGATGTTAAGTTTCCACATAATTTAGCTAGCCTTGTGCTCTCGTTAAATGAGGTTCCATCATAAACCTCTACAAAATCGTGATAGCACTCGCTTTGGAATTCCAAATTCAAATAATTAAATCTGCAATAAATTACGGCGTTGCTCGGTTGTTTTGGTGATCGAGGATAAAATTACTTACCTGACTACAACATTTTTTGCTTTCTGGAGCGGTTATATTCCAAAAGCATTTTAAATAACTGGAATAACCCTGAATTCCATTAACTTCGCTAGTCGGGGAGGCTATCTGAGAAGGTACCGTGATTAAACCTCCACAAGCTGAAAACTGTTATTTAAAAAAAATTACAATTTTATAAATATTTGATTAGTTACTTTCGATTTTGTAAGAGAATTTAAAACCACTTTTAACTACATGAGGATCTGTGGCAAATCTGATTATTACGCCATCACGTACGTGCAAAGGTGCAGGTTTTCTTCACCGCAGTAAGGCCGAGTTAAACTTCCTGAATTAGAAATTATTTGACGAGGCATGTGGTGGTGGTAGTGATCAGATTTTATTATGGTTACGTTATCAAACGCACAAATAGAATCTAGAAATTTGTTTATTAAATCAAATACATGCATATTTTAAAAAGGTAGAGAGATACCAGGTTCCAGATTGAAATCTTCAAATACTAAATTGATGTTGTTTCCTAGCGACGTAATGTTGTAAGAACATACCAAACTATTGGCGTACGCGTTTGGATAGCCTGGACTTACAATATACTGGGTTTTCTGGGTAGCTTCGAAATTACCACCGCATTGAACTGTCCATTTAGCCTGAAAATGATAAGATATTAATAAATTAAAATTTCATTTAAACAGTCTAGTATTGTGGTTAACCAGTATTATGTATTATCACATACTAGGGCTCTATGATAGGTTCAAAATTTATCCAAAATTCATATAAAAGCGAACCGCTGCAATACAAGCGAGTTCTCAGCGGTGTGCCTGGAGTGAGATGGATTTTACGCTAACTTGAAGTCACATTGTTGAGGTTTGAAAATCCTCCTCCTCCCCTTCTCGTAATCGATTTTTCTGCGTCACGAATATACCTAAAAGAATGAGTTTGGTCCTCCATAGGCAATGTACATAGGTTGCGTAATTTTGGGGTAGCTAAAATTTTTTGAGGAAACTGCGCTGGAATCCTCAAGCTTAGAAACTGAGATCGGAGATGTATTTTTTAATCACGTGATTAGATCTATTATAAGAATTTCACAAACCTTCCGTCTTCGCCTACTGCGTAAAATTATAGAGTTAAATTCATTTACTTGTATTATTCACCGCGTGTTATGGCGTTTGTTGCGGAATTTTTCATGGAACTGGCGTTTTTTAAAATTTTATTGCGCAGTTTAAAATTTTTCAATGTAATTTCGGGGTATTATTGGTCAATTCTGTTTAAATTTTACCATTTGTATTGTATTTTTATTTGGTTTGCACTTGTATTTTAAAATTTTCAACTAATGTCACTGTGTTAGATTCACTGTTAATTATTTACAGGTCACAATTTAATTTTTAAAACCACAAAATTCATTTTTGTTTTAATTTAATTTTTGAATTAATTAAATTTACAGTTTGTTTAAAATATTTTTGCAATAAAATTCTGTACATCTCATCGAGATTGAATTTTTCTGCTTCCTGGCCTTTTGATGTATCAAAAATGATAAAAAAAACTGTTGCACAACATAAGGTACATTTTGTTGATCAATTTCTTCTGATAATTCTCTTCCCGATCCAAAATTTGCGTTCCCTCGAAGTTAAAACTGCGTTTCCCGTTCAGGTGGTGCTGCACTTAATACTTTTGTTGTTGAAAAACTGCCATTTTGAAAATAAGCATCACGCCATCTAGTTCAGAAGCTTTGGTACACGTGAAATGCTTTTTGGAATGTAACTGTGGTTGATTGTTACTTGTCCATGAAGACGAAAACAGATATTTGTATTAGGTCCTATAGAACTACTAACAACGGCAACAAGATGCAAATTTTCGTTAAGAAGAAGTGTAGGAAGCCGATGAAAATGCGTACCAGAACGGAATATTTTAACCGACCACGCCTTCTTTTGCTCCAGTTATTTGAACCACGCCTTCTGGGCACTCCCTTTACCTAATACTTATACAAGCCCTTATACATAGCTTCTAAGCTTCTTTTTCCCCTATGCCTGTGGTGTACATTCAAATTTCATCACGTACATGGGGAACCTAGTGTTGAACGTGGATTCAAACCACGAGAAATGATATACATTTCATTTCGAGAAAGCTTTACTATGCAAGTTACACCTCGGTGTAATTGCCTTTACAGTTGCCTTCCGATGGTAGGCGATTAGAATAAAGTTTATACTTTGCTTGGAATCAAACCATAATATTCAGCATTAGTTGTCAATTCACACTAACACTACAAAGTTGACCCTGCATGTAAACAGTGATCCCACGCTATTGTAAACGTTTCCACTAGACCGTACGTTAATAACTAAACTTACTATTTATAGCAATCCATCGAACTGAGTTTTACATTTTGGACCTGTAACTAACATAAACTGAAAAACACAGTTATATTATACAAAGAAACGTATAATAATTTGGTGAATACGATACATGAGCTACATGATGAAAGTAGCACCAAGGCAAATATGACTGAAAGTCCTTAATGCTAAAACGGAATTTACTAAGATTGACATTTGACTGATTAACAAAAGTTTTAACATTTTTCAATGATTAGTTACGATAAACAACAATCAAAAAGACCAATATTGCAGTAGAAGGCTTGACAAATCTTCAGCGATACGAGTGGTAGCAAAATAAAACTCGTGAATAATTTCCACGCATGTACACAAATAATGTTGGCACTTTTAGATAACAAAACAGAAGAGTGTTGTAGGGGAACCCGGGGTTAATTGTAAAATTAACTCGGATCTCCAAAACACAAATTTATTTTGTGTTGCCTTTGATGTTAGTTTTTCGGCCAGCCGTAGCTGTAGCGGTGAGCGAGGGAGAGTCCGTTCTCTCTCTGTCGGATGGTTGCTTTAGTTGATCGACAAACAATCAAACTCAAAAGGATTAATATCAACAATTTATTTAATAACTTAACAACAGGAGTTGCTCTGCAGTGCGGTACAAAATTGCCAAATAACTGGGTCAACAACCCTAACGGAATTCCACAACAATTCCAGCGACAATGGGTTGCTACTATGTAATTTACAACAATTACTTTTGAAATTATCAAACTCCAAACGGAATACACCTTAATTAATTCAAAGTAAGACTCATCGATCGGTTCGTTTTGTACAGGTGGGAAATCTCGACAATTATAATCAATCAAGGCACTCTCCGGAGTTGGTTTCTGACGAACAAGAACACACCAATTGCACTGACACTTGTGGCGAAAGTCCATCAGGGGCCGACCTCGGAGCGTAGTGGTAGCGTCGATTCGGTGTAGAATGGCACAGGTAACGTTGAACGGAACACTTAAAACTACTACTGGAGCGGTCGAAGTACAGGTGAAACAAGCAGTGATCAACCCTATCGCACCCGGGGAAAATTGACGACGGTGGTTGTAATTAAATAAACGATCACTCGACATTCGCTAGCTGGTAAATTTCGCTGATAACGATTGTGTAATAAAACGTAAAATAGTTGGCAAAATATTTGCCAAGACACCAGCAAATGTTAACCTTCACACTTATCTGGGCGCTCGACGAAAAATGTGGTAAGCGGTCGGCGTTGAAAATGCGCGTTTGTGAACAGCTGTTTCTACTATGATACGAAACTGACAATGATAACCGCATCTAGGCGTAATTATAGGCTACTAATTAATTCACTCACTACCGGAACTGAAATACTTCTACTTAAATCGGTGAAATTAAAATGGGTTTTCAAAATAAATTTTGAAAGCTAGTAACCCACTCTCCGTTCGACCTAATTTTCTGCGCAGCGCTTCCCACTCTCCCCGCCCGCGTGACCTGGTGACCTAGAGAGGGTTAAGAAGGTGCTAATTCATTTAACACTGACGACAAATTTAACAATTTATCGTTATAGTATTTCAACATGATTTGATACACTTGACATAATTAAGATGTTCCAACTCAGTCGGCAGAATTTGAAGTAGCTTTGTGATAAATAATATTAAAGATGTTGATGAAAAATGAATAAATCTATTTGCGTTGCAGTGAAGGCAATTGCTTACATCTACATGAAGTTTTGGGGCTGACAAAATAAGCTTGACGGTACGAACATTCCTCCATGAGTTACTAAACAATCATTTGAAACTTGAATCTAACGGTAATCCGACATGAGCTCGTTGCTCGCAACAAAAACTTAAAGGTGAGCCAAACACTAAACATCACAATTGATGTAACATAACTTTACGTAACATGTTGCGGACCTGCAGGAGCATGTTGACTTGATAAAAAATCAAAGCTCACTGGCGGTAAATTGAAAATGCACGTGCAGGATTGCAGACGAAACAAAAGATTGGCGGCAAAGTCGTTCAATAACGTCAAGGTGAAACGCTTTGGGAAACTATCAAACCCAAACCCCCGTCTGAACAAGAAAACTTAATTATTATCTTAAAACGTTTTTTTAGAGTTGAAATACGTTCAAGAGCATTTGTTTTATTTAAATGTATCAGATAGGTGAATAATTAATTTTTTGGAAATCTTTCAGTTTTCAATATTTTTTGCAATTTTAATTTTCAGTAAAATTGCAAAAAGTTACTACCACAATTTCAACCAAGTCAAAGAACTTTACTGTAATCCTAAAGGTGAAAAATTAAAAAGATGATAAAAACCTTAAAACCGGTTGCTCTAATATTTTCATTGCTTCTAAACAAGATTTTCATTCTATTTGAGGTGGAATTATATTTTTGTGGTAAATTTCTTCCACAAAACTTCTCAACCGATTTGAACTGGTCGTCAACATAATCCCATAGCTAAAAAAACCGAAATTATCAATATTTTTAAAATTCTGAATTTAAATAACCTCGACAAAATCGTTTTTACATTTTTCGGATTCTTCGATATAAAACCTGTCTATGAATTCTAAAACCACATGATATCCGTCTTCAACCATAACTTCCCAATTACATTCGCTGTTATTTGGGTAGTTGTTTGGATAAGAAGGAGTTTCTATAATCCGCGATTTATCGTAAAATACTCCGCTGCAACCTTGAAGCAGAAGAAAGCAAAATGGAGTACACATCATTTTTTACTTACCACGTAAAAGCGGCTCATAGTGGAACTTAAATCCTGTACCGCTACTTTTTTCATCAGCATGGTATTCGACAAGCAATGTATTGGATTGAGTGATAATTGAGCTTGGTTTATTATTTTGGCAAAACTGGCCTAATTTTGGATTACTTCTAAATTCTCCGTTATAGATGGAAATGTAATTGTTGTCACAATTTTCGTCTAAATTAACCGTCGTAAAGTTTACTTTAATTTTTTGATCGCTTGGTAATTTTATCAACCAGGCGCATTTAATTGTCCCGGCGTATTTATTAGGAAATCCCGGAGTTGTCACATCGCCTTCTTCTTCTCGAATTATACCTCCACATGGGTTAGTTGTAAAATTTATGGAATAGTGTAGAAGATACAATGAGTCTATTTGGGTTATCTGAGTAATAAATAACAGATAATGAACTACATAATAACTTTATTTATACACACGCAAAAGAAATTCATTCTTAGAGTTCTTGAAATCGACCCAATCATGGGAAGGTTCTTAAATTGAAACAAAGCATTCTTAACTTAGGATATCAAATTACTTATTGATTTCTGCAATTGTAGAAGTACGACATTCTTAAATTTTGTTTCAATTTAAGAACGTCGGTTGGGTCAATTTCAAGAACGATATTCTAACTGGTAAGAATGGATTTTTTTAAGTGCAGTACTTACTTCGATTTGCGTTACCAGGTACGGAGATCTTACGATTACTGGATGTGGAAGAGGTTCACAAAACCGCGCTATGATATCTTCATACCTGTCTAAAAATTTAAAAACAAGATTTGATGCTAGTTTCAAAATAAAATATATACAAACCAGCACTAATTGCCACCGTTTTGGCTAATAAATCGCATATACTGCATGAGAAAGTTACAGAAACTAACATTGATAAAGTTTCGTTTTCGTTCATATTCTGGTAATGCTTCCAATGACAAAAATGCGATGTTGTATTTATAAAGGGGATGATTCCACTGCTTTGATTAAAATTTCCCGTGCAAACTAAAAATTTTTGTATAAAAGACACGGTAAAATTAAATTAATATTAGTTACTGGTGGGTTCATTGGACGTAAATTGTGCTCTAAATCCTCTACGGGAACTAGGGCGTGATATATAGAAAATTTTCATGATATTGCTACTAGATTTAACGATAGTAGCATGATTTTTATCCGGTAAGTCAGCAATCACAGCTTTACACTTTTCATCATGGCAAATAAGTAATCTGTTTCCGTGTGTGTCCAGCGTGTCAAAATCCAACACTTCCAATGTAACCCTACGTCCTTCGGGAACCGTAATTATCCACTCGCATTCTCTTTTAAAAGTAACCGGTTCTGGATAACCAGGTGAATGTATAAATCCAGATTCCATATTTAATTTACCACCACATTCTATAATAAGTACATCAGAACCTAATTCTGAACCTAGAAAAATTATGGATCTCACCATCCAGACTAGCATTAAAACTTAAACTGAATCCTTTGAATTCCCTCAAAGAATTTCCGGTAACAAAACGCACAAACGCTTCATTGCCAGAAATTCTAATCTCCCCAGGGAGTTTGTCTCCACAGTACTTTCCAACGTCATTAACTGAAAAAAATGATTTCTTTGAAGTTTACGACTTAACTGTGACATAACTCACTTGTGCCATTCGTTTGAAATATTTCTTGAATTAAAACGTAATCGTTATAACACGTAGAATAATATCCTAAATCGAGCGTATTAAAGTTTATAATCAAGTAACGATTTGGAGGACCGATAATATTCCATCCACAGTTAGTATTTTGAGGGAATTTGGATCTTACATTAAAGTTAGGCGAGTGTAATTCTGCATAATCGGATCGAATCGTTCCACCACATGTAGCTGAAATCAAATCGTTGCCACAAATAATGTACCTATACCAAATCCATGTTACCTATGCTAATTTCAGCTTTAAACCCATTTCTTGGATTGGGAACGTTGGTGTAAAACCTTATAGTTAGCATGTTATCACTTGAAAACGTAGAGTTAGGTAAATGACGGCAGTATTTTTTTATAATTGGTGAATATTTTGAACCGCCATCTCTAATTTCGACTCCAGCTAGTTTGCAACTGAAAAGTAATTGTTATCAGACAGAATACCATAACTCCAATAAAAATACTCATAGGAATTTGTAACATCAAATCGATCTTCGAAATCCAACCTCAACGATTCCCCAGGTGGAGCAATAATTGTCCAAAAGCATTCTGAAAATGGAGGAGGGATATTAGGATAGTTTGGTGAAGTTATGTGAGTGGTGTTTTGGAACGCCGAAAGATTAATAGTTTCGCCACAATCCTGGGATAATTCTTCGTATGTTAAACTAAAGTTCTGAAATAAAACTGTTATACTAGAAACGATAACTTTTTGTTAAAAATTTACGGCGGGTCTATTTCCAACATACAGGACGTATAAATAATTTCCCGTTGTCTCCAAAGATGGGGGAATAGTGTCATTACAATATTTTCCATTGCCCAAAATTGGTGAATGTGGATAAAGTCCATTCTTAAGCTGAAAGATTATTTATCAATATCTACAACCAATTTTCAGCACAATTTAAATATTTTACCAAAACGTAATTTAAGCATGGTGTATTTAGTACTATGTTCAATAAATGTAGTTCTTTAAATGTGACCTTTATTGTTTTTCCAGGGCGTACCGTTATGTTCCACTCACACTATAAAAATACATAATTCATAGATTTGCAAAAAAAGACTAAAAGAGGCCGCCAGGAGAATTTTGTTGATCTGTTTAAAATAAATACTTACGGATTGATAATAATGTTCAGTAGAATTTATTCGAATTACACCATTGGGCAAGTTTTGCAACGAACCTCCACATGCTAAAACAGCAAATTACAAGTTCATTTCTAAAATATTACTATTTCCCACCTCGACGAATCACTGCGTTAAATCCAGAACCGTTAGAATAACCGTCGGTACGAAAAACAACTTTCATTAAATTGCTTGTTAAAATTTTTTCGCTAAAGAGGGAGTTATTTGGGGAACAAACCGTTCTAACTAAATTCCAATCCTCATTTCCACCAATTCCAGAATAAATTTGTATATAATCTAGTACGCATTCTTCTATTATGTTTTCCAAATCAAGTTTTTCAAAATTTAGTGTAAAATGATAGTTGGGTGCAGTGGAGAATATCCATTCCAATTTAAATTTTCTGCGTAGCCATCGGGATAACCGGGAGAAGTAAGATTGTAACTGGTGTAATTAAATATCTCAATAGTTTCAGTAGAACCACAACCTGTACAAAAACAATAATTACCAAATTTCGAATTAAAAATTTTTAATTTCATCTGAACTAATGTAGGCAACCTTATTTAATATGGAAAATTCATAACAAGGTTATGATGGTCAAGAAAAGGTTAGTCGCTCCTAAAATTCAAACTGGATAAATGTGATTCATTGTGGTTGTCAGAGAAGGATTTTTTACCATACCAGAGAAATTTGGTAGGTCCATCGAAGTTGTTGTCTTATAATTTGTTATAACCTCGGGTGAATAACCGTTAAATTTTGATTTAATTATAACACAAGGTCCTAGACGTTATTTTAGTTAATTAATCTAGTTAGTTAATTAAATGGTAACTAGCCAGTCAGTTTTTGTAATTTACAAATATTTTAATTGAAATGGGAGCTTGGGGTAATTTAGAATTACCTTCGCCCAAAAAAACACAAATTTATACAAACGTGTTTGCCCTTGATCTTCGTTTTCAACCAGTTCGTATTCGCGTAAACGCAAAGGTCTGGATTCGGATGGTCTTTGTTATCCTTTCGTTACTTTTGAAATTAATGAGTAAATCAAACTTGGAGTAAGAAAACAACAACGTTTATTAAACAAAATTGGATTTGTTTTAGCTCTGCAGGTACGTACAATAATTTGCAAAATTATGTTAGGCAGCAAACTCAATGAAACAATATAATTGCCCCAGTGCGTATGGATCACAAATGCGTGATTCAAGAATGTTAAAATTAAAGAAAAAATGCCCAGAGCAACAGGTACTTTAAGTAGAAAAAATTGGACTCACCAGCTGGATGATACCTTACAAAATTTATGCGTTGACAAGGGATCCTACTTAAAGGGCAGTTGCAGGCGGTTATTCGGTAAACCTTGAAATTGATCGAGCACACAATACACTGGGTTATCTTCTCTACAGGATTGATGCTTTCGGAAGATGTTGCGGTTCTAGGACGGTAGATGATACTCGAGGGGTTGGACGGAAACGCACTCCAGATGGTAGTTGAAGCGGTACAAACACTTAGGAAAAGATTGGAATGAAGCACCAGATCGTACTTATCGCGTTTTAACCCAATTAAAAACAAACGCTTGAAGTGATTAATATTTGTCGCTCGACGTTATTGCTACTTTTCGACATAAGCAGGCCGTTGAAATTTATTCTTCAAAATTATCCGCTCACGTGAATGGCGCACGACTCCGTCGAATACACCAATATGGAGTCGATGAAAAATGCGGTTGACAGATGACGAAATTTTTGATGAATAATTTATCTCAAAGACGCCTGAATTTTATAACACATTCAGATCCGCAGATAGCGTCGTCACAAGTAATTCACTGACTAATTAACCGAATGATCAACTAATTCGACCAACTTTGGTAGGCAATTTAATATCGGAAAAATAGATTGCACTAACACGAACCACTCCTGTCCACTGCTCAGTGACCACTCCCCGTGTCCTTGCATGACCGTCTTATCACCTTACACGTGATTTAGAAAACCCAAGGGAGAATGAGAAAGGTACGACAAAGCGTACCTTTCATAACAGAAATTGCAACTTTAACAATTTCCTGTTATATAATGTTTATTCACTTTTATACTGAATACTTAATTATAGTAACGCCATACAATATTTCAATCGTACGCACGCATCATGAAATACAAGTATTCCCGTGGCATTTCAATTATGTGTCACAATTTCACTGACTATGATTCACATTTTTTTAACACATTTTGGTCAATTTTTGATAATAATCCTAGATTTCATAGTGGGCGTTATGAAGAAGTCGCTCGTCGTTTCATCTTCTCGAGAACTGGCATTTTCAACGTTGAAAGAGTCAGTCGACTATATTGAAGTATTTAAAGTAAATCTAGAAAGATCTATCAATTATCAATATTCAGAAATAATAATTCTTTTAATTAAACTTGTGTGAACAAATCTTATGTAAGTACATAATTTAATTTAATATTATCGATAATTTTGTAATATTATTTTATATTCACATATTAGCAGAGCTTAAATTTAAAGTTAGATCCCGCCGGCGCGATACGGTTAGAGGGGATAGCGCGTAGGCTATTTTAACGGTGTTTTAAAATTTTAATTTACAACGATTTTGCAAGTATTAAAATTTAAATACTTATTATTTCAATTAAACTTGTGTGAATTTAAAAATTACTGTAAGTACAATTTATGTAATACTAACGAAAAATTAATGACTTCGATTTCTAAGAAAGATCTTTTGTTTAATGAGAACCGACATATTGATTTTTGTTTAGCGTTGATTATTTTGGTGGTTTTGTTGGATATGTTTAAATCGTAGAATGAATGAAGAATGAATCGTAGAATTATTGAAGGTCAAAGATCAAGTAAATCAGTTTTTCGCGAATATCTCGTAAAGTTTTGATTGTACGTCAATTTGGGTTATTATAAATTTTATTTATTATTTAATTCTGCATAAAAGGTTCCATGCATAATTAACGTAGGACCAATAGTTCTTGCGTTATACGGCCGAGAAAAGTTGGGCGTTGTGATGCGTTCTTTTCCCTCACCACATTTGAGGTAGAATGCGAAGCGCGTTTTTACATGGTGTCTCATGTAGGCCTAATCCATAGATTATAAATTATATGAATAATTTTTTTTTTATTAATTTTAGGTCTACCCCACCTTAAAAGTCTTGTTTTTTTAGTGCTCTTTGGTTTGATTGTTATTTTTATAGGAAAAAGTGTATTTTCGATTTCGAGTTTTCTGACTCGATCCAAATTATTTGCAACACATAGTAAGTTGTTTTAGTAAAGAACGCAAACACGCTAATCAGTTTACAATAAAATTGTTTATTTTGGTTAAGAAGCCGGACCTTAAATTTTACCTGAATATAATTGAGCAAACCTTTTAGTTTTGGAACAACCGCATCTGCGGAAACGAAATCCATTTGAAACCATTCAAGCAAAAATGTAGAGCCTTTGTGTACGTTTTTAGGTAACATTCTTATATAAATAACATTAGATGAAGTTTTAATCGAGTTTGGAAGATATGAACCACACAGTTCATATAATTTTCGAGCTTCTTCGTCAAAACCATCAAAAATCTGAAAATTCAAAATAAAAAATAGCGAAGACAAAATTATATTATATAAGTACTTCTAAATAGCTATAGCTACACCCGTAATGGTAATCCATTTCAATGTTAAAGTCTTTAAATGTAACAGAAATTACTTTTCCAAATTGAACAGTCACTCTCCATGTAAATATATCCTCTTTTAAATAAACATCTGGATAATGAGGTGATGCTATTTGTCCTGTTGGTCCTGACAATTCAACGTCGCGATCTGAAGCAAACAATGTTGAAAATTATACTAAAAAACGAATTACCCTTTACCTAATGAGTATTCGGCTAAAAATCCTTTAGCCGTAGCGCCGGAATCATCACCAGGAAGTTTAGAACTTTGGAATAACAACCACAAATTTTGTACTTGTGTGATGTTGGTAGGCATAGCATCACAAAACGTTCCTAATAATTTTCCCGTACCATTGTTTTCTCGTATTTCCAAATAATCCATGTGGCAATTCTCTGACGAGACTAGCTCAAAGTTGTTGAATGACAGGGACATTTTGTTGCCAGGCGCAACTCGCATTGTCCATTCGCATTGGATATCGACAGGATAGGGGTTTGGATAATTTGGTGTTGCAAAATAACCATTGCTGTTTGATAAAACACCACCACAAGCTGGATTTGAAAGATTACTAAACGTTGCTCGTGATAGTTTTAAAAAATAAGTTACCTGAACCTAATACCGAATACGTCGCTCTAAAATCCATCGAGGTACCGGTTAATTGAATATGTAAGGCATTACCAACACTAGTAATAGGTGGTGGTAACTCATCTCCGGTTAAGGATACAGCTAATGGAGCATCTTTGCTGTCACCGTTGTATATGTCTATTTGTTCGTCATAGTCAGCCATGTGAATGTGTGAAATTGTTAGCGATATGTGTTGGGCTAAAAATATAGAGACGGTTAAAAAGAAATACATTTGAAAATGTAAGTATGCTCTTACAAACATCAGAAGCAACGATATACCAAGAACAATTGCTTATATGTATGGCAGAGGACGAATCTGTTGAACGAATGATTCCACTATCGTTGGTTGTAATAAAACCTCCGCATGCCTAAAATACCATATGGAAGTATAATTTGCTACTGTAACCTTAACTTACTGTATAGTATGTTGCAGAAAAAACCCTTTGCACTATAATAATCACTTGTAGACATGACAACAAGAATAGAATTGGAAGATGATCTAATGGTTGTATTTCGTTCAGAAGTGCTACAAAGATTCCCTAATTCGAGAGAATCAGATGAAGATCCATCGTAAACCTACAATTTAACAATAATTCAAGTTATTCATAATTAATTCCTGTTACCTTAAGGTAATTAGTAGTGCAGCCACCAGCGATGTCAATGTCTTTAAATTCCAAATCAATTACGTACCCGTTTTCTACTACAATTAACCATTCACACCGATCTTTGGCGTCGTAATTTTTGGGGTAATTGGGTGAAGCAAACGATCCGGAAAAACCCGATAACTTTCCTCCACATTCTAAAAATACATAAAATTTTTGAAAAGTGAGGTTAAATTTTAAAACTGCATACTGGTGGGTAGAGTCGTGTAATGTGCAATGAATCCCTTTCCATTGTAGAAAGAATCGCTTTGAAATCTTACGAAAACTTCGTTTCCTGAACTAGTGACCATCACTGGTTTGGAACTTTTGCTACATAATTTTGAAAGTAATGGATATGTTTCGTTAGGGCCGTTTGTAATCTAAAATAATGTTCAAACAATTATATTAAATCAAACTAATGAAGGGGAAAACCACCATGACGAAATCAGAATTACAATCTTGCGATAATTCAAGATCGACGACTGTAAAAGTAAATTCAATGCTTAAACCGTAGTCACTTCGGATTATCCAATCGCAGCAAGTATTGTCCGGATATCCATTTGGATAATCAGGAGTTTTGATAATACCTGTTGGACGCGTTAACAAACCCCCACATCCTAGAATAATAATTATGTTGTCTGAATTATAAACAACTTTTTTAATAAACTCTTGAAATACCTTCAATTTGCCATTCAAAACGAAAACCTCCACCTGACTGATATTCGCTACTTTTAAACAAAATTTCAGCAATATTCGAGTTAACAGTTAAAAGTGTAGGTTGCTTAGAATTACAGTAAGTTTCCAAAGTTATCATATCATTAAGTTCTGATGTACTATATTTTATCTAAAGATCAATTGAAATAAACAAATTATCGAAACTGGGTTTGCTGGGTACCTCTAAATAATCAGGTGAGCAAGTGTCTTCTGAAGGATTATCATAATTGGTAATGTCAAAACTGGTAAACGTAAGGTTTATTTTATTTCCCATTGGAACATTAATTTTCCAATTGCAATCTTGGTCTCCTGGATGATTAGGAAAATTTGGACTCTCTATGACACCTCTAAAACCGTTGATGACATTTTGGCAAACTACAACAAAGACCGTTGCCGTTGAAGTTTTCTCTACAAATATTTTACCTGTGGAATATTCCAAAAGAAATCCTCTTCCCCTGTACACTAATATCAGAGATAAATTTTATGGTTAAATGATTTGAAGCAGATGTTATGTTTGGTTTTTGTCCAACTTCATTGCAAAACTTTCCCAGCGAAGGTGATTGTTCGTTAGGCCCATCAAAAATCTAAATTTCTACGTATACTTCCCACAATTGTGCAATTATTTACACTAACTTACCTCAACATAATCAACGTAGCACGGCCAACTGCTCTCCAAGTTTATATCTGTCACATTTAGTCGAATACGAGAGCCGGCGTTAACGGAAATCCTCCATTTGCAGTTAGTATTTTCGCTGTATGCATGCGGATAATTTGGTGATGTAATACTTCCAGTTGGGGAATTTAAAATTCCTCCACAACCTTTAAAAAATTAAAAACTTACTTATTCATCATCACCCGCAAAAATTTTACCAGTAGCAGTTGTATCCCAATTAATACTATACTGTGGTCCAAATTCCCCATAACACGAAACATTTATAAGAAGACAGAACAGAATAATTATTATATCCAGTGCAGTCATTTTTATAAAATCGACATCATTTTTGATGCACTCACAATTAGTTCTTGGTTTTCTTCCTTGGTTCCTAACTTCCTTGGTTTTCACAAGAGAATTAAGAAAAGCATCCGAACACCACGAGTCACAAACACTAAATGAATTAATTGAAAATGTAATACGTTTATATAACCCCACGGATGTATAACGCATGCGCTGTAACATGTGTGGAACTACGAATTACTGCATATGCACCATATCATAATTTATAACATACAATCATCAGGTATAACCCATAATCTAAAAATGTTATTAGACAAAAAAAACTTCCTTAGTTTTCACAAGAGAATTAAGAAAAGCATCCGAACACCACGAGTCACAAACACTAAATGAATTTAATTGAAAAATTGAATACGTTTATATAACCCAACGGAAATTCAATAAAAAGGTATTTAAAAATTATTATTCATTATTTTGCTACTATTTAGAGATAGTAGGTGCTAGTTAAACGGATAGCAATGCATTCAATTATTTCAAACAATATTACTGCGGAAGTTTGTAGTCCCGTCTTACCGAAATATCAAATAAGATCAAACCTTCCAATAAACCAGCCAACTCCAAAAATTAATAATATATAATATATTATATTAATTTATATAAACAATAAAAAAACAACAACAACCGTAATATTTAAAAATAATAATAAAACACCTGCAGATTACACCCACCTTCACACCTGAATTTGAATAGATGTCAAAAGTGCATGTTTTGTGCATCCTAGCATCGAATCGCACGGGTTTATCAAAAATTATATTGAAAGTGTGTAGCGCACACTGGATGTACAACCAAATTTCACTTGACTTATTGTGAAAAAAATCGTAATAATAATAATAATATTTCTTTTATTTAGCAACAGCAATATGGTAATAACATTACATTACTTTTAATATTGTTTCTATAATAATAATAATAATAATTCTTTATTTAGCAACAGCTATATAGTAATAACATTACAAGCTTAACAAGATTAATAAGATATCATTACAACTATTTAAAATAAATACAAATGTCTAAAAATCTTTACAAATAATTAATTTTAACATATTTTTCTAAAAGTCTTTTACTTCATTTAAATTTATACAATTTTTAATATTTTCAGGTATAATTGTAGGTATAATAATTATTATAATACAATGCATCCAACTATTTCATACAATATTACTACAGAAGTTTGTAGCCCATCTCAACAAAATATCTAAATAACATCAAATCAAAGCTTTCAATTAATCACTCCAAAAAATTTAACATATATATTATATTAATTTATATAAAAATAAACAACCAACCTGAAAATTCTTACCTCAAACGTAAGCTCAATTTTTAAGTTATGAAGAGAAACACATCCACTTACCACGACGGCACGAGAGTAACTAACTAACCAACATCGCAACAAAATGACCTTGATTTCAATACAATTATAATAATAAACTGTCACAAGCTGTGTAAAAACATGTTATAATATAACAATTGAGGTTCGATAAACTTAATAATAATTAATTTAAGTTCTACAATAACAATAGCAATATAATAACAAAAATTTTTGGTTTTTAGTTCAGACCATAACTACGCTCATACCGATTAATAATAATTCTAAGTTTTGTTGTAACGATGTGTGAATAAAATATCTTAAAGTATAATTGAAAACAAATGCGAAAACGATCAACGTATCAAAATGCATATTTCTGTATACAAACTATTTTACTGAATATGACCTAACCTTTTCGTTGTTAAGGGTGAGGGTTGTACTCACCCTTTTGTTGTAACGATGTACGAATAAAATATCTTAAAGTATAAATGAAAACACGCATTTTCATGGGTTAAATTCATATGTTAAGATAGTAATTAACGATATCGCAGAATTTCTTAGATTTTCTGGTGTAACTAGGTACAATTTTAATAATGTGAAAAATTTAGAAAATCTATAAAATCTTGAATTTCCATGGTAATATATCCGATCAACGTATCAAAATGCATATTTCTGTATACAAAACTATTTTTACTGAAAATGACCTAACCTTTTCGTTGTTAAGGGATGAGGGTACTCACAACATACAAGAGAGCCAAACCCAACATACTATAAAGAACACAGTTAAATTTGTTTACTCTTCATAATTTTCCGGTTAATAATAATAATAATAATAATAATAATAAACATATTATAAAACATAAACCTATTGTAACATCTCTCGGCTGCTGCTGCCTATGTACGAGTTGACGAGCTGCTGCTATTTTTACATTTTTTTTTTCTAAATTATGTTTTTATTAGGATCAACTACGAAACCACCAACAACAATTCTGGTATCAACGTCACCATCCAACCTCAAACTGACATTAACTTACTATTTAGTATTAAAATTTATTTTCTTACCTCAAAATTGATAATATGTGTATACGCAGTTATCTTAGCAATGTTAATATCAACAGGCATTTTATCATCATTTTTTTTCTACAACGTTCTAATATCAATTTCGAAAAAATTACATAATAACATGTTTCAATCCTTACTGTATGCACCTATTGAATTTTTTGATATTCATCCAAATGGAAAAATTTTAAATAGATTTTCTCGAGATATTGGAATCGTTGATCAAATTTTACCAGAAGCAATGCATAAAACTCTATTGGTAATTTACAAAATTTATTTCGCAACTAATTAATGGATGTTGTGTTTTAGATACTTTTAGTTATACTTGGAAGTTTAGTTTTGGTGTTCATAGCTAATCCGTACATGATGATTGTGGTGTTCTTCCTATCCTTTTTTTTCAATAAATTTAAACAATGGTATATAATTGTTACACAAAATTTAAAACATATAGAAAGTGCAGGTAGTTTTCATTAAATTTCACAGTATCAAAATTTTAATAATCACTATTTTAGCAAAAAGTCCTGTGTATTCTTACATAAATGCAACTTGGAATGGTGTACTCACAATTAGAGCTACCGAAATGGAAACACCGCTCAAACGAGAATTTGATGGTCACCAGGTTAAAATATTAATGCTTCATGAAATTTTGATATTTGAAAATACAGTCAAACCTGTTTTTATGCGGCCTTTTTATGTGCGCTTTATTTGTGTTTGATTTTTTTTTGTACAAAGTGTGCGCTATCACTATCGCTATGAGCCTGTTTTTCTCCACTGCTGAATAAAAGCCTTCCCCATCATTATCCATCTCTCTCTATCCTCTGTCTCGTTCAACCATTCAATACTTGCCGTTTTCTTTATGTTATCCCTCCATCGCGTTTTTGGACGTTCATTTGTTTTTGCTTCCTGGCCTTGGTCTTCATTGTAGCATCCTTCTTATCCACCTATCGTCCCTCCAAATTCCACTTCAGCTGGATGCCCTTTCCACCACATCTTTTAACTCTGTTTGTCATCTGATCCATTCCTTTCTTTTGTGATCATTTAAAGCTTTGTTTAGCATTTATCTTTTCATTGTTTTTTGTGTAACTTTAAGTTTTTTCGCATTGGACTTTGTTAAACTCCAAGTTTCTGACCCGTATGTTAATGCGCGAATGGTGTCGTATAAGCGATATTGGTATTTTGCTCTTCAAGATATATTTCAATCTTTCTAAGGATTTCCATCCCAGAATCGAATTTCAAGGCAATCTCAAATATTTTCTATGTAAATTTTGTATATATTCTATGTGTTGCAAATAATATATTCTATAGTTACTTATGAGAATTTTGGATATTTTTTAAGCAGTTTCATTTATGAACTCCTTATAACCCGCACAACAACAGGTTTGAGTGGAGATCAAAGGATTGGTTGGGATTACTCCTGTTTCTTAAGTACTCAAGGTAATAACAATTATTTTAATATTTTTCAGGATACACATACGTCTGCATGGCATTTGTACATAACATCTATCGCAGCATTTGGCTTGTGGATCGACTTGATTAGTTGGATTTTTCTACTCTGTGTAATACTGAGCTTCATCGTTTTGACTCAATGTAAGATTAGTACAAAAGTATAGTAACAAAATTAAAGCTTTTTTTACAGTTCAAGCGGCTAGTAGTAGCTACGCTGGTATGGCAATATCTCAAATAGCAGCGATAACCGGAACGCTTCAATTTGCAATATCACAACTTGCTCAGACGGTTAGTCAAATGATATCAGTGGAACGAATTTTAGAATTTTCCAAAATAGACAAGAACCATCCCAATGTTTAGTTGGTGGTATGTGTATCTGACTTGATTTTTCAATAAATTACTGATATTTTTATGATTAGATGACATACTTGCGTTGTGGCCTTATAATGGTCAAATTGAGTTCAATAAAGTTTTTCTAAAATACTCTCCGATGGAACCTCCAGTTTTGAAAAACTTAACCTTTACTATTAACCCCAGAAGAAAAGTAATAACCGAAAGCAATAAATTGCAAATTGATTATATTTTTATTTTAGATTGGAATCGTTGGACGGACAGGGGCTGGAAAGTCTTCTTTGATTTCTGCTTTACTTCGACTTACACCAATCGAGGGTTCTATTATCATTGATGGTATAGATATAGGAGATATATCTCTTCAAAATTTACGTTCGAAAATTACCATAATACCTCAAGATCCCATATTATTTTCTGCTACAATTCGTTACAATTTAGATCCGTTTAATCAATTTACAGACCAGAAAATTTGGAACGCCCTTGAAGATGTAAAATCTTTTTAAAAAATGTTTAAACTCATAAAACCTGGTATTCATTTTAGGTTGAATTGAAAAGTGCAATCGCATCTTTGGGTTACTTGGTAGAAGAATCTGGGAGTAATTTTAGCGTTGGTCAACGCCAATTGATTTGTTTAGCTCGAGCTATTTTGAGAAAAAATAAAATACTGATTTTAGATGAAGCTACTGCAAACATCGATCATAAGTAAATTTTAAATATTTCTCCTTTTTCAATTTTAATTCAATTGATGCTTGCAGGACTGATGAGTTGATACAAAATACAATTCGCAGAAAATTTAACGACTGCACCCTTTTAACTGTGGCTCATCGATTAAACACCATTATGGATTCAAACATGGTTTTGGTTTTGGATGCAGGTGAAGTAGTAGAATATGATACTCCTAGTAATCTATTAGGAAACAGTGACAGTTATTTCTATAAAATGGTTTCCGATAGTGGATTGCTTTATTCAGGTGGTACATATACCTACTGACAGATTACTAATATAAATTAGTCCAATTAATTGAAAATAAAAATTTTCTAAAATATATATTATTGCATTATTTTTTAAAGCTTACCGTCGCAACAAATACACTGTTAGGTATATAAAGTAATGCTAAACATTAATCTGTGACACTTAACGTGAGTACCTTTTCCCAACCAATAGGTAGTCCGGGAGAAGAATTTTAAACCAAGAGGTAGGTCTTGATGTTTAAAAACATACGTGTTACGTCACAAACGCGCCGTAGTGACCCCGCGCGCTCAAATCAACAAATACAAGGTTGCCGGCAGCAAGGAAGGCGACGAAATCCTGACCGAATTTGTTTAAGCTAGTAATTACAATCGCTTTGCACGCTTTCCGGGAAGTGTTCAACGAGTGCTTCGAAAGCCAACACTTCCGAGAATCTGAAAGCGGCCCACACTGGTGCTAATACGTACAGGAGAAGACCCAAGCTCGTACCGACCAATTTGCCTTATTGATCACATCGGTAAGGCTTACGAGAGATTCCTCTTACAACGCTTCAAGCCGGAGATAGATGAAGGAGGACTTTCCCCAAACCAGTTTGGATTTCGCGAGAGCAGATCGACGCCATCGCGAAAGTTATGCAACTTGCGAAAGAGGCAAATAGCGGGACCTGGCGCATCCGAAGATTCTGTGCTGCGGTGGCGATCGATGAAGAAACGCGTTCACCTCCGCAAGTTGGTCCTTGATAATGGAAGCACTCAAAGGCAATAACATCAGCGAACAGCTAAAAGAAGAGGCTATCTCGTAAACAGATATATCATGATAAACGAGCAGATCCTGCAAAAAGAACTAGAGGTGACGAGTGGTGTTCCGCAGGACTAGGTAGTGGCTTTCACATTTTAACCTCCCCCCCTCCCACCCTTCAACCTTATTTCAACCTTAAGTAACTCCGGAACGGAGAAAGATAGAGAGCTAAGATTAGTGGCAAACGACTCGGGGCGCTGTCGGCTACCGCCCCCTACTAAGAACCGACGCCCTCCGGGCGAAAATACGGCAAACGCGGAATTCGGAGCCAAAAAGGAAGCGCCAACGGGAAAACAAAAACCCCGAACGGTTAAAAGACCCAAAGACATGCTATCGTTGCCCAAGCTGAACATAACCAGGTCAGAAGGCAACTCACCGGCGTCCTCGCCGAGCACGAATTTTGATCAATGGCGCGACGACCTGGAGGACGAGTCCACAGTCCTGTTGAACGACGCGATAATATTTTGTCAGGAAAAGCTACAAACCAAGCCCGGGGGCTTTTCGGTCCAAACCCTCACAAACATAAGAGATAGCATCGTAGCCAACTTATGGAAAGTAAAAACCATCAGAAGCGCTGAAAAGGCCCGGCGAGAAACAGCACGAGAAAACAAATTAGAAGCCAAAATCGGAGGACTGCAGACGCAAATCAAAGAGCTGCAAAAAATGGTGGCTGCACAACAAACCACCACCGGAAAAATGGCTGTAAACATCGAACACATCCAGTCCGATACTATCAAAATCAAAAGGAGGCAAGGAAGACCAGAAAGGCAGATAAAAGATTTGCCACAAGCAAAGACGTGGAGAAATTCTCCACCGAAACAAGAGAGAGTCTTGCCCATCTACCAAGGATGACTGAGGACGTGTGGTGACTGACAGAGACCATAGAGGCCGACGCAAAAAAGCTTGAAAAAATCATGGAAAGGATCAACAAAATCGAAAACGCCTTAGAAAACTTCCATGAGAGAAAGAGTGTTACGAAAATCTGACGTTTTCAACAATTTCCAGCTTCCTAAATTTAAAATTATTTAAAATTATTTAAAATAATTTTACATTCAATATTATTTCAAAATTATTGAGTTTTAAATTGAATATTTAGAGTTTATCATTGAACCTTGAGAAATTTTTGATGTTGTTATTGCATGTGGCGGCGCTAGACCCCCCGAGCGCAGGCGTAGTAGAGATAAAATCGTAGAAAAATGAACGAGTCGGAAGTCTAGCTTTAGCCCTCAAAGAGTGCTAACGTATATTCCAGAATTGCGAGTGCAATTTTATCAGCCGCTAGTTATTAGTAGTGTCTCAACCTACAGTAGTGGGTAGTAATAGTAAAACGCATTTGTGGTTTCCGATCGCGTGGGCGGATCAATTTTCCTATGGAAAGAGGAAACGAAATTTCATATGGTGAAAAGTTTGATTTTGAGTTAACGCGCCATATTGACAGCTGATTATTTCGTCGTGCGCAAATCGCTGCGAAACCTTGTCGTGTTTGCGCAGTCCATGTTTATCCAGCTAACGTCACAGTAAATTATTTACACCAAGTTTCCTGTTACGATCGTGGTAGTAGTATTTTTATTTTGGATTTACCACGATAGCTTTTGATGGGTGTTGCGATTGTTACACTCGATCTTATATTTTGTTTTCACCGAGTTCCGAGGAGGAACATTCAAGCACTTTTCGTTGGAGGAGACCTTCTGAGCAGCTGACATCACCCGGTTGGAAGTGTCCTATCTGGTTAGTGCTAGTGCGTACGTGAATTGTGCGGTGTTCAGATCCGTAAGATAATCGAGCAGTTTCCAAAGGTCCAAATTGTCGACTTCACACCTTGTAAACTTACGTTTGTACAAACGGGTAAGTCATTTTTATTTACCTTTGTTAACTGCATTGCATCCGCTTCAGTTGTTTTGAGGATCCGAAAGAATCGGATCGATAGTACTGAGTACGCACTGCGTGATACTGTCGATTTCCAATCCTGCCAATTTGCAAGGGTTGGTGTTGTAAATTTATTTGATCTCAACGATCAGCTGTTGATTTTCCAATATATTTTTATTCAAACTGTTCGTCTGTGTTTTTTTGGAGAGTACCCAGTAACTGAATCTGCGACTCTAGCATCCGCTGGAAAAAGTTGGTTTTAACATCGAGGCTTTCACAAAAATAAATTTGTGAGAAAAGGTTGCTGGCCCCTCAGGTTATCAATCTTTTCATCAAGATGGAAACCTCCTTTGCACATAGAGAGGAAAACGCCCAGAGAAGAAGTTACAAAAAGTTCTATCTCCTTCGAAAAGGCGAGGGCGGCATCCCAGGAGTCACCCAAACCCCCATAGAGGAGAAGCCATTAACTAGCACCCCATGGAACGTAGTCGTGGGTAGACATGCCAAGAGAGCCATGCTGAGGTACACGAACATAAATCACGATCTGCCGCACCACAACAAACGGCAGTATGAAGAACGTAAAAAAAATGGTCCAAACAGCTAGAACGGCAAAAAACAGGAAAAAACTGATGCGCTTGTGATTAAGGCATCGGCAGAAACAATCAAAACCCAGTTATCTAAAATAAAAGAAGTGGTGAAAAAAGATCAGAATGCGCCCTGGATAAAGACCATGCCCAAAACCAAACAGGGCGATATCTTAATCAAAATTGAAAATGAGCAGCAAATTGGAGATATCGCGAAAAGACTGGAAGAGTACATGAACCCAAAGAACGTTCGAATTCTCTCAGGAACAAGAAAAACTTTACCATAAGAGACATAGAAGAAGATGCATCTAAACAAGAAGTGGAGGAAGAATTGAAACTGGCCCACGGAGCATATATCACCCTCCAAGAACTCCGCCCATATTACCAGGGCACACAGATCGGCGTAATTCAAGCGAGCGGCGATGCGGCAACCTGGTTCGCACAAAACACACATGTGCGGATCGGAATCATAAACAGGTGCCGAATAAGAGAAAGGCCAGTCAAACAGCGTTGCTACAAGTGTTGGATGCCGGGGCACGCAGCCCCAGACTGCAAAGGTCTAGACAGAACTAAACAATGTCTAAAGTGTGGAAAAGAAGGACACCCAGCCATGGACTGCGTAGAACCTAGGCCCTTTTGTAACAGCTACCAGCAGGTTGGGCACAGAACAGCCAGCAACACCTGCCCAAGATTTAGACTGGGAGCAAAAAATGTGCTAGAGGTGCGGTAAACCCTGTCACCTTGCTAGAGAGTGCACATCGGAAGTCGCACGCGGGCAAGAACACCAAGCCCCCGCAAGTCAGCAGGCAATCCGCACAATCGATCAAAGTTCTGTAATAAACCTAAATAAGGCGGCGGCGGCCCAGACTCTGCTCGGACAAATACTGCTGCAGCGAAAAACTAATATAGCAATCATCAGCGAGCCACACCGTGCAGACACAAATAACTGGCACGAAGATCATACGAGGCAAGCAGCGATATGGGTAAAAAACAACAAAGCAGTCGAGAGATTAGGAAGGGGCCACGGGTACGTGTGGATAGAGACGAATGGAGTGGCTTACTACAGCGTCTATCTCTCTCCAAACCAGCCCATTGACGAGTACGCAATAAAAGTACAAGCTATCTTTAGCTCAGCAACACAACACACAATGGCTGTAATAGCGGGCGATTTTAATGCTCAGGCTCTTGAGTGGGGGGCAGACATTACAACCGACAGGGGCAGAGTTCTGTCTGAGGAAGTGTAAGCAGCTGACTCGAGGTGTGGAACACCGGCAAGGAACCCACATTCTTCAGACAAGCGACAGAAAGCAGAAGAGGTACAGCGTCGATCCTTGACGTAACCTTTGCATCTCCTAGCCTCGCCAGACACCTCAGGCAGTGGGGGGTTCTAGAAGATGAAAGCCTAAGCGACCATAAGTACATAGAGTATGAAATCGGGGAGAATACCATACCTCTAAGAGAACCTAAAAGGTGGTCAACAAAAAGAATGCAGAAACACTAACTAATTGAGGCAACCGAAGACCCAAGGTGCTCCAGGCAAGATGGAACCTCCGAAGATCTCACCAGAGCCATGCGGGAGATCTGCGACAAATGCATGCCTGCCAAAGTCAACGGAAGGAGGAAAGGGGTGTATTGGTGGAACGAGGAGATCGCCAAAAACAGAAAGGAATGCCAAACAAAGAGAAGGAAGCTGCAGAGAGCACGACGCAGAGGGGAGCCACAACCTGAAGAAATAGACTATCAAGAAGCACGCAGAAAGCTTAAAGCCTCCATACTCGGGAGCCAAAAGCAGGAATGGGCAAATATACTGAGAGAGGTTGACGAAGACGTCTGGGGACTCGGATACCGAATTGCCACCCGCAAGATTGCAAGAGCGAGTATACCGGGTCTTACACCGAGCAGATTACAAGCCATATGCGCGACTCTGTTTCCGGCGCACGAAAAAGTAACCTTTGAACGAGAAACTGCGGCCGACATCCCAATATTCACCAACGAGGAGCTAGATACGGCTGCTAAGGACATGGCCACGGGAAAGGCACCAGGACCGGACCTGGTTCCAATAGAGGTCATTAAGGCAATAATAGAAAAGAGCCCGGGACCCATTTTCCGAGTAATGAACGCGTGTCTACAGGAGGGCGTGTTTCCACGGACCTAGAAGAAATCCAGACTCTTTCTCCTGAGAAAAGGGGAAAAGCCGCTAGACTCCCCCAACTCGTATAGGCCGATATGTTTGATGGACGGCCTCGGCAAACTCTACGAAAAGCTACTACTTGCTAGACTCCAAGCCCATCTTGATCGGAGTGGGGGTTTGGCGGACTCTCAATGCGGCTTTCGAAAAGGCAGATCGACAGTGGATGCCCTCATGGTTATAGTCGAAACTGCAAAAACGCAAAAAGCGGCACGTGGCGCACGCGTAAACTATGCATCCTCATAACGCTTGACATCAAGAATGCGTTTAAATCGGCGGGGTGGAAACACGTTGTCGACGAGCTACAACGAAGAAAACACCTACGTATCTTCTGAATATCTTGAAAAGCTACCTTAGCGAGCGCGCCGTAATAATCGAAGAACAGCAGTTACAAGAAAAAATTGCAGTAACGAGTGGTGTTCCACAGGGGTCGGTGCTGGGTCCAACACTGTGGAACGTAATGTATGACGGTATTCTCAGACTGAACCTTCCGGAGGGAGCGGCGCTCACCGGATTTGCGGACGACTTGTCGCTGGTGGTGGCCGCGAAGACGGCCAATGATCTCTCCACCATAGTGAACCAAGCACTGAGAATTATCGACACATGGATCCAAAGTAGGGGATTAACGCTGGTACCCCAGAAAACAGAAGCGGTTTTGTTAATCGGGAAAAGAAAGTGCGGGGATCTGAACATCAAACTGGGGGGACACGACGTGGTGCCGGTGAGCGTTGCGATGGTTCTAGGGGTATTAATAGACCGCAGGTTGTGCTTCGCAGAGCACCTGCGAGAAACAGCAAAGAAGGCGTCAAGAATGGCAACTGCGCTCTCGAGATTTATGCCGAATGTGGGGGGACCGACGTACACCAAACGAAGAGTTTTTGCGTCAGTGGTAAACACCATAATGCTGTATGGCGCACCGATCTGGGTAGACGTGATGAGGGTGGCGTTGTATAGACAGATATACGAAAAAAACCCAGCAAACAACGTTACTGAGAATAACCGCGGCGCACCGCACAACATCAAGCGAGGCGCTGGTGGTGGTGGCGGCGATACCCCTATCGACCTGTTGGCGGCAAAAAGAGCCGCCAACTACGAAAGAAGAGCAAGAACACCTTCTGAAAACAACAAGCCAGAAGTGGTCTTATGGCAGGAGAGATGGTCCGGCGCCCGAAACGGATCATGGACTCGAATAATGATACCGGAGATACGGCCCTGGGTAGAGAGACAACACGGGGAAATCAACCACCAGTTCACCCAAGTTCTGACAGACCATGGTTGTTTCAACGAGTACCTCCACCGTTTCGGCAAGATCGACTCGTCAAAATGTTTATACTGCGAGAAGCAAGTGGACAACGTTCAGCACACAATTTTCTAGTGTCCTAGATGGTCGCTGGAAAGAACAAATAGTGGCATCGACAAGACAAATGCCAAAAACTTGATTAATCAAATGCTCAAGAGCGAGGACCGCTGGCGAGAGGTCCTGCATGGGATCACTGAGATCATGAAGGTTAAACATGAAGAAGAGGTTCACAGACAGTCGCGCTAAAAAAGGAAGAAACACAATTCCCTTAGTTGGAATGAGGTGTTAAACAAGTGCAACCTAAACAGAAAACAAAACGAGTCAAACAGCAGAGCGAAACACCATTCTCTGATTTTGGAGTGGTGTTAAACCAACGCAACCAACGCAAGAAGAAAAAAGTCCCGAAAGGGCGGAATATGTTGAAGAGCGGCTGTTGTATGGAAGCAATGCCTTTGGGATTTTCGGCAACAGCCTTGGAGTGGGGTTTTAGTGAGTAAGAATCTCACCCTACCACCCAAAACATCTGGGTGGTGCCTATGTAAGGTTTCCCTACTCCCAGCGCACCAAAAAAAAAGGTAGTGGCTTCCACACTTGGAATATAATGTACGACAGCATACTCAGAATTGGGATGTCGGAAGACGTCGAGGTCGTCGGTTTTGCCGACGACATATGCCGGAAAATTAGAAGCAATCACGCTCTGCGGCAGAAGAAAAACAGACGCGACTTTCAAACTGCAGCATAAATACATCGTGCCTGCCAAACAGATTAATTATCTCGGATTGATTATAGGCAAGAGTATGTCTTTCGCCCCTCACGTGAGGAGGGCAAGCGAAAAAGCTGGCAGAGCCATAGCCGCATTATTGACGCTGATGCCAAATTGGGAAGCTCGTCTATCGCAAAGAGGATACTCCTGGCGGTGGTGGCGGACTAGAATACGAAACATATCGTCAACAGATGGCTATATGCCAGAGGAGACTTGAAATTAGAAAGACAAGGGCGTATCGCACCATCTCCGAAGCGGAGGTATTAGTGCTGGTAGGTTTCCCACCTATTGAACTATTTGCCACTGAACGAAAAGAGAACTACCAATACGGGGTGGCACATAAGAAGGAAACCAGAGATAAGATTATTCAGAAGTTAAGAAAGAAACTGAACAGAGGCAACGATGGGGAGATGGATCTACGACCTGATCCCCGACGTCAAGAGGCGGGTCTCTAAAAGACACGGCGACGTAGACTTCCATCTCACGCCATTTCTAAGTGGTCACGGATGATTTGGAAGCTATCTTAGCAAATACAAGAAGAGAGAAGACGACACCTGCTTCTTCTGTGACCGCATCGACACGCCAGAGCACATCCTACTACATTGCGTAAGGTGGGAAAAAGAAAGAAAAACCACAAACATGAAATTGTAAAAAACCATAAATAAGGACAGCACAATAGACGCTATGCTGGAAGACCAAGTGTCTTGGGACATCATAATCAAAATAATCGACTACATAATGGGCACGAAGTAAAAGTTCGAGAGAACTCTACAAAACTCGACAACCTCTTGAAGACAGACAAGCATCAAACAACATCAAAACTAAGAAGGGCTAATGGAGTAAAACAAATAATCAAAAAAAGCTACCTTGCTACAATGAAATGTTACGTCGACATAACTATATATATAGTCGACACCAAAAAGTAATGGCAAAATTCGATACATTCAATCTCCTACACCAAAGCATTATTTCGCTCACCAGATACACAAATAACTATTTCATAACCGTTGTTGTCGTCCGAAAATATTGTACATATTAACAAAAATCCGTGACTAAAATAAAAGTTGATTAAATGTCACAATTGTATCAAATTTATTAATTAACTTATCAAAGATTATTGGGCGACAGTTAAGATTCCCGTATCGCGATTTTTACCATTTTTGAAGTGAATTATGAAAGATGAGAGTTTAATTAGCCTATTAAAAAAAATAAAATTTGCGGTCGATTAACACAATTTTGAAGAAAAACGGCTTTAAAGTTAATTTGGAATGCAATTTTATCATTGGCTCTTTTGAAGCGTAACCCCGCCCTCAAAATTGAAATAGGTTGTGTCGACTGTAAATATACCAGAATCTCGGTTTTTACAACGAATTATAATAGATAATGGTGAAATTAGGTAATATAAAAATTAAATTTGTGATTGGACAACAAATTTTGAAAAAAGTCACTTTGTGTGAATTCGTTTCTGATGTAATTGCGCTGTCAAAACCTACTCTCTACACACGGAGAAGCGCGGGGGGGGGACTACGGGCGGTTTTGACACGCGCTAAACTTATTAAAAACATCCCTTAAGCGGCTCCAACTCGAAAAGTTTGAAAGTTGACGCGGCGGATCTTGGGGAGCGACTGACTCCTTCCTAACGCTGCTCTAGTTAGCCCCGTCTTAAGATAGATCCGTTAGTATGAATGTGCTCGGACTGTTACCAAAATGCATAAAATTATTGCGCAATATTACGCAATAATACACTTACATAAAATTTCTTTTGGAAAAATTGCAATTTTCAAAATTAAATTGTGGCCTTATTACAACTCCGACAAGATTGATCCTTACCTTAAAGAGCTTGTATTTTTGTATTCGTTCGTTTGGTCAAACCATTTTTATAGGAAAAAGTATACTTTTGAGTTTGGGATTCTTGACTCTACCCAATTTCGCAATCAAAAACACCTGCAGACCTGCTACTATTTCACTTTTGTTAAATAAACGTTTTGGTTTTAATCATTTGAGTTTTATTTACAGATAAAAAGTAAATAAAACACAAATTATTTTACTGATTATTTTCTGATCACTTAGACCGTGGTGTTAGCCACTTCCAAGTTTATAATTGTGCAAAATTTTAAAATTGTTTATAAGCTAGAAAAATAAGGTGAATAATAGCTAAGTTAGTGTTGTTCATACGAGCAAGAACCACTTGTTAGTTGGAGGGCTGTGGAGTCTCCCGAGAACGGGTTGTGAACTTTTTCTGGGAACATAACCTAACTTTTGGGATGAAGGCCGTTTTATTTCAACATTTTCCTGATTAAATTAAATTTGAGCCAACCAATTCAATATGTTCCCTCTACCCCCCACAAAATACCCCGAATGCGCAATCATACGTGGAACCAAATAACCAACTGCAATATGTTTATCAACCGGTGCAAGTGCCACCATTTGGACCCCCGATTGGTCCACATCTGCAACCCTTGCCACCGCTGCTGCAATTGGATCCAAGTCAACCATGCGTTCCTCAAAATTATCAACAGGTAATACCAAATAATTATCAGCCGATTGTTGTAGATCAATCGCAATACCAATGGAAAACCGTTCTAAATAAGGAAAGATTAAGAAGTCCAGAAACGTGTCAAGCACGTAAACAAACCAAACTCACGAACTACTGGTTGCAGCAGCCTATAACAACTAAAAACAGATTTGAAGAATTACCAAATGACGATTCCACCTTGAGGAATGAAGAAAATAATGAGGAAACAGCAAATGCACCCACCGCAAATGAAGTTGGGCAGGTAATTGTACATAAACCACCCCCTATTTATGTTTGCCATGTAGAGAACATTAACCCTTTGCATGAATTAATCGATGAAACTGCAAAAAACCAATATACCATAAAAGTTATTGGAAATGGTGAAGTTAAGGTGCAACTAAACAATCTTGATCACTACGGAAAGATAATAAAAGCGCTAGATGGTAAAAACACAATATTATACCTATAAACCAAAACAGGAACGAAGTTTTAGAGTGGTATTGAAAACATCCATCACTCCACCGACAAAACTGAAATCAAAAGTGAGATTGAGAAAACGGTCATCAAGTAAGTAACATTTGGAATATTCGTCATAGATCAACTAAACAACCACTACCAATGTTTTACGTTGATTTAAAATCAAACCACAACAATGAAGAAGTTTTTAATATTACCTCGATCAAGAATTCTCTTGTAACATTTGTACCACCCCGTCCTAAGCGATCTATCCCACAATGTGTACGATGTCAATGCTACGGTCATACAAAAAATTTCTGCCGAAGGTCTCCACAATGTGTGAAATGCACCGGACCCCACGAAACTGGAGCATGCCCTCGTAAGGTAAGGGACAAACAAGTCAAATGTGTAAATTGTAATGGAGATCATCCCCGCCAACTACCGCGGCTGTATAGTTCACAAACAACTACAACAACGTTTATACCCTACCCTCAGACAAAAAGATACGAGCGAGCCCACAAATCCTAACAACATACCAGCTAATCAAAACAGTAATTTACCTTTAAATAGAATACAGCCAAATACATCTTATGTGCAAGCGGTCACAGGTAATAACAACAATATAATGCCTGAAATCCCCAATAACACACAACAAATTCAAGCAGCTGCACCACAAGCAAACGATATGGATGAACTCAAACAAATGATGAAACAACTAATGGGGCAAATGAGCACTATGCTCAATCTGCTAACAACAGTGGTCAATAAATTGGTCTAATGGCTGTACAGTATAAAATTGCTGTATGGAATGCCAATGGCCTCAGCCAACACATACAAGAAGTTAAAACATTTATCACCAACCAACACATCGATATCATGTTAATATCAGAAACCCATTTCACAAACAAAAACTACTTGAGAGTTCCTAAATACAAAACTTACAATACCAAACATCCCAACGGAAAAGCTCACGGTGGAACTGCAATAATAATTTGAGAAAGTATAAAACACTATGAAATGGAAAAATATGAACAAGAACACATACAAGCTACCAGCATTTCAATAGAGGAAAAACAGGAGCCCTCACAATCTCGGCTATCTATTGCCCACCGAAGCATAATAATAAAAGGAGCAGTTTGTTAATTTCTTCAAAACCCTGGGAAATAGATTCATAGCCGGCGGCGATTATAATGCCAAACATCCTACATGGGGATCTAGGCTAACAACTTCGAAAGGCAGAGAACTGAATAAAGCGATTCAAGATAATAACTTAAAATGCATATCAACTGGCCAACCAACATATTGGCCTACCGACAGGCAGAAAATACCAGACACAATCGATTTCTGCGTTACCAAAGGTATTGATCTCAAAAATAAAAGCCGAATCCTGCTTAGACCTCTCGTCTGACCATTCACCTATAATCGTCAATGTACTTACAAAATAATGGACAAAGAAAAGCAACCAACCCTGTACAGCAGAAAAACTGACTGGAGCATTTTCAAAGAGAAATTGGATCAACTTATATCGCTTAATATTCCTCTAAAAACAGAAAAGGATATAGAGGATGCAGTAAACAAATTAACAACTGCCATACAACATGCTGCATGGTGGGCAACCCCAGATTCAAAAAAAAAGGTAATAAAAGACTACATACCACCCACAATAAAACAAAAAATAAATGAAAAACGGGCACTTCGTAAGCAGTGGCAAATAACTAGATACCCGGGTGATAAAACAAAACTCAATAAATGTACTAAACAACTACATGAAATGTTAGTGGAAACTAAAAACCAAGGAGTTCAAAAATATTTGGAAAACCTAGATTCATCAGAGGCCACTAACTACTCATTGTGGAGAGCAACACGAAAGTTAAATAGACCGCAACAATCAATTCCTCCAATTAGAATCGGAAATAACCAGTGGGCAAGAAACGATATGGAGAAAGCTAATGCATTTGGGGCTCATCTGGCCAACACTTTTCAACCATTCCCAGCCATGGCAACAGAAGAAGAAGGTAAAATACAAGAATTTCTAACATGCCCATTCCAAATGGATTTCCCTATACAAAAATTTAAATTAAAGGAGGTGAAAAGAATAATTCTAAAAGCTGTAAATCCTACAAAGGCCCCTGGGTATGATCTAATTACAGGAAAGGTGTTGCAAGAAGCAAGCAAAAAAGTGTCTAGTAGCTATCACTCAAATTTTTAACGCCATTATTAGATTAAATCACTTTCCAGACCAATGGAAAGTTGCTCAAATTGTGATGATATCCAAGCCGGGAAAAAAGTTAGATGACGTAAAATCTTACAGACCAATTAGTTTGCTTCCTGTGCTCTCTAAAGTTTTTGAAAAATTGCTGCTAGAGCATTTAAAACCTATAATTGAAAACCGTAAGCTAATACCTAATCATCAATTTGGATTTCGCCACTCTCATGGAACTATTGAGCAGGTGCACAGAGTAGTTAGGAAAATAAACGAAGATTTCGATGCTAGGAGATACTGCTCGGCGGCGTTTCTCGATGTTAGTCAAGCGTTTGATAAGGTGTGGCATGATGGGCTACTGTACAAGTTAAAGAAAAATCTTCCATATCATTACTTCCTAATTATTAAATCTTACATATCCAATCGACATTTTCTGGTAAAACACCAAAATGAATACACCGACCTCTATCCCATTACCTCTGGAGTGCCCCAAGGAAGTGTATTAGGTCCCGTACTATACCTTTTGTTCACGTCGGATCTTCCACAGACCGGGCCAATTACCATTGCGACCTTTGCTGATGACACTGCCATTCTCGCATCGCATACTGATCCAACAACAGCATCAAAAAAATCTCCAAGTAGGTCTAAATGGCATACAAAAGTGGCTTAAACAGTGGCGAATTAAAGTCAACGAATCGAAGTCTGTCCATGTAACATTCACAATGAATAGAAGTACTTGCCCACCGGTTCAACTCAACAATTGTCAGTTACCACAGGCAGAGGATGCCAAGTACCTTGGTATGCATCTTGACAGAAAACTAACCTGGCGTAAACATATTTTCACCAAACGAAAACAACTTGGACTGAAACTCAGTGGGATGTATTGGATTATTGGCAGAAGGTCTCAACTCTCCCATGAAAATAAGATCCTTATTTATAAGGCAATAATTAAACCGGTTTGGACCTATGGCATCCAACTTTGGGGAACAGCTGCCAATTCCAACATTGAAATTCTGCAAAGGTTTCAAAATAAAGTGTTACGAATAATCGTCGATGCACCATGGTACATGCCAAACAGCGTCATCCAGAATGACTTCCCAATGCCCTCCATCAGAGAAGAAATCACAAGATTTAGTGAAAACTACCGCGAGAGACTCAAAGTGCACCCTAATGTGACGGCCAAACAATTATTAACCCCAAGTGACGAAACGCGTCGACTCAAAAGGTTCAAGCCAGCGGATTTAACCAACAGATTTAACTAAATAATCTATAACACATACACATGGAGACAGTAAAGTTAATCCTAACACTATTATTATTATTTGATTATTATTTGAAGTCATAACAATTTTAATGTAAACAATGCAGAGCGTTCACTGGAACATCCTGCGCATGCTATTTTATTTTAATTTATTTAATTTTGTTCACTAATAAGCTTATTATCTGTAGATAGATTGCTGAATAAATTTGAGTTAACAAAAAAAAAAAATTCTTGTTGTCTCTCGTTCTTGTTGTTTATTTGGACACCTAAGTAGTTGAAAGCATGGACTTCTTCGTATGTGTCATCGTCCACTATCAGGTCAGTTGTTCTTTGCATTTCTCTTCTCTGACACCTCATATATTTTGTTTTCTGTTGATTTATTTTCAGTCCCATTTTTGCTGCTACTTCTTTTATTTTCTTGATTATTTCTATTAGCTTTCTTGTCGTTCTAGATATTATCAGTATGTCATCTGCGTATGCCACTACCTGTGCCTCTTTATTAATTATTGTACCACTTATTTCTACCTTTCTGATTATTATTTCCAATATTATGTTAAACAGGTTTGATGACATCGCATCCCCCTGTCTCACTCCTGTATTAATTGCGAAGTCTTCTGTTTCTCCGTAGGCTGTTCTCACGCAGGCTCTGGTGTTCTGTAGCGTCATACGCGTAAGTCTAATCAATTTGTTTGGTATTTTTATTTCCTGCATCGCTTTTTCCAACTCGTTTCTGTTCACTTTGTCGAAAGCTTACTTGAAGTCAACAAAAATCATATTCATATCGATATCGTGCTCTCGGCTTTTTTCTAGAATTTGCTTTAATACGAAAATTGCATCCACAGTTGATCTTCCCTCCGTGAAGCCACACTGGTACTCCCCTATCGCTTCCTTGGTGTATTCTTTTAGCCTGTTGTTTATCATTGTCGACAGTACCTTGTAGGTGACATTTAGGAGCGTTATACCACGATAGTTCTCACATTTTTCAGCATCTCCCTTCTTTTTTACTGTCACAATAATACCCTCATTCCACTTGTCTGGCATTTTTTCTTCTCTCCAAATTTGTTTTATTAATTCATGTATTCTTCTGTGCAACTCTTCGCCTCCACATTTTATGAGTTCTGCGTTGATACCGTCTTTTCCAGGTGCCTTTCCATTTTTAAGTTTATTTATCACTTCTACCGTTTCTTCGTATGTCGGTTCTATCGCTATTTGGTCTTCACTTGTTATGCTGGTGGTATCATTTATTTGTTGCTCATTCAATAACTCCTGGAAGTGTTCCACCCATATTTGTTTTATCTTTTCTGCATCGTCTTCTATTTTTCCTTGCTTATTTCGCATTCCTCTAACTTTTATGTTACTGTGTCCCATTTTCTGTTTTTTTAGTTTTTCGTAAAAAGCCTTACTGTTGTTGTGCCTATTATTACTTTCTATCTCATCCATTATTTCATCTAGCCATTTATTCTTCTTTTTTCTGTATATCTTGAATGCTTCATTTCTTAATTTTTTTATATTCTTCCTGATCTCTTTTTTCTCCTGTGTTTAACCATCTTACTCTAGCTTCTTTCTTCAGTCTTGCAGCCGCTACACAATCCTCGTCAAACCAATTCTTGCTTTTCCCCGGTACTCTATCCCCCAACACCTGTTTAGCGGTCTCTTTTATATTGTTTATAATTGTTTCCGTATCTTTGTTTATGTTTCCACTGCTTTTACTATTTTCCAATTTACGTTTTATCGCGTCTTTGTATTTAATATTTGTCTCGCAGTCACCTAGTTTTTCTATCGCCAGATTTATTCTTGGTTTTGTCTTGAGATTCATTACTTTCTTCATTTTTATTTTTTGCTAGCACTAGATGGTGGTCTGTTTCGGCGTTCGCCCCTCGATATGATCTTACATTATGGACTAGTGTCTTCATTTTCCTTGTTGTCAGTACATGGTCTATTTGATTACCACAGTTTCTTTCAGCGTTTGGCCACACCCAAGTCACTTTATGCGTTTTTCTATGTTTGAATCTTGTACTAGTGATATCCATGTCTGTTGCGGCCGCCAAATTACACAGTCTATTGCCGTTTCCACTAGTTCTGTCGTGTATGGTATATTTTCCTGCCACTTCGGTTACATAATCCTCTCTTCCAATCTTTGCGTTGAAATCTCCCAACAGCATTACAATATCTTTTTTTTTTATTTTTTCACATAATTCTTCCAATTCTTGACAAAATTTATCTTTTTATTCTTCGCTGCTGTCTTCTGTTGGGGCATACGCACTGATGATTGACATGTTCATTGGTTTCATCTTCAGCCTCATGTATGACAATCTTCCGTTTATTGGCCTAAATTGCATTATTTTACTTTTGTCTACATTTTTTACCATGAAACCCGTGCCATTTCTTCCCTGGTCGGCTTCTCCAGAGTACAACAATGTATACTTCTTGCCCATAATTTCTTCTTGCCCCTTCCATCTGATCTCCTGGATTGCCGCCACGTCCACATTGTATTGGTGTAGTTCGTTTGCCACCTCTTCCATTTTACCCGGCCTCAGCAGTGTTCTGACGTTCCATGTGGCTACTTTGATTGTCTTGGCCTTTGTTCTTTGCTTTGTTGGTCTCTTTTTCCCCACCTGTACTGCTGGAACATCTGGATGGGGAAGTCCAGACACCCCGTTCTTTATCTTGTTTAGTTTTTTGGGGGTTGGGCTGGCTCTTTTTTAGTTTCAGTGTGCCAGTCTTCCCATTCCACACATAGATCTTATCTCCTTTGAACATTTTCTGATATCCAATTTTGAATTTTTCTCCATCTCTAGTTTCGTTTTTGGCGATAGTCCATATTTTGTTTTGTATGTCCATCTCCTGATTTGTTAGATCTCTTTCGATAAGCGTCTTGGTGCCCATCAGCTTCTTTTTATGCTCCATTACTATCTCTTTCTCTCTGGTGTTCCTGAGTTTCGCTACTATGACTCGATTATCTTCCGTTTTCCAATCTTGAAAGCATCTGTGACGTTTACCTGTATTTGCAACCCTCCATTCAAAAATTCCTCCACCTTCTCCCGTGTTATTCTTCCTATTATTGGAATGTTTTTTATTATTATATTTGACACCTTTTTTTTTCATATCTTTCTAATTGTTTTTCCATCGAAGCTAACTTTTCTTCCTGATTCTCTGCTTTATTTTGCACTTCTTTAATCACCTGCTTAACTTGGTTTACTTCCTCATTCCAGTTTGCCTCCATTCCATTTAGTTTTTCTTTTATATCCTTGATCTCTTGGTTGTTCTCTTTGAGCCCGCTGCTGACACAGTTGTTAATTTTGCGATCATGTCCTTCAGTTCCTTCAGTTCGGCCATGTCCTTCTCCAAGTTTTTATTTACAGTATCTTTGGTTGGTGATTGTGCTGTTTTCTACTTCTCTGGAATGCGCTTCGTTCACTCTCAGTTTCTTCTTTGCTCCCTTCTCTTCCTCTCTTTTCTCTTTATGTATTTTTTTATTGAAGGATTGCTATTGGATCTGCCTTTTTCCTTGTTCTTGTCGCTCATTTATTCACCGTTTGTTTTTCGCTTGTACTTGTACACCAACTTTTTTCAGTTTTGTTATCGAAGATTGGTAGTTCTTGAATGGTTTTTACTCGGTCTAAAAATCTGTGCGTGATGTGTTCTTAACCATTACAACCAATCAATTATATCAGCGTCAGCACAAAACCCCGAGTCAACCCCTTGAAGGATTTTGCGCTACTGTCCACAGATTGACAAAGATTACAGTGTTAATACCCTTAATTGTTGCTCCTTCTCTATTGTTAGCCGGTTTGAAATGTTTTTCTCCAGTTCGACAAAATTTCGTGTGTGTTGTGTTGCCTAGATCTTCATGTAATGGTAAGATAACCTCAAACTTTTATCAGTATACTTCCTGTTTCCGTGAAAACCTCAGTGACTGTGTCCTTCGCTTCACCCACACGTTTCCTGCCTCAAAAACTTCCTCGGATCTCAATCCTACACAAAAACTCAGCCTTACTACGCAATAACTCTGAAAATCACAGTTTTACTAGCACTACTCCAATATTAATTTAATTTAATTTACCAACAATATTAATTTAATTATGACCGACAAACACAAAACCAAGCTCTTAGTAAATTGTTAAACCCAAACACAAGACAAAGTACCCTTTTACCCACGCCAACAAACCAATATGACATCTCGAACAAAGGGATGAAAACGGCTGGTCGAAGTTATTGATTATAAATCATATAAAATAAACAAAATTACTTACATGTAGACTTTCACAAATTTAGATATTAAATCGTTATCAATTAGTATTGAAACTTACAAATCTGATTAAATTTATTTCACACTGATAGTTTGCAACGATTAATCTGGTCGACTTACTCGTTCAAAGGTTCAGGTCTGAATGACCGTTATCTCCCGTATCATCACGCATCTACTTCTATGCCATCTGGGGTAATAACCAAAATTGACAAAAGACTCCTACTAACATAGTGAATTAGAATGATTTCTGATAATACTTATTTCCCGTCGTGCCGAGATGGCGTGAACTGTACAATTTAACTGACTTTTAATTTTAAGTCCCGCGAATATTTGAATAGAAAAAAATAATATTACAGTATGGAAAATTTTACATAAATATCAGTACTATTCATATGATTTATATCCGGTGCATGTATTGAGAATGGAGATTATGGACTAAGATTAATTTTTTCAACTACTCACGAGGACAAACGAATCCACAAAGATTTGTGCAAAGATTTATTTACCGACGAAGTGCAGTTTACAAAGATTATGTAAACAATTGTAGAAATGAACATTGGATAGGCATTATAAAATCCTATGAAAAAACTTGAGACATGACATCAGCGACGTTTTAGTGTAAACTGTTGGTGTGTTGCTGGGAAGCCAAATTATAGGATCTTATTTTTTTCCACAAAACATAAGGCTTGCATCTAGCAGATACCTAAACTTTTTAGAAAAAAATCTTCCATTATTGTTAGATGATATTCCACTGGTATCAAGACAAAGAATATGGTTTCAGCATAACGGTGCGCCGATACATTTTAGACGCTAACGGAACATCCTTATAGCTTAAGACGTTGTATTTGAAGTTGGGATGGTGTAAGTCCGTTTTTCATCTTCAAAATTCATTGATTTTGATCATCCACCCTCACTTTATTTCCCCAGTTTGAATTGGCAGACTCGCATTTCTAGGTTCCCACTACTTCTCAAAATTTACTTATAATTTCAAATAAAAATTCACTTAAGTTGAAATCATGAAATTTATTCAAAATTTTAAATTTGTATTTTTAATTTTTATTAGGATTACATTCTACATTATAAATTGTATAGTGAAAATATTTGGTCACATTGAAAGACTTAATATTCCCATTTCACGTTGGTATCTTAAAAAAATGTGTTACCTCTTATTGCATTGGTTATCAAAAAATTATTACCTGCGTTTACAGCTGCGAAATGGGCAACCCATCCCGATCCTGTATTGTTTGCAGTACTAGTGTATGAAAGACTCATGTGGTTGTTTTCAGATTTCAAGACCGCAGGATTGTCCTGTTAAAAAAAGATATGATATTGTGTTGATATAATTTGTCGCAAAACATACCGAAGAACAGAAGTGATGGATAGTCGAATCGCTGTTATCCCGATGGAAAGTTTTACATCGACATAATTTTGAGTGCACTCCTCCTACATCAAACACTGAAACATAAAAGGAGTTTTGTCAAAATTTAAGAAGAAATGCCTTGAATATTTCCTTACCTGAGAATTTAAGCATCACTTGCATGCCTTGTGGAACCATTATTTCCCAAGTACATGTTTTTCCTTCCTGTAAGCAGCTGGATACATCGGGCTTGTAAACTTTCCAAGATAGTTATAAAAAATTCCACCACATCCTTTACCTGTAAAGTATATAACAGTTAGATAGGTTTTCAAATTTAGCGCTTTTTGAGATTAATTTAAATTTAATTTATTTCAGTAAATTTCGTATCATACTGTATATTTTAAATTTAGATTTATAACAATCTGTCGCACCATCTCGATACAAGTATACGTTTCTTTTTTCAGAGTTTATTATATAAAAAGGATTTCTTTAGATTTGACAATTAGGGTTGAAAAGACCAATAATAATTAATGTCATGCTTGTAAAATTCAAATAGTCGCGCGGTTTAAATTTCAAGTTGATTTAAATTTAGCGCGTTGTTCAAACATAGGTTACGCCATCTCGGTACGGTGGGATCAAGCAAAGGGCTTCTTTCCTGGTTCACTGCACTTGTGATTGGGCTTTTGTTTGAGTTGTACGTTTGTAATGATTGTTGTTATTTTCAACAGTGCTTAAAAATACAATTTACAAATATTTTGCAATTATTAATATTTAAAATACTTATTTCAATTCAACTTGTGTGAATAAAATTACTGTAAGTACTGCTTATCTAATTTATATTATCTAAAATCAATAACTTTGATTACTAAGGGATAATCCTTTGTCCGTTGTGTGTATGCCAAAACCTCCCAGGAGAACCAAACCAATCCTATAAAAAAGGGATGGGAGGTATGGAGAGGCTTATGTCCAGCAGTGGACGAATACGGGCTGACCAAGAATAAGGAGAACGCAAATGTTACAAAAATATATTTAACCTCACCTTCTTTAGTAGATGTGTATAGAATGTCATAATCTCCATATACTGGCGCAGAATTGTACGTATGAATAAATAATTTGTTACTTTTTGAATATATGGAATTTGGTATTTCGTACCCACAGAGTGTTGCCATTAATGTATCACTTTTGGAATCACCGTCGTATATCTAATATTTTAAATAAATTAAAATTTATTCAAATTTCCAAAAAAATGTAAAAAAAATTACCTGCATAGCATTGTCGGAACATTCAGGATTATCATGGATCATAAATTGCATGAAATATAAGGAAATTGTATGGTTTTCAGAAACATTAATTGAAATATCACAGTTGCCTTGAAATTGTGAATTTCTGATTCTACCTTGTACTGATGTATAATTTCTATTGCACCCTAAAAAATAAAAACTTATAATCGATTTAGTTATAACTAACACTGACATCCGTTGAATGTCCATGCCGTGGAATTCAGTTCGATGCCAAAAGAAGGCAAGGAGATTGTTTCAATTTGTCACCGGAAGGCAGCGGCAAATCACAGAAGCATTAACTACCACATTATGCTTAAGAAAATCTTCTCGATTAAAAGTTAATTATTAGACTAAAATTTTCAAAATGAATAGGTTAAATAAACAATAATAAACAAAAGAAAAACGTATTGTCATTTGATACGATTTTTTGAACCATGAAGTTTGAAATATACTCTTGATAATTGCGAGTTAAGGATTAACCTACTTAAGAACCAATTAAATAGGAAAAACTTACCTCCAATATGTTATCTTTAGCTTAGATGAGTAGGTGGCTGTAGATATTACTTAAACCTTTAATGTCAGTTTTTCTGTTCATTGTGTTCATTTTTCTTTTGATATACTACATCATTTTGTGTGGAAGTCGATTATTATAATTGGTGCCGATTTGATTATCTCGGTATTTATAAAAGCAGCATTATGCCCATCGATTAAGATATGTTCAGCAATTGAAAATTTAAAGCCACGTATTTACTAGGTAACAATTGACGCGCAACATGGCATTCAAAATAATGAGAGACGTTGATGCTCTTTGTTTTACAAAGTTGTCTGTCCACCCATTGCAATCGTTGACAAGGAACTAGTGTTGATTTCAGTTGCCATTTTTATAATTTCATCTTTAATTTTTGGTATTTCTAATATTTTTGAGATGAAATCCCATGCGTCACGCTTTTTAAAGTTATTTTTATATTCAATGTGAGTTGTGTCCCGCAAACACTCACAATTTTGATAAAGTTCAATAAGTTTAACTATACGTTCACTTGACAACACTATTGACATTGTTGCCGGGAACGTTTACACATGTCAAAATTTGATACGTAACTACATGTTGAATAGATACAAGCAACAAGACGCGCGTGATGTTACGCAGCATCTGGCAACGTCTCGCGCTGTCGTGCAACGTTGCCTAACATGTTTCTCGTCAATTTTTGCTTAGTGGATATATGGGTTTACCTATTCATTTTGAAAATTTTAACCTAACATTAATTTCAAGATGTAAGGATGTAAGCGAAGTACGGTCCTGAGCAGGTGTATAAATTTGTACTGGTTGTATTTCAGAAGATTGCGAGAGATAGAGACATAAATTTGAAGATTGAGCAAAGTGTGGGGAGTGAGGAGCGTGTGGAACAGAAGAGAATTGCTTAAACATCAGTAAAGGAACAGGAGGAATCGGATAAAAGTAAAACCACGAAATTTTTTTGAGGTTAGACTGTTGCATTGTTTTCTTTTGGAGGGTTGTTAGTAGTGCGAGTGCTTTTGAAGGGTAGACCTGGGCTCCTGTATTGTCGCTAGCAACAGACAATAAACGAAATAAAGGAAAATCAATTATAGTTTAAATTGTTTATAATTATTAACTTCGTAATTTTCAGGACGCTATTTGAGTTACATAAGTGCAATCAAAAATTAAACTTATGAGTAAAACTGTGAATAACAGAGAGAGATCTAATAGCACGTCATCTATAAAAGACTTTATAAAGAGAAGAAGAGAAGCATTAAATTCCAGCACAGAAGAAGAAGAGGCATTTCGAAAAAGCAAGAAAACACCCAAGACGCCAAATAAAACAGGCGGGGAAGTTAAAGAGAAGGAAACATGGATGAACTTAAACATATGATCACTGATTTAACAAATATGGTAAACGATGGCAATAGGGTGAATATGGAAGTTAAAGCGAAACTGGAAACGATGGAAACCGCCTGGAATGCCAAATTTCATGAAATGGAGCAAGTAATCAGCGACTTGGAAACGAAAATGCTCAAACAAGATAAAAAAATAGCGCATATGGAGGAGCAATTGGAAAAACAAGAGAAGGAAAAAAGAAAAGATAACATAATCATAAAGAACTTGAAAATTGTTGGAACCGTGACCCCTGGAAAAATTGAAAGCTTCTTGAATGATAAGATACAGGTGCAGGTTGAAGTAATAGATGCATATAGGGTGGGAAAAAACGCTGACAGGCAAGTAATTGTGGCGAAATTGAGAAACCACACACAAAAAAAGAGCAATAATGGAAAACAAAAATAAACTTGTAAGTACTGCCATTTATATTGAAAGCGATATGACTAGCAAAGAAATGGATATACAAGCACAAATATGGGCTTTGGCTAAGATTGAAAGAGAAAAAGGTGAAAAGGTTAGAGTAGGGTATCAGAAGATGATCAAGCGGGATGAAGTATATATATGGGATAAAAAAGAGAATTGCCTTAAGGTTTCTAACTATACGGGGCGACCAACAAAAAACTGATACAGTTGGAGTATGGAGCATCTGGACCTTCCCAGACAGGTGCTCCGGAAGCGAGGACTGGGGAATTTACACAAACGAGGCATGGAATGGAAATGACTGAAATGAATAGTGTGAAAAGGAGAAAGTCTGGAATGGTAAAGAAGGAGAATAGTAAAAATAAAAAACATAAAAAAACAATAAGAGTAGCGACGTGGAATGTGAGAACCCTACTGAGACCTGGAAAATTGAAAGAAGTCGCAAAGGAAATGGCAAGGTATGGGATAGCGGTGGCCGGATTACAAGAAACCAGATGGAAAAACGAAGGAGAAATAAGAGGGGAAGATTTTGTATTTTTGTACTCCGGAGAGAGTAGACAGGGGAGGAATGGCACTGGTTTTTTTGGTCATGAAACGGTTCATCAGACAAATAATGCAATTCAAGCCAATGGGAGGAAGACTGTCGTACATAAGAATTCGTATGAAACCCAACAATCTGTCAGTTATAAACGCTTATGCACCGACGGAAGAAAGTGGAGTAGTTATATAACGAGGTACCAAGACACGATACAGCTATCATTATGGGCGACTTCAATGCGCAGATTGGTAAAGAGAAGCACATAGAGGAGATAGCTGGTAAGCATACAGTACATACGGCAACTAACGATAATGGAAATAGATTGTGCCACTTGGCGGCATCCCTAGATATGATTATAAGTAGCACAAAATTTGAACATGAAAAATCACATAAGATTACATGGATGTGGCCTGGTTGTAACAAAGAAGAGGAAATCAAATCGATCATGTGCTGGTGACTAAAAGACGAGCTACATCTATCAAAGACGTGAGATCATACAGGGGTGCCAACGCTGATACCGATCACTTTTTGGTGGTCGCTAAGATCAAACAGAAAACGATGATAGAAGATAAAAGACACGAATCAAAAAAGACACTGGCAATTGAAAAATTTGACAAGGAGGAAAAAAGAAGAGAATACGAGAACAGAGTAACCAAAAAACTGGAAAGCGGCGGCGCTGATCACAGCATGAATGTAACGTGGGACAATATCACTAAAAGTCTTACAACAAGTGCAGAGGAAGTATTGGGGTATAGGGAGAAAATAAGTTGGAAAGCGTGGTTCAACGAAGAATGTGAAGAAATGAACAAAAGGAAAAAAGAAATCAGATTAAAGTGGCTAAGAACTAAAGAATATGAACACCTTGAAGAATACAAAAAAATACGAACAGATGCATACAAACTGTATAAAAGAAAGAAGAATGAATGGGTCGATGAAAAAATGCGTGAAATAGAGATAAGTAATGTAAATAACAATATACGGAACTTTTACAATCAAATCAGGAAAACCAAAAAAGATTACGCCATAAGAAATAGAGGAATGAAAAATGAAGACGGAACACTTGAAAACAGCACAGAAAGAGTTAAAAAGATCTGGGAAAACCATTTTAAAAAGTTGTTGAATACTTCACGAACCGAAGAAATTGTAAAAAGGAAGGTAGAAGACATAACCACAGATGGTGGCATCGACGAACCCACGAAAGAGGAAATCTTAGAAGCAATCAAAAGGTTAAAAAACCGAAAGGCACCTGGTAAAGATATGATTACACCGGAGATGATAAAAATGGTGGTGATAAAGTGCTGAACGAGATATGCAACCTAATAAAACAGATATGGACTCAAGAAGACATGCCAGATAAATGGAGAGAGGGAGTCATTGTGACGATAAAGAAGAAAGGTAGAGCGGATGAATGCAGCAACTATAGAGGCATAACACTGCTGAACACCGCTTACAAGATTATGTCAACAATCATTCACGATCGTCTCACTGAGTACACGAACGAGATAATTGGAAACTACCAATTTGGTTTTAAGAGAGGGAGGTCTACAATCGACGCCTTACACATGATAAAACAGCTTCAAGAAAAAACCCACGAATATGGAATAGAGATGCATATGCTTTTCATAGATTTTAAACAAGCTTTTGACCGAGTAAACAGATTCAAGTTGATAGAGACCATGAGGAATTCAACATACCAGATAAACTCATAAGAATAATCACGATGACCCTAAGAAAACAAGAGCCACGGTAAGAACGTCCGAAGGAGAAACAGACAGCTTCGAGGTCAATGACGGGTGAGACAGGGGACTCACTATCAGCGACGCTATTCAACATTGCTCTTGAAAAATAGTGAGAAGCACAGGTTGTACTGGTACAATAGTAAGTAAGGAAAGTCAGCTGATAGCCTACGCTGATGATGTCGTGGTGGTATCCAGAACTCAGAAAGGACTGATTGATGTATTGAGAAAAATCAAAGAGAAGCAATTGAACTAGGATTGATCATAAACCAGAATAAAACAAAGTACATGAAATGTACAAGAGAAGAACCCTCCAAAGTTGATCTAACAGTGGATGGTGACGTATTCCAACATGTGGATGAATTCAGTTATCTTGGCGTGCAAATTAATTACAATAATAATAGAAAGGCAGAGGTAACAGCTAAAATACACGCGGAAACAAAGCTTATTATGCGAACAAGCACCTACTGAAAGATAAACAAATAAAAAAAGACACGAAAATAAAAATTTACAAGTCGCTGATAAGACCAGTGCTCGTATATGCGGCGGAGGTCAGTTGCATGACAAAAAGAGAAGAAGAATTTCGGATATTTGAAAGAAAAGTGATAAGAACGATTTTAGGTTTTAAACGTGTTAACGGAGAATACCGTGCTAAGACAAACGCTGAAGTACTCGAAGCAATGGAAGGGGAAGACATAGTTAAGTTCATCAAGGCGCAAAGAATGAGATGGTGGGGACATGTGATGCGAGCCGATACAGATGAAATCACCAGAGCTATAATGACATGGAAACCCCTTGTAGAACGTCCCAGCGGAAGACCCAAGCTAAGATGGAGAGACGGGGTGATGGAGGATTTGGAGAGGATGGGGGTGGTGGAGTGGCGACAAAAGGTGATGGAACGCTCAGTCTGGCGAAGAATTGTTCAAAACGCAAAAAAACATCAGGACCTGTAATTAATGATTAATTGTATTAGGAGGACTAATCCACCTCACTAAATGGATTTTGTAAGTCCTATTACGGACAGCTAAATTCCCATGGAATGTAATGCTAACAATAATAATAATAATAATAATAATAATTAATTTCAAGGTTAATAATATTATAATATATTTTCAATAATTTTGAAAATTTATTACATTGCCAGTGCCTTGAATACCACGTTCACATTCGCACGTCCAAATTGCAGATTTCTTATTGCATTTGGCGCGCAAACCACGCTCTTAAAAAGTAAATATTACTAACCTGCAAGTCTGTATTCCATTCTAAATCCTTCCCATGAGATCTGCCGGTGCCACTGAAAAATGACACGACGGCTTGGTTTTGCCCGCTATAGTAATCGAAAGCTAATGCGTGCCTACCGCAATATGGATGAATGCCAACAGGAACCTGCGACATCTTCAAAAAAGCAAAGAATAATCAAGCTATCATGTTTAACATGTTTACTTACAGTGTATACATCACGTTGTGAGGAACCCGCAAAACAGTAGCCGTGCCTAAACCTTCCGAAATAATCTTTTTGCTCTAAAAAATAGTGCCTTTACATAAATTATACGCAAAACATAAAATTCGTACCTGATCCGAAATTTCGACTTTGTCACTTGAGCAAGTTTCTCTCAGAAATTCTTGATCGGTAACATTTACTAAATCAAAGTCCGTGAAATGCAAATCAAGCAGATTTCTAGAACCATCGGATTTAAATATCCAACTGCATCTGACATTATCGGGATACGAGTTTGGATATAATGGAGAGGTTATAACTTTCGTCACATTAGTTACGTTCAATACAGAGGGTCCACATATTGCTAAAATATCGCAATGGGTATTTTGTGTTTTTGCCATTTTTTACTTACATGTAACTTTTTGGACAGTAACTTTAAATGGCTTCGTACTTGATGATTGTATTGCATTAAGTCGTATCCAAGCAGAGTGACTGGATGTAGTCACATCGGGTGGCACATTATTGTCGCATAAACGAGTTATTAACTCCGATACTGAAGCAGCTCCATCTCGAATCTAAAATTCACAAACAAATTATGAAAATTAATAACTGCCCACGTTTGTTTCAGGAACAAACTCAAGAAGTTTCTTTCAGCGCTTTTCATTAAACACCTTTCGGAATGAACTCCACTTGGTCAGCTATCGACAAAACAATTTTCGACCCCATACGTCGGGACAATTTTACGTCTTAAATCAGCCTTCGGTGACTTGTTTTTGGCGAAAACTGCCCTTCCTGTTCTATCCCAGCGGGTTGTTTACAGAATTAACTCAAAAGATGGCTACGAGAGATGATGTTCTGGTTACAGACCCACGAAAGAGACTTCCCTATTGCGGGATAACGTCCACAATATCGTATATTATAAAACAATGCCAAATCCGGGAGGCATACGTAATCCGCGCGTTGCGTGGAGTCGTCGTCTTAGGTTACCATGGCATTGCAACTCTCCGCGCAGTTTTCGATTCAACCGCGCCGCGGATCGATAACGACACTAGTAAAACCGGCGTTTGGTATCCGCACGTCGTGCGAAGTTGTCGCCGTGGCGATGCTTTGCGTGTTCTCTGATCCAAAAAGCCATGCGCGAGAGGATTAATAGTAAGCTTTATTGTCACTGAAGTTATCCAAATTCATATGACGCGACTAACCTGCAACTCGGACACGACCAAGATGTTCTCATCGAACGCTCAAAAATTCTACCGACGACGCCCTAGTGATCCTTCACTAAATTTTTGCAATAGGTGAAATTATCGGGGGCTAAATTACCGGGAACCAAATTACTGGGAATGAAATTACCGGGAGTGAAATTACCAGGAGATCAAATTACCGGGGATCAAATTACTGGGGGTTAAATTACCGGTTACAATTTTTATGTTATTACTTATGGCGTCTTTCGATCCGAGACATCATGGATTTGTTGGATCTGTCCTATTCGAGAGGATTAAACCGCGCCTCGGACGCGGCCAAGATGTTCTCGTCGAACACTCGAAAGTTTTGCCGACGCGACAGTTATCCCCACTAGTCATCAGATAAAATGCGCAGAAGTAATAGTATATTTTTATTTTTTAAATTTTTATCGGAGAAACCCCCGAGCAACATACGGTTGCCTACTTTTCGGTGGAAGCAAAATCCCACGATTTTAGCTGGAAGCAGATTCCCGGGATTTCAGGGGGAAAAGTAAGTTCTCCGATTATCTGACGGATTGTAACTCCTAGTAACAGAGCAGGATTAGAATTTACAGTAATATTTCGGAACGACAATATTGGATGTGTACCTCAAGTATATGGCAACTGCACGTTTGTTTTCCAAATGTCGTGGTTCTATTTTCTGAACAAGGAACCAAATGAAGTTCGTTAAAATGAAACTTTAAAACGTTATCGTTCTCTGTCGTTATTTCCCAATGACACTCTAAATGTGACAATCCTACGGGAGCTTCAATTATTGCGGTGTCGTTAACAATAATTGTTCCACCACAGCCAACCGTGTGCCCTGAAATTTGTGTATGTCGATTAGTTTCCGATTCGCTTAACCACTTATAATTACGTACCGTAAGTAAAATAAACCTCAGCTTGAAATCCTTCGAATGAAATCCTATGGTCTGTTGCCATATACAAAATCATCGAATTTGATCTGGATTGAATAATAGGTGGATTGGATGTTAAGTTTCCACATAATTTAGCTAGTCTTGTGCTCTCGTTAAAAGAGGTTCCATCATAAACCTCTACAAAATCGTGATAGCACTCGCTTTGGAATTCCAAATTCAAATGATTGAATCTGCAATAAATTACGGTGTTGCTCGGTTGTTTTGGTTATCCAGGATAAAAGTACTTACCTGACTACAACATTTTTGCTTTCTGGAGCGGTTATATTCCAAAAGCATTTTAAATAACTGGAATAACCCTGAATTCCATTAACTTCGCTAGTCGGAGAGGCTATTTGAGAAGGTACCGTGATTAAACCTCCACAAGCTGAAAATTGTTATTTAAAGAAAGTCACAATTTTATAAATATTTCATTAGTTACTTTCGATTTTGTAAGAGAATTTAAAACCACTTTTAACTACATAAGGATCTGTGGCAAATCTGATTATTACGCCATCACGTACGTGCAAAGGTGCAGGTTTTTCTCGACCGCAGTAAGGCCGAGTTAAACTTCCTGAATTTGAAATTATTAGACGAGGCATGTGGTGGTGGTAGTGGTCAGATTTTATTATGGTTACGTTATCATACTCACAACGAGAATCTAGAAATTTGTTTATTAAATCAAATACATGTATATTTTAAAAAGGTAGAGAGATACCAGATTCCAGATTGAAATCTTCAAATACTAAATTGATGTTGTTTCCTAGCGATGTAATGTTGTAAGAACAAACCAAATTATTGGCGTACGCGTTTGGATAGCCTGGACTTACAATATACTGGGTTTTCTGGGTAGCTTCAAAATTACCACCGCATTGAATTGTCCATTTAGCCTGCAAATGATAAGATATTAAAAAATTAAAATTTCATTTAAACAGTTATTATGTATTATGTATTATCACATACGAGAGCTCTATGATAGGTACCCATATTCAACAACAGAGAGTGCCACTTGAAAAATATGTATACCATCGTTTAACGATGCCTGACAGATTTGCAGAGTACTTTGACTACGGAGGATATGGTTAGGAATGTAGAAAAAATTAAATTATAAGTTTTAGCAACAAATTTTCATTTAATACTTTTGTTAAAAAGAAGTGTGGGAAGCCGATGAAAATGCGTACCAGAACGGAATATTTTAACCGAGCACGCCTTCTTTTGTTCCAGTTATTTGAACCACGGCTTCTGGGCACTCCCTTTACCTAATACTTATACAAGCCCTTATACATAGCTTCTAATGCCCGGTTTCACAAACATTTAAACTGTGATTATATTATTTTAGTCTATGCTATTTAAGTCTAAATTTAAGCCGAAATCGCAGTTTAAATGTTTGTGAAACCAGGCATAAGAGTATATGCGTTGGCAAACTTTTTTCCCCTATGCTTGTGGTGTACATTCAAAGTTTCATCACGTACATAGGGAACCTAGTGTTTAACGTGGGGTTCAAACCACGAGAAATGTTATACATTTCATTTCGAGAAAGCTTTACTATGCAAGTTACACCTCGGTGTAATTGCCTTTACAGTTGCCTTCCGATGGTAGGTGATTAGAATAAAGTTTATACTTTGGTTGGATACACTCCTACCAGAACTGGAGACGAAGAACTGGAAGCTGGATTTGAAGCTTAGAGAGGGCATCCCCCTCACCGATCTTACCTGCTACAGGATAGTCTTCTGTACGGGGAAACAAATGACTCTAGTTCACTCAAATTTTGCCTCGGATAATGGAACGGATTTAATGATGACGGAATGCAAACGGAAACGGAATAAGCGATTGGGTATAAAGGACTACCTGAATATTGGATGTTGGAATGTTCGTGGTGTAGGAAATAAAGTTGAAGAACTGCAATTGGCATTAAAGGAAAGAAAGATAGACATTGCCGTAGTCAGTGAAACAAAGAAAAAATTGAAAGGCACCTGCGATCTGGATGAATATACAATGGTATATAGTGGAGTCCCAAAAGAACAAAAAGCCTCCGCGGGCGTTGCAATTTTGATCAACAGAAAGTGGAAAAACCGCATCAACTCCTACAATTTTATAAACGAAAGAATAGTTACGTTAAGATGCAAAATAGACAGAGGTAACATGACGATAATAGGAGTGTACGCACCAGAGGAAGGCAAAATAGAAGAAACAGAAGAATTTTACAAAGATCTACAAAAGATAGTCGATAACACCAGTAAAAATGACTATCTTATCATAGGGGGAGACTTTAACGCTCGAATTGGAAGATTACCAGTCGATAGAGTAATTGGTGTACACAATGAAGATTTACTTAATAGAAACGGTAAAGCATTGAGAGACTTCGTTTGCTACAACGGAACAAAAATAATGAATACATTCTTCAAGCACAAAAGAATACACAAATATACATGGTCTGCAAGGGACAAACCTCCACGATTGATTATTTGTTAGCTAATGACAAAACTTCACAGTGTATCAGAGATACACGAGTTTACAGAAGTGCAGATATCGGAACCGACCACTATTTACTATGCACCACGATAAACATCAAAGCAAGATGGATAAAAAAGAACAAAAAATCTGACAACAAAGAACTATTTAAGGTCTACCTACTTCAAGAAGAATCTGTGAGAAACCTATATCAAAAACGACTAGATGAATATAATGGAAAGCTGAAAACATCTAAAGATATAGAAGAAGAGTGGAATAACATTAAAAACATCATCAAAACAGCTGCATATGAAGCCCTTGGACGTCGAGGAAAAACTACAAAAAAAGGAATAAAGATATGGAGCAAAGAACTCAAAGAAGCAATTAAACGGAAACAGGTAACACATCTTAAAGTACTCGCAAATAAAACACAAGAAAACAAAGAAGAATATGATCAAAACAACAGAGAGGTCAAAAGAATAGTGAGAGATCTAAAGCGAAATAAATGGGATGAGTTTATAAGTAGAATTGAGAACGACGTACACGGGAGGCAGAATGTTGCGTACAAAGTCATGAAACACTTAAACAACAGAGAAAAAGACACGGCAAATATTATAAAGATCTATGGCATAATGAAGAAGAGATACCAATAAAAATAGAAGAGGAAAATGGAGAGGTAGACAGAATAGAGCTGGCAGAACTACAAGAAGTACTAAACGAAGTCAAAAACCGTAAAGCAACGGGAACTGACGGAATTAATACCGAATTGCTTAAATATGGTTCCGAAAATTTTAAAATCAGACTATTAACATTTATAAATCTATGTTGGAAGGAAATAAAAACACCCCAAGAGTGGAAAGCAGCAAAAATTGTGTCGATATTCAAGAAAGGAAACAGAGCGAAGTGCGAAAATTATAGAGGAATCAGCTTACTTAATACAACCTATAAAATTTACTCGAAAATTATAAATAGAAGACTGAAAACATAGTCGAAGGAACGATTTCGGAAGAACAAACAGGATTTAGGAAAGGCAGATCATGTATAGACAATGTATTTAGCATAAAACAAATAATGGAAAAACACCGAGAGTACAACCGAGAGACCCATATAGCATATGTAGATTTCATAAAAGCATTTGATCGAGTAATGCGCTGTAAGATGTGGAATATAGTGGAAAGAAAGGGTATTCCGCATCATATCATAAAAGTAATAAAAGAAATGTACCAAGGAACCCAAATATGCATAGCAGATTATGAAGAGAAAATTGAGATAGTAAATACAGGGCTAAGACAAGGGTGCAGTATGTCTCCGACGCTATTTAATATTTACATTGACGATGCTATACGTAAATGGAAGGAACAGATACCTTGCTACACAACAAACTTGAACAACCGAGATTTCGTAATAACAATGCTCTTTGCGGACGACCAGGCCATATTAGCAGACAGTGAAAACTCCCTACAGCACGCACTATTTAAACTAAGCCAAGCCATGAAAGAATATAATATGATAATATCAATAAATAAAACAAAAGTTATGGCATTCAGAGGACAGGAACAAACACGCTCGAAAATAGTACTAAATGATCAGACTATAGAGCAAGTAAAGTCCTTCAACTTCTTAGGTTGCACAGTGTCCATGTTTGAGGAAGCAGACATACCCAATAAAATAGAAAAATTCAATTATATAAACGGCACAATAAGAAGATGCTTCAAGAATAAAACCAACCAAAGTACTGCGTTGAAATTCTATAAAACAATAGCAATACCAAGCATAACATACGCCAGTGAAACTTGGACGATTACCAAGGAAAATGAAAGACGAATCCAAAGTGCCGAAATGCGATTCTTACGTGCAATAGCAGGATACCAAAGGGCAGACCAAAAAAAGAAACACTGATGTAAGAAACGAATTGAACATCTGTAGCATCAACGAAACAATAAGTGACTACAGAACAGCATGGAAAATGCACCTCGATAGAATGGATCAAACCCGACTGCCAAAGAAAATGTATCATTATAAGCCGAGAGGAAGAAGAAATGTGGGACGCCCCAGGAAGAGATGGAGCGATCAATTTGAGTGACGGAATGGACCACCGGTCTAGTACGTGTAGATGATGATGATGATGACTTTGGTTGGAATCAAACCATAATATTCAGCATTAGTTGTCAATTCACACTAACACTACAAAGTTGACCCTGCATGTAAACAGTGATCCCACGCTATTGTAAACGTTTCCACTAGACCGTACGTTAATAACTAAACTTACTATTTATAGGAATCCATCAAACTGAGTTTTACATTTTGGACCTGTAACTAACATAAACTGAAAAACACTTTAGTGAATACGATACATGAGCTACATGATGAAAGTAGCACCAAGGCAAATATAACTCAAAGTCCTTAATGCTAAAACGGAATTTACTAAGATTGATATTTGACTGATTAACAAAAGTTTTGACATTTTTCAAATGATTAGTTACGATAAACAACAATCAAAAAGACCAATATTGCAGCAGAAGGCTTGACAAATTTTTAGCGATACGAGTGGTAGCAAAACAAAACTCGTGAATAATTTCCACGCATGCACACAAATAATGTTAGCACTTTTAGATAACAAAACAGAAGAGTGTTTCAACATGATTTGATACACTTGACATAATTAAGATGTTCCAACTCAGTCGGCAGAATTCGAAGTAGCTTTGTGATAAATAATATTAAAGATGCTGATGAAAAATGAATAAATCTATTTGCGTTGCAGTGACGGCAATTGCTTACATCTACATGAAGTTTTGGGGCTGACAAAAATAAGCTTGACGGTACAAACATTCCTCCATGAGTTACTAAACGATCATTTGAAACTTGACTTTAACGGTAATCCGACATGAGCTCGTTGCTCGCAACAAAAACTTTAAGGTGAGCCAATAACTAAACATCACAATTGATGTAACATAATTTTACGTAACATGTTGCGGACATGCAGGAGCATGTTGACTTGATGAAAAATCAAAGCTCACTGGCGATAAATTGCAAATGCACGTGCAGGACTGCAGACGAAACAAAAGATTGGCGGCAAAGGCGTTCAACAACGTCAAGGTGAGACACTTTAGAAAAACTAACAAATCCGAACCCGTCTGAACAAGAAAGATTGCGACAAAACAAAATAACTTAATTGTTATCTTAAAACGTTTTTTTAGAGTTGAAATACGTTCAAGAGCATTTGTTTTATTTAAATGTATCAGATAGGTGAATAATGAATTTTTTGGAAATCTTTCAGTTTTCAATATTTTTTGCAATTTTAATTTTCAGTAAGATTGCAAAAAAAAGTTACTTACCACAATTTCAACCAAGTCAAAAAACTTTACTGTAATCCTAAAGGTGAAAAATTAAAAAAAATGATAAAAACCTTAAAACCGGTTGCTCTAATATTTTCATTACTCTAAACAAGATTTTCATTCTATTTGAGGCGGAATTATATTTTTGTGGTAAATTTCTTCCACAAAACTTCTCAACCAATTTGAACTGGTCGTCAACATAATCCCATAGCTAAAAAAAAACGGAAATTATCAATATTTTTAAAATTCTGAATTTAAATAACCTCGACAAAATCGTTTTTACAATTTTCGGATTCTTCTATGTAAAACCTGTCTATGAATTCCAAAACTACATGATATCCGTCTTCAACCATAACTTCCCAATTACATTCGCTGTTATTTGGGTAGTTGTTTGGATAAGAAGGAGTTTCTATAATCCGCGATTTATCGTGAAATACTCCGCTGCAACCTTGAAGCAGAAGAAAGCAAAATGGAGTAGACATCATTTAATTTTAGGCTTCTATACATAGTATAGAAAGAAGCCTTATTTACTACCACCTATAACCGGCTCATAGTGGAACTTAAATCCTGTACCGCTACTTTTTCATCGGCATGGTATTCGACAAGCAATGCATTGGATTGAGTGATAATTAAGCTTGGTTTATTATTTTGGCAAAACTGGCCTAATTTTGGATTACTTCTAAATTCTCCGTTATAAATGGAAATGTAATTGTTGTCACAATTTTCGTCTAAATTAACCGTCGTAAAGTTTACTTTAATTCTTTGATCGCTTGGTAATTTTATCAACCAGGCGCATTCAATTGTCCCGGCGTATTTATTAGGAAATCCTGGAGTTGTCACATCGCCTTCTTCTTCTCGAATTATACCTCCACATGGGTTAGTTGTAAAATTTATGGAATAGTGTAGAAGATATGAAAAGTCTATTTGGGTTATCTGAGTAATAAATAACAGACAATGAACCACATAATAACTTTATTTATACACACGCAAAAGAAATTCATTCTTAGAGTTCTTGAAATCGACCCAATCATGGGAACGTTCTTAAATTGAAACAAAGCATTCTTAACTTAGGATATCAAATTACTTATTGATTTCTGCAATTATAGTTAAGTATGACATTCTTAAATTTTGTTTCAATTTAAGAACGTTGGATGGGTCAATTTCAAGAACGATATTCTAACTGGTAAGAATGGATTTTTTTAAGTGCAGTACTTACTTCGATTTGCGTTACCAGGTACGGAGATCTTACGATTACTGGATGTGGAAGAGGTTCACAAAACTGCGCTATGATATCTTCATACCTGTCTAAAATTTAAAACAAGATTCGATGCTAGTTTCAAAATAAAATATATACAAACCAGCACTAATTGTCACCGTTTTGGATACTAAATTGCACATACTGGATGAGAAAGTTATAGAAACTAACATTGATAAAGTTTCGTTTTCGTTTATATTCTGGTAATGCTTCCAACGACAAAAATGCGATGTTGTATTTATAAAGGGGATTATTCCACTGCTTTGATTAAAATTTCCCGTGCAAACTAAAAATTTTTGTATAAAAGACACGGTAAAATTAAATTAATATTAGTTACTGGTGGGTTCATTGGACGTAAATTGTGCTCTAAATCCTCTACGGGAACTAGGGCGTGATATATAGAAAATTTTCATGATATTGCTACTAGATTTAACGATAGTAGTATGATTTTTATCCGGTAAGTAAGCTATCATAGCATTACACGTTTCATCATGGCAAATAAGTAATCCGTTTCCGTGTGTGTCCAGCGTGTCAAAATCCAACAGTTCTAATGTAACCCTACGTCCTTCGGGAACCGTAATTATCCACTCGCATTCTCTTTTAAAAGTAACCGGTTCAGGATAACCAGGTGAATGGATAAATCCAGATTCCATATTTAGTTTACCACCACATTCTATAATAAGTACCTCAGAACATAATTTTGAACCTAGAAAAATTATGAATCTCACCATCCAGACTAGCATTGAAACTTAAACTGAATCCTTTGAATTCCCTCAAAGAATTTCCGGTAACAAAACGCACAAACGCTTCATTGCCAGAAATTCTAATCTCCCCAGGAGTTTGTTTCCACAGTACTTTCCAACGTCATTAACTGAAAAAATTATTTCTTTGGAGTTTACGACTTAACTGTGACATAACTCACTTGTGCCATTCATTTGAAATATTTCTTGAATTAAAACGTAATCGTTATAACACGTAGAATAATATCCTAAATCAAGCGTATTAAAGTTTATAATCAAGTAATGATTTGGAGGACCGATAATATTCCATCCACAGTTAGTATTTTGAGGAAATTTGGATCTTACATTAAAGTTAGGCGAGTGTAATTCTGCATAATTGGATCGAATCGTTCCACCACATGTAGCTGAAATCAAATCGATGCCACAAATAATGTACCTATACCTAATCCATGTTACCTATGCTAATTTCAGCTTTAAACCCATTTTTTGGATCGGGAACGTTGGTGTAAAACCTTATAGTTAGCATGTTATCACTTGAAAACGTAGAGTTAGGTAAATGATCGCAGTATTTTTTTATAATTTGTGAATATTTTGAACCGCCATCTCTAATTTCGACTCCAGCTAGTTTGCAACTGAAAAGTAATTGTTATCAGACTGAATACCATAACTCCAATAAAAATACTTATTGGAATTTGTAACATCAAATCGATCTTCGAAATCCAACCTTAACGATTCCCCAGGTGGAGCAATAATTGTCCAAAAGCATTCAGAAAATGGAGGAGGAATATTAGGATAGTTTGGTGAAGTTATGTGAGTGGTGTTTTGGAACGCCGATAGATTAATAGTTTCGCCACAATCCTGGGATAATTCTTCGTATGTTAAACTAAAGTTCTGAAATAAAACTGTTATACTAGAAACGATAACTTTTTGTTAAAAATTTACGGCGGGTCTATTTCCAACATACAGGACGTATAAATAATTTCCCGTTGTCTCCAAAGATGGGGGAATAGTGTCATTACAATATTTTCCATTGCCCAAAATTGGTGAATGTGGATAAAGTCCATTTTTAAGCTGAAAGATTATTTATCAATATCTACAACAAATTGTCAGCACAATTTAAATATTTTACCAAAACGTAATTTAAGCATGGTGTATCTAGTACTATGTTCAATAAATGTAGTTCTTCAAATGTGACCTTTATTGTTTTTCAGGGCGTACCGTTATGTTCCACTCACACTATAAAAATACATAATTCATAGATTTGGAAAAAAGGACTAAAAGAGGCCGCCAGGAGAATTTTGTTGATCTGTTTAAAATAAATACTTACGGATTGATAATAATGTTCAGTAGAATTTATTCGAATTACACCATTGGGCAAGTTTTGCAACGAACCTCCACATGCTAAAACAGCAAATTACAAGTTCATTTCTAAAATATTACTATTTCTCACCTCGACGAATCAATGCGTTAAATCCAGAACCGTTAGAATAACCGTCGGTACGAAAAACAACTTTCATTAAATTGCTTGTTAAAATTTCTTCTCTAAAGAAGGTGTTATTTGGGAACAAACCGTTCTAACTAAATTCCAATCTCATTTCCACCAATTCCAGAATAAATTTGTATATAATCTAGTACGCATTCTTCTATTATGTTTTCCAAATCAATTTTTCAAAATTTAGTGTAAAATGATAGTTGGGTGCAGTGGAGAATATCCATTCGCAATTTAAATTTTCTGCGTAGCCATCGGTATAACCGGGAGAAGAAAGATGGTAACTGGTGTAATTAAATATCTCAATAGTTTCAGTAGAACCACAACCTGTACAAAAACAATAATTACCAAATTTCGAATTAAAAATTTTAATTTCATCTGAACTGATGTAGGCAACCTTATTTAATATGGAAAAATTCATAACAAGGTTATGATGGTCAAGAAAAGGTTAGTCGCTCCTAAAATTCAAACTGGATAAATGTGATTCATTGTGGTTGTTAGAGAAGGATTTTTTACCATACCAAAGAAATTTGGTAGGTCCATCGAAGTTGTTGTCTTATAATTTGTTATAACCTCGGGTGAATAACCGTTAAATTTTGATTTAATTATAACACAAGGTCCTAGACGTTATTTTAGTTAATTAATCTAGTTAGTTAATTAAATGGTAACTAGCCAGTCAGTTTCTGTAATTTACAAATATTTTAATTGAAATGGGAGCTTGGGGTAATTTAGGATTACCTTCGCTCACAAAACACAAATTTATACAAACGTGTTTGCCCTTGATCATCGTTTTCAACCAGCTCGTATTCGCGTAAACGCAAAGGTCTGGATTCGGATGGTCTTCGTTATCCTTTCGTTACTTTTGAAATTAATGAGTAAATCAAACTCGGGTAAGAAAACAACAAAGTTTATTAAACAAAATTGGATTTGTTTTAGCTCTGCAGGTACGTACAATAATTTGCAAAATTATGTTGGGCAGCAAACTCAATGAAACAATATAATTGACCCAGTGCGTGTGGATCACAAATGCGTGATTCAAGAATGTTAAAATTAAAGAAAAAATGCCCAGAGCAACAGGTACTTTAAGTAGAACAAAATTGGACTCACCAGCTGGATGATACCTTACAAAATTTATGCGTTGACAAGGTGTCTCATGTAGGCCTAATCCATAGATTATAAATTATATGAATAATTTTTTCATTAATTTTAGGTCTACCTCACCTTAAAAGTCTTGTTTTTAGTGCTCTTTGCTTTGATTGTTATTTTATAGGAAAAGTGTATTTTAGATTTCGAGTTTTCTGACTCGATCCAAATTATTTGCAACACATAGGAAGTTGTTTTAGTAAAGAACGCAAACACGCTAATCAGTTTACAATAAAATTGTTTATTTTGGTTAAGCCGGACCTTAAATTTTACCTGAATATAATTGAGCAAACCTTTTACTTTTGGAACAACCGCACCTGCAGAAACGATATCCATTTGAGACCATTCAAAGAAATTTGGTAGGTCCATCAAGTTGTTGTCTTATAATTTGTTATAACCTCGGGTGAATAACCGTTAAATTTTGATTTAATTATAACACAAGGTCCTAGACGTTATTTTAGTTAATTAATCTAGTAACTAGCCAGTCAGTTTCTGTAATTTACAAATATTTTAATTGAAATGGGAGCTTGGGGTAATTTAGGATTACCTTCGCTCACAAAACACAAATTTATACAAACGTGTTTGCCCTTGATCATCGTTTTCAACCAGCTCGTATTCGCGTAAACGCAAAGGTCTGGATTCGGATGGTCTTCGTTATCCTTTCGTTACTTTTGAAATTAATGAGTAAATCAAACTCGGAGTAAGAAAACAACAAAGTTTATTAAACAAAATTGGATTTGTTTAGCTCTGCAGGTACGTACAATAATTTGCAAAATTATGTTGGGCAGCAAACTCAATGAAACAATATAATTGACCCAGTGCGTGTGGATCACAAATGCGTGATTCAAGAATGTTAAAATTAAAGAAAAAATGCCCAGAGCAACAGGTACTTTAAGTAGAACAAAATTGGACTCACCAGCTGGATGATACCTTACAAAATTTATGCGTTGACAAGGTGTCTCATGTAGGCCTAATCCATAGATTATAAATTATATGAATAATTTTTGTCATTAATTTTAGGTCTACCTCACCTTAAAAGTCTTGTTTTTAGTGCTCTTTGCTTTGATTGTTATTTTATAGGAAAACGTGTATTTTAGATTTCGAGTTTTCTGACTCGATCCAAATTATTTGCAACACATAGGAAGTTGTTTTAGTAAAGAACGCAAACACGCTAATCAGTTTACAATAAAATTGTTTATTTTGGTTAAGCCGGACCTTAAATTTTACCTGAATATAATTGAGCAAACCTTTTACTTTTGGAACAACCGCACCTGCAGAAACGATATCCATTTGAGACCATTCAAGCAAAATGTAGAGCCCTTGTGCACGTTTTCATAGAACATTCTTATATAAATAACATTAGATGAAGTTTTAATCGAGTTTGGAAGATATGAACCACACAGTTCATATAATTTTCGACCTTCTTTGTCAAAACCATCAAAAATCTGAAAATTCAAAATAAAAAATAGCGAAGACAAAATTATATTATATAAGTACTTCTAAATAGCTAAACATACACCCGTAATGGAAATCCATTTCAATGTTAAAGTCTTTAAATGTAACAGAAATTACTTTTCCAAATTGAACAGTCACTCTCCATGTAAATGTATCTGCTTTTAAATAAACATCTGGATAATAAGGTGATGCTATTTGTCCTGTTGGTCCTGACAATTCAACGTCGTGATCTGAAGCAAACAATGTTGAAAATTATACTAAAAAACGAATTACCCTTTACCTAATGAGTATTCGGCTAAAAATCCTTTAGCCGTAGCGCCGGAATCATCACCAGGAAGTTTAGAACTTTGGAATAACAACCACAAATTTTGTACTTGCGTGATGTTGGTGGGCATAGCATCACAAAACGTTCCTAATAATTTTCCCGTACCATTGTTTTCTCGTATTTCCAAATAATCCATGTGGCAATTCTCTGATGAGACTAACTCAAAGTTGTTGAATGACAGGGACATTTTGTTGCCAGGTGCAACTCGCATTGTCCATTCGCATTGGATATCGACAGGATAGGGTTTGGATAATTTGGTGTTGCAAAATAACCATTGCTTTTGATAAAACACCACCACAAGCTGGATTTGAAAGATTACTAAACGTTGCTCGTGATAGTTTTAAAAATTAAGTTACCTGAACCTAATACCGAATACGTCGCTGTAAAATCCATCAAGGTACCGGTTAATTGAATATGTAGGCATTACCAACACTAGTAATAGGTGGTGGTAACTTATCTCCGGTTAAGGATACAGCTAATGGAGCATCTTTGCTGTCACCGTTGTATATGTCTATTTGTTCGTCATAGTCAGCCATGTGAATGTGTGAAATTGTTAGCCATATGTGTTGGGCTAAAAATACAGAGACGGTTAAAGGAAATACATTTGAAAATGTAAGCATGCTCATACAAACATCAGAAGCAACGATATACCAAGAACAATTGCTTATATTCATGGCAGAGGACGAAACTATTGAACGAATGATTCCACTATCGTTGGTTGTAATAAAACCTCCGCATGCCTAAAATACCATATGGAAGTATAATTTGCTACTGTAACCTTAACTTACTGTATAGTATGTTGCAGAAAAACCCTTTGCACTATAATAATCACTTGTAGACATGACAACAAGAATAGAATTGGAAGATGATCTAATGGTTGTATTTCGTTCAGAAGTGCTACAAAGATTCCCTAATTCGAGAGAATCAGATGAAGATCCATCGTAAACCTACAATTTAACAATAATTCAAGTTATTCATAATTAATTCCTGTTACCTTAAGGTAATTAGTAGTGCAGCCACCAGCGATGTCAATGTCTTTAAATTCCAAATCAATTACGTACCCGTTTCTACTACAATTAACCATTCACACCGATCTTTGGCGTCGTAATTTTTGGGGTAATTGGGTGAAGCAAACGATCCGGAAAAACCCGATAACTTTCCTCCACATTCTAAAAATACATAAAATTTTTGAAAAGTGAGGTTAAATTTTAAAACTGCATACTGGTGGGTAGAGTCGTGTAATTTGCAATGAATCCCTTTCCATTGTGCAAAGAATTGCTTTGAAATCTTACGAAAACTTCGTTTCCTGAACTAGTGACCATCACTGGTTTGGAACTTTTGCTACATAATTTTGAAAGTAATGGATATGTTTCGTTAGGGCCGTTTGTAATCTAAAATAATGTTCAAACAGTAATATTAAATCAAACTAATGAAGGGGAAAACCACCATGACGAAATCAGAATTACAATCTTGCGATAATTCAAGATCGACGACTGTAAAAGTAAATTCAATGCTTAAACCGTAGTCACTTCGGATTATCCAATCGCAGCAAGTATTGTCCGGATATCCATTTGGATAATCAGGAGTTTTGATAATACCTGTTGGACGCGTTAACAAACCCCCACATCCTAGAATAATAATTATGTTGTCTGAATTATAAACAACTTTTTAATAAACTCTTGAAATACCTTCAATTTGCCATTCAAAACGAAAACCTCCACCTGACTGATATTCGCTACTTTTAAACAAAATTTCAGCAATATTCGAGTTAACAGTTAAAAGTGTAGGTTGCTTAGAATTACAGTAAGTTTCAAAGTTATCATATCATTAAGTTCTGATGTACTATATTTTATCTAAAGATCAATTGAAATAAACAAATTATCGAAACTGGGTTTGCTGGGTACCTCTAAATAATCAGGTGAGCAAGTGTCTTCTGAAGGATTATCATAATTGGTAATGTCAAAACTGGTAAACGTAAGGTTTATTTTATTTCCCATTGGAACATTAATTTTCCAATTGCAATCTTGGTCTTCTGGATGATTAGGAAAATTTGGACTCTCTATGACACCTCTAAAACCGTTGATGACATTTTGGCAAACTACAACAAAGACCGTTGCCGTTGAAGTTTTCTCTACAAATATTTTACCTGTGGAATATTCCAAAAGAAATCCTCTTCCCTGTATACTAATATCAGAGATAAATTTTATGGTTAAATGATTTGAAGCAGATGTTATGTTTGGTTTTTGTTCAACTTCATTGCAAAACTTTCCCAGCGAAGGTGATTGTTCGTTAGGCCCATCAAAAATCTAGATTTCTACGTATACTTCCCACAATTGCGCAATTATTTACACTAACTTACCTCAACGTAATCAACGTAGCACGTCCAATTGTTCTCCAAGTTTATATCTGTCACATTTAGTCGAATACGAGAACCGGCGTTAACCGAAATCCTCCATTTGCAGTTAGTATTTTCGCTGTATGCATGCGGATAATTTGGTGATGTAATACTTCCAGTTGGGGAATTTAAAATTCCTCCACAACCTTTAAAAAATTAAAAACTTACTTATTCATCATCACCCGCAAAAATTTTACCAGTAGCAGTTGTATCCCAATTAATACTAAATCCTGATTTCGATGCAGAACTATCCGATTTAAAGAAAAGGTACAAATAATTGGTATGAGATGGTATATCTTTTGGAATACTGTTTCCACAATATTTTCCAATTAACGGGGACGATTCAGAAGCTCCATTTCTAAAAATTAAAATAAATTCTATTTTAATGTTTAAATATTTTGATTTACTGACCTGATTTCTAAATAGTCAAATTTGCATTGCGTGGAGTTTTCCACAGTAAAATTCAAAACATGCAGCATTAATTGTTGACCATTTTCAACATCAATAATCCATGTACATTCTCGATTTGCTGGATAATCCGAGGGGGAAAAATGGGCTCTTAATCATTCCAGAGCTGGCGCTAAATCTTCCACCACACGCTAAAAGAAATTTATTATAGCTTTACCTTCGATAACTTAAATATTTTGCCATATTACCAGTTCTTTCATCCATGAACAAATAATTTGCTACAAATCCTCCATAATTATTTGACCGATCTGAGATAAATTTAACCTTGAGAACATTTGAGGTGCTTGTGAGAATGGGGGGTATAGTATTTCCACAATATTTGGCAATTTTTTCATTGTTGCTGTAATTTCCAAATATTTCTACGTAGTCGAATGAGCATGAACTTGTCGACTCCAATTCAAAAGATGACCATGATAATTCGATAGTGTAACCAGGAGGTGCAACAATAATCCACGTACAATTTGAACTTGAAAGGTAATTGTTTCCTTCTCGAGGCGTTTCAAAAGTTCCCGAAGTATTTTTTTAATATTCCACCACAGCCTAATAAATAAAATATTACGATGAGACAAATAATTACCAAAACGGAATGATTGATGATGATCAATCGTAGCCGGTAATAGGATCCCCAGTAATTTAGTCTCCGGTAATTTAACACTCGATAATTTCACCTATTGCAAAAATTTAGGGCTTAAGTCTTATAGTGAGTCTTACAATTAAATCAATAAAATTATTATTTGAAGTTTCTTCACTACATAGTATAAAACAAAGTCGCCTTTTCTGTCCCTATATCCCTATGTGCGCTTAAATCTTTAAAACTACGCAACGGATTTTGATGCGGTTTTTTCCAATAGATAGAGTGATTTAAGAGGAAGGTTTATATGTATAATACATGCATCAACGTGATGTCGTAATTTTTTGGGCTTATTTAGCAATTTAGCAAAAACGCTGCCTAAACCCTACGAGTTAGATCAAATTAATGTACTACAGTATTGTACACCATAAAAAGGTCTACAAAAAAGTCCGCGATGGTATATGTTTATCTTTTACGGATAACCCACATTAACCATTTTTATTGTTTACTTTTTACGTGAAAAAATGGCTTATTTACGAAGCTATTTTAAGCAATACGGCATTAATCCTTATCGAATTAAGTACCTTTAATACAGTGTGCAATTAATATAGATCAATATGGTTCCTTACAGCATGTAAATTAAACAAATATCTTCGGAGATATTACAAATTTAAAATTTGCGTTTGCGGTGGGCGGTACCGGTCGGGCGGGGCATTGCGAGGAGGCATGCCTATAAATAGCGCGTCGGAGGCCGCGGTTCTCTCATAGCACTTTGAATTTAGCAGCAATCGGACGCGTTTATTATCGGAGCTCTCTAGCGAGGAAAATAACAGTACTTGATAAAAACGTGCTTTTCAGCGCGACAACGTATCAGTTAATAATTATAAGTTACGATAAATAATAATCAATTAATTTAATAATAAGGAAATTATTTTCAAAAATCTTAAGTAAGTTCAGAAAAAAAACTTAATAGAATATAGCTATCTTTTGTTCAACGTTTCTTTATTTATTTATTTATTTATCTAACGGATTAACCTTTTTACAAATTTACATATTTACAACTTTACAGCTAAGAAAAAGAAAAAAAAAACAAATACTAACAATCAAACAAGTAAATCGATTACACAAAGGACCTTCTTAAAGGAGTTAAGGGAGGAGTTGAACAAGTCGAATTCTGGATAACTATTTGCCTGATTAACCAATCGAACCATTCTAGTCACGGGACTGTGACATCCGTAATTGGTTGAATGGTACTTCACTTCAAAAATCCACTTGGATCTGGTTGATCTTGAAGAATTTCTTATAGCAAACATTTCACGCAAAGCACTACAGTCGATTCTTCCACTGAATAAGCCATGTACGAAATTAAGATCAAAGACCATACGCCTGGTGGCCAATGTCTTAGTATTACAGGAGCTCAAGTAGGTTACATCCAAGAAATCTTCTTTAATCCATCCAAGTTTATAGTGGAGTAATTTAAAAAATTTGTGTTGAACGCGCTCAAGTTGGGCGATGTAGACTTTGTAATGGGAGACCAAACACTGCATGCATACTCCAGTTTAGAGCGAACCAACGAGAAGTAGAGCACTTTCACCGTTGTAGCTGAGAAGTGAGACGACAGGCGACGGATGAAGCCTAATGTGCGGAAGGCAGAATTGCAAATATATAAGATGTGATTTCCGAACGATAAGCCAGCATCTAATCGAACTCCAAGATCATTGATTTCAGTAACACGTTGAAGTGAATTGCCATTTAAGGAATAATTATATTCAGACGTTAACTTTTTCTTAGAAAAGGAAATCGTAAAACATTTATGAGTATTTAGATGTAAATTATTTACTTTACACCATTTTGATAGGTTACGAAGATCATTTTGTAAAAGTATACAATCATTCACTGATTCTATGGCTTTGAAAATTTTCAGATCGTCGGCAAACAATAGATAAGACGAGTTAAGAATAAGTTTGCCTATATCGTTAACAAATAATGAAAACAGAATAGGACCACAGTGTGAGCCCTGCGGAACACCAGACGACACAGGAATAATATAGGAAAGAAAGTTGTCGATTCTCACCCGTTGGGTTCTACCTATTAAATAATTGCTAAGCCAATTAAGGATGCTATGACCAAAACCAAGGGACGATAATTTTGCCAGAAGAGCAGCATGGGAAACACGATCGAAAGCTTTCGAGAAGTCGGTGTAAACAGCATCAACCTGCATACGTTTCTCGAAAGCATCAAAGCAATAGGAGGTGAAGGATAATAAGTTAGAAGAAGTAGAACGACCAGGAAAAAATCCATGTTGATATTCAACAATAAGATTTTTACTTGCCGACAGTAACTGTTCTGAAACCAATTTATCCAGCATTTTAGGAATGGTTGACTGGATAGCGATACCCCTATAATTGGAGATATTACTTCTGTCGCCATTTTTAAAGATTGGTGTAATAAAGCTTTCCTTCCAAGATTGAGGAAAGCTACCGCTATCAAGGGAAAGCTTGAACATGAGGTAAATAGGATTACATAAAGAATATATACATTTTTTGATAAAATACGGAGGAATCCCATCAGGACCAGAGCAAACTTTATCAGGTAAGTCGCAAATAGCTTCGAAGATATAAGCTTCGGAGATATCAAAGGATTGAAGTTAATCACATTTTGATTTTCTGCAACATAATGGTAAACATTGCAGTCCCTATTACCATAAACAGTTGCAAAGTAATTGGCAAATAAATCAGTGCATTGTTGAGCAGTGTTAGAGATTTTGTCATCTAAAAACATGGAAGCAGGAAAACCTTTAATATTTTTGCAATTGTCAACATGACGCCAGAATACCCTTGGATTAGAATGAATGTCCTGTTCCATTTTCGACAGATAATTTTGATAAAGCTCAGAGTGAAGCGATTTGACCTGATCACGGAGAGAGCTAAAAGCCAAGTAGTCGGTAGGGCACCTCGACCGTTTGAAGTTCAAGTGTGCCTCCTTTTTGTTTTTAATTAAACGAATCAACTTACTGGAAAACCAAACAGGATAGTTGGAGACACGTACCAACTTAAGAGGTACATGTGTGTCAATGATATTCTGTAATATAGTATAAAATTCAAATACGATAACATCAATATTACTCAAGCTCCATAATTTTGACCAATCGATGTTTAATAAAGAGTCATTAATTATATTGTAATCGGCAGCTTTAAAATTGTAGATAAACTTATTGACAGGCTGAACTGCCAGTACTGAATTATTGACTGAAAAATCTAAAATGTACTGTTCATGATGTATGGATGATCTGGTTAGTTTGTCGTTTGCAAGCGAGATAAAGATATCAAAGTTGGAAAAGACAAGATCTAACAGAACACCACGACTATTAGAAATATGATTGATTTGAAGTAGTCCGTGAAAGGTCATGCAATTACTAATAGCTAGGAATTTGGTACAAACATTACCCGAAGGGATGACGCTTGTTCCATCGTGACACCATTTAGCATTCGGTAAATTGAAATCGCCACAAATAGCAATTTTAGAGCGTGGATACAAATCACGAACGTCATCGACTATGCAGCAAAACTCTTCGTATGATGAAATATCTGAATCAGGTGGTAAATAGACAGCACCAATAATAGTGTTACAAACATGAATAAATAAATTTTCAATGCACGATGGAGTATCGATCAATTTGCAGGCACCAAGGCTATTATGTATTGCAATAAGTACACCACCACCACATGATTTATTGCTGGATAGCCCAGTGCGATCACAACGAAAGATGGAAAAGTTATGAAAATTAAGTTCACTGGATAATATGCTACCATCGAGGAACGTTTCAATTAGAATAACGACATTATAGGAGCTGCAATTAAGATTATTACTAATAGTTTCAATTTTAGATTTTATACCAGAAGAATTATGGAAGAAGATGTTAACTTTTTTTAGGTGCTTACTTGAGGCGAGGCTGGTTTGAGAAAATTTTTCTTATTATGTATCGGGCTTCTGCTAGCGTTAACAAAATCGCGAAGTCCGACACCACATGGCCATACATTTTCATTGAATAAATCTTCATAATTTTCTTCAGGAACACCGACTTTGAAATTGCAGCTATAGCTATTTGACGAAATTTTGAAGCACAGCGATTTCACTTTTAAAAGATCGTCGATGTATTTCTTTAAGTCTTCGGGCGAGGTAGCCAATTCCAGGCCAGAGATATAAGCCCAACGTCTATTTATTTTCACACCAGCAGCCAGCCCGCCGGAGTTGGAGGCATTTTTCCCTACAATTTTCTTTACAGAAGATCCATCCGAAGATGTAATGGCAACACTTGCATTAGTAAAATTGTTCGCTTTATTAGTCTTCTTATAATTGACAGGAGTAAAACCATCATTATCCATATTCATCTTGTTATTAACTTTGAGGTTAACATCAACGTTTTCACCGATTGCCGATAAAACAGGAGTTTGCATTTTGTCAACATTATTTAAGGCTACACATCCACTGTTACTATTGTTTGCAGCGGCAGCGGAATAAGAAGTACTACCGGATTTATTACCCTTATCATTTTTCTTGTTATTACTAGTTATCGCATCATTAATAGCTTTTAAATTATTATGGCTTTTATTACTGTTACTGTTTGACGGCTGTTCAGGAGCTTTATCAATCGAATTAGCATTTAAAGCGTTACTTACACTGTAGTTCTGAATATATTTTTCTTTTTGATCCAATTTTTCTAAAAGGAGCTTATTACTAAGCGATTTCTCTTTAATTAAATCTTCCATAATTTTTATTTGATCACGTAACACATTAACGATCTCGCAACTAACGAAAGTAGCACGTGTGTTGCAAAATTCAACTAAAATTTTGTTGTCCTGATATTTTTCAGGTAGAGATCCATTTACCAATAAATCCACAATTTCGTCCTTCAAAAGCTTACCAAGTTCTTTCGTAAGTTTATTTGAATCCATAGTAAAATGATTAAAAGAAGCACAAACAGAAACACAAACAGAAATTACACTTAACCACACATTTAACACGTGACGACTATAACCTTAAACTATGAAACTATGAAACCTAAACTATTATATCTCGAAAGCAATTGAGCAACGTTCATAGTTTTTCTGTAGTGTATTTAATTTAGTATCAGCATTGCACCCGTGCGAAGCCGGGACGGGTCGCTAGTTTATAATAAAGCATAATTTTCTTAGAAATCCACCGGTACAGCTAAGGTCCTTCTTAGTAACACACTTTGCCGAGTAGAACTGATCTAGGAGATATTTTTAGTATGTAAACGTTTGTCAAAACGGTCCGGAATGGAAGGGACCGGAAGGTCGGTTTTTGATAAACGCAACCATAATAAATTTCGGATCCACTCTAAAATCAATAGTCGGGAACGGTTCAAATTCCCGGATCGGAATTTTTACTATTTTTAAAGTAAATTATGCAAGAAGAGGGTTTAATTAGCGTATAAAAAATAAAATTTGCAGTCGGTACACAAATTTTGAAAAAAAACGGCTTTAAAGATTAATTTAGAATGCAATTTTGTCCGTGCCTCTTTTGAACTGTAACTTTGCCCACCGAAAATAGAATAGGTTGTGGGAACAGTTAAGATACCAGAATCTTGTTTTTACAACGAATTATGAAGAATGAGGGTCTAATTTACTAATACAAAAATTAAATTTGTGATCGGACAACAAATTTCGAAAAAAGTTTACTTTTTGTGTGGATCCGACTCTTGACGTAGTTGCGTTCATCAAAACCCACTTTCCGCACCCTGCGCTCTACTCCGTGTAGCTCCGGGCGCTACAAGCGGTTTTGTTAAACGCATTAATTACTAATTACATCCCCCAAGTACCTCCAACTCGAAAAAGTATAGATGTTGACGTGACGGATCTCTAGGAGCGACTGGTATCTTACCACCACCAGTTACTATCAACCCAGTCACAGCACACGTCCCTTCAACACAATGTTTCCATATTTGGTGTTTTATTACGCAATAATACACTTACATGTATTTCTTATAGGATAATAGTAATTTTCAAAATTAAACAAGTCCGACAACTTTTATCCTCACCTTAAAGAGCTTGTATTTTTGGTTCTTTTGTTTGGTAAATCCATTTCTATAGGAAAAAGTGTATTTTCGATTCCGAGAATTCGAACTCTAGCCTAATAGTCACTATATTTTTATAATTAAGATCGTTTTAAGAGATATTCACTGGTCAAACTTTGGTTAACTTGTAACGTGATTACGTTTTTTTATGAAATTACGCGGCGCCCTTGGTAAAATTTCAGTATAAAGTACAATATTTTACAAATATTTCAGTTTTGTTCCTTAAATTTACCTTCATGTAAGATAAATATTTCAAATTTTTTATTGATTACAATATTTTATTCCGTAACGTAAAAGTTAATTTAATATGTTTGTAATGCAAAGATAAAATCTAATTTTATGCTACAGAGAATGACCTTGTTCTATGTTCGTTTCTGTTTTTCTTTATTCGGCATGCTTAGAATCAAGCCGACTTATGTTAGCGCTACTCCTTCTTGAGTAGTCAGTAGGTTACCGTTCGAAGTGTAAACTTGTCAGTAGTCGAGACGAGAGTCGCCATTGTTATTGAGGTTAGGTACACGTGACCAATAAAATTATTAATGTGGAAAGGAAGTAAAGTGTCAACAAATTGTAGTTTTGTGTATTGATTTGTCGTTTATGTTCATTAAAACACAGCGCCAGCGTATAACCCGCGCTTGGGAAATTATTCGTTACGCTTTTAAATTTTTCTTTGTTGCTTTCGTGGATGAAAGTAACGCCCGCCAAAGGGAAAATATAATTAATACTAAATTCTGCACTCTACGCTCCGCTCCGGGCGTTACAAGCGGTTTTGATAAGCGCTTTACTTACTACATACATCCCCAAGTAGATACAACACAAAAAGTGTGGAAGTTCACGCGACGGATGTCAGGAGCTACTGGCTCATTCCTAACGCTGCTCTAGTTAGCCCAGCCCTATGGTTGATTCGTGCATATCAAAGCACAAATACCGTTAACACAATGCATAAAATTATTACGTAATATTACGCAATAATGCACTTGCATGTATTTCTTATGGGAAATTTGCAATTTTCAAAATTAAATTATGGCTTTATTTCAACTTCGACAAGATTAATCCTCACCTTACAGAGCTTGTATTTTTTTGTTCGGTAAAGCCATTTCTATAGGAAAAAATGATTTTCGAGTTCGGAATTCTGAACTTCTGCCGTGAACATCATAATTATGTGCGTCGCCATTACTTAACGAAAACTTATATTCATTTGGGACCACGAACGCCATCTGAGTTCAGTTGAAGGAACTTTGTAGTCAATAAATCTAATTGAAAGCTAACAACATTTATTGGTTTTGTCTCGTACCAAATTATTTTAACATTTTAGTAACTTTAAGAATAGAAATTGCAACAAATATCGCGAATCCATTCCGTAGCCATTTAAAATTACAAGTAATCTTATTGTAAAGATAATAATCAATATTTGTGTTAAGATCTATTATTATACTGTCACACCATAGAACTGTGTTTTACTTTTGTTATTTAACTATACTTTGAGATCCTTTTGTGAAGTCGAGCAGGAGCATTACGCTTTACAAGGGTATGGTAAGGACAATTTTAAAAAGTCAAATTATTAGTGCGGAATCTGTGGTCTGATGCCCTCGATTATTTAACATCCTCCAAACGTCAAAGCACTAATGGTGCCCAAAATATTTATGAGTAACGACCTTTTGTTCCGAGTTAACATCTTAAGAGACAAACTCGTTGAAAATAAAAATAAAGTCCTATAAAGTAATTTGAAACAACAACGACCTACCATTGAGCTAGTTGGTACCTTGTATTTGTTGCTCTCAGCGCGCAGTGTCACTACGGCGTGTTTGTGACGGAACAAACTGTTATTTGAAATTACCGGGAACCAATTTACCAGGGGATTAATTTAATTACCGACGAGTGAAATTACTAGAAGTAAAATTACCGGGGGCGAAATTGTCAGGTGTCAAATTACCAGGATTCAATTTACCAAGGGATCTAATTACCGAGGGGTGAAATTGCAATCGTTGACAAGACATCGCCTGAGGAGCTAATGTTAATTTCACCTGACATTAAAAATTTCATCTTTAATTTTGAAATTTCCAATATTTTTGACATGAAATTCTACTCGTAACGCGTGTTAAATTTATTTTTATATTTACGAGAAACTGACAAAACGTGTTGTTTATCTTTAACGGTTGTTTTCTCAAAAATTGATTTTCAAACCTAAGCCCCCTTTTCGTAGACTAATTTTATTTGTAATGTAAATTTTATTATTTTTGTTATTATAATAATGTTTACTGTTTTACTCTTGTTGCAGGTTTGTTTTTTGTTATGGGTTAAAGTTTGGGTTTGTTATCCCTTTTTCAGTGTAGCATTTGTTCTAAACAATAGTGATGCTCTGTTTTCCTGTATCAAAATCATTGCAACAGATCCGGCGCACGCATGTTTTACATAATCAGCCCTCGCCTGGTTTTCGTGCTTAGTTAAACCGACAACTCTTTTTGTGAAATTGTAACGTGAAAGAATGGGATTGTGCGTCGTGAACGGATATTTTCCTTACAACTTACCCATATCTGTTGTAGTATAATTTGCAGTAAATCCTCCATGACTTACGGAGGAGTCGCTTTGAAATAAAATCCACAAAATATTGTAAGTCGATTGGATTACAGGAGGACGTTGCTCACAATATTTACCAATAAGTGTCGAATTCTCACTAGCCCCATCGTGTACCTAGTGAAAATTTAATATTACTGTCAAGTATCATGCTGTAATCGATTTGATAAAACCTCGACAAAGTCAAACATGCAATCGTCGTAATAACTTGATTCTATATCAAAGTCGAAAAATTCCAATGTAATCGATCTTCCTAACGGCTGCACAATTTCATAAACACAATTTTGATCTTGTTTGTACATATCTGGATAACCAGGAGATGTTATAACACCCGATGGTTCAGAATAAATACCACCACAAACTGCAAAAATGATACAGTATTGAAAGTAATTTTCAGACAACTTCCTTACTGATTTCGTATCTTAAGCGGAAACCTGCTCCGTTATCTCCCCAAACGGTATTGAATACAAGCAATAGATGGTTTCCTACTGATGTGTAAGGTCCCGGCATATTTTTACCACAATATCGACCCACGAGTGGTGCTTCGGTCGTTGTACCTTCGTAAATCTAAAACTTAAGTTTTTATATAAATCGTTTACAATTCACTTTATTTTACTGAAACGAAATCGTAGTAGCAACTTTCCATTCGGCCTTCTATATCAAAAATCTCAAACGTAATTTTTATTCTGGATTTTCCAAAGTTGAAATTTTGTATTCGCAGTTCAAATTTGGAAGATATTCGCCATTTACAATCGGAGAAGATAAACTACCAGTACTTCCTGTATACATGCCACCACATCCTGGAATACCTTCCACTGCTGAGTAAGTTATTTGGAATCCAGAAAAAGTATCGGAACCGTCCGAATGAAAGTGTATAACAGCATCTCGACCAGAAGACATGAGTGGTTCGGGTTGTGACGTGTTACAATATTGCGCCAACAGTTGACTTGTTGATTCACCTTCATATACCTAGCAAAATCGGCTTCGAGTTTTTTATTCTGGTATTTAGTTAAAAACTTTACCTTGACAAAATCTGTACTGCAATTTGAACTGTTTCCAATTTCCAATGTGAAAAAGTGGAATTGTAATCTTTTTCCATAAGGTGCATTTAGATCCCAGTAGCAATCACTGAAGTTATTTCAATCAATAGTACTATTGCGTAAAAACATAGTCATACAGAAACCTACCGATTTACTGGATATTTTCCGGGAAATCCAGGAGAAGTCAAAATTCCATGTGATACGAATGATATCGTTCCTCCGCATACTAAAATTTATTTTTAAAATTGTGTTAAAATAAATTATTGAGTGACTTACCAGGGTCAACGGTTGTCCAATTTAAAGAAAAACCGGCATGAGAGGTTGTGGACTGTCCTCTAATCCAAATGTAAAATGCATTGTGAGTTGACGTCAACGTTCCACCATTGGGAAAATTATTTCCGCAAAAGCGTCCGATCGAGTTGGCAGCAGAATTCCAACCATCATGTATCTTAACAAAAACTGCAATTTAATTGTCGTCGATTGAAATCATTCGGAGAACGGATCTTGTTCAAAATCTAATACATCTGCGCTTCTACCATTCCAATATTGGTATTATTCACAATTTCTTACACCCGGAACCGTTTTCTTTCAAAGAAAACCTCGATCCACATTAAATCAAAAGTAGTAAATTTTTATGTATTATAAAAAAAAATCGGTGTATATCAACCGATTGTACGATTGCTAATACTGATTATCTAGTTCGAATCTGGACGAACTAATAATTCTATTTCTGACCATCTCTTTTCGGAATGTACGATCAGCGAGATTTTGAATTCAATATAACAGCATTTTAGTTATTTTCCCAGATTTTCCCACTTTTCAAAAACGGTTTCGCCGAGAACTGCCTGCGGTAGCTTCGAGAATCTCGGACAACGCTACCCAAAATGCACGTTTTAGGATCCGTTTTTTGGACAAGGGGAAAATCCCGGTTTGACCCTTTTCCCCCGGCGTTGAATTCGTTTCGGGCCAGGCGACCGGGGGAAGGGGGTTTGGGGTTGCCCGAAATCGCCCCTTTTTTTGGAAACGCGATGGAGGATCTATTTTTCGGGCCCCCCCAAATGTTTTTGGGGCCCCCGAAGTTTGGCCCTAGTAACCCCTTTTTAAAACCCCAGTTTTCGAACGTTCACGGGTAATTTTTAGGGGTAAACGAGAAAAATCCCCAAGGGGGGTTTTGATAAGCCCAGAATTTAGCGGAGATCGTACAACCCCCCCGGAACCTAAAATTTTTCCAAAAAGGGTTTTTTGGGGAAAGTTTTCCCCTGGGAGGGCAAGGGCCAATTTTCGGGGGGAAAAAAAAAAAATCCCGGTTTCCCGGTGGGGGTTAAAGGGACTTCAGGCCCGGAAACCCCGGTTTTCCCCCCATGTAAAAAATTGCCAAACCAAAATTCCGGTTGAAGGCCGGAGGAAAAAGCCCCCTTGGTTCCAGAAATTAAAAACCCCCAAACTTTAAAAAGAGGTTTTTTCGACGCGTCGGACGCCGATTTTTCTTTTCAAAAATTCCCCCCCTCGGCGCCCGAACAAAACCCCCGGGCTAGTAAAATCGCGATAGTTTCGAAGGTTTCTCACCCGTGGGGGGGAATTATGAAAATTTTGGCAAAACCCCAAGGGAAATCCCGGGGCGGGGGCTTCCGGGTTCTCGCCCTCCTAAAACCCCCATCCGGTTTCCCGAGGGGATAAAACCACACAACGAATGAGTTCTAAGAGATTTGTAATGAAAATAATTTTCGGCGTATCTGGCGTCGAACACGGAAACTGTTCGAACGAAAATTCCCGAGGACTCGTTCGAAAGAGGCCGTTTGAGCGGTAACATGGTGGAAACCCAGAGTTCGCGACGTGGATAGTGCTCGTCGGTTTACCCTCCGGGAGCCTGGCCGCAAGATTGATATTGTACAAATGTCCGTAAAATTTACTAAATTCGCGGTCAGCTTCCGACGCCGAGAGGACGTCAGAGTCTCCGGTCGGTGAGCGAACGGCTCGGATTTCTAGCGGGACGTAAAATTCCCGGCCTCAACTTACCGAGAAGTATTAAATCTAAAAGTTATTAAAAGGTATTTTTGCCGTCTCGAAAAGCGATAGTTACCCCCCACGGGCGTGAGATAAAATGCGCGATAGATGATGTAGGTGCATGGAAAAATCCCTAAATTGCCCGGGAGAGACGAAAAAATCCCCAGTCGAATCTTCTCAGGGGGGGTAAAATAGTTTAAAAATAGCGTGTAACTTAAAATTTTCGTTTTCGAAGTTTTTTCTTCCTTCGAGATTTTGCTCGAGTAACATACAATAAGTGATTACAGTTTTCCGTAGAAATGAAACAGTTTCTCGCAAAATTAAACCGTTTTCTGCGAAAAGCGGGAGCTAGATCCGAGAATTGGAAAATAGGTGAATTAACGGTCACAAAATGGAGTATTTCTCATTGGCTCCAGTTTGTCAGGAGGTCATGCAGATTCCGTTCAAAGATGTACTTGGAATTGCTTAAATCAAGATTCTTCCTAAAAACAGATCCGTAAAAGTGAAAACAGATTCTCGCAAAATAAAAATATAAAAACCTTCGGAAGCGAGACATAAGGTATCCGTGTATAATAAAGAGAGGCCGTAAGGAGGTGCAGGATTAGCCACGTGGGCGGTGCTATATGTCAATAACACAAAACAATTTTGAGTAATTACTTTATCAACCACGATAGTAACCCTATCGTGGAAAAACTCTAGAGAGACACCCTAAAAAAATTTTAGGAGCCGAAAAAACCTTCGGAGCGAAACGATACATGTATATAATAGAAAAAGGCTATAAAAGCTGTAGAAGTGACCATGTAAAACACGAAATGTCCCCGTGTACCTATATGTAACAGAGAAAGACCCTAAACCTTGCTCCGAAAAACAAGAGAAAAGTAAGAACAGATTCCCGTAAAAGTATAAACAGATTTCCACAAAAACCCGCGATCAGCGTCGAGATAGGAGGTACCGTAACGATAGATATCGAATGAAAAAGGCGATCTCATCACGGTCCGGCGAATAAGTATCGCGAAAACAAGATTTTTATAAGACAGAAAAAACCAAACTTTTATTGCTTAAATTTAAGCCCCTAACTATTTAATTTTGATTACGCAATCATCAATTTGTTCGTAATCCACTGCACGGTGTAATTTTGAACTTAATTCAAAATTTAATAAACCATCACATTTATAGTAATTTTAATTTATAAATTTCATCAACTTTACTTGGATAAACTTACTTCTAACCAACCAGACTGACAATTTTGAGAATCTTCCATGTGAAATTCGGTAAATGTAATATTTAAAACTTTTGTATTGTTAGTTTGAATGATCCAAACGCAGTTAATGCGACCACTATTAACGGTACTCGATGTCGAAGGATATTTTAGCACACCGGTAAATTCCCTCAAGTGTCCCCCACAGGCTGAAATATTTTAAATTAGCTGTTTCGTTCCAAAATTGTTAATAAATCAAAACCTTGTCTTTCTTCTTCGCAATTAGAGCCAGTGTATCCATTGGCACATATGCAAATATAAGATAAACCTGAAATTTCATTACAACTTGCACCATTTAAGCAAGGATTAGCTTGACATGAATCTTTACGAATATTGCAATTGGTTCCTGAAATTTTTTGAGTAAAATGATTTCAAAACCAACTTTTAAATTAATTATTCACCAGTAAACCTTTGAGTGCAATGGCAAACGTAGGTTCCGCTTAATTGATTTGCCTCACAAGTTCCGTGGACACATGGATTAACTTCACAAGGATTTTGATTTTGTGATCGAGTGCATCCTGATGGGCCTATGCCTGTTCCAAAATATCCAGGTGGGCAACTACATTCTACATACGTTGAACTGATTCCTGTAAAAGTTCAATTTGTAATTTAAAGCTTTGTCCGATATGTTTATCAATACTTGGATTTTCGCGGCATTGAGCAAATGCATTACATCCTCCGTTATTCTGACTGCATACGCCTTGAAATGAGCACGATGTTCCCTCGCCTACATATCCAACAGGACAGGGTCCACACACCCGAGATCCCTAAAATGCAAAACACGGTTGAAAGGTGACGATTGTTCGTTACAATACTTACGGGAGTGTTAATACAATGAACCATGGGATTTACACTGCACCCTCCATTAAATATTTCACATTCGTTAATGTCGGTGCAGTGTCCAATTCCGGAATAACCTACAAATTTAACAATCATTAATTTTAAACTGTCAAAATTTTTAACATGAAATATCTTTTACCTGCAGGACAACTTCCACAATAAAACGAACCGGGTACGTTAATACAACTTACGGGCGGATCAACAGAACATGCGGGTCTAGTTGTTAAAGCACATTCGTCAACATCCTTGAGACATGCAGGGTTTGTACCTTCCTTTGTCCAACCCTGGAAAATTTCATTGAAAATTGTTTTGTATTATTAACTCGCGGTTACTTGATCGCAAAGACAGGTGAAGCTGTGGCCTTGTGGAATACAAATTCCGTGACCACATAACTCTACAGCAGAACCGTTACTACAACTTGCAGTTTGCTGGATGCAATGAATGCCAAACCAACCGGAATTGCAAATGCACCTTGAACAAGAAAGATCTGTAAAACAAGAAATTATTTAATTATTCACAATTAACTCATATGTCCCTGGTTTATTAATGCATGTAGCACCATTTTGACATCCTAAATCCGTTCCTGCAAATCTAGAACATTCGTTAACATCCTGATCGCAATTTTCTCCTTCCCATGCGGTAGGACAATGGCACAAATAGCCATCGAACAAATCTTGACAAGTTCCACCATTTCGACAGGGATTTTCGCTACATTCATCTTTGCTTAGCAAAGCCATCAATCGATTTACTTTTCTTTCTAATGTGCGCATTCTTCTGTTTAATACCGAAGAGATATATTCATTGGATTGATCCTGTTAGAAAGCTGTACTTTACAATGCAATATTTCCAGTTTAGAAACTTACAGTGGAAACGTTCGTATTATGGTATCCATTTTCAAGATTGGATAGTCTCAATAAAATACCTCGATTTCCTTCTAGAGAACGTTTTAGGCGTTGGACTTGCACCACCGTGTCGTAATATTCGCTATTTATCTTGTTCAACGTATCTGTCGCATTCCTTGCCTATAATTTAATGTAACAAAAAATTTAAAAATAATTAGTGTCCTTTATAAAATTTAATATTATATTACTAATTTTTAGCTATTTTTTAAATTACTCTCGCTACCACACTAATGCCCGGTTTCACAAAGCTTTGTTAAAATATAATCAAAGATTATAGTTTTGCAACAATACGACGAAAATTAATTTTAATTGTTTTAAAATTTTAATTGTATTGGATATGTACAACAAAATAAAATTAGTTTTATGAAGCATCCCAAAATGCTTTCGTATCCGTTGCAAATTTAAAAATCGGTTAATAAATAAGAATTGTGGTTGACAGAAGAATGTTCCAATTATCTACCTAGAATCTATATCGATACTACCATGACACAGATACTATGATAACATTTAAATAATCTAATTAATTAGTTTATTTAGTGGTAATTAATTTAGTGTTTTTCTTTTCGGATTCAAAATTTTGAAGTTGAGGTTGGGCCATTATTGCTTAACTTATGGCTCTACTGTACAAGTGATATTATTTGGGTAGAACGAGATATATTTTTATATCAAGTTTGATAACGGTTCAATAACGCTCTAACTATTCCAAGCATTAACCTATCGCTAAGTATAACTCTTTTAAAACTGAAAATTTTAATACAAAAACGCAGTAAAATTGGTAACTAAAAATATGACCTTTCGGGTCAAAGGTAATAAACCTGAACTCAAAAGTACATTTTTTCTATAAAATGGGTATACCAAACGAAAGAGCATAAAATATAAGCTTTTAAGGTGAGGATCATTGTTGTTGGACTTGTAATAAGGCCACAATTTAATTTTAAAATTGCAATTTTCCATAAGAAATACATAAGTGTATTATTGTGTAATAAAATGCCAAATTGGAAAACATTTTGCAGACGGTACGTGTGCTGTGCCTGGGTTGATGTGACTAGTGGTGGGAGATACCTGTCGCTCTCTGAGATGTGGTAATAAATTTTCTTGGGTCTTAAAGTTTAGTAATAAAGCGCGTTCAAAACCGCTCGGGCGACCCGGGGGACCGCAGGGGTGCGAGATAGTTTTTGACAGCGCATCCACATCAGAAACGAATTCACACAAAGTGACTTTTTTTCGAAAATTTGTTGTCCGATTACAAATTTAATTTTTTATTAGCTAATTACACCTTTATCTCTTATAATTCTTTAAAATCGGATGTGGCCATGCCCATGACTTTATCATACTTTTATTAAATGTTAAAAATAATTTTAATAATAAAAGAAAAATATTTTCCATTAACCAATGTGACTCAAAATCTAATCAGATCTAAGTTTAAATATAAAGATACAAAATACCAACTTTAGTTTTGAAATTCTCATTAGTTTCTGAAATATTTAATAAAACTAATAATAAATAAAAGATTTAAAAAATTGCTTCCATGAACCAATTTTATCCAAAATTTAATCAGCTCTAATTCCTGCCATAAACATAACAAATTTCAACTTTAGTTTTGAAAATCCTTTTAGTTTTAAAATATTAAATAAAGGCTAATATTAAATAACAAAATTAAAAATAAAAAAATAGTTTTTATAAACAAATTTTAACTAAAATTTAATGAGTTCTAAATATTGACTAAAATATGCGAAAACCTAAATTTAGTTTAGAAATTCGTATTACTTTTCGAAATATTAATTAAAACTAATATTAAATAATAAAACTTAAAAAATAAAAACAATAGTTTTCATAAAAAATTTTAACTAAAATTTAATCAGTTCTAAATCTCGACATAAGTATGCTAAATCCTAAATTTCGTTTTGAAATTCTTATTAGTTTTGAAATATTAATTAAAACTAATATTAAATAAAAAAATTTTTAAAAATAAAAAAATAGTTCCGTGAATCAATTTTAGCCAAAATCTAATCAGCTCTAAGTCTCAACATAAGGATACAAAATCCAAAATTTTTTTGAAAATTTCTATTAGTTTTGCTGTAGGTCGCACACAAAATTTGACCACACACACACACACACACATACACATACACACATACACACACACACCACACACACAACACAAACACACACAGACATATTTTGAAATGGTCTTATTTTACTCAGGGGACCTCAAAAGTGTAAATCCATCAAAATCTCAAATTTTGTTTTCTGCACGAAAACAATACTTTCTCATATTACATATGATAAAGTAAAACGAGATTCTGGTATTTTAAATGTTGCCACAACTCATTTTAATTACGATGGGGAGGGTTCAGTTCACAAGAGCCAATGATAAAATTGCATTCCAAATTAATTTTAAAGCCGTTTTTCAAAATTGTCAAAATAATCCGCAAATTTTATTTTTTTATGCGTTAATTAGACTCACAATCATGTTTTATAATCCACTTCAAGAATGGTCAAAATCGGAGTTCGGTTTTATTACCCGTCCCCATCGAATATTACTGAAATAATAATTTTAATTTTTTAATTTTATTGTAAAACATGCATTTTGTAGGTTTTAGAAGTTAAATAGAAAAATTTAAGTTCTCTTTCGGTTTCTCATAAAGGTTTAGTAAATTTATTTTGGACGTTTCTTTATGTGAATCTATCTTTGCCTCGCGCGGAAGCATTAATTACTGCATTCTTGTTTCAAATGGACTATAGTTAAGTTTGAAGCTATAAAACTTAAATTAAAATTTTTAAAATCAAAAGTAAAAACTTATAATATTGATTTACATATATTTTACTTATAACAGAAAATGAATTTCTTACCAAACTTGCAGCGTCACTCAAATCGCCATCATTTAATTTAATTTTTCCACTTCCTTTTGTAACGAAGTGAATATCCTTATTTTCAGCCGAATTAAAAATTAAGTGTCCAGATGAAGATATTATGCGAGGCCTGAGATTAATATTTGTTAGGTTATTTTTATTTGTTTTCTTTTACTTACTGTGGTCCAAATTCCCCATAACACGAAACATTTATAAGAAGACAGAACAGAATAATTATTATATCCAGTGCAGTCATTTTTATAAAATCGACATCATTTTTGATGCACTCACAATTAGTTAACTAATTTATAAAAGTTTGGAACTAAATTAAAATCAGAAAAAAGCAATTCGGGAGTTTTTGATAAAACAAGGGGCGTTAGACCTATCAAGTTACAAATAACAATTATTAATCTATAAATTAGTGTTGTTTTGTATTACATTTTTTTTATAATTTGAAGAACAAATTTAAAAATAACTTATTTTGATTAATGTAATCTTTTTGATCTAAATGTTATTTAAAAAAACAGTATTCACAATTTCGAAATTTCCGTACAATTTTATCAAATATTTTTCTAATTTTTGCTATCAATTGCTTAGTCGTTGATCAGATTTCATATTTTTGGATAAAGTAAATCTTGAGAGAAATTCCGAAAAGGCGTCAAAATTTTGAATTTCTAAAAAATTTTAAAATTGTAGTTGATCGATTAACTAATAAAAAATGTAAAATTATATAATATAGTCAGTGTAAAATTAATTAGTCTTATTATTTCTATTGATAATAAATCCTAAAAATTCAAAAGCGTATTTGCAACTTTTAGAAAAAAATTATAAATTCATATTATCTACTATATTATTTTAATTGTGACTCGTAAATTAAATTATCATATTTAACAAGAAAATAAACATAAACATATATGAAAGATACGTCAGGCAATTTGAAATTGTAGAAGAAAAATAAAATTAATTTAAAAATTTAAAACAATTTTAAAATTATATTGTTGATATTTATGAAATTAGACTTCAAAATATTATAAAATTTTTACTAGTTTCTTACCAGTAGTGTTAGGTTTCTCGCCACTGCGAGAAGGAATAAATGTTTTTTTTTAAGAATTTCGATTTGTTGATCAATTTGAAGATCAACAAAATTAATTTGCTTTATTTTGCCAACAAGAATGCCAAAAATTGTTACTTTCAACACCTTTTACACAAAATCATGATTTGTTTTGATGAATTTGACAGTGTGATTATTTGACATTAGTGTGATTTGTGCGCCGCTTGTTTATGGCAGGATAAAATTTAAAATTTGGAAACGAAAAGAATGTTTTTGAATGTTGGCAATTTGAAAAAGAAAAAAAAAGGAAGGAGAGTTGGTCTGAGAACTGAGACCGAATGCACGTCAGTTGGAGGACGTGAATTTTGAGATTTTTGATTTGCGTTGCCGTGAAAGCGGTAAATTTTTGAGTTTGTGATAGTGCTTTCTGAAGACGGGGTCGTCTGTTTTATTTTGCGAGTTGATCAAAGTTTTTGGTTGGATTTATCGAATCTGCAAAGATAGCAAATGAAAAATTTTTATAGAGGAGCCATTTTGGAGTTATTCAAGTTTGATTTGTGCAGCGAGTCAATAAGTTTGTATTGGAGTCGAAAAGAAGAGCCAATTTGGAATTATCAAAGTTTTACTTGTACGAGTCAACGAGTTTTGGATGTGAATTGGATAATTGAAAGCGCCAGCATTAGGGCAACACCTGGAATGTTAATAAGGTCAGTCGTTGAACATTTGTGCGCTAGTTTAATAAAATTTTTATTTGTGTTAAAACATTTTTGAAAAATTACTTTAAAAAATTATTACCATTGTAAAGATTTACACAAGACACAGAATTGTTTGGTGGTTTAAATTTCAGCAAATGATTTCCAATTTTAAATTTAAATTTCAATTACCAAGCAAAACACAATTACACCATCTGGCATATTTGGAATTTTGTCCCAAAATCGGTTTGGCAATAAAGCAAATTTTTGAAATCACGTTTCAATATTCGAGTTTTAATTGCGCTGTGGTCGCCGAACATTTATTCATTTTCAGAGCTGCGAACCTTAGAACTCACTACTGGGTAAGTTAACTAATCAACAATTGACATGTTATTGCGTAACTTCAGCGCTTGATCGTGCAATTGTTGCATATTTTCGGCAATAACTGTGAAATTACGTATCATTAATTTCAAATAATTCAAATTATAATATTATAATTGCATAATTTATAATTAAATTCCAGCTTATGCATTCCAGTTGTATCAAGTATGCATTGCATTACTATTATGCGCAAACATCTGAACCTAATTTAAGAAATTCACTAACCTGCAGTCTATATTACCATTATCAAATTCCTTCATCTGCCATAACAGTGAACAAGTTAATCACGCTTAGTATCCGCAAATCAAGCTAGTCCTGCCTACACCAATATGGTATGCCAAATGCATCAAAACTGCATCACTTATTTAAGCATATAATGAAATGTTACCAATCAGCTTGAACTTTTGGGCCTATTTCCAAAAAAATTTCAAATTTCGATTTAAAAAATTTCAAAATTTATTTTAAACTGATTTTTCCGAAAAAATTTACACAATTCGATAATTTTTTTGGGCTAGAAATTTCGAAATTTTTGCCCAATTTTGAAATTTATGAATTTAATTCCAAATCAAAATAAAATTACAATCGGGCATATTTAAAATTTTGTAAACTGGATTTTGCGTCGAAAATTTTAACATCAATTTTTAAAATTTTTTAATTCCCTTACCCAACATTTAGAAATTTACAGGCTGCTAATTCGAATGATTACGGGGGTAAGTTTAATTTCTTCGTATTAATTAAAAGGGTTTTAAAAATTGTTTTTATTCCTGCAAGGGAAATTTCACTGGATTTTACAAAAAAATTAACCATAATAAAAAAAAATTTGGGAAATTTTGGGAAAAAGTTTTATTTCCAACAAACCCAAATTTTTTTCCCCCAGTCCCGTTCGGAAACCAGGGTTTCCCGAAGCCCAATTATCTTTCCCCAAACTTTTTGACCTTACGCGCATTCTTCAAAAAATTTCCGGCCCCGATTCCCTACTTCATTTTTGGTTCGAATTGTCCCTTTCTTTACCAAGGGTACGAAGATTTCAATATTTTCCCGCGATTATTCGTTTAACGAATGCAACATGATTCGCAACCGGAGTCAATTTGGGACGTGCTATCTTGGGGTTCAATCCCCCCCGGGTTCCCAATCCGGTCCGCCCCGTTTTCGGTTTTAACCGCCCATACCTGGGAAACCGGTAAGTTGCAATTCCTCGACGATGGTTTTGTCCAAAGTTTGCCTTGTTTTTGATTTGAATTTTGCCAAGTAGGGCATTCAATGCGTAAAAACCCTTTTCAATTGGCCAGTTTTTTGTACATCCACGTCCCAATACCAGTATTAGCACTAGACCCCAACGAAAAAGCTATTTTTTCGACCAAGTAGTTTCGATGGAAAATTTTTTTCCCAATTCCGTGTTTTCCGGTTATTTGTGGTAATGTTGTCCCGTTCTTGTACTCCTCCGTCAGCTTCCTCAGCATATAATTGGCATCCAATTCGTCTCCAGCAACCACGACCTGGTCATCCGCAAACAGGAGGGTAAATAGAGTTTTGTCATCTATTTGAATGCCCATATTTTGGCACTTTTTATCCACTGGAGCAAAGCTTCGTTCAAATAAATTTTAAAAGTGTCGGCGCCAAACAGCACCCTGTCGTAGCCCTATTGATACTTGGAACTCTTCCGATTTTTGTTGCCCATCTTTATACTACTTACACATTTTGTATATAAATTTTTGTTGCTTTTACGTATATCTCCTTAACACCCATATTCCGCATGCAGTTCCACACCTTATTTAGTGGAACGGTGTCGTATGCTTGTGTAAGTCAACAAATACTAAAACTAGGTAGAATTTGACAGGTCTTATATTAAGCCCACAATTCAATTTTGAAGTTTACAAATTGCCATAAGAAACATATGGAAGAGAAATTATTGCACCAAATTACAATTAATCTGGTGACGGGACTGTATTTCAAGTTACTTCTAACTTATAGTAAACTGGAGAGCCACAAAGAACCTTACCAGATCGCAAGCGCATATACCTCCCATCAGGACAAACTGCGAAAGTTGGGCTAGAAGCAATAAAGAAAAACTGATACCTTTTTCCAGCATTTAAAAAATGTGTTTCTACCCCTACATAGAAAGTGCAATCCAAATCAAGAGGATCATATTCATCATTTCTGAACGCACCCTACCAAATGGTCTTACCAATTGAAAAAAAGCGAAATACGCCAAGTTATTCGTCACGAAATTTTATCAAAGAAAGTTTTTTGGTCTCATCGCAGGCAAAATGCTGCAAAAACTACCAAACCTCCACCTAAAAATGATGACAATATTATTCCACGCTGTCCTGAGGCTAGGCTATCTTCCTCTACAATGAAAAATTTTACAAATTTTATGGTTTAAAATCCAGGTAAGAATACTGTGTCATCTTATTGACCCATCAAGCTGCTCCTCTACTTTCTAAGGTGCTTGAGAAGATTTTACTAATGAAACTCCATCACATATTTGCTGAAAATAAAACCTTCCCGAATCACCAGTGTAGTTTTCGACGGGGTCATTCAACCATCGAGCAGGTCCACAGAATCGCGACCAAAATACGATCTGACCTGGAATCAAAAAGATACTGTCCGTCAGTTTTTTTGGACGTATCACAGACCTTGGATAGAGTCTGGCATGATAAACTCCTATATAAAATCAAAAAACTTTTACCATACACGTACCTTTTGATACTGAAATCCTATCGACATTTCTTTGTAAAACAGATGGATTCTACATCGAATCTGCTCCCCATAGAGTCCGGTTTACCACAGGAAGCATCTTGGGACCTATCCTGTACCTCGTATATACAGCAGATATACCGACTGATGTAAACACTACTCCCGTTACGTTTGCTGACGATATGGCGATTATGGCATCCAGCTCACAGATCGAAGTAGCCACGAAAATGCTACAAAACCACATAAACAAAATCTGCAATTGGTTTGAACTACGAAGAATTGGAGTGAACAAGGGTAAATCCATCTTATTACCTTGCCCTGTAATCACATTTATTATCCAACCAATTCCTCGGTCCGAGGTAGTAAAATATCTGGGAATACACCTTGATCGTAGACTAACATGGGCTCACCACATAAAAACCAAGCAAAGCCAACTTAAACTATCCAAAATGTACTGGGTTGATAAGCATAAACTCCACACTATTATTGGAAAAGAAGCTATAAAAATATACAAGATAGTCCTTAAGCTGGTACGGACTTATGGGTTACAGCTGTGGGGGGCTGCGAACACCTCAAATATCTCGAAAATACAAATTAATATATCAAAACAAAGTGTTGGAAATAATTGCCAATATCCCCATCTACTACCCCAACAGAGTAATACACGAGCAATTGAAGATTCCAGCAATTCAAGAGAAAATAAGAATGCTCAGTGAAAGGTACCAACATCGATTACAAGACTATGTATTTCAATTTATTAGCCGAAGTTTGACTTAACCCACCGCAAGTGAAAAAACTAAAGCGACGGGACCCGCTGAACCAACTAAATACCATGGAATGATGATACTGAAATTTGATTCCTAGAATAGTCTGCAGAACGGAAAAGCCAATACTACAATAGTGAGCAACTGGACAATCTCTTGCATGTTTTCTTCTACATAGTCATATAGAGTTGCTTATTTGTTATATATAATAGATTGTAACATTAAAGGGATTCAATAAAAAAAACCTTATAGTAAACGGAGCCTAATAGTATGATACAACATGATGTGCTCAACAGTCGATTATCGCAACCTTCGGGTCAACATCCATATACCGCGCTCAGGGATATTTTTAATTTTTAATAATAAATTTTAATAATAATATTAAGAATAAGAAAAATCGTCCTTAAGGCGTAAAAAAATCTCTAACCTTAGGTAATTGAGCGCTTGGTGAAAACCAAATTTGACATACAAGTTTCTTATCTCAAAGTTAGGGAACTCCTAACGTTAGGAATTGGTTGGTGAAAACGGGCATATGAATCTGTGGTTTATCTGCATTTAGAGAACATTGCGGTAATGTTTTTTCACATGTTTTTTCATAGATATTTTTTTAACCCCGTTTATTATTTACAAACTGCTACATTATATTATAACATTCAGTAAATTTTTTGTAGATAATTAATATGTTAAGGAAGCACCCATTGGCACCTCTTCCTCTCCCTCACTTAATAATAATCATTATTAATATATATTAATATTACAATAAGATAGTGAAATACATTTTAACTATTTTAAAAATCAATCACTAGAGTTGAACCTATCGGATAAATCTAACGGTTTGTATCTTTTTCGTTTTCGCGAATGATTACTAACTTCCAGCAAACCCACCGCTAAGCTATATGGATGAACACTAAGTCTGGCTTGATATTTTTCACTAAATTTTATGATTTCACTTCTAACACTACCGACGTTCAGATTGTTGTGAATAACATCGTTTGGGACGTACCAAGGAGCATCGGCAATTAAACGCAGCACTTTTGATTGAAATCTCTGGAGAATTTCGATGTTTAAGGTGCTCGCTGTACCCCAGAGTTAGATTCCGTAAGACCAAATCGGCTTCAAGATAGTTTTGTATAAAATTACTTTATTTTCAAGTGTTAACTGTGATTTTGGTCCAATCAGCCAATACATATTTCTAAACTTAAGACTCAACTGTTTCTCTTCATCCAGATATGCTCCTCCAAGTCAGCCTTCGGTTGAGGTGCATGCCAAGGTATTTAGCTACATTGCTTTGTGGTAATATTTGTCCGTTTGGAGTTACTGGGGGACATGTGTTTCTCTTCATTGTGTATGTGAGCTGTACGGATCTCGTTTCACTTGCTCTGACGCGCCATGTCGTTAACCATGCTTGGAGTTTTAAAAGGTGATCTTGTAGGTTTCTTGAAACTTGGGTTGGATTGTAGTACGAAGTCATAACTGCTGTATCATCCGCATATGTTGCAACAGATGTCCTGGTAGTAGTTGGTAGGTCCGAGGCGAACAGTAGATAGAGTATTGGGCCCAGAACGCTGCCCTGAGGAACTTTCAATTGGATCGGGTAGAAAACAGAAAGCTCGTCCTGAAACTTGACTTGAAACATTCGATCGAGGAGGTACGATTTCAGAATTGAATAGTATATGTGTGGTAGTTTTAGTCTTATTTCATAAAGCAATCCCAGATGTCATACTTTATCAAATGCCTGTGTAATGTCAAAGAAGCAATAGTACAAAATCTTTTTCCTCGTGGTCTTGATTTATGTTATTTACGACTCGGTGCACCTGCTTGATGGTGGCATGCTGTTTCCTGAAGCCAAACTGGTGTCTTGGGATTACTTTTTCTCTCTGCAAATACGGGTATAATCTTTGCAGTAGCAATTTCTCAAATATTTTAGAAAGAAGTGGCAGCAAGCTAATGGGACGATAAGATATTGTCTTTTCAGGTGGTTTCCCTGCTTTATGGATAAGGATTATCTGAGCTACCTTCCACTGCGAAGGCACCATTTCAGTGGGAGTGCTGCGTTAAAGAGACATGTTATTATTTGTACTCCTCTTTCTGGAAGCTGCTGCAGGGTTTTGGCAGTGATGAGGTCATATCCTGGTGTTTTTTTGGGGTTAGTCTTCTGTATAATGGAAATTACCTCTTTGATTTTGAAGGGTTTTATAGGAAAATCTAGTTAGAATGGCGCTTTTAATAGTTGGGTAATTTTTCCTTCCATTTCGAGGTCTCCCGTTGGGGAATGGTGAAACACATCCGCTACGTGCTCAGCAAAAGTATCACATTTTTCGCAATTATTTCTAGCTCAACTTTCATTTGATTTTCGTAGTGGGGGAACTGGTACAGCTGTTCTTTTTAATTTTTTTGTTGCCTTCCATAACGAGTAGTCTGTGGCCTCCGCAGGTGTAAGACTTGTCAGATACTCCTGTATTGCTTGGTTTTTACTTTGTTTTAACAAATTTTTTAACGGCCTTGAAGCCCGATTTAGTCTATTTTTATCCCCAAGAAATCTAGTATTCTGCCAAGTTTTTCTGAGCCTTCTCTTTTCCGCAATTGCCGATTTGATATCTATCGATCATGTGTCATGGTTATCGAAGCTTCTCAATACCGGGGTCGAATTCCATGCAGCACCTTGAATTGTGTTGTTTATATGCTCCAATGCTCCCATTAGATCATGCTCAGTTTTTTTAGTGATATTGATGTTGTCATGGACCAGCAATTTAAAATTTTCCCAAACTGTTTGTCTGTTATACAGATGCGGTGTGCTTAGTTTTTGAAGTACTTTCGATTGCAGTGTAATTAATATTGGTAAGTGGTCAGATAATAATTCCAAGCAGGACTGAGCATCAAGATAGTTGTTTAACTTTAGTAACACAAAAGTCGATGACGTCAGGTAATTTGTTTCTGTCGGTGGGCCAATATTTCATAGATATAATTATGATGTATAAGTATTGTATTATATTATGTTTATTTTATTATTCTTTTTATTTGGCTTTATTTAGAAATGTGCATTTATTTCATATCATGTTTATTATTTAATCAAAATAACAATATTTTTGATATTGATATAAAAAAAAATGTCTTGAAGACTAAAGCTGCTCAAAGTAGTTTCTCAGTAACTAAATTATTATCAGTCTGTGTTACAATTTTGTTTGTTTTATTTGTGATAACTTAACAGAGACAATTTCTAATTTTAAGATGAATTTCGTTATATTTTATTTAATTTAGGTGAAATAATAAGTTCCAAAGCATTACCAAATTATTTGTGGTTGATTTTTATGTCTAAGAATTATAATCATATACAGGTTATTTCAGAAATTTATGATTAATTTGTTTAATATATTTTGTCATTTCAAATTTACAATTTTAGTGACACAATAACAACTGAGCTAGGCTAAGCTAGTGCAAACTGGTAAAAGTGCAAAACCATATTATAGGTAGCAATTTTACGTTTGACGTAAAACCATAGCAATATATAGAACGTTTGTTTAATCGGTTGTTTATTTTACAAAAATTATAATAATATATCATATTATGTTATTTTAAATAAACGCAGCTTATCTTGTGCAGGAACGTAAATAATTGAACATCAAAGTGAACTTCAAACAAAATTAAGAAAAATTATGCGTTGTGTGGACAAGATTAACATAATATAAATATTCAAGTAATTTATTGTTAGAAAACTTTTCAACTAATTTTACTATTTCACAGTAGGAATTAATGGATAACTTTAACCATCCAGTGAGGGAATGCAATATTCTTTACAAGGCGAATATATTTTCCAAAATTTTTTTTGTGTAACCAATTTGTAATAATTGTAAATTATGTGCATAATTAAATTTACTTTTCAGATGGTTTCGTAAAATATGTTCAGAAAGTGTAAAGCATAATTTCCATGTTACCGATCTCTACGAATGCCTATCTGCTGACAAATCAAGTGTATTAACTAATTCGCTAGAAAGTAATTGGAATTATGAAGTTATTCGAGCCCAAATCAAAAACAAACCTCCATGTTTACGACGAGCTATTAGAAAAACCTTCTTCTTCCGTTATGCATGTTATGCAATATTGTTTTTCTTTCAATCAGGAATACTGCTGTAAGTACATTCTAAACTAAAAAGAATTGTAGGTAATAAAGTTCAAAAAATTTAGACCGTTGCAACCAGTTCTTTTATCACAACTTTTGCTTCAATTTTCTTCAAAACCAAATGAAAATGAAGTTCAACATCATGTGGAAATGATGTATATCTATGGCGTAGCAATTATTTTGGTTAATGGTGTATCGATATTCTTGAGTAATCACTTACTGTATGTTTTCAGTCGCATTGGTATGCAAATTAGGATAGCATGCTCAGCACTTATTTATAGAAAGGTAACGTAGTTGTGTACTTTTCGGTTTCAACTTAAAGTTTTTCTTAGATTTTAAGGTTAAGTAAGAAATCTTTAAATACATCTTCAGCAGGCCAGGTTATAAATTTGCTTTCCAATGACGTCAATAGGTTTGATATATTGGCTACAGTATTTAACTATGTATGGATTTCCCCATTGGTGTTAATGATATCAGCAGCTTTCGTATGGTACGAAATGCAAATTCCTGGAATTGTGGGACTCGCCATATTTATACTGAGCATTCCATTTCAAGGTATGTATAAAAGCGTTCTTTTTCACAGTTTGATATTAGATCATATTATGTTATGAATGTATTTAAAGAAAATTTCCGTTTTATTGGTTTTCTTTTTAATTCTTAACGTAAAATACAAAGCGCGATACAAATAGTTTACTTAAGCCATGTATTTACTAGGCAACAATTGACGCGCAACATGACGCGCAACATGTTGCTCAACATGATGCGTAACGATGCGGCACATTTGTTTAACAATGTTGTCTGACCACACAACAATGACTACATTGATAAAAAAAATGTGCCGCAACGTTGCGTATGTCATCTGCGTATGCCACTACCTGTGCCTCTTTATTAATTATTGTACCACTTATTTCTACCTTTCTGATTATTATTTCCAATATTATGTTAAACAGGGTTGATGACATCGCATCCCCCTGTCTCACTCCTGTATTAATTGCGAAGTCTTCTGTTTCTCCGTAGGCTGTTCTCACGCAAGCTCTAGTGTTCTGTAGCGTCATACGCGTAAGTCTAATCAATTTGTTTGGTATTTTTATTTCCTGCATTGCTTTTTCCAACTCGTTCCTGTTCACTTTGTCGAAAGCTTGCTTGAAGTCAACAAATAGTAGATTGTTCTACTAGTAAAGAAAAGTGACAGTTTTCTATCGAGTGGAAATATTTTGATTCACGAGTGTAGCGAGTGAATCAAATTCACGAGAACCTATTAAACATCCAAGTCGAAAGAGAAATACGAACAATGTTACAAGTTATTTTGCCAGTGGAGGGCAGAAAAAACTGCATGGGAATGATGAAAATATAATATTGGCTTACTTTTTCGAAAAGATTAGTTTAACTTATCAATTATACAAATGTAAATTTATTTTAGTAATAAATCTTTTGTACTATTGCAGTCTAAATGTCTTAAATCTTTTACTTTGTGGTCAAGTTTTTCCATGCTGAAGAGTACATTGCAAATAAATGAAAATGTAAATATTTCAAGTTATTTAAAGTTGCTTGCATATCTAAAGCGTCAACTGTACAATTAATTTTCGATAAGTTATCAAATATGTATTCTATGTAAAAATAAAAGTGTTGCTATGTAAGTAGAAAAGTGTTGCTAACGATAAAAGTAGTACTTTTCTTTACGATTTTCTCTCAATAAATTATGTACTTTTCCTATCAGAATACGAAAAAATCATATTCATATCGATATCGTGCTCTCGGCTTTTTTCTAGAATTTGCTTTAATACGAAAATTGCATCCACAGTTGATCTTCCCTCCGTGAAGCCACACTGGTACTCCCCTATCGCTTCCTTGGTGTATTCTTTTAGCCTGTTGTTTATCATTGTCGACATTACCTTGTAGGTGACATTTAGGAGCGTTATACCACGATAGTTCTCACATTTTTCAGCATCTCCCTTCTTTTTACTGTCACAATAATACCCTCATTCCACTTGTCTGGCATTTTTTCTTCTCTCCAAATTTGTTTTATTAATTCATGTATTCTTCTGTGCAACTCTTCGCCTCCACATTTTATGAGTTCTGCGTTGATACCGTCTTTTCCAGGTGCCTTTCCATTTTTAAGTTTATTTATCACTTCTACCGTTTCTTCGTATGTCGGTTCTATCGCTATTTGGTCTTCACTTGTTATGCTGGTGGTATCATTTATTTGTTGCTCATTCAATAACTCCTGGAAGTGTTCCACCCATATTTGTTTTATCTTTTCTGCATCGTCTTCTATTTTTCCTTGCTTATTTCGCATTCCTCTAACTTTTATTTTACTGTGTCCCATTTTCTGTTTTTTAGTTTTTCGTAAAAGCCTTACTGTTGTTGTGCCTATTATTACTTTCTATCTCATCCATCATTTCATCTAGCCATTTATTCTTCTTTTTCTGTATATCTTGAATGCTTCATTTCTTAATTTTTATATTCTTCCTGATCTCTTTTTCTCCTGTGTTTAACCATCTTACTCTAGCTTCTTTCTTCAGTCTTGCAGCCGCTACACAATCCTCGTCAAACCAATTCTTGCTTTTCCCGGTACTCTATCCCCAACACCTGTTTAGCGGTCTCTTTTATATTGTTTATAATTGTTTCCGTATCTTTGTTTATGTTTCCGCTGCTTTTACTATTTTCCAATTTCCGTTTTATCGCGTCTTTGTATTTAATATTTGTCTCGCAGTCACCTAGTTTTTCTATCGCCAGATTTATTCTTGGTTTTGTCTTGAGATTCATTACTTTCTTCATTTTTATTTTTGCTATCACTAGATGGTGGTCTGTTTCGGCGTTCGCCCCTCGATATGATCTTACATTATGGACTAGTGTCTTCATTTTCCTTGTTGTCAGTACATGGTCTATTTGATTACCACAGTTTCTTTCAGCGCCTGGCCACACCCAAGTCACTTTATGCGTTTTTCTATGTTTGAATCTTGTACTAGTGATATCCATGTCTGTTGCCGCCGCCAAATTACACAGTCTATTGCCGTTTCCACTAGTTCTGTCGTGTATGGTATATTTTCCTGCCACTTCGGTTACATAATCCTCTCTTCCAATCTTTGCGTTGAAATCTCCCAACAGCATTACAATATCTTTTTTTTTTATTTTTTCACACAATTCTTCCAATTCTTGATAAAATTTATCTTTTTCTTCTTCGCTGCTGTCTTCTGTTGGGGCATACCCACTGATGATTGACATGTTCATTGGTTTCATCTTCAGCCTCATGTATGACAATCTTCCGTTTATTGGCCTGAATTGCATTATTTTACTTTTGTCTACATTTTTTACCATGAAACCCGTGCCATTTCTTCCCTGGTCGGCTTCTCCAGAGTACAACAATGTATACTTCTTGCCCATAATTTCTCCTTGCCCTTCCATCTGATCTCCTGGATTGCCGCCACGTCCACATTGTATTGGTGTAGTTCGTTTGCCACCTCTTCCATTTTACCCGGCCTCAGCAGTGTTCTGACGTTCCATGTGGCTACTTTGATCGTCTTGGCCTTTGTTCTTTGCTTTGTTGGTCTCTTTTTCCCCACCTGTACTGCTGGAGCACCTGGATGGGGAAGTCCAGACACCCCCTTTTTTATCTTGTTTAGTTTTTTGGGGATTGGGCTTGCTCTTTTTTTAGTTTCAGTGTGCCAGTCTTCCCATTCCACACATAGATCTTATCTCCTTTGAACATTTTCTGATATCCAATTTTGAATTTTTTCCATCTCTAGTTTCGTTTTTGGCGATAGTCCATATTTTGTTTTGTATGTCCATCTCCTGATTTGTTAGATCTCTTTCGATAAGCGTCTTGGTGCCCATCAGCTTCTTTTTATGCTCCATTACTATCTCTCTCTCTGGTGTTCCTGAGTTTCGCTACTATGACTCGATTATCTTCCGTTTTCCAATCTTGAAAGCATCTGTGACGTTTACCTGTATTTGCAACCCTCCATTCAAAAATTCCTCCACCTTCTCCCGTGTTATTCTTCCTATTATTGGAATGTTTTTATTATTATATTTGACGCCTTTTTTCTTTTCATATCTTTCTAATTGTTTTTCCATCGAAGCTATCTTTTCTTCCTGATTCTCTGCTTTATTTTGCACTTCTTTAATCACCTGCTTAACTTGGTTTACTTCCTCATTCCAGTTTGCCTCCATTCCATTTAGTTTTTCTTTTATATCCTTGATCTCTTGGTTGTTCTCTTTGAGCCCGCTGCTGACCACAGTTGTTAATTTTGCGATCATGTCCTTCAGTTCCTTCAGTTCGGCCATGTCCTTCTCCAAGTTTTTATTTATAGTATCTTTGGTTGGTGATTGTGCTGTTTTTCTACTTCTCTGGAATGCGCTTCGTTCACTCTCAGTTTCTTCTTTGCTCCCCTTCTCTTCCTCTCTTTTTCTCTTTATGTATTCTTTTATTGAAGGATTGCTATTGGATCTGCCTCTTTCCTTGTTCTTGTCGCTCATTTATTCACCGTTTGTTTTTCGCTTGTACTTGTACACCAACTTTCTTCAGTTTTGTTATCGAAGATTGGTAGTTCTTGAATGGTTTTTCCTCGGTCTAAAAATCTGTGCGTGATGTGTTCTTAACCACTACAACCAATCAATTATATCAGCGTCAGCACAAAACCCCGAGTCAACCCCTTGAAGGATTTTGCGCTACTGTTCACAGATTGACAAAGATTACAGTGTTAATACCCTTAATTGTTGCTCCTTCTCTATTGTTAGCCGGTTTGAAATGTTTTTCTCCAGTTCGACAAAATTTCGTGTGTTGTGTTGCCTAGATCTTCATGTAATGGTAAGATAACCTCAAACTTTTATCAGTATACTTCGTGTTTCCGTGAAAACCTCAGTGACTGTGTCCTTCGCTTCACCCACACGTTTCCTGCCTCAAAACTTCCTCGGATCTCAATCCTACACAAAACTCAGCCTTACTACGCAATAACTCTGAAAATCACAGTTTTACTAGCACTACTCCAATATTAATTTAATTATGACCGACAAACACAAAACCAAGCTCTTAGTAAATTGTTAAACCCAAACACAAGACAAAGTACCCTTTACCCACGCCAACAAACCAATATGACATCTCGAACAAAGGATGAAAACGGCTGGTCGAAGTTATTGATTATAAATCATATAAAATAAACAAAATTACTTACATGTAGACTTTCACAAATTTAGATATTAAATCGTTAACAATTAGTATTGAAACTTACAAATCTGATTAAATTTATTTCACACTGATAGTTTGCAACGATTAATCTGGTCGACTTACTCGTTCAAAGGTTCAGGTCTGAATGACCGTTATCTCCCGTATCATCACGCATCTACTTCTATGCCATCTGGGGTAATAACCAAAATTGACAAAAGACTCCTACTAACATAGTGAATTAGAATGATTTCTGATAATACTTATTTCCCGTCGTGCCGAGATGGCGTGAACTGTACAATTTAACTGACTTTTAATTTTAAGTCCCGCGAATATTTGAATAGAAAAAAATAATATTACAGTATGGAAAATTTTACATAAATATCAGTACTATTCATATGATTTATATCCGGTGCATGTATTGGAGAATGGAGATTATGGACTAAGATTAATTTTTTTCAACTACTCACGAGGACAAACGAATCCACAAAGATTTGTGCAAAGATTTATTTACCGACAAGGTACAGTTTACAAGAGATTATGTAAACAATTGTAGAAATGAACATTGGATAGGCATTATAAAATCCTATGAAAAACTTGAGACATGACATCAGCGACGTTTTAGTGTAAACTGTTGGTGTGTAATGCTGGGAAGCCAAATTATAGGATCTTATTTTTTCCACAAAACATAAGGCTTGCATCCAGCAGATACCTAAACTTTTTAGAAAAAAATCTTTCATTATTGTTAGATGATATTCCACTGGTATCAAGACAAAGAAAATATGGTTTCAGCATAACGGTGCGCCGATACATTTTAGACGCTAACGGAACATCCTTATAGCGTAAGACCTTGTATTTGAAGTTGGGATGGTGTAAGTCCGTTTTTCATCTTCAAAATTCATTGATTTTGATCATCCACCCACACTTTATTTCCCCAGTTTGAATTGGCAGACTCGCATTTCTAGGTTCCCACTACTTCTCAAAATTTACTTATAATTTCAAATAAAAATTCACTTAAGTTGAAATCATGAAATTTATTCAAAATTTTAAATTTGTATTTTTTATTTTTATTAGGATTACATTTTACATTATAAATTGTATAGTGAAAATATTTGGTCACATTGAAAGACTTAATATTCCCATTTCACGTTGGTATCTTAAAAAAATGTGTTACCTCTTATTGCATTGGTTATCAAAAAATTATTACCTGCGTTTACAGCTGCGAAATGGGCAACCCATCCCGATCCTGTATTGTTTGCAGTACTAGTGTATGAAAGACTCATGTGGTTGTTTTCAGATTTCAAGACCGCAGGATTGTCCTGTTAAAAAAAAGATATGATATTGTGTTGATATAATTTGTCGCAAAACATACCGAAGAACAGAAGTGATGGATAGTCGAATCGCTGTTATCCCGATGGAAAGTTTTTACATCGACATAATTTTGAGTGCACACTCCTCCTACATCAAACACTGAAACATAAAAGGAGTTTTGTCAAAATTTAAGAAGAAATGCCTTGAATATTTCCTTACCTGAGAATTTAAGCATCACTTGCATGCCTTGTGGAACCATTATTTCCCAAGTACATGTTTTTCCTTTTCTGTAGGGAGCTGGATACATCGGGCTTGTAAACTTTCCAAGATAGTTATAAAAAATTCCACCACATCCTTTACCTGTAACGTATATAACAGTTAGATTGGTTTTCAAATTTAGCGCTTTATGAGATTAATTTAAATTTAATTTATTCCAGTAGATTTCGTATCATACTGTATATTTTAAATTTAGATTTATAACGATCTGTTGCACTATCTCGACACAAGATACGTTTCTTTTTCTTAGAGTTTATTATATAAAAAGGATTTCTTTAGATTTGACAATCAGAGTTGAAAAGACCGATAATAAATGTCATGGTTGTAATATTATTTTTTATATTCAAATAGTCGCGCGGTTTAAATTTAAAGTTGATTTAAATTAAGCGCGTTGTTCAAACATAGGTTACGCCATCTCGGTACGGTGGGATCAAGCAAAGGGCTTCTTTCCTGGTTCACTTCACTTGTGCGTGGGCTTTTGTTTGAGTTGTACGTTTGTAATGATTGTTGTTATTTTCAACAGTGCTTAAAAATACAATTTACAAATATTTTGCAATTATTAATATTTAAAATACTTATTATTTCAATTCAACTTGTGTGAATAAAATTACTGTAAGTACTGCTTATCTAATTTATATGATCTAAAATCAATAACTTTGATTACTAAGGGATAATCCTTTGTCCGTTGCGTGTATGCCAAAACTTCCCAGGAGAACCAAACCAATTCTTTAAAAAGAGGTTTCGGGGTATGGAAGAGGCTTATGTCCAGCAGTGGACGAATACGGGCTGACCAAGAATAAGGAGAACGCAAATGTTACAAAAATATATTTAACCTCACCTTCTTTAGTAGATGTGTATAGAATGTCATAATCTCCATATACTGGCGCAGAATTGTACGTATGAATAAATAATTTGTTACTTTTTTGAATATATGGAATTTGGTATTTCGTACCCACAGAGTGTTGCCATTAATGTATCACTTTTGGAATCACCGTCGTATATCTAATATTTTAAATAAATTAAAATTTATTCAAATTTCCAAAAAATGTAAAAAAAATTACCTGCATAGCATTGTCGGAACATTCAGGATTATCATGGATCATAAATTGCATGAAATATAAGGAAATTGTATGGTTTTCAGAAACATTAATTGAAATATCACAGTTGCCTTGAAATTGTGAATTTCTGATTCTACCTTGTACTGATGTATAATTTCTATTGCACCCTAAAAAATAAAAACTTATAATCGATTTAGTTATAACTAACACTGACATCCGTTGAATGTCCATGCCTTGGAATTCAATTCGATGCCAAAAGAAGGCAAGGAGATTGTTTCAATTTGTCACCGGAAGGCAGCGGCAAATCACAGAAGCATTAACTACCACATTATGCTTAAGAAAATCTTCTCGATTAAAAGTTAATTATTAGACTAAAATTTTCAAAATGAATAGGTTAAATAAACAATAATAAACAAAAGAAAAGCGTATTGCCATTCGATACGATTTTTTTGAACCATGAAGTTTGAAATATACTCTTGATAATTGCGTGTTAAGAATTAACCTACTTAAGAACTAATTAAATAGGAAACTCCAATATGTTATTTTTAGCTTAGATGAGTAGATGGCTGTAGATATTACTTAAACCTTCGATGTCAGTTTTTCTGTTCATTGTGTTCATTTTTCTTTTGATATACTACATCATTTCGTGTGGAAGTCGATTTTTACAATTGGTCCCGATTTGATTATCTTGGTATTTATAAAAACAACATTATGTCCATCGATTAAGATATGTTCAGCAATTGCAAATTTAAAGCCACGTATTTACTAGGCAACAATTGACGCGCATGATGTTGCGTCGCAACGTCCCGCGCTGTCGTGCAACGTTGCCTAATATGTTTCGCGTCAATTTTTGCTTGGTGGAAATATACGTTTACCTATTCATTTTGAAAATTTTAGTCTAATATTAATTTCAAAGGTTAATAATATTATAATATATTTTCAATAATTTTGAAAGTTCATTACATTGCCAGTGGCTTGGATACCACGTTGAATTGCAGATTTCTTATTACATTTTGCGCGCAAACCACACTCTTAAAAAAAGTAAATATTACTAACCTGCAAGTCTATATTCCATTCTAAATCCCTTCCCATGAGATCTGCCAGTGCCACTAAAAAATGACACGACGGCTTGGTTTTGCCCGCTATAGTAATCGAAAGCTAGTTCGTGCCTACCGCAATATGGATGAATGCCAACAGGAACTTGCGACATCTTCAAAAAAGCAAAGAATAATCAAGCTATCATGTTTAACATGTTTACTTACAGTGTATACATCACGTTGTGAGGAACCCGCAAAAACAGTAGCCGTGCCTAAACCTTCCGAAATAATCTTTTTGCTCTAAAAAATAGTGCCTTTACATAAATTATACGCAAAACATGAAATTCGTACCTGATCCGAGATTTCGACTTTGTCACTTGAGCAAGTTTCTCTCAGAAATTCTTGATCGGTAACATTTACTAAATCAAAGTCCGTGAAATGCAAATCAAGCAGATTTCCAGAACCATCGGATTTAAATATCCAACTGCATCTGACATTATCGGGATACGAGTTTGGATATAATGGAGAGGTTATAACTTTCGTCACATTGGTTACGTTCAATACAGAGGGTCCACATATTGCTAAAATATCGCAATGGGTATTTTGTTTTTTTGCCATTTTTTTTACTTACATGTAACTTTTTGGACAGTAACTTTAAATGGCTTCGTACTTGATGATTGCATTGCATTAAGTCGTATCCAAGCAGAGTGACTGGATGTAGTCACATCGGGTGGCACATTATTGTCGCATAAACGAGTTATTAACTCCGATACTGAAGCAGCTCCGTCTCGAATCTAAAATTCACAAACAAATTATGAAAATTGATAACTGCCCGCGTTTGTTTCAGGAACAAACTCAAGAAGTTTCTTTCAGCGCTTCTCATTAAACGCCTTCCGGAAGGGACTCCACTTGGTCAGTTATCGACAAAACAATTTTCGACCCCATGCGTCGGGACAATTTTACGTCTTAAACCAGTCCTCGGTGACTTGTTTTTGGCGAAAACTGCCCTTTCTGTTCTATCCCAGCGGGTTGTTTACAGAATTAACTCAAAAGATGGCTACGAGAAATGATGTTCCGGTTACAGACTCACGGAAGAGACTTCCCTATTGCGCGATAACGTCCACAATACCGTAAATTATAAAACAATGCCAAATCCGGAGGCATACGTAATCCGCGCGTTGCGTGGAGTTGTCGTTTTAGGTTACCATGGCGTTGCAACTCTCCGCGCAGTTTTCGATTCAACCGCGCCGCGGATCGATAACGACACTAGTAAAACCGGCGTTCGGTATCCGCACGTCGTGCGAAGTTGTCGCCGTGGCGATGCTTTGCGTGTTCTCCGATCCAAAAAGCCATGCGCGAGAGGATTAATAGTAAGCTTTATTGTCACTGAAGTTATACAAATTCATATGGCGTGACTAACCTGCAACTCGGGCACGACCAAGATGTCCTCATCCAACGCTCAAAAATTCTACCGACGCCCTAGTGATCCCCCACTAAGTGTGAGAACGAATACCCCGAAGTAAGACTATATTTTTACGGGTACTAGGTGTTTTCATCCCCGGTAATTTGGTCCCCGGTAATTTGATCCCCTGGTAATTTGGTCTCCGGAATTTTACCTCTCGGTAATTAGATCTTTTGGTAAATTAATCCCTGGTAATTTAATCGCTGACAATTTCGCCCATAATTTTACTTCCGGTAATTTTACTTCTCGGTAACTAAATCAATCCCCTGGTAAATTGGCCCTCGGTAATTTCATGTAACAGTTAACCTAAGCTCGACCAGTGAATCTCTTTAAACAGTCCTAATTATAAAAAAACGCATCTGTCATAATATTGATACCACGATTTAAACTTTTTCAGATTGATTATTGATTTTAGAGTAAATCCGAGATTTGTAGTAGTTGCGTTTATCAAAACGGAGCGTCCGGAGCGGAGGATGCAGGTCCGAGATTTTACTTACTAAAAATATCCCCCTAGACCGGTCCTACTCAACATAGTGTGCTACTAGAAGGGGGTGGAACTTGCTCGATGTGGGAGTAAGACTTAAACTCTACATTTTTGCAATAGGTGAAATTATCGACGGCTAAATTACCGGGAACCAAATTACCAGGGATGAAATTAACGGGGGAATCATCTCGATAAATGTCTACGAGACAAAAATTTAGGCGGACAAATTTCTTTCGACAAATTTTTGGCGAGAAGACATTTTGAGAGGGGATTTACCGGTTACAGCCCAACAAGAAAACTTTCCGGATCGCGCGACAACGTCCGTTGCGCGAGGAGGGACGGGCTGAACCCTGGCTCTGCAATAGCGTGTATTAAAAATGAAATTGGAATTTGCAGGCATTCGGTTTCCGCACGTCGCACCGGAATTTCGTCTTAGGTTACTACGCCGTGGCCGTGCTCCGCGCGTTCTCCGATCCGAGACGCATGCGGTGAAGACTTATAAACTTACAAATCCGACATTCGGTTTCCGCGCGTCGCGTGGGGTCGTCGTCTTAGGTTACCACGCCGTGTCGGCGATCCGCGCGTCCTCCGATACGAGACGTCTGAGATTTGCCGGGTCAGTCCTACCCGAGATGATTAAATACGCGCCAGAGGCGCGTCGAACGTGTGCTTTGAATTGAACGCTATAAAGTCCTTTCGACGCTAGATTTATCCCCTTTTAGGCGTGAGATAAACGGTGCCGAAGTGGAACTATATTTTGCTTTGCTCCAATTTTTTAGTCCGCCAAGACATATCTCCGAGCAAGATGCGAGAGCAAATTTCCGGGATTTAACCATATAGTTTCCATAAAACCCGAGAGAGCAGATTCCCGGCTTTTGGAAGCAGATTCCCGGGATTTCATCGTTTGTAGGCGTTCCGAGATGGTTTGGCGGGCTGTAACCAGGAGATAAAATTACCGGGGACCAAATTACTGAGGGTTTAATTTACCGCCTACAATTTTTATGTTATTATTTATGGTGTTCTTCGATCCGAGACATCATGGATTTGTCAGATCCGTCTTATCGGAGAGGATTAAACCGCGCCTCAGACGCGACCAAAATGTTCTCGTCGAACACTCGAAAGTTTTGCCGACGCGACAGTTATCCCCACTAGTCATCAGATAAAATGCGCAGAAGTAATAGTATATTTTAATTTTTTAAATTTTTATCGGAGAAACCCCCGAGCAACATACGGGTGCCTACTTTTCGGTGGAAGCAAAATCTCACGATTTTAGCTGAAAGCAGATTCCCGGGATTTCAGGGGAAAAGTAAGTTCTCCGATTATCTGACGGATTGTAACTCCTAGTAACAGAGCAGGATTAGAATTTAAAGTTATATTTCGGAACGACAATATTGGATGTGTACCTCAAGTATATGGCAACTGCACGTTTGTTTTCCAAATGTCGTGCTTCTATTTTCGGAACAAGGAACCAAATGAAGTTCGTTAAAATGAAACTTCAAAACGTTATCGTTCTCTGTCGTTATTTCCCAATGACACTCCAAATGTGACAATCCTACGGGAGCTTCAATTATTGCGGTGTCGTTAACAATAATTGTTCCACCACAACCAACCGTGTGCCCTGAAATTTGTGTATGTCGATTAGTTTCCGATTCACTTAACCACTTATAATTACGTACCGTAAGTAAAATAAACCTCAGCTTGAAATCCTTCGAATGAAATCCTATGGTCCGTTGCCATATACAAAATCATCGAATTTGATTTGGATTGAATAATAGGTGGATTGGATGTTAAGTTTCCACATAATTTAGCTAGCCTTGTGCTCTCGTTAAATGAGGTTCCATCATAAACCTCTACAAAATCGTGATTGCACTCGCTTTGGAATTCCAAATTCAAATGATTGAATCTGCAATAAATTACGGTGTTGCTCGGTTGTTTTGGTGATCCAGGATAAAAGTACTTACCTGACTACAACATTTTGCTTTCTGGAGCGGTTATATTCCAAAAGCATTTTAAATAACTGGAATAACCCTGAATTCCATTAACTTTGTTAGTCGGGGAGGCTATCTGAGAAGGTACCGTGATTAAACCTCCACAAGCTGAAAACTGTTATTTAAAAAATTACAATTTTATAAATATTTGATTAGTTACTTTCGATTTTGTAAGAGAATTTAAAACCACGTTTAACTACATAAGGATCTGTGGCAAATCTGATTATTACGCCATCACGTACGTGCAAAGGTGCAGGTTTTTCTTCACCGCAGTAAGGCCGAGTTAAACTTCCTGAATTAGAAATTATTTGACGAGGCATGTGGTGGTGGTAGTGATCAGATTTTATTATGGTTACGTTATCAAACGCACAAATAGAATCTAGAAATTTGTTTATTAAATCAAATACATGCATATTTTAAAAGGTAGAGATACCAGGTTCCAGATTGAAATCTTCAAATACTAAATTGATGTTGTTTCCTAGCGACGTAATGTTGTAAGAACATACCAAACTATTGGCGTACGCGTTTGGATAGCCTGGACTTACAATATACTGGGTTTTCTGGGTAGCTTCGAAATTACCACCGCATTGAACTGTCCATTTAGCCTGAAAATGATAAAATATTAATAAATTAAAATTTCATTTAAACAGTCTAGTATTGTGGTTAACCAGTATTATGTATTATCACATACTAGGGCTCTATGATAGGTTCAAAAAATTTATCCAAAAATTCATATAAAAAGCGAACCGCTGCAATACAAGCGAGTTCTCAGCGGTGTGCCTGGAGTGAGATGGATTTTACGCTAACTTGAAGTCACATTGTTGAGGTTTGAAAATCCTCCTCCTCCCCTTCTCGTAATCGATTTTTCTGCGTCACGAATATACCTAAAAGAATGAGTTTGGTCCTCCATAGGCAATGTACATAGGTTGCGTAATTTTGGTGTAGCTAAAATTTTTTGAGGAAACTGCGCTGGAATCCTCAAGCTTAGAAACTGAGATCGGAGATGTATTTTTTAATCACGTGATTAGATCTATTATAAGAATTTCACAAACCTTCCGTCTTCGCCTACTGCGTAAAATTATAGAGTTAAATTCATTTACTTGTATTATTCACCGCGTGTTATGGCGTTTGTTGCGGAATTTTTCATGGAACTGGCGTTTTTTAAAATTTTATTGCGCAGTTTAAAATTTTTCAATGTGGCAATTTCGGGGTATTATTGGTCAATTCTGTTTAAATTTTACCATTTGTATTGTATTTTTATTTGGTTTGCACTTGTATTTTAAAATTTTCAACTAATGTCACTGTGTTAGATTCACTGTTAATTATTTACAGGTCACAATTTAATTTTTAAAACCACAAAATTCATTTTTGTTTTAATTTAATTTTTGAATTAATTAAATTTACAGTTTGTTTAAAATATTTTGCAATAAAATCTGTACATCTCATCGAGATTGAATTTTTCTGCTTCCTGGCCTTTTAATGTATAAAAAATAAAAAAACTGTTGCACAACATAAGGTACATTTTGTTGATTAATTTCTTCTGATAATTCTCTTCTCGATCCAAAATTTGCATATCCTCGAAATTAAAACTGCGTTTCCGGTTCAGGTGGTGCTGCACTTAATACTTTTGTTGTTGAAAACTGCCATTTTAAAATAAGCATCACGCCATCTAGTTCAGAAGCTTTGGTACACGTGAAATGCTTTTTGGAATGTAACTGTGGTTGATTGTTACTTGTCCATGAAGACGAAAACAGATATTTGTATTAGGTCCTATAGAACTACTAACAACGGCAACAAGATGCAAATTTTCGTTAAGAAGAAGTGTGGGAAGCCGATGAAAATGCGTACCAGAACGGAATATTTTAACCGACCACGCCTTCTTTTGCTCCAGTTATTTGAACCACGCCTTCTGGGCACTCCCTTTACCTAATACTTATACAAGCCCTTATACATAGCTTCTAAGCTTCTTTTTCCCCTATGCCTGTGGTGTACATTCAAAGTTTCATCACGTACATAGGGAACCTAGTGTTGAACGTGGGATTCAAACCACGAGAAATGATATACATTTCATTTCGAGAAAGCTTTACTATGCAAGTTACACCTCGGTTTAATTGCGTTTGCAGTTGCCTTCCGATGGTAAGCGATTAGAATAAAGTTTATACTTTGCTTGGAATCAAACCATAATATTCAGCATTAGTTGTCAATTCACATTAACACTACAAAGTTTACCTTGCATGTAAACAGTGATCCCACGCTATTGTAAACGTTTCCACTAGACCGTACGTTAATAACTAAACTTACTATTTATAGCAATCCATCGAACTGAGTTTTACATTTTGGACCTGTAACTAACATAAACTGAAAAACACAGTTATATTATACAAAGAAACGTATAATAATTTGGTGAATACGATACACGAGCTACATGATGAAAGTAGCACCAAGGCAAATATGACTGAAAGTCCTTAATGCTAAAACGGAATTTACTAAGATTGACATTTGACTGATTAACAAAAGTTTTGACATTTTTCAATGATTAGTTACGATAAACAACAATCAAAAAGACCAACATTGAAGTAGAAGGCTTGACAAATCTTCAGCGATACGAGTGGTAGCAAAATAAAACTCGTGAATAATTTCCACGCATGTACACAAATAATGTTGGCACTTTTAGATAACAAAACAGAAGAGTGTTGTGGGGAACCCGGGGTTAATTGTAAAATTAACTAGGATCTCCAAAACACAAATTTATTTTGTGTTGCCTTTGATGTTAGTTTTTCGGCCAGCCGTAGCTGTAGCGGTGAGCGAGAGGAGAGTCCGTTCTCTCTCTGTCGGATGGTTGCTTTAGTTGATCGACAAACAATCAAACTCAAAAGGATTAATATCAACAATTTATTTAATAACTTAACAACAGGAGTTGCTCTGCAGTGCGGAACAAAATTGCCAAATAACTGGGTCAACAACCCTAACGGAATTCCACAACAATTCCAGCGACAATGGGTTGCTACTATGTAATTTACAACAATTACTTTTGAAATTATCAAACTCAAACGGAATACACCTTAATTAATTTAAAGTAAGACTCACCGATCGGTTCGTTTTGTACAGGTGGAAAATCTCGACAATTATAATCAATCAAGGCACTCTCCGGAGTTGTTTTCTGACGAATAAGAACACACCAATTGCACTGACACTTGTGGCAAAAGTCCATCAGGGGCCGACCTCGGAGCGTCGTGGTAGCGTCGATACGGTGTAGGATGGCACAGGTAACGTTGAACGGAACACTTAAAACTACTACTGGAGCGGTCGAAGTACAGGTGAAACAAGCAGTGATCAACCCTATCGTACTCGGGGAAAATTGACGACGGTGGTTGTAATTAAATAAACGATCACTCGACATTCGCTAGCTGGTAAATTTCGCTGATAACGATTGTGTAATAAAACGTAAAATAGTTGGCAAAATATTTGCCAAGACACCAGCAAATGTTAACCTTCACACTTATCTGGGCGCTCGACGAAAAATGTGGTAAGCGGTCGGCGTTGAAAATGCGCGTTTGTGAACAGCTGTTTCTACTATGATACGAAACTGACAATGATAACCGCATCTAGGCGTAATTATAGGCTACTAATTAATTCACTCACTACCGGAACTGAAATACTTCTACTTAAATCGGTGAAATTAAAATGGGTTTTCAAAATAAATTTTGAAAGCTAGTAACCCACTCTCCGTTCGACCTAATTTTCTGCGCAGCGCTTCCCACTCTCCCCGCCCGCGTGACCTGGTGACCTAGAGAGGGGTTAAGAAGGTGCTAATTCATTTAACACTGACGACAAATTTAACAATTTATCGTTATAGTATTTCAACATGATTTGATACACTTGACATAATTAAGATGTTCCAACTCAGTCGGCAGAATTTGAAGTAGCTTTGTGATAAATAATATTAAAGATGTTGATGAAAAATGAATAAATCTATTTGCGTTGCAGTGAAGGCAATTGCTTACATCTACATGAAGTTTTGGGGCTGACAAAAATAAGCTTGACGGTACGAACATTCCTCCATGAGTTACTAAACAATCATTTGAAACTTGAATCTAACGGTAATCCGACATGAGCTCGTTGCTCGCAACAAAAACTTAAAGGTGAGCCAAACACTAAACATCACAATTGATGTAACATAACTTTACGTAACATGTTGCGGACCTGCAGGAGCATGTTGACATGATGAAAAATCAAAGCTCACTGGCGGTAAATTGAAAATGCGCGTGCAGGATTGCAGACGAAACAAAAGATTGGCGGCAAAGCCGTTCAATAACGTCAAGGTGAAACGCTTTAGGGAAACTATCAAATCCAAACCCGTCTAAACAAGAAAACTTAATTATTATCTTAAAACGTTTTTTTAGAGTTGAAATACGTTCAAGAGCATTTGTTTTATTTAAATGTATCAGATAGGTGAATAATTAATTTTTTGGAAATCTTTCAGTTTTCAATATTTTTTGCAATTTTAATTTTCAGTAAAATTGCAAAAAGTTACTACCACAATTTCAACCAAGTCAAAGAACTTTACTGTAATCCTAAAGGTGAAAATTAAAAGATGATAAAACCTTAAAACCGGTTGCTCTAATATTTTCATTGCTTCTAAACAAGATTTTCATTCTATTTGAGGTGGAATTATATTTTTGTGGTAAATTTCTTCCACAAAACTTCTCAACCGATTTGAACTGGTCGTCAACATAATCCCATAGCTAAAAAAACCGAAATTATCAATATTTTTAAAATTCTGAATTTAAATAACCTCGACAAAATCGTTTTTACATTTTCAGATTCTTCGATATAAAACCTGTCTATGAATTCTAAAACCACATGATATCCGTCTTCAACCATAACTTCCCAATTACATTCGCTGTTATTTGGGTAGTTGTTTGGATAATAAGGAGTTTCTATAATCCGCGATTTATCGTAAAATACTCCGCTGCAACCTTGAAGCAGAAGAAAGCAAAATGGAGTACACATCATTTTTACTTACCACGTAAAAGCGGCTCATAGTGGAACTTAAATCCTGTACCGCTACTTTTTTCATCAGCATGGTATTCGACAAGCAATGTATTGGATTGAGTGATAATTGAGCTTGGTTTATTATTTTGGCAAAACTGGCCTAATTTTGGATTACTTCTAAATTCTCCGTTATAGATGGAAATGTAATTGTTGTCACAATTTTCGTCTAAATTAACCGTCGTAAAGTTTACTTTAATTTTTTGATCGCTTGGTAATTTTATCAACCAAGCGCATTCAATTGTCCCGGCGTATTTATTAGGAAATCCCGGAGTTGTCACATCGCCTTCTTCTTCTCGAATTATACCTCCACATGGGTTAGTTGTAAAATTTATGGAATAGTGTAGAAGATACAATGAGTCTATTTGAGTTATCTGAGTAATAAATAACAGATAATGAACTACATAATAACTTTATTTATACACACGCAAAAGAAATTCATTCTTAGAGTTCTTGAAATCGACCCAATCATGGGAACGTTCTTAAATTGAAACAAAGCATTCTTAACTTAGGATATCAAATTACTTATTGATTTCTGCAATTGTAGTAAGTACGACATTCTTAAATTTTGTTTCAATTTAAGAACGTCGGATGGGTCAATTTCAAGAACGATATTCTAACTGGTAAGAATGGATTTTTTTAAGTGCAGTACTTACTTCGATTTGCGTTACCAGGTACGGAGATCTTACGATTACTGGATGTGGAAGAGGTTCACAAAACCGCGCTATGATATCTTCATACCTGTCTAAAAATTTAAAAACAAGATTTGATGCTAGTTTCAAAATAAAATATATACAAACCAGCACTAATTATCACCGTTTTGGATAATAAATCGCATATACTGCATGAGAAAGTTACAGAAACTAACATTGATAAAGTTTCGTTTTCGTTCATATTCTGGTAATGCTTCCAATGACAAAAATGCGATGTTGTATTTATAAAGGGATGATTCCACTGCTTTGATTAAAATTTCCGTGCAAACTAAAAATTTTTGTATAAAAGACACGGTAAAATTAAATTAATATTAGTTACTGGTGGGTTCATTGGACGTAAATTGTGCTCTAAATCCTCTACGAGAACTAGGGCGTGATATATAGAAAATTTTCATGATATTGCTACTAGATTTAACGATAGTAGTATGATTTTTATCCGGTAAGTCAGCAATCACAGCATTACACTTTCATCATGGCAAATACGTAATCTGTTTCCGTGTGTGTCCAGCGTGTCAAAATCCAACACTTCAATGTAACCCTACGTCCTTCGGGAACCGTAATTATCCACTCGCATTCTCTTTTAAAAGTAACCGGTTCTGGATAACCAGGTGAATGTATAAATCCAGATTCCATATTTAATTTACCACCACATTCTATAATAAGTACATCAGAACCTAATTCTGAACCTAGAAAAATTATGGATCTCACCATCCAGACTAGCATTAAAACTTAAACTGAATCCTTTGAATTCCCTCAAAGAATTTCCGGTAACAAAACGCACAAACGCTTCATTGCCAGAAATTCTAATCTGCCCAGGAGTTTGTCTCCACAGTACTTTCCAACGTCATTAACTGAAAAAAATGATTTCTTTGAAGTTTACGACTTAACTGTGACATAACTCACTTGTGCCATTCGTTTGAAATATTTCTTGAATTAAAACGTAATCGTTATAACACGTAGAATAATATCCTAAATCGAGCGTATTAAAGTTTATAATCAAGTAACGATTTGGAGGACCGATAATATTCCATCCACAGTTAGTATTTTGAGGGAATTTGGATCTTACATTAAAGTTAGGCGAGTGTAATTCTGCATAATCGGATCGAATCGTTCCACCACATGTAGCTGAAATCAAATCGTTGCCACAAATAATGTACCTATACCAAATCCATGTTACCTATGCTAATTTCAGCTTTAAACCCATTTCTTGGATTGGGAACGTTGGTGTAAAACCTTATAGTTAGCATGTTATCACTTGAAAACGTCGAGTTAGGTAAATTACGGCAGTATTTTTTTATAATTGGTGAATATTTTGAACCGCCATCTCTAATTTCGACTCCAGCTAGTTTGCAACTGAAAAGTATTGTTATCAGACAGAATACCATAACTCCAATAAAAATACTCATAGGAATTTGTAACATCAAATCGATCTTCGAAATCCAACCTCAACGATTCCCCAGGTGGAGCAATAATTGTCCAAAAGCATTCTGAAAATGGAGGAGGGGAATTAGGATAGTTTGGTGAAGTTATGTGAGTGGTGTTTTGGAACGTCGAAAGATTAATAGTTTCGCCACAATTCTGGGATAATTCTTCGTATGTTAAAGTAAAGTTCTGAAATAAAACTGTTATACTAGAAATGATAACTTTTTTCCAAAAATTTACGGCGGGTCTATTTCCAACATACAGGACGTATAAATAATTTCCCGTTGTCTCCAAAGATGGGGGAATAGTGTCATTACAATATTTTCCATTGCCCAAAATTGGTGAATGTGGATAAAGTCCATTTTTAAGCTGAAAAATTATTCATCAATATCTACAACCAATTTTCAGCTCAATTTAAATATTTTACCAAAACGTAATTTAAGCATGGTGTATCTTGTCCCATGTTCAATAAATGTAGTTCTTCAAATGTGACCTTTATTGTTTTTCCAGGGCGTACCGTTATGTTCCACTCACACTATAAAAATACATAATTCATAGATTTGCAAAAAAAAGCGTAAAAGCGGCCGCCAGGAGAATTTTGTTGATCTGTTTAAAATAAATACTTACGGATTGATGATAATGTTCAGTAGAATTTATACGAATTACACCATTGGGCAAGTTTTGCAACGAACCTCCACATGCTAAAACAGCAAATTACAAGTTCATTTCTAAAATATTACTATTTCTCACCTCGACGAATCACTGCGTTAAATCCAGAACCGTTAGAATAACCGTCGGTACGAAAAACAACTTTCATTAAATTGCTTGTTAAAATTTTTTCGCTAAAGAGGGAGTTATTTGGGGAACAAACCGTTCTAACTAAATTCCAATCCTCATTTCCACCAATTCCAGAATAAATTTGTATATAATCTAGTACGCATTCTTCTATTATGTTTTCCAAATCAATTTTTTTCAAAATTTAGTGTAAAATGATAATTGGGTGCAGTGGAGAATATCCATTCACAATTTAAATTTTCTGCGTAGCCATCGGGATAACCGGGAGAAGTAAGATGGTAACTGGTGTAATTAAATATCTCAATAGTTTCAGTAGAACCACAACCTGTACAAAAACAATAATTACCAAATTTCGAATTAAAAATTTTTAATTTCATCTGAACTAATGTAGGCAACCTTATTTAATATGGAAAAATTCATAACAAGGTTATGATGGTCAAGAAAAGGTTAGTCGCTCCTAAAATTCAAACTGGATAAATGTGATTCATTGTGGTTGTCAGAGAAGGATTTTTTACCATACCAAAGAAATTTGGTAGGTCCATCGAAGTTGTTGTCTTATAATTTGTTATAACCTCGGGTGAATAACCGTTAAATTTTGATTTAATTATAACACAAGGTCCTAGACGTTATTTTAGTTAATTAATCTAGTAACTAGCCAGTCAGTTTCTGTAATTTACAAATATTTTAATTGAAATGGGAGCTTGGGGTAATTTAGGATTACCTTCGCCCACAAAAACACAAATTTATACAAACGTGTTTGCCCTTGATCTTCGTTTTCAACCAGTTCGTATTCGCGTAAACGCAAAGGTCTGGATTCGGATGGTCTTTGTTATCCTTTCGTTACTTTTGAAATTAATGAGTAAATCAAACTCGGAGTAAGAAAACAACAAAGTTTATTAAACAAAATTGGATTTGTTTTAGCTCTGCAGGTACGTACAATAATTTGCAAAATTATGTTAGGCAGCAAACTCAATGAAACAATATAATTGACCCAGTGCGTATGGATCACAAATGCGTGATTCAAGAATGTTAAAATTAAAGAAAAAATGCCCAGAGCAACAGGTACTTTAAGTAGAACAAAATTGGACTCACCAGCTGGATGATACCTTACAAAATTTATGCGTTGACAAGGGATCCTACTTAAAGGGCAGTTGCAGGCGGTTATTCGGTAAACCTTGAAATTGATCGAGCACACAATACACTGGGTTATCTTCTCTACAGGATTGATGCTTTCGGAAGATGTTGCGGTTCTAGGACGGTAGATGATACTCGAGGGGTTGGACGGAAACGCACTCCAGATGGTAGTTGAAGCGGTACAAACACTTAGAAAAGATTGAATGAAACAATTTCGTACTATATGCGTTTTAACCCAATTAAAACAAACGCTTGAAGTGATTAATATTTGTCGCTCGACGTTATTGCTACTTTTCGACATAAGCAGGCTTGAAATTTATTCTTCAAAATTATCCCGCTCACGTGAATGGCGCACGACTCCGTCGAATACACCAATATGAGTCGATGAAAATGCGGTTGACAGATGACGAAATTTTGCATTAAAATTTAAATACCTTATTATTAATTAAACTTGATTGACCGTTTAAATTACTGTAAGTACAATTCATGTAATATAACGAAAATATCAATGAACTTACATCTTTAAGAACAATTTATTGAATTTAATGATTGTAACCGACAATTGATTTCTGTTTAGCGTTGAATTATTTTGGTCAGTTTCGTTTATGTTTAAATCGTAGATTAATGAAAATGAAAATGAATCGAGAATTATTGAGTCAAAGTCGTAAACGTACTTTTCATATCTCGTAAAGTTTGCAATTTAATCAATTTCTGTTATTATAAATTTTATTTATTATTTAATTCTGCATAAAAGGTTCCATGCATAATTAACGTAGGACCAATAGTTCTTGCGTTATACGGCCGAGAAAAGTTGGGCGTTGTGATGCGTTCGTTTCTCACACATTTGAGGTAGAATGCAAGCGCGTTTACTATGGTGTCTCATGTAGGCCTAATCCATAGATTATAAATTATATGAATAATTTTTTTATTAATTTTAGGTCTACCCACCTTAAAGTCTTGTTTTTAGTGCTCTTTGGTTTGATTGTTATTTTTATAGGAAAAAGTGTATTTTCGATTTCGAGTTTTCTGACTCGATCCAAATTATTTGCAACACATAGTAAGTTGTTTTAGTAAAGAACGCAAACACGCTAATCAGTTTACAATAAAATTGTTTATTTTGGTTAAAGCCGGACTTAAATTTTACCTGAATATAATTGAGCAAACCTTTTAGTTTTGGAACAACCGCATCTGCGGAAACGAAATCCATTTGAAACCATTCAAGCAAAAATGTAGAGCCTTTGTGTACGTTTTTAGGTAACATTCTTATATAAATAACATTAGATGAAGTTTTAATCGAGTTTGGAAGATATGAACCACACAGTTCATATAATTTTCGAGCTTCTTCGTCAAAACCATCAAAAATCTGAAAATTCAAAATAAAAATAGCGAAGACAAAATTATATTATATAAGTACTTCTAAATAGCTATAGCTACACCCGTAATGGAAATCATTTCAATGTTAAAGTCTTTAAATGTAACAGAAATTACTTTTCCAAATTGAACAGTCACTCTCCATGTAAATGTATCCTCTTTTAAATAAACATCTGGATAATGAGGTGATGCTATTTGTCCTGTTGGTCCTGACAATTCAACGTCGCGATCTGAAGCAAACAATGTTGAAAATTATACTAAAAACAAATTACCCTTTACCTAATGAGTATTCGGCTAAAATCCTTTAGCCGTAGCGCCGGAATCATCACCAGGAAGTTTAGAACTTTGGAATAACAACCACAAATTTTGTACTTGTGTGATGTTGGTGGGCATAGCATCACAAAACGTTCCTAATAATTTTCCCGTACCATTGTTTTCTCGTATTTCCAAATAATCCATGTGGCAATTCTCTGACGAGACTAGCTCAAAGTTGTTGAATGACAGGGACATTTTGTTGCCAGGGCAACTCGCATTGTCCATTCGCATTGGATATCGACAGGATAGGGGTTTGGATAATTTGGTGTTGCAAAATAACCATTGCTGTTTGATAAAACACCACCACAAGCTGGATTTGAAAGATTACTAAACGTTGCTCGTGATAGTTTTAAAAAATAAGTTACCTGAACCTAATACCGAATACGTCGCTCTAAAATCCATCGAGGTACCGGTTAATTGAATATGTAAGGCATTACCAACACTAGTAATAGGTGGTGGTAACTCATCTCCGGTTAAGGATACAGCTAATGGAGCATCTTTGCTGTCACCGTTGTATATGTCTATTTGTTCGTCATAGTCAGCCATGTGAATGTGTGAAATTGTTAGCGATATGTGTTGGGCTAAAAATATAGAGAGGGTTTAAAAGGGAAATACATTTGAAAATGTAAGTATGCTCTTACAAACATCAGAAGCAACGATATACCAAGAACAATTGCTTATATGTATGGCAGAGGACGAATCTGTTGAACGAATGATTCCACTATCGTTGGTTGTAATAAAACCTCCGCATGCCTAAAATACCATATGGAAGTATAATTTGCTACTGTAACCTTAACTTACTGTATAGTATGTTGCAGAAAAACCCTTTGCACTATAATAATCACTTGTAGACATGACAACAAGAATAGAATTGGAAGATGATCTAATGGTTGTATTTCGTTCAGAAGTGCTACAAAGATTCCCTAATTCGAGAGAATCAGATGAAGATCCATCGTAAACCTACAATTTAACAATAATTCAAGTTATTCATAATTAATTCCTGTTACCTTAAGGTAATTAGTAGTGCAGCCACCAGCGATGTCAATGTCTTTAAATTCCAAATCAATTACGTACCCGTTTTCTACTACAATTAACCATTCACACCGATCTTTGGCGTCGTAATTTTTGGGGTAATTGGGTGAAGCAAACGATCCGGAAAAACCCGATAACTTTCCTCCACATTCTAAAAATACATAAAATTTTTGAAAAGTGAGGTTAAATTTTAAAACTGCATACTGGTGGGTAGAGTCGTGTAATGTGCAATGAATCCCTTTCCATTGTAGAAAGAATCGCTTTGAAATCTTACGAAAACTTCGTTTCCTGAACTAGTGACCATCACTGGTTTGGAACTTTTGCTACATAATTTTGAAAGTAATGGATATGTTTCGTTAGGGCCGTTTGTAATCTAAAATAATGTTCAAACAATTATATTAAATCAAACTAATGAAGGGGAAAATCACCATGACGAAATCAGAATTACAATCTTGCGATAATTCAAGATCGACGACTGTAAAAGTAAATTCAATGCTTAAACCGTAGTCGCTTCGGATTATCCAATCGCAGCAAGTATTGTCCGGATATCCATTTGGATAATCAGGAGTTTTGATAATACCTGTTGGACGCGTTAACAAACCCCCACATCCTAGAATAATAATTATGTTGTCTGAATTATAAACAACTTTTTTAATAAACTCTTGAAATACCTTCAATTTGCCATTCAAAACGAAAACCTCCACCTGACTGATATTCGCTACTTTTAAACAAAATTTCAGCAATATTCGAGTTAACAGTTAAAAGTGTAGGTTGCTTAGAATTACAGTAAGTTTCCAAAGTTATCATATCATTAAGTTCTGATGTACTATATTTTATCTAAAGATCAATTGAAATAAACAAATTATCGAAACTGGGTTTGCTGGGTACCTCTAAATAATCAGGTGAGCAAGTGTCTTCTGAAGGATTATCATAATTGGTAATGTCAAAACTGGTAAACGTAAGGTTTATTTTATTTCCCATTGGAACATTAATTTTCCAATTGCAATCTTGGACTTCTGGATGATTAGGAAAATTTGGACTCTCTATGACACCTCTAAAACCGTTGATGACATTTTGGCAAACTACAACAAAGACCGTTGGCGTTGAAGTTTTCTCTACAAATATTTTACCTGTGGAATATTCCAAAAGAAATCCTCTTCCCTGTACACTAATATCAGAGATAAATTTTATGGTTAAATGATTTGAAGCAGATGTTATGTTTGGTTTTTGTCCAACTTCATTGCAAAACTTTCCCAGCGAAGGTGATTGTTCGTTAGGCCCATCAAAAATCTAAATTTCTACGTATACTTCCCACAATTGTGCAATTATTTACACTAACTTACCTCAACATAATCAACGTAGCACGGCCAACTGCTCTCCAAGTTTATATCTGTCACATTTAGTCGAATACGAGAGCCGGCGTTAACGGGAAATCCTCCATTTGCAGTTAGTATTTTCGCTGTATGCATGCGGATAATTTGGTGATGTAATACTTCCAGTTGGGGAATTTAAAATTCTCCACAACCTTTAAAAATTAAAACTTACTTATTCATCATCACCCGCAAAATTTTACCAGTAGCAGTTGTATCCCAATTAATACTATACTGTGGTCCAAATTCCCATAACACGAAACATTTATAAGAAGACAGAACAGAATAATTATTATATCCAGTGCAGTTTTTAAAAAATCACATCATTTTGATCCCAAAATTATTCTTGGTTTTCTTCTTGGTATCCAATTTCCCTTTGGGTTTTTACAAGGAATTAAGAAAAGATCCGAACCCACGAGTCACAAACACTAAATAATTAATTGAAAATGAACGTTTATATAACCCCACGAATATAAGATGAAATTGTGAATTCTTCGAATATGATATGCAATATCTAAATTAAACTTACATCCGGTACTACATAATTCGAACTTATTAGACAAAATTCCTGCAAATTACCGTAACACGTAAATACTAGGATTTTGAAATTAATCGTATAATCAAATGTTACCAATTTCAAATTTAGTTCGAGTATTAAGTTTGTCCGATCTACAAGATACAATTCTGAAAGTAAACAAATTGATCACGTAGAGTTTGCTTGGACCTACTGACGATAATCACAGCGATTATAGTCGAGATTCGTCTACTTGACCACGGTTCTCAAGATTGGTTAGATACCGAGATGTAATTAGCTGGTCGGTAAGACGGTCTTATTTCATTGCAAGTGAAATTTCCGAATTCGCAATTATGTACTTACTGAATGCATCGGTAGAATTTGATCAGCTAAATTCTGCGACTAAATTGACTTTGATGAAAACATTTGAGGAAACTACAATTTCAACAATTATGCGCTAAATTCGCTGCGAAAATTTCGGCTAAAATATTTTACTGGGATAGTTCCACGAGAAATTTTCCGATTGTACCAAATATTGAGTATTGGAATGTTCGGACGTTTGAAGCAGATAGTTATGGACATTGCATAGGTCATTAACTTTCCGAGAAGTAGATTCGTTAGGCTAACGTAAATTTCCGCCGGATCTTCCAAGACGTCTGAATCTTTGCGGCTAACTACCTCACATGAATAAACGTGCATCGGCAATGCTTAATGTTTCAATATTCGCACTAGTCAATTCAGGTCAGAGCAGATTATCGAATTTCTCCAATTACTGGCATTAGACGATCAGTTTCCGTGTATGCCGATGCGGATAATTTTCGATTAGAATCCAGTTGGACATTTCGAGAAGTTAAATCCCAGACCTATTATCAGATTAAACTTTGCTGAATGTATCGATACCAGACAAATTATTTTAAACTTTAGTTAATTGTGTCCCAAATTTCATATATCTGGGATCCAAATTCCGCTAATATTTAACCAGACAGAGGTCCATTTATGAAGAATTCCGTATATTCACGTATCCAGTTCGAGTCAGTTACCAGATAAAGAAATCGATCATATATTATTTTAATTTTATCAAATTAGCTCTTGGTTTCCGTCTTGGTTCTAATTCCTTAGATTTTCTACAATGAATTCAGAAAAAGCCGAACACGAATCACGACTATATTACAAGTAAAATGTACGTTTGAATTCATAACCAGGATACGTTAAGAAATGCGCTGTTAACATGTGTATACTTACAATACTCATCAATGCTCCAAATCTGTTTATTCAGTCCTTACATTTCGTAAACAACTTCGAATTAAGTATAATCTTCACGTGAATCCTTCAACAATCTGAGTAATTTATCGTAATCAAATTATCCTAATATTGATGGATGACTTAATTTAAATTAGCTACCGTAAGTCATATCGTTAAACTAATTAATTACTTAATCGTATATGAATCAGTGATTCCTAATTTAAGACTGCAATTATGAGTTTCGTTGTTAACATTCCTCGTGGTTCACATGCAGTTCTTTCGGTTATTACTTGTGTGGATTTTGTTTTTAACGTTTAATTTTATTTAAATTTTAGATTTAAAATAATTTTAAAATATTTTTTTAATTAATTTTAATAAAATTATTAATAAGTTATTAAATTTATTATTAATTATAATTTATTAACAAAATAATATTTGTTTAGACCTTGTCATACTAATCACACAACAAACAATGTGATAGAGAGAGGGTCAGGATTAATGTCAAGGAAAGAAGGATGAAATGTCAAAAATAATTAAATTACTATAATAATTAATCATATTTATAATTGATAGAATGACTCTAATGGTAATTTTATATAATGGAATTTGGTATTTTCCCATATGAATTGATATATTGTTACATGTTGCAATTAATATCTTTGGAATTCAATTATTCAAATTTCCTAAAAATTAAAATTATATTAGATTGTCGAAAATTAAAAATTATTAACATAAATTAAATTGATCATATTAGATAAAGAAATTGTATGGTTTTAAATTAATTGAAATATCAAGTTTGCCTTAAAATGTAATTTCGATTCCCTTGTATGATTATTTCATTCATCAAAAATAAAATTATATTCATTTAGCGTAACATACCTTACATCGTGGAATCAGTTCGATGCCAAGAAGGCAAGGAGATGTTCAATTTATCCGGAAGCATGAATAAAAGATTAATACTACATTATGCTTAAAAATAATATTAAAATAATTTTAGACTAAAATTTTAAAAAATAGGTTAAATAAACAAAATTTAAAAATAAAACTAATTCCTTCGATACGATTTTTGAACCAAAGTTTAAATAACTCTTGATAATTGTTAAGAATTAACCTATTAAGATTAATTAAATGGAAATCCAATATGTTATTTTTATTAATGAGTAGATGGCTTGTATTTTAAACCTTCGATGTAGTTTTTTTATTGTGTTCATTTTTTTTTTATATAATCATTTGTTATCGATTTAATTAGTCCCATTTGATTTTGATTTTAAAAATATTAGTCCATTTATAATATGTTCGAATTAAAATTTAAACCACGTATTTTAGGCAAAATTGACGCGCAATGTTCGCGGAACGTCTGGCTTTCGTGCAATGTTGCAATGTTCGCGTCAATTTTCTGGTAATAACGTTTACATTCTTTTGAAAATTTTAATCTAATATTAATTTCAAAGGTTAAAATTAAATTATTTTCAATAATTTAAAGTTCTTAATTCAGGCTTGAACCTTTTGTATTCTTCTTATAATTTCGAAAACCATCTTAAAAAATATTCTAACCCTTATGTCGATTTCATCATCCCATGAATCTGCTCGCAAAAAATCACGGTTGCTCTGCCAATAGAATCAAGAGGGGCTACCGCAATATGGATAATCAAAGCCTGCACATCTTAAAACAAAAGATAATCAAGCATCATGTTTAACATGTTTCTTACAGATACTCACTTGTAAACGTGAAAAAAGCTGCCTAAAACCTTCCGAAATAATCTTTTCTTAAAAATAGTTCCTTATAAATTTAAAATTAAATTTGACCCAATTTCTTTTACTTTTCTAAATTCTTTCGAAATTACTGATCAAAATCGTGAAATGAATGAGATTTAATCACGGATTAAATATGCTAATTCTGACATTATGGGTTATATTTATAATGGATTATAATTGTCCATTTGGTTACTTCAATACAGGTTCTATTTTAAAATATTAGTTTTTTATTGGCTTTTTTTTCTTGCATTTTTTTGACGTAACTTTAATGGTTGACTTTGTGCATAGCATTAAGTTATGCATAGTAGTGTAAGTGATCAGGGACTTATTGTCGCAAGTTATTTACTCTACTGAAGACCGCTAATATAATACAAAAATTTTAAATAATACACTTTTTTGAAAGCACAACTCTAGTTTTTTCAGGACCAAACTCAAGAAGTTTCTTTCAGCGTTTCTCTTAAACCCTTCGGAAGATTCTTGGTTATCATCAAAATTCATTTCAGCGCGTACATTTACATGGTTAGACACTCGTACTTTGAAAGAAGCCCTCGTCTGTTCCGGGTGTGTTTACGAGGAATTAACTCAAAAGAGGCTACACAGAAGATGAAAGTCTAAGCGACCATAAGTATATTGAATATGAAATAGGGGAGAATACCATACCTCAAAGAGAACCTAAAGGGTGGTCAACAAAAAGAATGCAGAAGCACCAACTAATTGAGGCTACCGAAGACCCAAGGTGGTCCAGGCAAGACGGAACCCCCGAAGATCTCACCAGAGCCATGCGGGAGATCTGCGACAAATGCATGCCTGCCAAAGTCAACGGAAGGAGGAAAGGGGTGTACTGGTGGAACGAAGAGATAGCCAAAAACAGAAAGGAATGCCAAGCAAAGAGAAGGAAGCTGCAGAGAGCACGACGCAGAGGCGAGCCACAACCTGAAGAAACAGATTATCAAGAAACACGCAGAAAACTTAAAGCCTCCATACTTGGAAGCCAAAAGCAGGAATGGGCGAATATACTGCGAGAGGTTGACGAAGACGTCTGGGGACTCGGATATCGAATTGTCACCCGCAAGATGGCAAGAGCGAGTATACCGGGTCTCACACCGAGCAGAATACAAGCCATATGCGCGACTCTGTTTCCGGCCCACGAAAAAGTAACATTGGAACGAGAGACTGCGGCCGACATCCCATTATTCACCAACGAGGAGCTCGATACGGCTGCCAAGGACATGGCCACGGGAAAAGCACCAGGACCGGACCTGGTTCCAACAGAGGTCATTAAGGCAATAATAGAATAGAGCCCAGGACCCATTCTCCGAGTCATGAACGCGTGTCTACAGGAGGGCGTGTTTCCGCGGACCTGGAAGAAGTCCAGACTCGTCCTTCTAAGAAAAGGGGAGAAGCCGCTAGACTCCCCCAACTCGTATAGGCCGATATGTTTGATAGACGGCCTCGGCAAACTCTACGAAAAGTTATTACTTGTTAGACTCCAAGCCCATCTTGATCGGAGTGGGGGTTTGGCGGACTCTCAATACGGCTTTCGAAAAGGCAGATCGACAGTGGATGCCCTCAAGATTATAGTCGAAACTGCAAAAACGCAAAAAGCGGCACGCGGCGCAAGCGTAAACTATGCATTCTCATAACGCTTGATATAAAGAATGCGTTTAACTCGGCGGGGTGGAGACACGTTGTCGACGAGCTCCAACGAAGAAAAACACCTACGTATCTTCTGAATTAAAAGCTACCTTAGCGAGCGCGCCGTAATAATCGAAGAAAGCAGTTACAAGAAGAAATTGCAGTAACAAGTGGTGTTCCACAGGGGTCGGTGCTGGGTCCGACACTGTGGAACGTAATGTATGACGGTGTTCTCAGACTGAACCTTCCGGAGGGGGCGGCGCTCACCGGATTTGCGGACGACCTGTCGCTGGTGGTGGCCGCGAAGACGGCCAATGATCTCTCCACCATAGTGAACCAAGCACTGAGAATTATCGACACATGGATCCAAAGTAGGGATTAACGCTGGTACCCCAGAAAACAGAAGCGGTTTTGTTAATCGGGAAAAGAAAGTGCGGGGATCTGAACATCAAACTGGGGGGACACGACGTGGTGCCGGTGAGCGTTGCGATGGTTCTAGGGGTATTAATAGACCGCAGGTTGTGCTTCGCAGAGCACCTGCGAGAAACAGCAAAGAAGGCGTCAAGAATGGCAACTGCGCTCTCGAGATTTATGCCGAATGTGGGGGGACCGACGTACACCAAACGAAGAGTTTTTGCGTCAGTGGTAAACACCATAATGCTGTATGGCGCACCGATCTGGGTAGACGTGATGAGGGTGGCGTTGTATAGACAGATATACGAAAAAACCCAGCAAACAACGTTACTGAGAATAACCGCGGCGCACCGCACAACATCAAGCGAGGCGCTGGCGGTGGTGGCGGCGATACCCTCCCCTATCGACCTGTTGGCGGCAGAAAGAGCCGCCCACTACGAAAGAAGAGCAAGAACACCTTCTGAAAAACAACAAGCCAGAAGTGGTCTCATGGCCTCATGGCAGAGATGGACCGGCGCCCGAAACGGATCATGGACTCGAGTAATGATACCGGAGGTACGGCCCTGGGTGGAAAGACAGCACGGGAAATCAACCACCAGTTCACCCAAGTCTAACAGGCCATGGTTGTTTCAATGAGTACCTCCACCGTTTCGGCAAGATCGACTCGCCAAAATGTCTATACTGCGAGGAGCAAGTGGACAACGTTCAGCACACAATTTTCTCGTGTCCTAGATGGTTGCTGGAAAGAACAAACAGTGGCATCGACAAGACAAATGCCGAAAACTTGTCAATGAAATGCTCAAGAGCGAGGACCGCTGGCGAGAGGTCCTGTATGGGATCACTGAGATCATGAAGGTTAAACATAAAGAAGAGGTTAACAGACAGTCGAGCTGAAAAGGAAGAAACAAAATTTCCCTTAGTTGGAATGAGGTGTTAAACAAGTGCAACCTCAACAGAAAATACGAAGACAAAACGAGTCAAACAGCAGGACGAAACACCATTCACTGATTTTGGAGTGGTGTTAAACCAACGCAAGAAGAAAAAGTCCCGAAAGGGCGGAAAATGTTGAAGAGCGGCTGTTGTACGGAAGAAATGCCTTTGCGATTCCCGGCAACAGCCTTGGAGTGGGGTTTTAGTGAGTAAGAATCTCACACTACCACCCAAAAGATCTGGGTGGTGCCTATGTAAGGTTTCCTACTCCCAGCGCACCAAAAAAAGGTAGTGGCTTCCACACTTGGAATATAATGTACGACAGCATACTCAGAATTGGGATGTCGGAAGACGTCGAGGTGGTCGGTTTTGCCGACGACATATGCCGGAAAATTAGAAGCAATCACGCTCTGCGGCAGAAGAAAAACAGACGCGACTTTCAAACTGCAGCATAAATACATCGTACCTGCCAAACAGATTAATTATCTCGGATTGATTATAGGCAGAGTATGTCTTTCGCCCCTCACGTGAGGAGGGCAAGCGAAAAAGCTGGCAGAGCCATAGCCGCATTATTGACGCTGATGCCAAATTGGGAAGCTCGTCTATCGCAAAGAGGATACTCCTGGCGGTGGTGGCGGACTAGAATACGAAACATATCGTCAACAGATGGCTATATGCCAGAGGAGACTTGAAATTAGAAAGACAAGGGCGTATCGCACCATCTCCGAAGCGGAGGTATTAGTGCTGGTAGGTTTCCCACCTATTGAACTATTTGCCACTGAACGAAAAGAGAACTACCAATACGGGGTGGCACATAAGAAGGAAACCAGAGATAAAATTATTCAGAAGTTAGCAAAGAAACTGAACAGAGGCAACGATGGGGAGATGGATCTACGACCTGATCCCCGACGTCAAGAGGCGGGTCTCTAAAAGACACGGCGACGTAGACTTCCATCTCACGCCATTTCTAAGTGGTCACGGATGATTTGGAAGCTATCTTAGCAAATACAAGAAGAGAGAAGACGACACCTGCTTCTTCTGTGACCGCATCGACACGCCAGAGCACATCCTACTACATTGCGTAAGGTGGGAAAAAGAAAGAAAAACCACAAACATGAAATTGTAAAAAACCATAAATAAGGACAGCACAATAGACGCTATGCTGGAAGACCAAGTGTCTTGGGACATCATAATCAAAATAATCGACTACATAATGGGCACGAAGTAAAAGTTCGAGAGAACTCTACAAAACTCGACAACCTCTTAAAGACAGACAAGCATCAAACAACATCAAAACTAAGAAGGGCTAATGCAGTAAAACAAATAATCAAAAAAAGCTACCTTGCTACAATGAAATGTTACGTCGACATAATAACTATATATATAGTCGACACCAAAAAGTAATGGCAAAATTCGATACATTCAATCTCCTACACCAAAGCATTATTTCGCTCACCAGATACACAAATAACTATTTCATAACCGTTGTTGTCGTCCGAAAATATTGTACATATTAACAAAAATCCGTGACTAAAATAAAAGTTGATTAAATGTCACAATTGTATCAAATTTATTAATTAACTTATCAAAGATTATTGGGCGACAGTAAGATTCCCGTATCGCGATTTTTACCATTTTTGAAGTGAATTATGAAAGATGAGAGTTTAATTAGCCTATTAAAAAAAATAAAATTTGCGGTCGATTAACACAATTTTGAAGAAAAACGGCTTTAAAGTTAATTTGGAATGCAATTTTATCATTGGCTCTTTTGAAGCGTAACCCCGCCCTCAAAATTGAAATAGGTTGTGTCGACTGTAAATATACCAGAATCTCGGTTTTTACAACGAATTATGATAGATAATGGTGAAATTAGGTAATAAAAAAAATTAAATTTGTGATCGGACAACAAATTTTTGAAAAAAAGTCACTTTTTGTGTGAATTCGTTTCTGATGTGATTGCGCTGTCAAAACCTACTCTCTGCCCCCCGTGAAGTGCGGGGGGGGGACTACGGGCGGTTTTGACACGCGCTAAACTTATTAAAAACATCCCTTTAGCGGCTCCAACTCGAAAAGTTTGAAAGTTGACGCGGCGGATCTTGGGGAGCGACTGACTCCTTCCTAACGCTGCTCTAGTTAGCCCCGTCTTAAGATAGATCCGTTAGTATGAATGTGCTCGGACTGTTACCAAAATGCATAAAATTATTGCGTAATATTACGCAATAACACACTTACATGTATTTCTTATGGGAAAATTGCAATTTTCAAAATTAAATTGTGGCCTTATTACAACTCCGACAAGATTGATCCTTACCTTAAAGAGCTTGTATTTTTGTATTCGTTCGTTTGGTCAAGCCATTTTTATAGGAAAAAGTATACTTTTGAGTTTGGGATTCTTGACTCTACCCAATTTCGCAATCAAAAACACCTGCAGACCTGCTACTATTTCACTTTTGTTAAATAAACGTTTTGGTTTTAATCATTTGAGTTTTATTTACTGATAAAAAGTAAATAAAACTCAAATTATTTTACTGATTATTTTCTGATCACTTAGGCCGTGGTGTTAGCCACTTCCAAGTTTATAATTGTGCAAAATTTTAAAATTGTTTATAAGCTAGAAAAATAAGGTGAATAATAGCTAAGTTAGTGTTGATCATACGAGCAAGAACCACTTGTTAGTTGGAGGGCTGTGGAGTCTCCCGAGAACGGGTTGTGAACTTTTTCTGGGAACATAACCTAACTTTTGGGATGAAGGCCGTTCTATTTCAACATTTTCCTGACTAAATTAAATTTGAGCCAACCAATTCAATATGTTCCCTCCACCCCCACAAAATACCCCGAATGCGCAATCATACGTGGAATCAAATAATCAACTGCAATATGTCTATCAACCGGTGCAAGTGCCACCATTTGGACCCCGATTGGTCCACATCTGCAACCCTTGCCACCGCTGCTGCAATTGGATCCAAGTCAACCATGCGTTCCTCAAAATTATCAACAGGTAATACCAAATAATTATCAGCCGATTGTTGTAGATCAATCGCAATACCAATGGAAAACCGTTCTAAATAAGAAAAGATTAAGAAGTCCAGAAACGTCTCAAGCACGTAAACAAACCAAACTCTCGAACTACTGGTTGCAGCAGCCTATAACAACTAAAAACAGATTTGAAGAATTACCAAATGACGATTCCACCTTGAGGAATGAAGAAAATAATGAGGAAACAGCAAATGCACCCACCGCAAATGAAGTTGGGCAGGTAATTGTACATAAACCACCCCCTATTTATGTTTGCCATGTAGAGAACATTAATCCTTTGCATGAATTAATCGATGAAACTGCAAAAAACCAATATACCATAAAAGTTATTGGAAATGGTGAAGTTAAGGTGCAACTAAACAATCTTGATCACTACGGAAAGATAATAAAAGCGCTAGATGGTAAAAACACAATATTATACCTATAAACCAAAACAGGAACGAAGTTTTAGAGTGGTATTGAAAAACATCCATCACTCCACCGACAAAACTGAAATCAAAAGTGAGATTGAGAAAAACGGTCATCAAGTAAGTAACATTTGGAATATTCGTCATAGATCAACTAAACAACCACTACCAATGTTTTACGTTGATTTAAAATCAAACCAAAACAATGAAGAAGTTTTTTAATATTACCTCGATCAAGAATTCTCTTGTAACATTTGTACCACCCCGTCCTAAGCGATCTATCCCACAATGTGTACGATGTCAATGCTACGGTCATACAAAAAATTTCTGCCGAAGGTCTCCACAATGTGTGAAATGCACCGGACCCCACGAAACTGGAGCATGCCCTCGTAAGGTAAGGGACAAACAAGTCAAATGTGTAAATTGTAATGGAGATCATCCCGCCAACTACCGCGGCTGTATAGTTCACAAACAATTACAACAACGTTTATACCCTACCCTCAGACAAAAAGATACGAGCGAGCCCACAAATCCTAACAACATACCAGCTAATCAAAACAGTAATATACCTTTAAATAGAATACAGCCAAATACATCTTATGTGCAAGCGGTCACAGGTAATAACAACAATATAATGCCTGAAATTCCCAATAACACACAACAAATTCAAGCAGCTGCACCACAAGCAAACGATATGGATGAACTCAAACAAATGATGAAACAACTAATGGGGCAAATGAGCACTATGCTCAATCTGCTAACAACAGTGGTCAATAAATTGGTCTAATGGCTGTACAGTATAAAATTGCTGTATGGAATGCCAATGGCCTTAGCCAACACATACAAGTTAAAACATTTATCACCAACCAACACATCGATATCATGTTAATATCAGAAACCCATTTCACAAACAAAACTACTTGAGAATTCCTAAATACAAAACTTACAATACCAAACATCCCAACGGAAAAGCTCACGGTGGAACTGCAATAATAATTCGAGAAAGTATAAAACACTATGAAATGGAAAAATATGAACAAGAACACATACAAGCTACCAGCATTTCAATAGAGGAAAAAACAGGAGCCCTCACAATCTCGGCTATCTATTGCCCACCGAAGCATAATAATAAAAAGGAGCAGTTTGTTAATTTCTTCAAAACCCTGGGAAATAGATTCATAGCCGGCGGCGATTATAATGCCAAACATCCTACATGGGGATCTAGGCTAACAACTTCGAAAGGCAGAGAACTGAATAAAGCGATTCAAGATAATAACTTAAAATGCATATCAACTGGCCAACCAACATATTGGCCTACCGACAGGCAGAAAATACCAGACACAATCGATTTCTGCGTTACCAAAGGTATTGATCTCAAAAATAAAAGCCGAATCCTGCTTAGACCTCTCGTCTGACCATTCACCTATAATCGTCAATGTACTTACAAAATAATGGACAAAGAAAAGCAACCAACCCTGTACAGCAGAAAAACTGACTGGAGCATTTTCAAAGAGAAATTGGATCAACTTATATCGCTTAATATTCCTCTAAAAACAGAAAAGGATATAGAGGAGCAGTAAACAAATTAACAACTGCCATACAACATGCTGCATGGTGGGCAACCCCAGATTCAAAAAAAAAGGTAATAAAAGACTACATACCACCCACAATAAAACAAAAAATAAATGAAAAACGGGCACTTCGTAAGCAGTGGCAAATAACTAGATACCCGGGTGATAAAACAAAACTCAATAAATGTACTAAACAACTACATGAAATGTTAGTGGAAACTAAAAACCAAGGAGTTCAAAAATATTTGGAAAACCTAGATTCATCAGAGGCCACTAACTACTCATTGTGGAGAGCAACACGAAAGTTAAATAGACCGCAACAATCAATTCCTCCAATTAGAATCGGAAATAACCAGTGGGCAAGAAACGATATGGAGAAAGCTAATGCATTTGGGGCTCATCTGGCCAACACTTTTCAACCATTCCCAGCCATGGCAACAGAAGAAGAAGGTAAAATACAAGAATTTCTAACATGCCCATTCCAAATGGATTTCCCTATACAAAAATTTAAATTAAAGGAGGTGAAAAGAATAATTCTAAAAGCTGTAAATCCTACAAAGGCCCCTGGGTATGATCTAATTACAGGAAAGGTGTTGCAAGAAGCAAGCAAAAAGTGTCTAGTAGCTATCACTCAAATTTTTAACGCCATTATTAGATTAAATCACTTTCCAGACCAATGGAAAGTTGCTCAAATTGTGATGATATCCAAGCCGGGAAAAAAGTTAGATGACGTAAAATCTTACAGACCAATTAGTTTGCTTCCTGTGCTCTCTAAAGTTTTTGAAAAATTGCTGCTAGAGCATTTAAAACCTATAATTGAAAACCGTAAGCTAATACCTAATCATCAATTTGGATTTCGCCACTCTCATGGAACTATTGAGCAGGTGCACAGAGTAGTTAGGAAAATAAACGAAGATTTCGATGCTAGGAGATACTGCTCGGCGGCGTTTCTCGATGTTAGTCAAGCGTTTGATAAGGTGTGGCATGATGGGCTACTGTACAAGTTAAAAAAAATCTTCCATATCATTACTTCCTAATTATTAAATCTTACATATCCAATCGACATTTTCTGGTAAAACACCAAAATGAATACACCGACCTCTATCCCATTACCTCTGGAGTGCCCCAAGGAAGTGTATTAGGTCCCGTACTATACCTTTTGTTCACGTCGGATCTTCCACAGACCGGGCCAATTACCATTGCGACCTTTGCTGATGACACTGCCATTCTCGCATCGCATACTGATCCAACAACAGCATCAAAAAATCTCCAAGTAGGTCTAAATGGCATACAAAAGTGGCTTAAACAGTGGCGAATTAAAGTCAACGAATCGAAGTCTGTCCATGTAACATTCACAATGAATAGAAGTACTTGCCCACCGGTTCAACTCAACAATTGTCAGTTACCACAGGCAGAGGATGCCAAGTACCTTGGTATGCATCTTGACAGAAAACTAACCTGGCGTAAACATATTTTCACCAAACGAAAACAACTTGGACTGAAACTCAGTGGGATGTATTGGATTATTGGCAGAAGGTCTCAACTCTCCCATGAAAATAAGATCCTTATTTATAAGGCAATAATTAAACCGGTTTGGACCTATGGCATCCAACTTTGGGGAACAGCTGCCAATTCCAACATTGAAATTCTGCAAAGGTTTCAAAATAAAGTGTTACGAATAATCGTCGATGCACCATGGTACATGCCAAACAGCGTCATCCAGAATGACTTCCCAATGCCCTCCATCAGAGAAGAAATCACAAGATTTAGTGAAAACTACCGCGAGAGACTCAAAGTGCACCCTAATGTGACGGCCAAACAATTATTAACGCCAAGTGACGAAACGCGTCGACTCAAAAGGTTCAAGCCAGCGGATTTAACCAACAGATTTGACTAAATAAACTATAACACATACACATATTTGATTATTATTTGAAGTCATAACAATTTTAATGTAAACAATGCAGAGCGTTCACTGGAACATCCTGCGCATGCTATTTTATTTTAATTTATTTAATTTTGTTCACTAATAAGCTTATTATCTGTAGATAGATTGCTGAATAAATTTGAGTTAACAAAAAAAAAAAATTCTTGTTGTCTCTCGTTCTTGTTGTTTATTTGGACACCTAAGTAGTTGAAAGCATGGACTTCTTCGTATGTGTCATCGTCCACTATCAGGTCAGTTGTTCTTTGCATTTCTCTTCTCTGACACTTCATGTATTTTGTTTTCTGTTGATTTATTTTCAGTCCCATTTTGCTGCTACTTCTTTTATTTTCTTGATTATTTCTATTAGCTTTCTTGTCGTTCTAGATATTATCAGTATGTCATCTGCGTATGCCACTACCTGTGCCTCTTTATTAATTATTGTACCACTTATTTCTACCTTTCTGATTATTATTTCCAATATTATGTTAAACAGGGTTGATGACATCGCATCCCCCTGTCTCACTCCTGTATTAATTGCGAAGTCTTCTGTTTCTCCGTAGGTTGTTCTCACGCAAGGTCTCGTGTTCTGTAGCGTCATACGCGTAAGTCTAATCAATTTGTTTGGTATTTTTATTTCCTGCATCGATATTTCCAACTCGTTTCTGTTCACTTTGTCGAAAGCTTGCTTGAAGTCAACAAAATCATATTCATATCGATATCGTGCTCTCGACTTTTTCTAGAATTTGCTTTAATACGAAAATTGCATCCACAGTTGATCTTCCTCCGTGAACCCACACTGGTACTCCCCTATCGCTTTCTTGGTGTATTCTTTTAGCCTGTTGTTTATCATTGTCGACATTACTGCCTGTACTGCTGGAGCACCTGGATGGGGAAGTCCAGACACCCCGTTCTTTATCTTGTTTAGTTTTTTGGGGGTTGGGCTGGCTCTTTTTTAGTTTCAGTGTGCCAGTCTTCCCATTCCACACATAGATCTTATCTCCTTTGAACATTTTCTGATATCCAATTTTGAATTTTTCTCCATCTCTAGTTTCGTTTTTGGCGATAGTCCATATTTTGTTTTGTATGTCCATCTCCTGATTTGTTAGATCTCTTTCGATAAGCGTCTTGGTGCCCATCAGCTTCTTTTTATGCTCCATTACTATCTCTTTTCTCTCTGGTGTTCCTGAGTTTCGCTACTATGACTCGATTATCTTCCGTTTTTCCAATCTTGAAAGCATCTGTGACGTTCACCTGTATTTGCAACCCTCCATTCAAAAATTCCTCCACCTTCTCCCGTGTTATTCTTCCTATTATTGGAATGTTTTTTATTATTATATTTGATGCCTTTCTTTCTTTTTCATATCTTTCTAATTGTTTTTCCATCGAAGCTATCTTTTCTTCCTGATTCTCTGCTTTATTTTGCACTTCTTTAATCACCTGCTTAACTTGGTTTACTTCCCCATTCCAGTTTGCCTCCATTCCATTTAGTTTTTCTTTTATATCCTTGATCTCTTGGTTGTTCTCTTTGAGCCCGCTGCTGACCACAGTTGTTAATTTTGCGATCATGTCCTTCAGTTCCTTCAGTTCGGCCATGTCCTTCTCCAAGTTTTTATTTACAGTATCTTTGGTTGGTGATTGTGCTGTTTTTCTACTTCTCTGGAATGCGCTTCGTTCACTCTCAGTTTCTTCTTTGCTCCCCTTCTCTTCCTCTCTTTTTTCTCTTTATGTATTCTTTTATTGAAGGATTGCTATTGGATCTGCCTCTTTCCTTGTTCTTGTCGCTCATTTATTCACCGTTTGTTTTTCGCTTGTACTTGTACACCAACTTTCTTCAGTTTTGTTATCGAAGATTGGTAGTTCTTGAATGGTTTTTCCTCGGTCTAAAAATCTGTGCGTGATGTGTTCTTAACCACTACAACCAATCAATTATATCAGCGTCAGCACAAAACCCCGAGTCAACCCCTTGAAGGATTTTGCGCTACTGTTCACAGATTGACAAAGATTACAGTTTTAATACCCTTAATTGTTGCTCCTTCTTTATTCTTAGTCGGTTTAAAATGTTTTTCTCCAGTTCGACAAAATTTCGTGTGTGTTGTGTTGCCTAGATCTTCATGTAATGGTAAAATAACCTCAAACTTTTATCAGTATACTTCGTGTTTCCGTGAAAACCTCAGTGACTGTGTCCTTCGCTTCACCCACACGTTTCCTGCCTCAAAAACTTCCTCGGATCTCAATCCTACACAAAAACTCAGCCTTACTACGCAGTAACTCTGAAAATCACAGTTTTACTAGCACTACTCCCAATATTAATTTAATTTAATTTAATTTACCAACAATATTAATTTTATTATGACCGACAAACACAAAACCAAGCTCTTAGTAAATTGTTAAACCCAAACACAAGACAAAGTACCCTTTTACCCACGTCAACAAACCAATATGACATCTCGAACAAAGGGATGAAAACGGCTGGTCGTTTTCATTCATCTTTAAAAATTTCATACAAAGTTATTATTATAAATCATATAAAATAAACAAAATTACTTACATGTAGACTTTCACAAATTTAGATATTAAATCGTTATCAATTAGTATTGAAACTTACAAATCTGATTAAATTTATTTCACACTGATAGTTTGCAACGATTAATCTGGTCGACTTACTCGTTCAAAGGTTCAGGTCTGAATGACCGTTATCTCCCGTATCATCACGCATCTACTTCTATGCCATCTGGGGTAATAACCAAAATTGACAAAAGACTCCTACTAACATAGTGAATTAGAATGATTTCTGATAATACTTATTTCCCGTCGTGCCGAGATGGCGTGAACTGTACAATTTAACTGACTTTTAATTTTAAGTCCCGCGAATATTTGAATAGAAAAAAATAATATTACAGTATGGAAAATTTTACATAAATATCAGTACTATTCATATGATTTATATCCGGTGCATGTATTGGAGAATGGAGATTATGGACTAAGATTAATTTTTTTCAACTCTTCACGAGGACAAACGAATCCACAAAGATTTGTGCAAAGATTTGTTACCGACGAGGTGCAGTTTACAAGAGATTATGTAAACAATTGTAGGAATGAACATTGGATAGGCATTATAAAATCCTATGAAAAAACTTGAGATATGACATCAGCGACGTTTTAGTGTAAACTGTTGGTGTGTAATGCTGGGAAGCCAAATTATAGGATCTTATTTTTTTCCACAAAACATAAGGCTTGCATCCAGCAGATACCTAAACTTTTTAGAAAAAAATCTTCCATTATTGTTAGATGATATTCCACTGGTATCAAGACAAAGAATATGGTTTCAGCATAACGGTGCGCCGATACATTTTAGACGCTAACATCCTTATAGCGTAAGACCTTGTATTTGAAGTTGGGATGGTGTAAGTCCGTTTTTCATCTTCAAAATTCATTGATTTTGATCATCCACCCACACTTTATTTCCCCAGTTTGAATTGGCAGACTCGCATTTCTAGGTTCCCACTACTTCTCAAAATTTACTTATAATTTCAAATAAAAATTCACTTAAGTTGAAATCATGAAATTTATTCAAAATTTTAAATTTGTATTTTTATTTTATTAGGATTACATTTTACATTATAAATTGTATAGTGAAAATATTTGGTCACATTGAAAGACTTAATATTCCCATTTCACGTTGGTATCTTAAAAAAATGTGTTACCTCTTATTGCATTGGTTATCAAAAAATTATTACCTGCGTTTACAGCTGCGAAATGGGCAACCCATCCCGATCCTGTATTGTTTGCAGTACTAGTGTATGAAAGACTCATGTGGTTGTTTTCAGATTTCAAGACCGCAGGATTGTCCTGTTAAAAAAAAAGATATGATATTGTGTTGATATAATTTGTCGCAAAACATACCGAAGAACAGAAGTGATGGATAGTCGAATCGCTGTTATCCCGATGGAAAGTTTTTACATCGACATAATTTTGAGTGCACACTCTCCTACATCAAACACTGAAACATAAAAGAGGTTTTGTCAAAATTTCAGAAGAAATGCCTTGAATATTTCCTTACCTGAGAATTTAAGCATCACTTGCATGCCTTGTGGAACCATTATTTCCCAAGTACATGTTTTTCCTTCTCTGTAGGCAGTTGGATACAGCGGGCTTGTGAACTTTCCCAGATAGTTATAAAAAATTCCACCACATCCTTTACCTGTAACGTATATAACAGTTAGATTGGTTTTCAAATTTAGCGCTTTATGAGATTAATTTAAATTTAATTTATTCCAGTAGATTTCGTATCATACTGTATATTTTAAATTTAAATTTATAACGATCTGTCGCACTATCTCGACACAAGATACGTTTCTTTTTTAGAGTTTATTATATAAAAAGGATTTCTTTAGATTTGACAATCAGAGTTGAAAAGACCAATAATAATTAATGTCATGCTTGTAAAATTCAAATAGTCGCGCGGTTTAAATTTCAAGTTGATTTAAATTAAGCGCGTTGTTCAAACATAGGTTACGCCATCTCGGTACGGTGGGATCAAGCAAAGGGCTTCTTTCCTGGTTCACTTCACTTGTGCGTGGGCTTTTGTTTGAGTTGTACGTTTGTAATGATTGTTGTTATTTTCAACAGTGCTTAAAAATACAATTTACAAATATTTTGCAATTATTAATATTTAAAATACTTATTATTTCAATTCAACTTGTGTGAATAAAATTACTGTAAGTACTGCTTATCTAATTTATATGATCTAAAATTAATAACTTTGATTACTAAGGGACAATCCTTTGTCCGTTGCGTGTATGCCAAAACCTCCCAGGAGAACCAAACCAATCTTTAAAAAAGGGATGGGAGGTATGGAGAGGCTTATGTCCAGCAATGGATAAATATGGACTGACTAAGAAGCAGAAGAGAACGCAAATGTTACAAAATATATTTAACCTCACCTTCTTTAGTAGATGTGTATAGAATGTCATAATCTCCATATACTGGCGCAGAATTGTACGTATGAATAAATAATTTGTTACTTTTTGAATATATGGAATTTGGTATTTCGTACCCACAGAGTGTTGCCATTAATGTATCACTTTTGGAATCACCGTCGTATATCTAATATTTTAAATAAATTAAAATTTATTCAAATTTCCAAAAAATGTAAAAAAAATTACCTGCATAGCATTGTCGGAACATTCAGGATTATCATGGATCATAAATTGCATGAAATATAAGGAAATTGTATGGTTTTCAGAAACATTAATTGAAATATCACAGTTGCCTTGAAAATGTGAATTTCTGATTCTACCTTGTACTGATGTATAATTTCTATTGCACCCTACAAAATAAAAACTTATAATCGATTTAGTCGTAACAGTTACATCCGTTGAATGTCCATGCCTTGGAATCCAGTTCGATGACGACAGAAGGCAAGGAGATTGTTTCAATTTCTCACCGGAAGTCAGCGGCAAATCACCAAAGCATTAACTACTACATTATGCTTAAGAAAATCTTGTCGAATAAAAATGAATTATTAAATTAAAATTTTCAAAATGAATAGGTTAAATAAACAATAATAAACAAAAGAAAAGACACGGATACGTATTGCCATTCGATACGATTTTTTGAACCATGAAGTTTGAAATATACTCTTGATAATTGCGAGTTAAGGATTAACCTACTTAAGAACCAATTAAATAGGAAACTCCAATATGTTATTTTAGCTTAGATGAGTAGGTGGCTGTAGATATTACTTAAACCTTTAATGTCAGTTTTTTGTTCATTGTGTTCATTTTCTTTTGATATACTACATCATTTCGTGTGGAAGTCGATTTTACAATTGGTCCCGATTTGATTATCTTGGTATTTATAAAAATAACATTATGTCCATCGATTAAGATATGTTCAGCAATTACAAATTTAAAGCCACGTATTTACTAGGCAACAATTGACGCGCATGATGTTGCGCGGCAACGTCTCGCGCTGTCGTGCAACGTTGCCTAACATGTTTCTCGTCAATTTTTGCTTAGTGGAATATGGGTTTACCTATTCATTTTGAAAATTTTAATCTAATATTAATTTCAAAGGTTAATAATATTATAATATAATTTCAATAATTTTGAAAGTTCATTACATTGCCAGTGGCTTGGATACCACGTTAAATTGCAGATTCCTTATTACATTTTGCGCGCAAACCACACTCTTAAAAAAAGTAAATATTACTAACCTGCAAGTCTATATTCCATTCTAAATCCCTTCCCATGAGATCTGCCAGTGCCACTAAAAAATGACACGACGGCTTGGTTTTGCCCGCTATAGTAATCGAAAGCTAGTGCGTGCCTACCGCAATATGGATGAATGCCAACAGGAACCTGCGACATCTTCAAAAAAAGCAAAGAATAATCAAGCTATCATGTTTAACATGTTTACTTACAGTGTATACATCACGTTGTGAGGAACCCGCAAAAACAGTAGCCGTGCCTAAACCTTCCGAAATAATCTTTTTGCTCTAAAAAATAGTGCCTTTACATAAATTATACGCAAAACATAAAATTTGTACCTGATCCGAAATTTCGACTTTGTCACTTGAGCAAGTTTCTCTCAGAAATTCTTGATCGGTAACATTTACTAAATCAAAGTCCGTGAAATGCAAATCAAGCAGATTTCTAGAATCATCGGATTTAAATATCCAACTGCATCTGACATTATCGGGATACGAGTTTGGATATAATGGAGAGGTTATAACTTTCGTCACATTGGTTACGTTCAATACAGAGGGTCCACATATTGCTAAAATATCGCAATGAGCATTTTGTGTTTTTGACGCATTTTTTACTTACATGTAACTTTTTTGTACAGTAACTTTAAATGGCTTCGTACTTGATGATTGCATTGCATTAAGTCGTATCCAAGCAGAGTGACTGGATGTAGTCACATCAGGTGGCACATTATTGTCGCATAAGCGAGTTATTAACTCCGATACTGAAGCAGCTCCGTCTCGAATCTAAAATTCACAAACAAATTATGAAAATTAATAACTGCCCGCGCTTGTTTCAGGAACAAACTAAAAAAGTTTCTTTCAGGACCAAACTCAAGAAGTTTCTTTCAGCGTTTCTCATTAAACACCTTCCGGAAGAGATTCCACTTGGTTAGTTATCGACAAAACAATTCTCGGCCTCATGCGTCAGGACAATTTACATTTTAAACCAGCCCTCGGTGACTTGTTTCTGACGAAAACTGCCCCGTGTGTGCTATCCCAGCGGGTTGTTTACGAAGGAATTAACTCAAAAGACGGCTACGAGAGATAATGTTCTGGTTACAGACCAACGGAAGAGACTTCCCGTTTGCGCAATAACGTCCGCAATTAAAAAACAATGGCGAATCCGGAAGCATACGAAATCCGCGCGTTGCGTGGAGTCGTCGTCTTAGGTTACCATGCCGTGGCGATGCTTTGCTTGTTCTCCGATCCAAGAAAACATGCGCGAGAGGATTAATAACAATAGTAAGCTTTATTGTCACTGAAGTTATACAAATTCATATGGCGTGACTAACCTGCAATTCGGGCACGACCAAGATGTCCTCATCCAACGCTCAAAAATTCTGCCGACGCCCTAGTGATCCCCCCACTAAGTGTCAGATCGAATACGCCAAAGTAAGACTATATTTTTACGGGTACTAGGTGATTTCATCCCCGGTAACTTGGTCCCCGGTAATTTGATCCCCTGGTAATTTGGTCTCCAGAATTTTACCCCTCAATAATTAGATATCTTGGTAAATTAATCCCCGGTAATTTGATCCCTGATAATTTCGCCCATAATTTTACTCCCGGTAATTTTACTTCTCGGTTATTAAATCAATTACCTGGTAAATTGGCCCCCGGTAATTTCATGCAACAGTTAACCTAAGCTCAACCAGTGAATTTTTTTAAACAGCCCTAATTATAAAAAAACGGATCTGTCACAATATTGATACCACGATTTAAACTTTTTCCGATTGATTATTAATTTTAGAGTAAATCCGAGATTTGTAGTAGTTGCGTTTATCAAAACGGAGCGTCCGGAGAGGAGGATGCCGGTCAGAAATTTTCCGGACTTTACTTACTAAAAATATCCCCCTAGATCGGTCCTACTCAACAAAGTGTGCTACTAGAAGGAGGTGGATCTCCCCTCGATGTGGGAGCAAGACTTAAACTCTAAATTTTTGCAATAGGTGAAAATATCGACGGCTAAATTACCAGGAACCAAATTACCAGGGATGAAATTAACGGGAGAATCATCTCGATAAATGTCTACGAGACAAAAATTTGGGCGGACAAATTTCTTTCGACAAATTTTTGGCGCGAAGACATTTTGAGAGCGGATTTACCGGTTACAGCCCAACAAGAAAGCCTTCCGGATCGCGCGATAACGTCCGTCGCGCGAGGAGGGACGGCTGGAACCCTGGCTCTGCAATAGCGTATATTAAAAATGAAAGTCGAATCTGCAGGCATTCGGTTTCCGTGCGTCGTGCTGGAACGTCGGCTTAGGTTACCACGCCGTGGCGGCGGCTCTGCGCGTCCTCCGATCCGAGACGCATGCGGTGGAGACTTATAAACTTACAAATCCGACATTCGGTTTCCGCGCGTCGCGTGGGGTCGTCGTCTTAGGTTACCACGCCGTGTCGACGATCCGCGCGTCCTCCGATCCGAGCCGTCCGAGATTTGCCGGGTTACTCCTACCCAAGATGATTAAAGACGCGCCGGGGGCGCGTCAAATGTTTTTCTTTGAATTGAACGCTTGAAAATTCTGCCGGCGCTAGATTTATCCCCTTTTAGGCGTGTGATAAACGGCGTCGAGTAGGACTACTTTTTGTAATTTTGAACGTTTGAAAGTTCTGCCGGCGCTAGATTTATCCCCTTTTAGACGTGAGATAAACGGCGTCGAAGTGGAACTATATTTTGCTTTGGTCCAAATTTTTAGTCCGCCAAGACATATCTCCGAGCAAGATGCGAGAGCAAATTCCCGGGATTTAACCATATAGTTTCCATAAAACACGAGAGCAGATTCCCGGCTTTTGGAAGCAGATTCCCGGGATTTCATCGTTTCTAGGCGTTCTGTAATGGTTTGACGGGCTGTAACAAGGAGATAAAATTACCGGGGACCAAATTACTGAGGGTTTAATTTACCGCCTACAATTTTTATGTTATTATTTATGGTGTTCTCCGATCCGAGACATCATGGATTTATCAGATCCGTCTTATCGGAGAGGATTAAACCACGCCTCGGACGCGACCAAAATGTTCTCGTCGAACACTCGAAAGTTTTGCCGACGCGACAGTTATCCCCACTAGTCATCAGATAAAATGCGCAGAAGTAATAGTATATTTTTATTTTTTAAATTTTTATCGGAGAAACCTCCGAGCACAATTTTAGCTGGAAGCAGATTCCCGGGATTTCAGGGGGAAAAGTGAGTTCTCCGATTATCTGACGGATTGTAACTCTTAGTAACAGAGCAGGATTAGAATTTAAAGTTATATTTCGGAACGACAATATTGGATGTGTACCTCAAGTATATGGCAACTGCACGTTTGTTTTCCAAATGTCGTGCTTCTATTTTCTGAACAAGGAACCAAATGAAGTTCGTTAAAATGAAACTTCAAAACGTTATCGTTCTCTGTCGTTATTTCCCAATGACACTCCAAATGTGACAATCCTACGGGAGCTTCAATTATTGCGGTGTCGTTAACAATAATTGTTCCACCACAACCAACCGTGTGCCCTGAAATTTGTGTATGTCGATTAGTTTCCGATTCACTTAACCACTTATAATTACGTACCGTAAGTAAAATAAACCTCAGCTTGAAATCCTTCGAATGAAATCCTATGGTCTGTTGCCATATACAAAATCATCGAATTTGATTTGGATTGAATAATAGGTGGATTGGATGTTAAGTTTCCACATAATTTAGCTAGCCTTGTGCTCTCGTTAAATGAGGTTCCATCATAAACCTCTACAAAATCGTGATAGCACTCGCTTTGGAATTCCAAATTCAAATAATTAAATCTGCAATAAATTACGGCGTTGCTCGGTTGTTTTGGTGATCGAGGATAAAATTACTTACCTGACTACAACATTTTTGCTTTCTGGAGCGGTTATATTCCAAAAGCATTTTAAATAACTGGAATAACCCTGAATTCCATTAACTTCGCTAGTCGGGGAGGCTATCTGAGAAGGTACCGTGATTAAACCTCCACAAGCTGAAAACTGTTATTTAAAAAAAAAATTACAATTTTATAAATATTTGATTAGTTACTTTCGATTTTGTAAGAGAATTTAAAACCACGTTTAACTACATAAGGATCTGTGGCAAATCTGATTATTACGCCATCACGTACGTGCAAAGGTGCAGGTTTTTCTTCACCGCAGTAAGGCCGAGTTAAACTTCCTGAATTAGAAATTATTTGACGAGGCATGTGGTGGTGGTAGTGATCAGATTTTATTATGGTTACGTTATCAAACGCACAAATAGAATCTAGAAATTTGTTTATTAAATCAAATACATGCATATTTTAAAAAAGGTAGAGAGATACCAGGTTCCAGATTGAAATCTTCAAATACTAAATTGATGTTGTTTCCTAGCGACGTAATGTTGTAAGAACATACCAAACTATTGGCGTACGCGTTTGGATAGCCTGGACTTACAATATACTGGGTTTTCTGGGTAGCTTCGAAATTACCACCGCATTGAACTGTCCATTTAGCCTGAAAATGATAAGATATTAATAAATTAAAATTTCATTTAAACAGTCTAGTATTGTGGTTAACCAGTATTATGTATTATCACATACGAGGGCTCTATGATAGGTTCAAAAAATTTATCCAAAAATTCATATAAAAAGCGAACCGCTGCAATACAAGCGAGTTCTCAGCGGTGTGCCTGGAGTGAGGTGGATTTTACGCTAACTTGAAGTCACATTGTTGAGGTTTGAAAATCCTCCTCCTCCCCTTCTCGTAATCGATTTTTCTGCGTCACGAATATACCTAAAAGAACGAGTTTGGTCCTCCATAGGCAATGTACATAGGTTGCGTAATTTTGGTGTATCTAAAATTTTTTGAGGAAACTGCGCTGGAATCCTCAAGCTTAGAAACTGAGATCGGAGATGTATTTTTTAATCACGTGATTAGATCTATTATAAGAATTTCACAAACCTTCCGTCTTCGCCTACTGCGTAAAATTATTGAGTTAAATTCATTTACTTGTATTATTCACCGCGCGTTATGGCGTTTGTTGCGGAATTTTTCATGGAACTGGCGTTTTTTAAAATTTTATTGCGCAGTTTAAAATTTTTCAATGTGGCAATTTCGGGGTATTATTGGTCAATTCTGTTTAAATTTTACCATTTGTATTGTATTTTTATTTGGTTTGCACTTGTATTTTAAAATTTTCAACTAATGTCACTGTGTTAGATTCACTGTTAATTATTTACAGGTCACAATTTAATTTTTAAAACCACAAAATTCATTTTTGTTTTAATTTAATTTTTGAATTAATTAAATTTACAGTTTGTTTAAAATATTTTTGCAATATAATTCTGTACATCTCATCGAGATTGAATTTTTCTGCTTCCTGGCCTTTTGATGTATCAAAAATGATAAAAAAAACTGTTGCACAACATAAGGTACATTTTGTTGATCAATTTCTTCTGATAATTCTCTTCCCGATCCAAAATTTGCGTTCCCTCGAAGTTAAAACTGCGTTTCCCGTTCAGGTGGTGCTGCACTTAATACTTTTGTTGTTGAAAAACTGCCATTTTGAAAATAAGCATCACGCCATCTAGTTCAGAAGCTTTGGTACACGTGAAATGCTTTTTGGAATGTAACTGTGGTTGATTGTTACTTGTCCATGAAGACGAAAACAGATATTTGTATTAGGTCCTATAGAACTACTAACAACGGCAACAAGATGCAAATTTTCGTTAAGAAGAAGTGTGGGAAGCCGATGAAAATGCGTACCAGAACGGAATATTTTAACCGACCACGCCTTCTTTTGCTCCAGTTATTTGAACCACGCCTTCTGGGCACTCCCTTTACCTAATACTTATACAAGCCCTTATACATAGCTTCTAAGCTTCTTTTTCCCCTATGCCTGTGGTGTACATTCAAAGTTTCATCACGTACATAGGGAACCTAGTGTTGAACGTGGGATTCAAACCACGAGAAATGATATACATTTCATTTCGAGAAAGCTTTACTATGCAAGTTACACCTCGGTGTAATTGCCTTTACAGTTGCCTTCCGATGGTAGGCGATTAGAATAAAGTTTATACTTTGCTTGGAATCAAACCATAATATTCAGCATTAGTTGTCAATTCACACTAACACTACAAAGTTGACCCTGCATGTAAACAGTGATCCCACGCTATTGTAAACGTTTCCACTAGACCGTACGTTAATAACTAAACTTACTATTTATAGGAATCCATCGAACTGAGTTTTACATTTTGGACCTGTAACTAACATAAACTGAAAAACACAGTTATATTATACAAAGAAACGTATAATAATTTGGTGAATACGATACATGAGCTACATGATGAAAGTAGCACCAAGGCAAATATGACTGAAAGTCCTTAATGCTAAAACGGAATTTATTAAGATTGATATTTGACTGATTAACAAAAGTTTTGACATTTTTCAATGATTAGTTACGATTAACAACAATCAAAAAGACCAATATTGCAGCAGAAGGCTTGACAAATCTTCAGCGATACGAGTGGTAGCAAAATAAAACTCGTGAATAATTTCCACGCATGTACACAAATAATGTTGGCACTTTTAGATAACAAAACAGAAGAGTGTTGTAGGGGAACCCGGGGTTAATTGTAAAATTAACTCGGATCTCCGAAACACAAATTTATTTTGTGTTGCCTTTGATGTTAGTTTTTTCGGCCAGCCGTAGCTGTAGCGGTGAGCGAGGGGAGAGTCCGTTCTCTCTCTGTCGGATGGTTGCTTTAGTTGATCGACAAACAATCAAACTCAAAAGGATTAATATCAACAATTTATTTAATAACTTAACAACAGGAGTTGCTCTGCAGTGCGGTACAAAATTGCCAAATAACTGGGTCAACAACCCTAACGGAATTCCACAACAATTCCAGCGACAATGGGTTGCTACTATGTAATTTACAACAATTACTTTTGAAATTATCAAACTCCCAAACGGAATACACCTTAATTAATTCAAAGTAAGACTCATCGATCGGTTCGTTTTGTACAGGTGGGAAATCTCGACAATTATAATCAATCAAGGCACTCTCCGGAGTTGGTTTCTGACGAACAAGAACACACCAATTGCACTGACACTTGTGGCGAAAGTCCATCAGGGGCCGACCTCGGAGCGTAGTGGTAGCGTCGATTCGGTGTAGAATGGCACAGGTAACGTTGAACGGAACACTTAAAACTACTACTGGAGCGGTCGAAGTACAGGTGAAACAAGCAGTGATCAACCCTATCGCACCCGGGAAAATTGAAGACGGTGGTTGTAATTAAATAAACGATCACTCGACATTCGCTAGCTGGTAAATTTCGCTGATAACGATTGTGTAATAAAACGTAAAATAGTTGGCAAAATATTTGCCAAGACACCAGCAAATGTTAACCTTCACACTTATCTGGGCGCTCGACGAAAAATGTGGTAAGCGGTCGGCGTTGAAAATGCGCGTTTGTGAACAGCTGTTTCTACTATGATACGAAACTGACAATGATAACCGCATCTAGGCGTAATTATCGGCTACTAATTAATTCACTCACTACCGGAACTGAAATACTTCTACTTAATTCGGTGAAATTAAAAATGGGTTTTCAAAATAAATTTTGAAAGCTAGTAACCCACCTCCGTTCGACCTAATTTTCTGCGCAGCGCTTCCCACTCTCCCGCCCGCGTGACCTGGTGACCTAGAGAGGGTTAAGAAGGTGCTAATTCATTTAACACTGACGACAAATTTAACAATTTATCGTTATAGTATTTCAACATGATTTGATACACTTGACATAATTAAGATGTTCCAACTCAGTCGGCAGAATTTGAAGTAGCTTTGTGATAAATAATATTAAAGATGTTGATGAAAAATGAATAAATCTATTTGCGTTGCAGTGAAGGCAATTGCTTACATCTACATGAAGTTTTGGGGCTGACAAAAATAAGCTTGACGGTACGAACATTCCTCCATGAGTTACTAAACAATCATTTGAAACTTGAATCTAACGGTAATCCGACATGAGCTCGTTGCTCGCAACAAAAACTTAAAGGTGAGCCAAACACTAAACATCACAATTGATGTAACATAACTTTACGTAACATGTTGCGGACCTGCAGGAGCATGTTGACTTGATAAAAAATCAAAGCTCACTGGCGGTAAATTGAAAATGCACGTGCAGGATTGCAGACGAAACAAAAGATTGGCGGCAAAGCCGTTCAATAACGTCAAGGTGAAACGCTTTAGGGAAACTATCAAATCCAACCCCGTCTGAACAAGAAAACTTAATTATTATCTTAAAACGTTTTTTTAGAGTTGAAATACGTTCAAGAGCATTTGTTTTATTTAAATGTATCAGATTGGTGAATAATTAATTTTTTGGAAATCTTTCAGTTTTCAATATTTTTTGCAATTTTAATTTTCAGTAAAATTGCAAAAAAAGTTACTTACCACAATTTCAACCAAGTCAAAGAACTTTACTGTAATCCTAAAGGTGAAAAATTAAAAAGATGATAAAAACCTTAAAACCGGTTGCTCTAATATTTTCATTGCTTCTAAACAAGATTTTCATTCTATTTGAGGTGGAATTATATTTTTGTGGTAAATTTCTTCCACAAAACTTCTCAACCGATTTGAACTGGTCGTCAACATAATCCCATAGCTAAAAAAACCGAAATTATCAATATTTTTAAAATTCTGAATTTAAATAACCTCGACAAAATCGTTTTTACATTTTTCGGATTCTTCGATATAAAACCTGTCTATGAATTCTAAAACCACATGATATCCGTCTTCAACCATAACTTCCCAATTACATTCGCTGTTATTTGGGTAGTTGTTTGGATAATAAGGAGTTTCTATAATCCGCGATTTATCGTAAAATACTCCGCTGCAACCTTGAAGCAGAAGAAAGCAAAATGGAGTACACATCATTTTTTACTTACCACGTAAAAGCGGCTCATAGTGGAACTTAAATCCTGTACCGCTACTTTTTTCATCAGCATGGTATTCGACAAGCAATGTATTGGATTGAGTGATAATTGAGCTTGGTTTATTATTTTGGCAAAACTGGCCTAATTTTGGATTACTTCTAAATTCTCCGTTATAGATGGAAATGTAATTGTTGTCACAATTTTCGTCTAAATTAACCGTCGTAAAGTTTACTTTAATTTTTTGATCACTTGGTAATTTTATCAACCAAGCGCATTCAATTGTCCCGGCGTATTTATTAGGAAATCCCGGAGTTGTCACATCGCCTTCTTCTTCTCGAATTATACCTCCACATGGGTTAGTTGTAAAATTTATGGAATAGTGTAGAAGATACAATGAGTCTATTTGAGTTATCTGAGTAATAAATAACAGACAATGAACTACATAATAACTTTATTTATACACACGCAAAAGAAATTCATTCTTAGAGTTCTTGAAATCGACCCAATCATGGGAACGTTCTTAAATTGAAACAAAGCATTCTTAACTTAGGATATCAAATTACTTATTGATTTCTGCAATTGTAGTTAAGTACGACATTCTTAAATTTTGTTTCAATTTAAGAACGTCGGTTGGGTCAATTTCAAGAACGATATTCTAACTGGTAAGAATGGATTTTTTTAAGTGCAGTACTTACTTTGATTTGCGTTACCAGGTACGGAGATCTTACGATTACTGGATGTGGAAGAGGTTCACAAAACCGCGCTATGATATCTTCATACCTGTCTAAAAATTTAAAAACAAGATTTGATGCTAGTTTCAAAATAAAATATATACAAACCAGCACTAATTGCCACCGTTTTGGCTAAGAAATCGCACATACTGCATGAGAAAGTTACAGAAACTAACATTGATAAAGTTTCGTTTTCGTTTATATTCTGGTAATGCTTCCAATGACAAAAATGCGATGTTGTATTTATAAAGGGGATGATTCCACTGCTTTGATTAAAATTTCCCGTGCAAACTAAAAATTTTTGTATAAAAGACACGGTAAAATTAAATTAATATTAGTTACTGGTGGGTTCATTGGACGTAAATTGTGCTCTAAATCCTCTACGGGAACTAGGGCGTGATATATAGAAAATTTTCATGATATTGCTACTAGATTTAACGATAGTAGCATGATTTTTATCCGGTAAGTCAGCAATCACAGCATTACACTTTTCATCATGGCAAATAAGTAATCTGTTTCCGTGTGTGTCCAGCGTGTCAAAATCCAACACTTCCAATGTAACCCTACGTCCTTCGGGAACCGTAATTATCCACTCGCATTCTCTTTTAAAAGTAACCGGTTCTGGATAACCAGGTGAATGTATAAATCCAGATTCCATATTTAATTTACCACCACATTCTATAATAAGTACATCAGAACCTAATTCTGAACCTAGAAAAATTATGGATCTCACCATCCAGACTAGCATTAAAACTTAAACTGAATCCTTTGAATTCCCTCAAAGAATTTCCGGTAACAAAACGCACAAACGCTTCATTGCCAGAAATTCTAATCTGCCCAGGAGTTTGTCTCCACAGTACTTTCCAACGTCATTAACTGAAAAAAATGATTTCTTTGAAGTTTACGACTTAACTGTGACATAACTCACTTGTGCCATTCGTTTGAAATATTTCTTGAATTAAAACGTAATCGTTATAACACGTAGAATAATATCCTAAATCGAGCGTATTAAAGTTTATAATCAAGTAACGATTTGGAGGACCGATAATATTCCATCCACAGTTAGTATTTTGAGGGAATTTGGATCTTACATTAAAGTTAGGCGAGTGTAATTCTGCATAATCGGATCGAATCGTTCCACCACATGTAGCTGAAATCAAATCGTTGCCACAAATAATGTACCTATACCAAATCCATGTTACCTATGCTAATTTCAGCTTTAAACCCATTTCTTGGATTGGGAACGTTGGTGTAAAACCTTATAGTTAGCATGTTATCACTTGAAAACGTAGAGTTAGGTAAATGACGGCAGTATTTTTTTATAATTGGTGAATATTTTGAACCGCCATCTCTAATTTCGACTCCAGCTAGTTTGCAACTGAAAAGTAATTGTTATCAGACAGAATACCATAACTCCAATAAAAATACTCATAGGAATTTGTAACATCAAATCGATCTTCGAAATCCAACCTCAACGATTCCCCAGGTGGAGCAATAATTGTCCAAAAGCATTCTGAAAATGGAGGAGGGGAATTAGGATAGTTTGGTGAAGTTATGTGAGTGGTGTTTTGGAACGTCGAAAGATTAATAGTTTCGCCACAATTCTGGGATAATTCTTCGTATGTTAAAGTAAAGTTCTGAAATAAAACTGTTATACTAGAAATGATAACTTTTTTTCAAAAATTTACGGCGGGTCTATTTCCAACATACAGGACGTATAAATAATTTCCCGTTGTCTCCAAAGATGGGGGAATAGTGTCATTACAATATTTTCCATTGCCCAAAATTGGTGAATGTGGATAAAGTCCATTTTTAAGCTGAAAAATTATTCATCAATATCTACAACCAATTTTCAGCTCAATTTAAATATTTTACCAAAACGTAATTTAAGCATGGTGTATCTTGTACCATGTTCAATAAATGTAGTTCTTCAAATGTGACCTTTATTGTTTTTCCAGGGCGTACCGTTATGTTCCACTCACACTATAAAAATACATAATTCATAGATTTGCAAAAAAAAGCGTAAAAGCGGCCGCCAGGAGAATTTTGTTGATCTGTTTAAAATAAATACTTACGGATTGATGATAATGTTCAGTAGAATTTATACGAATTACACCATTGGGCAAGTTTTGCAACGAACCTCCACATGCTAAAACAGCAAATTACAAGTTCATTTCTAAAATATTACTATTTCTCACCTCGACGAATCACTGCGTTAAATCCAGAACCGTTAGAATAACCGTCGGTACGAAAACAACTTTCATTAAATTGCTTGTTAAAATTTCTTCTCTAAAGAAGGTGTTATTTGGGGAACAAACCGTTCTAACTAAATTCCAATCCTCATTTCCACCAATTCCAGAATAAATTTGTATATAATCTAGTACGCATTCTTCTATTATGTTTTCCAAATCAATTTTTTCAAAATTTAGTGTAAAATGATAGTTGGGTGCAGTGGAGAATATCCATTACAATTTAAATTTTCTGCGTAGCCATCGGGATAACCGGGAGAAGTAAGATGGTAACTGGTGTAATTAAATATCTCAATAGTTTCAGTAGAACCACAACCTGTACAAAACAATAATTACCAAATTTCAAATTTAAAAAATTTTAATTTCATCTGAACTAATGTAGGCAACCTTATTTAATATGGAAAAATTCAAAACAAGGTTATGATGGTCAAGAAAAGGTTAATCGCTCCTAAAATTCAAACTGGATAAATGTGATTCATTGTGGTTGTCAGAGAAGGATTTTTTACCATACCAAAGAAATTTGGTAGGTCCATCGAAGTTGTTGTCTTATAATTTGTTATAACCTCGGGTGAATAACCGTTAAATTTTGATTTAATTATAACACAAGGTCCTAGACGTTATTTTAGTTAATTAATCTAGTAACTAGCCAGTCAGTTTCTGTAATTTACAAATATTTTAATTGAAATGGGAGCTTGGGGTAATTTAGGATTACCTTCGCCCACAAAAACACAAATTTATACAAACGTGTTTGCCCTTGATCTTCGTTTTCAACCAGCTCGTATTCGCGTAAACGCAAAGGTCTGGATTCGGATGGTCTTCGTTATCCTTTCGTTACTTTTGAAATTAATGAGTAAATCAAACTCGGAGTAAGAAAACAACAAAGTTTATTAAACAAAATTGGATTTGTTTTAGCTCTGCAGGTACGTACAATAATTTGCAAAATTATGTTAGGCAGCAAACTCAATGAAACAATATAATTGACCCAGTGCGTATGGATCACAAATGCGTGATTCAAGAATGTTAAAATTAAAGAAAAAATGCCCAGAGCAACAGGTACTTTAAGTAGAAAAAATTGGACTCACCAGCTGGATGATACCTTACAAAATTTATGCGTTGACAAGGGATCCTACTTAAAGGGCAGTTGCAGGCGGTTATTCGGTAAACCTTGAAATTGATCGAGCACACAATACACTGGGTTATCTTCTCTACAGGATTGATGCTTTCGGAAGATGTTGCGGTTCTAGGACGGTAGATGATACTCGAGGGGTTGGACGGAAACGCACTCCAGATGGTAGTTGAAGCGGTACAAACACTTAGGAAAAGATTGGAATGAAGCACCAGATCGTACTTATCGCGTTTTAACCCAATTAAAAACAAACGCTTGAAGTGATTAATATTTGTCGCTCGACGTTATTGCTACTTTTCGACATAAGCAGGCCGTTGAAATTTATTCTTCAAAAATTATCCCGCTCACGTGAATGGCGCACGACTCCGTCGAATACACCAATATGGAGTCGATGAAAAATGCGGTTGACAGATGACGAAATTTTTGATGAATAATTTATCTCAAAGACGCCTGAATTTTATAACACATTCAGATCCGCAGACAGCGTCGTCACAAGTAATTCACTGACTAATTAACCGAATGATCAACTAATTCGACCAACTTTGGTAGGCAATTTAATATCGGAAAAATAGATTGCACTAACACGAACCACTCCTGTCCACTGCTCAGTGACCACTCCCCGTGTCCTTGCATGACCGTCTTATCACCTTACACGTGATTTAGAAAACCCAAGGGAGAATGAGAAAGGTACGACAAAGCGTACCTTTCATAACAGAAATTGCAACTTTAACAATTTCCTGTTATATAATGTTTATTCACTTTTATACTGAATACTTAATTATAGTAACGCCATACAATATTTCAATCGTACGCACGCATCATGAAATACAAGTATTCCCGTGGCATTTCAATTATGTGTCACAATTTCACTGACTATGATTCACATTTTTTTAACACATAAAATTCTTCAATAAAATTGTAATATTATGTTTGATTAATTTATAGTTGGCGCGTTTTCATATTTAAGGTTACATTCGGGTTGATTAAAAAACCTAGATCCTGAAGTTTACGCCTTCTCGATACAAGTGGATTTCATCATCACTGTCAGTGAATGTTTTTAGTAGGATTTATTTTGGTCAATTTTTGATAATAATCCTAGATTTCATAGTGGGCGTTATGAAGAAGTCGCGCGTCGTTTCATCTTCTCGAGAACTGGCATTTTCAACGTTAAAAGAGTCAGTCGACTATATTAACTGTTACGTTTTAACTAAGTATTTAAAGTAAATCTAGAAAGATCTATCAATTATCAATATTCAGAAATAATAATTCTTTTAATTAAACTTGTGTGAACAAATCTTATGTAAGTACATAATTTAATTTAATATTATCGATAATTTTGTAATATTATTTTATATTCACATATTAGCAGAGCTTAAATTTAAAGTTAGATCCCGCCGGCGCGATACGGTTAGAGGGGGGATAGCGCGTAGGCTATTTTAACGGTGTTTTAAAATTTTAATTTACAACGATTTTGCAAGTATTAAAATTTAAATACTTATTATTTCAATTAAACTTGTGTGAATTTAAAAATTACTGTAAGTACAATTTATGTAATACTAACGAAAAATTAATGACTTCGATTTCTAAGAAAGATCTTTTGTTTAATGAGAACCGACATATTGATTTTTGTTTAGCGTTGATTATTTTGGTGGTTTTGTTGGATATGTTTAAATCGTAGAATGAATGAAGAATGAATCGTAGAATTATTGAAGGTCAAAGATCAAGTAAATCAGTTTTTCGCGAATATCTCGTAAAGTTTTGATTGTACGTCAATTTGGGTTATTATAAATTTTATTTATTATTTAATTCTGCATAAAAAAGGTTCCATGCATAATTAACGTAGGACCAATAGTTCTTGCGTTATACGGCCGAGAAAAGTTGGGCGTTGTGATGCGTTCGTTTCCTCACCACATTTGAGGTAGAATGCGAAGCGCGTTTTTTTACATGGTGTCTCATGTAGGCCTAATCCATAGATTATAAATTATATGAATAATTTTTTTTATTAATTTTAGGTCTACCCCACCTTAAAAGTCTTGTTTTTTTAGTGCTCTTTGGTTTGATTGTTATTTTTATAGGAAAAAGTGTATTTTCGATTTCGAGTTTTCTGACTCGATCCAAATTATTTGCAACACATAGTAAGTTGTTTTAGTAAAGAACGCAAACACGCTAATCAGTTTACAATAAAATTGTTTATTTTGGTTAAGAAGCCGGACCTTAAATTTTACCTGAATATAATTGAGCAAACCTTTTAGTTTTGGAACAACCGCATCTGCGGAAACGAAATCCATTTGAAACCATTCAAGCAAAAATGTAGAGCCTTTGTGCACGTTTTTAGTAACATTCTTATATAAATAACATTAGATGAAGTTTTAATCGAGTTTGGAAGATATGAACCACACAGTTCATATAATTTTCGACCTTCTTCGTCAAAACCATCAAAAATCTGAAAATTCAAAATAAAAAATAGCGAAGACAAAATTATATTATATAAGTACTTCTAAATAGCTATAGCTACACCCGTAATGGAAATCAATTTCAATGTTAAAGTCTTTAAATGTAACAGAAATTACTTTTCCAAATTGAACAGTCACTCTCCATGTAAATGTATCCTCTTTTAAATAAACATCTGGATAATGAGGTGATGCTATTTGTCCTGTTGGTCCTGACAATTCAACGTCGCGATCTGAAGCAAACAATGTTGAAAATTATACTAAAAAACGAATTACCCTTTACCTAATGAGTATTCGGCTAAAAATCCTTTAGCCGTAGCGCCGGAATCATCACCAGGAAGTTTAGAACTTTGGAATAACAACCACAAATTTTGTACTTGTGTGATGTTGGTGGGCATAGCATCACAAAACGTTCCTAATAATTTTCCCGTACCATTGTTTTCTCGTATTTCCAAATAATCCATGTGGCAATTCTCTGACGAGACTAGCTCAAAGTTGTTGAATGACAGGGACATTTTGTTGCCAGGCGCAACTCGCATTGTCCATTCGCATTGGATATCGACAGGATAGGGGTTTGGATAATTTGGTGTTGCAAAATAACCATTGCTGTTTGATAAAACACCACCACAAGCTGGATTTGAAAGATTACTAAACGTTGCTCGTGATAGTTTTAAAAAATAAGTTACCTGAACCTAATACCGAATACGTCGCTCTAAAATCCATCAAGGTACCGGTTAATTGAATATGTAAGGCATTACCAACACTAGTAATAGGTGGTGGTAACTCATCTCCGGTTAAGGATACAGCTAATGGAGCATCTTTGCTGTCACCGTTGTATATGTCTATTTGTTCGTCATAGTCAGCCATGTGAATGTGTGAAATTGTTAGCGATATGTGTTGGGCTAAAAATATAGAGACGGTTAAAAGAAATACATTTGAAAATGTAAGCATGCTCTACAAACATCAGAAGCAACGATATACCAAGAACAATTGCTTATATGTATGGCAGAGGACGAATCTGTTGAACGAATGATTCCACTATCGTTGGTTGTAATAAAACCTCCGCATGCCTAAAATACCATATGGAAGTATAATTTGCTACTGTAACCTTAACTTACTGTATAGTATGTTGCAGAAAAACCCTTTGCACTATAATAATCACTTGTAGACATGACAACAAGAATAGAATTGGAAGATGATCTAATGGTCGTATTTTGTTCAGAAGTGCTACAAAGATTCCCTAATTCGAGAGAATCAGATGAAGATCCATCGTAAACCTACAATTTAACAATAATTCAAGTTATTCATAATTAATTCCTGTTACCTTAAGGTAATTAGTAGTGCAGCCACCAGCGATGTCAATGTCTTTAAATTCCAAATCAATTACGTACCCGTTTTCTACTACAATTAACCATTCACACCGATCTTTGGCGTCGTAATTTTTGGGGTAATTGGGTGAAGCAAACGATCCGGAAAAACCCGATAACTTTCCTCCACATTCTAAAAATACATAAAATTTTTGAAAAGTGAGGTTAAATTTTAAAACTGCATACTGGTGGGTAGAGTCGTGTAATTGCAATGAATCCCTTTCCATTGTAGAAAGAATCGCTTTGAAATCTTACGAAAACTTCGTTTCCTGAACTAGTGACCATCACTGGTTTGGAACTTTTGCTACATAATTTTGAAAGTAATGGATATGTTTCGTTAGGGCCGTTTGTAATCTAAAATAATGTTCAAACAATTATATTAAATCAAACTAATGAAGGAAAACCACCATGACGAAATCAGAATTACAATCTTGCGATAATTCAAGATCGACGACTGTAAAAGTAAATTCAATGCTTAAACCGTAGTCACTTCGGATTATCCAATCGCAGCAAGTATTGTCCGGATATCCATTTGGATAATCAGGAGTTTTGATAATACCTGTTGGACGCGTTAACAAACCCCCACATCCTAGAATAATAATTATGTTGTCTGAATTATAAACAACTTTTTAATAAACTCTTGAAATACCTTCAATTTGCCATTCAAAACGAAAACCTCCACCTGACTGATATTCGCTACTTTTAAACAAAATTTCAGCAATATTCGAGTTAACAGTTAAAAGTGTAGGTTGCTTAGAATTACAGTAAGTTTCCAAAGTTATCATATCATTAAGTTCTGATGTACTATATTTTATCTAAAGAACCCAGTTGCTGTTGGTTACTCAGACAAACGGTGATTGTCTACAGTAACATTGCTACTGAGTAATAGTAGCTATTCGGCCAGTCATCAATCCGACGCGTATATCTCCTGAAACCAGATCCATCCACTAATAATTGAAGCCTATGCTAAGCAATTTAGGGTACAGATTCACCAAACTTCCAACTGGCTCGAATTTCCACCCTAGTAATTCTCCCCAGTCTATTGATCTACAGTACCATGATAACTCCTATTGGTATTACCCGAATTTAATTCCCGGTAACTTGTTCCCAGAATTTGACTCCTGGTAATTATGTCCCGGAATTTCCCAAATTTACTGCGTATTACACATTATGAATATCGCCCTAATTTTAACCGTATCTTTATTCTGATAATATACCTGTAACCGATGCTATAACTACGTAAATCTTACAACTTTAGATATTTATAACATTTAGACTGATTTGAATTCATGATTATATTTAGAATCGAGATTGATAATTCGTATCGATATCTGAGGTCCGTACAAATCGGTATACAAACGGATCTGTCAAAAGTTGATCTACGTTATAAATATCGCATGGCTACTCACAAATTGGTCAATGAGATCACGATTAAATTTCAATGGAATTAGGTAAAATCAGAATTACAGGAAATACAACTGCGAAATTCGACAAATCGAATTTCGCGTAAATTCGAAATTCGATATCGGTAAATTGGACAGACATAATGTGCTCGAAACTGCGCGTGGACAGTCTTCGATCGTGCTGCAAGCGAATTAACTAAGTTCAACGTAAATGTCGCGTGCGGATCGCGGCTCGGATACCGCGGCGGCTAGCGGACTCGTACCGAGCTCTCATGGACTATAGCGAAATCGAATCGATCGTTCGCGTCGTGTCGACGTCTGCTGGTCACGCGGTCGCGACTAGATCTCGTCCGCGACTGCGCGTCCGAGACTTCGGTTAGCACGATTTACGCGCGGGCCGCAATATTAATTGAACTGCGGACCGTTCATCGACGTCGCGATCTCGCTGAGTCCACGCTGGTACGCCTGGTCGACGCTCGCGTATGAGCTTTATCTGCGTTCGTAGGGTCAGTACGCTTGTTACAGACGGCGTGATGCCCGTGTCTTGATTAGTACGTTCGAGATGCGGCTGAATTCCTTAGTAGTTTACCTGAGTTTCGGAATGCGTAGTAATCTATGGCTGAGTCAGAACGTTCAAGTGTAACTTCGGACAATCGACGATGCCGAGCAATTCTTAAGCGTTTCCGGGTTACCCACGTTCAGCGTCTGGAAGGATTCGGTTTATGTTTATCGTTCTGTAATGTTTGCGGCTGAAAGTATTCGAAATTACCTAGGGCTAATTTGCTAGAGTTATTTAGTAATTTTATGAAGCTTTATGGTTCGACGAAATCGTTTATCGTTCGCTTCGTAGAGGTTACACGTACCTGGACGCGACAAAATGTCATCTCGACAAGTTTTGCCACGGAAGTTTCCCACTAGTCATAGATAAAATCCAGAAGTATATATTTTCATTCGATCAATTTTAGATGGAGCTAATTCGGAAGTATTCAGATTTGAGTTGAAACTCCGATTTCTAGCGAATATCGAAGTCAGATGATTCACGATATATCGGAGATAAGCAGATATTATCATATCTGACGTTTAGTTCAAATTCGTGTTATTTTCGAACAAGACCGATTTAGTTCAGTTAGCTCACAGATGTTCAAATCGATTCTACTGATCAATTACCGACTAAATGAAATCCAGATCTCATCTATCCTGGTAACAAATGTGTCACCACAACTACCGTGGCTGAAATTCGTTGTATTAGTCGTTACATTAATCAACGTAATCAGAGATAAACTCATTCTGAATCTTCGAATAAATATCGTATCTTAATCATGATTCGAATAAATTGGATGGACTTAATAGTGATTGATGTTAATGATTCCAATAATTTAGTAGCTTGTGTTCTTAGTTCATATAATACTATCGATCAAATGGTATAAAATAACAATTCAACCTCAATATTATTTGTTCGATTCAAGGTTTTTGATGGAAATAAAGTGATATAACTCAAAATTATCTGTCGTTATAAATCACAATTTGTTAATTTATATTTGAAGTTTCTTTTATAATAAAGCATAATTTTGTTAGAAATCCACCGGTACAGCTAAGGTTCTTCTTAGTAACACACTTTGCCGAGTAGAACTGATCTAGGGGAATATTTTTAGTATGTAAACCGTTTGCCAAAAAGGCCCGGAGTAGAAGGAACCGGAGGGTCGGTTTTTGACAAACGCAACCATAATAAATTTCGGATCCACTCTAAAATCAATAGTTGGGAACGGTTCGAATTCCCGGATCGGAATTTTTACTATTTTTAAAGTAAATTATGCAAGAAGAGGGTCTAATTAGCGTATAAAAAATAAAATTTGCAGTCGGTTCACAAATTTTGAAAAAAAAACGGCTTTAAAGATTAATTTAGAATGCAATTTTGTCCGTGGCTCTTTTGAACTGTAACTTTGCCCGCCGAAAATAGAATAGGTTGTGGGAACAGTTAAGATACCAGAATCTCGTTTTTTACAAGAAATTATGAAGGATGAGGGTCTAATTAACTAATAAAAAAATTAAATTTGTGATCAGACAACAAATTTTGGAAAAAATTTACTTTTTGTGTGAATCCGACTCTTGACGTAGTTGCGTTCATCAAAACCCACTTTCCACACCCTGCGCTCTATTAAGATAATCAATATTTGTGTTAAAATCTATTATACTGTCACACCATAGAACTCTGTTTTGTTTTTTAACCGAGGGGTTAACCGCTGGTGAAGTTTTTGTGCACATCTTATGAAGTACATGAAATCTCATGTGAAGTACATAAAGTAATGGTAAAATACATGAAGTACGTGTAAAGTAGGTAAAATAGGATTCAAGACAAATCAAATTAAAAAATGGCTACACAACAAAAAAGAAATTCAAGACAATCAATTACAAGAAGTGTTTTAAGTAAAACATTTTTTAAATCTTTATTTTTTCGGAAAATTCTAAAAAGAAACAGCATCAATCACAGCACCAATTAATAAACATCAATCCCCTTCCATTGCGAATTTTTAATTCAAAAAAGTCTAAATCTATTGTGCATTCTTTATTTTGGGTTGGACCTTTTTGCTTTTGAATTATTTAAAAAATTAGCTGGGGTGGGAGACCTGTTAGCTCCCTCCCAATTTTGAAAATAATCTTAATATTCGTTGGTGCTTGATTGTACATAATTTATTTTTGCTTTATCCTTTTTACTCCCCTAAGAATATCTCATAATTTTTTTAAAAAACTAAAACGGTAGCTGAGAGTTTCTACTAAATTTTCAAACTTTTAATATGTTTGCCTGCATTGTAATATTTGGGTACTGAAGGGTGTTTCACACCCCCCGGATTGAGTAATTTATTTTTTATCAGAAGTAAACTGAAGATCTCCCGTTGCAAAACTGGAGGTGTTCCACCTCCCAGACCCCCAAATAAATTAATTTATTTTTATCAAATTAAACTGAAGATCTCTTGTTGCCGAGACACTGGAGGGTGTTCCACCCCAGACCCCCGGATTAATTAATTAATTTTTTATCAGAAGTAAACTGAAGATCTCCCGTTGCAGAGGCACTGGAGGTGTTCTACCCCGGATTAAGTGGTTTCTTTTTATTAAAGTAAACTGTAGATCTCCTGTTCCAAAAGCACTGGAGGTGTTCCACACCTCAGACCCCAGTTTAAATAATTTATTTTTATTAAAAGTGAACTAAATATACATATAAGCGTATCCCAAGCTTTTTAAAATTTGTTATATCTCTGAAACAGAGATCTTCAGTTTACTTTTGATAAAAATAAACTACTCAATCCGGGGGTCCTGGGGTGTGGAACACCCTCAGTGCACATTGAAATAAAGAACATTGTAGAACATGCAGAACCCCTGGACCCCGGATCAAGTAGTTTATTTTTATCAGAAGTAAGCTAAGATCTCCTGTTGCAAAGGCACTGAAGGGTGTTCTACACCCTAGATTAAGTAGTTTATTTTATATCAGAGTAAACTCAAGATCTCCCGTTCCAAAGGCATTAGAGGGTGATTACACTTCCAGACCCCCGGTTTAAATAATTTATTTTTATTAAAAGTGAATTAAATATTTAAGCATATCTCAAGTTTATTAAAATTAGCTATGGCCAAGTAAATGTGTTTAATTCGTAATCTGACAATTAATTATAAACTGCGTAATTATAAATTCCTACACTCCTGGGAGTAGTGGGGATCTCTGCAACAGAGGTCTTCAGTTTATCTCTGATAAAAATAAACTACTTAATCCGGGGTCTGGGGATGTGGAACACCTTTCAGTCCTCGCAACGGCAAATCTTCAGTTTACTTATGATAAAAATATACTAACTAGATCTAGGAAGGATGTACTGAAAGTTGAGAACAACACCTCTAGCGCTACTAATTTTGGAATTATAATACTCGGTAAGATCTCTGAAATACTGAATTAGAATGTCACGTGAAATACAATATTTAAGTAGGTGACAAGTACCGTGAATTATTGATGAAGTACGGTGAATTACTGGTGACTAAAATATTCAATTTTACGTGAATTACTGCTAAATTTATGATTATATTAAGAAAGAAGTATGGAGAATTATTATTAAAAAAGTACGTGAAGTGTGAAGTTAATTGTACACGATTTCTCTAGCGGTTGACTCTTTCTTTTGTGAAGTCGAGCAGGAGCATTACGCTTTACAAGGGTATGGTAAAGACATTTTAAAAGTCAAATATTAGTGCGGAATCTGTGGTTTGTTGCCTGATTATTTAACATCCAAACGTCAAGCACTAATAGCGCCCAAAATATTTAAGTAACACTTTTGTTCCGAGTTAACTCTTAAGAAACAAACTCGTTGAAAGTAAAAAAAAGTCGTATAAAGTAATTCAACAACAACGCTACCATAGCTGTTGGTACCTTGTATTTGTTGCTCCAGCGCGCAGTGTCACTACGGCGTGTTTGTGACGAACAAACTGTTATTTGAAATTACGGGAACCAATTTACCAGGATTAATTTAATTACCGACAGTGAAATTACTAAAGTAAAATTACCGAAATTGTCATGTCAAATTACAATTCAATTTACCAAGGGATCTAATTACCGAGGGTGAAATTGAATCGTTGACAAGACATCGCCTGAGGAGCTAATGTTAATTTCACCTACATTTAAAAATTTCATTTTAATTTTGAAATTTCCAATATTTTTGACATGAAATTCCACTCGTAACGGTGTTAAATTTATTTTATATTTACGAGAAACTGACAAAACGTGTTGTTTATCTTTAACGGTTGTTTTCTCAAAATTGATTTTCAAACCTAAGTCCCCTTTTCGTAGACTATAATTTTATTTGTAATGTAAATTTTATTATTTTTGTCATTATAATAATGTTTACTGTTTTACTCTTGTTGTCAAAGTTTGATTTTGTTTGGGTTAAAGTTGGGGTCTGTTTTCCCTTTTCAGTGTAGCATTTGTTCTAAACAATAGTGACTCTGTTTTCCTGTATCAAAATCATTGCAACAGATCCGGGCAGCATATTTTACATCAGCCCTCGCCTGGTTTTCGTGCTTAGTTAAAGACAACTCTTTTGTGAAATTGTAACGTGAAAGAATGGGATTGTGCGTCGTGAACGGATATTTTCCTTACAACTTACCCATATCTGTTGTAGTATAATTTCAGTAAATCCTCCATGACTTACGGAGAGTCGCTTTGAAATATAATCCACAAAATATTGTAAGTCGATTGGATTACAGGAGGACGTTGCTCACAATATTTACCAATAAGTGTCGAATTCTCACTCCCATCGTGTACCTAGTGAAAAATTTAATATTACTGTCAAGTATCATGCTGTAATCGATTTGATAAAACCTCGACAAAGTCAAACATGCAATCGTCGTAATAACTTGATTCTATATCAAAGTCGATAAAATTCAATGTAATCGATCTTCCTAACGGCTGCACAATTTCACAACACAATTTTGATCTTGTTTGTACATATCTGGATAACCAGGAGATGTTATAACACCCGATGGTTCGAATATAATACCACCACAAACTGCAAAAAGTACAGTATTGAAAGTAATTTTTCAGACAACTTCCTTACTGATTTCGTATCTTAAGCGGAAACCTGCTCGCTATCTCCCAATCGGTATTGAAAACAAGCAATAGATGGTTTCCTACTGATGTGTAAGGTCCCGCATATTTTACCACAATATGACCCACGAGTGGTGCTTGGTCGTTGTACCTTCGTAAATCTAAAACTTAAGTTTTATATAAATCGTTTACAATTCACTTTATTTTACTGAAAGAAATCTAGTAGCAACTTTCCATTCGGCCTTCTATATCAAAAATCTCAAACGTAATTTTATTCTGGATTTCCAAAGTTGAAATTTTGTATTCGCAGTTCAAATTTGGAAGATATTCGCCATTTACAATCGAAGATAAACTACCAGTACTTCCTGTATACACCACATCCTGGAATACCTTCCACTGCTGAGTAAGTTATTTGGAATCCAGAAAAGTATCGGAACCGTCCGAATGAAAGTGTATAACAGCATCTCGACCAGAAGACATGAGTGGTTCGGTTGTACGTGTTACAATATTGCGCTAACAGTTGACTTGTTGATTCACCTTCATATACCTAGCAAAATCGGCTTCGAGTTATTTATTCTGGTATTTAGTTAAAAACTTGGACCTTGACAAAATCTGTACTGCAATTTGAACTGTTTCCAATTTCCAATGTGAAAAGTGGAATTGAATCTTTTTCCATAAGGTGCATTTAGATCCCAGTAGCAATCACTGAAGTTATTTCAATCAATGTACACTATTGCTAAAAACATAGTCATACAGAAACCTACCGATTTACTGGAAATTTTTTGGGAAATCCAGGAAAAAAAATTCCCGTGTGATACGAAGATACTTCCTCCCAACAAAAAATTTTTTAAAATTGAAAATAAATTATTGGATACCAGGGTCGACGGTCTCAAATTTAAAAAAACCGCTGATTGTTGCTCAACCCAAATTAAAATGCATTCGTTTCTAAACTTCCACCAGGGGAAAATTTTTCGAAAAAGGTAGATTAGCAAAATTTCCCTAGTATTTCAAAACTCAATTTAATTCTGAGACATATTCGTAGGCGACTTTAAAATCAAATTTCCTCCCCTTTCCTTTGGTATTTTTCCTTTTTAAAAGGTACTTTTCTTTAAAAGCAATTTTATTAAATCAAAATAGAATTTTCCTTTATAAAAAACGGGTTTCCCGACGACACGTAATCGATACTATTTCGAATTTGGCTAATAATTCTATTTCGACCCCTTTTCGGAAAAAAGGTCTTAATTCAAATTCAGTTTAGTCCCCGAAGGCGACGATGGAACTGTTTGAGCAGAAATACCAGATTTTCCACTTTTCAAAAACGGTTTCGCCGAGAACTGCCTGCGGTAGCTTCGAGAATCTCGGACAACGCTACCCAAAATGCACGTTTTAGGATCCGACCTCCGCTTTTTCCGAAAGCGATGGAATTTGACGTGATCATTACCAATTTACCACTTTTCTAAACGGTTTCCCAAATCTGCGTACCTCGGATTTCGGCAACGCCCGAAAACACTTTTGGAGCACCTCCGCTTTCGCGACAAGTTTCGTTCGACCGATAAATGCACGCGTTTGATTCAAGGCGTTTGTTGACGCGCGTTTAGAGTTTGCAAGATTCTCGCCATTCATGAACGAATTTCCGAGCTCGGAGCTTCGTGCAATCTCGCGGAACTCCGCGCGGGTCCGCCGTATATGGAAGAGTCGCTGCCGGACCTCAGTCAACCTTCACCGGAAACGATGAATGCCGAATTGTCGCCGTATTATGCGCGGTCGTTTGCCTCCAGTATTCGGCGCCGATAGGATGCAGTTGACCCGGAGCAAAGCCGTTTTTGGGACCGTAGTTCGTCCGAACGAATGTTCCCCGGGCTGGAGGAGGTGGTTTGGGGTAACTGAACGAAATCCTCCGAAGAGCTGAGAGTTCCCCGGTCTGATGAAGCCCAGAGAATAGCGCGACGCCGTAGGTAACCTCCCGGAGCCTGCCGAAAATTGAAATTTCCGTTATATCGACGGCGTCCTTTCCGGCGCCAGAGGACGTCGAATAGTCCCCGGTTATCGGATGTAACGGCGGCGGATTAAATAGCGCGGCAATTCACCCAGGGACGTAGAAATAGTCACCCGGGTTATCCGCCGGGTAGTGACTAGTAAGGTCCGATCTACAAGCGATAGTTATCCCCGCGGGCGTGAGATAAATGCGCAGGTGGTGAGTGCTGACAAAATCCCCGTTGATTTAGCCGAAGGATCATAAAATCCCCGGTGAGTTCACGGGAGATAAAATGCGCGATAGGATTCGAAGGTTTCTCGACCCGTGCGGATCGTAAAACGGCGAACCCGTCAGGAAATCGGCAAACCCCTCTGTGTATTGTACGCGATAGTTATCCCCGCGGGCGTGAGATAAAATGCGCGATAGGATCCGGAAGGTTCTCGACCCATGCGGACGTAAAATCCCCAGTCCGAGCTTACCCGAGAGATCAAATACCGCGCCAAGGCGCGGTATTATACCATGGTGTTACTACCTCAAACACTTTTGCTCCGAGAAGTTCGGAAGTTTCTCGACCCGTGCGGACGTAAAAATCCCGGTCGAATTTCTCCGAATTGTACTTCCCCAACATTTTGCCCGGTCAGCAGCCCATAAGTGATAACAGTTTCCCCGCAAGTGAAAACAGTTTCCGCTAGAGTGAAAACAGTTTCCCGCGGAAATGAAATAGTCTTCGCCAAAGATTGGGCCCAAATCTGAGAATCGGGAAATTGGGAGTTCCGGTTTCAAAAGGGTGATTTGCTTTGTCTCCGATTTGTTCGGAGGTCAGTTAAGGAGGAAACTGCCCGCAAAATATTTTGTGATTTTTTTCGCAGGGCAGTTTCTGGGAAAATCCACAATCGAATGAGTTCTAAGAGATTTGTAATGAAAATAGTTTTCCGCGTATCTGGCGTCGAGCACGGAAACTGTTCGAACGAAAATTCCCGAGGACTCGTTCAAAAGAGGCTGTTTGAGCGGTAACATGGTGGAAGCCCAGAGTTCGCGACGTGGATAGTGCTCGTTGGTTCACCCTCCCGGGAGCCTGGCCGCAAGATAGCAATTGTACAAATGTCCGTAAAATTTACTAAATTCGCGGTCAGCTTTCGACGCCGAGAGGACGTCAGAGTCTCCGGTCGGTGGGCGAACGGCTCGCATTTCTAGCGGTCGGGCTAGATTTTGACTCGTAGGGACGTAAAAATCTCCGACCTCAGCTTACCCGAAAAGTATTAAATCTATAAGCTTAATTATACAAGCGTATCTTTCGCCGTCTCGTAAAACGCAATAGTTATCTCCCACGGGCGTGAGATAAAATGCGCGATAGTTGATGTAGGTGCATGGACAAATCCCCCAATTTTGGCCTGAGAGGACGTAAAAATCCCCAGTCAAATATTCTCAGAGGGGGGGCTTAAGATACGCGTAGTAACTTACGAAATTTTTCGTTTTGAAGTTTTTTCTTCCTTCGAGATTTTGCTCCGAGTAACATACAATAAGTGATTACAGTTTCCGTAAAATAAACAGTTTCCCGTAGAAATGAAACAGTTTCCCGCAAAATTAAACCAGTTTTCCCGAAAAGCGGAGCTGATGCGAGAATTGGAAAATAAGTGAATTAATGGTCACAAATGGAGTATTTCTCATTGGCTCCAGTTTGTCAGGAGGTCATGCAGATTCCGTTCAAAGATGTACTCGGAATTGCTTAAATCAAGGTTCTTCCTAAAAACAGATCCGTAAAAGTGAAAACAGATTCTCGCAAAATTAAAAAATATAAAAAACCTTCGGAAGCGAGACATAACGTATCCGTGTATAATAAAGAGAGGCCGTAAGGAGGTGCAGGATCAGCCACGTGCGCGGCGCTATATGTCAATAACACAAAATAATTTAGAGTAATTGCTTTATCAACCACGATAGTAACTCTATCGTGGAAAAACCCTAGAGAGACACCCTAAAAAAATTTTAGGAGCCGAAAAACTCTTTGGAGCGAAACGATACGTGTATTATAATAGAAAAAGCCTATAAAAGGTGCAGAAGCGGCCGTGTAAAACACGAAATGTCCCCGTGTACCTATATATAACAGAGAAAAAACCTAAACCTTGCTCAGAAAAACAAGATAAAAGTAAAAACAGATTCCCGTAAAAGTACAAACAGATTTCCCGCGATCAACGACAAAATAGGAGGTACCGTAACGATAGATATCGAATGAAAAAGGCGATCTCATCACGGTCCGGCGAATAAGTATCGCGAAAACAAGATTTTTATAAGACAAAAAAAACCAAACTTTTATTGCTTAAATTTAAATCCCCAACTATTTAATTTTGATTACGTAATCATCAATTTGTTCGTAACCCACTGCACGGTGTAATTTTAAACTTAATTTAAAATTTAATAAACCATCAAAATTTATAGTAATTTTAATTTATAAATTTCATAAACTGTACTTGGATAAACTTACTTCTAACCAACCAGACTGACAATTTTGAGAATCTTCCATGTGAAATTCGGTAAATGTAATATTTAAAACTTTTGTATTGTTAGTTTGAATGATCCAAACGCAGTTAATGCGACCACTATTAACGGTACTCGATGTCGAAGGATATTTTAGCACACCGGTAAATTCTCTCAAGTGTCCCCACAGGCTGAAATATTTTAAATTAGCTGTTTCGTTCCAAAATTGTTAATAAATCAAAACCTTGTCTTTCTTCTTCGCATTAGAGCCAGTGTATCCATTGGCACATATGCAATTATAAGATAAACCTGAAATTTCATTACAACTTGCACCATTTAAGCAAGGATTAGGTTGACATGAATCTTTACGGATATTGCAGTTGGTTCCTAAAATTTTTTGAGTAAAATGATTTCAAAACCAACTTTTAAATTAATTATTCACCAGTAAACCGTTGAGTGCAATGGCAAACGTAGGTTCCGCTTAATTGATTTGCTTCACAAGTTCCGTGGACACATGGATTAACTTCACAAGAATTTTGATTTTGCGATCGAGTGCATCCTGATGGGCCTATGCCTGTTCCAAAATATCCAGGTGGGCAACTACATTCTACATACGTTGAACTGATTCCTGTAAAAGTTCAATTTGTAATTTAAAGCTTTGTCCGAAATGTTTATCAATACTTGGATTTTCGCGGCATTGAGCAAATGGATTACATCCTCCGTTATTCTGACTGCATACGCCTTGAAATGAGCACGATGTTCCCTCGCCTACATATCCAACAGGACAGGGTCCACACACCCGAGATCCCTAAAATGCAAAACACGGTTGAAAGGTGACGATTGTTCGTTACAATACTTACGGGAGTGTTAATACAATGAACCATGGGATTTACACTGCACCCTCCATTAAATATTTCACATTCGTTAATGTCGGTGCAGTGTCCAATTCCGGAATAACCTACAAATTTAACAATCATTAATTTTAAACTGTCAAAATTTTTAACATGAAATATCTTTTACCTGCAGGACAACTTCCACAATAAAACGAACCGGGTACGTTAATACAACTTACGGGCGGATCAACAGAACATGCGGGTCTAGTTGTTAAAGCACATTCGTCTACATCCTTGAGACATGCAGGGTTTGTACCTTCCTTTGTCCAACCCTGGAAAAATTTCATTGGAAAATTGTTTTGTATTATTAACTCGCGGTTACTTGATCGCAAAGACAGGTGAAGCTGTGGCCTTGTGGAATACAAATTCCGTGACCACATAACTCTACAGCAGAACCGTTACTACAACTTGCAGTTTGCTGGATGCAATGAATGCCAAACCAACCGGAATTGCAAATGCACCTTGAACAAGAAAGATCTGTAAAACAAGAAATTATTTAATTATTCACAATTAACTCATATGTCCCTGGTTTATTAATGCATGTAGCACCATTTTGACATCCCAAATCCGTTCCTGCAAATCTAGAACATTCGTTAACATCCTGATCGCAATTTTCTCCTTCCCATGCGGTAGGACAATGGCACAAATAGCCATCGAACAAATCTTGACAAGTTCCACCATTTCGACAGGGATTTTCGCTACATTCATCTTTTCTTAGCAAAGCCATCAATCGATTTACTTTTCTTTCCAATGTGCGCATTCTTCTGTTTAATACCGAAGAGATATATTCATTGGATTGACCCTGTTAGAAAACTGTACTTTACAATGCAATATTTACAGTTTAGAAACTTACAGTGGAAACGTTCGTATTATGGTATCCACTTTCAAGATTGGATAGTCTCAATAAAATACCTCGATTTCCTTCTAGAGAACGTTTTAGGCGTTGGACTTGCACCACCGTGTCGTAATATTCGCTATTTATCTTGTTCAACGTATCTGTCGCATTTCTTGCCTATAATTTAATGTAACGAAAAATATAAAAAATAATTATAGTGTCTTTTATAAAATTTAATATTATATTTACTAATTTTAGCTATTTTTAAATTACTCTCGCTACCACACTAATGCCCGGTTTCACAAAGCTTTGTAAAAATTAATCAAAGATTAAAGTTTTGCAACAATACGACGAAAATTAATTTTAATTGTATTGGATATGTACAACAAAATAAAATTAGTTTTATGAAGCATCCCAAAATGCATTCGTATCCGTTGCAATTTAAAATCGGTTAATAAATAAAATTGTGCGGTTGACGGAAGAATGTTCCAATTATTTACCTAGAATCTATATCGAAACTACCATCACACGGATAATATGATAACATTTCTTTCTTCATGTACCATATCCGGTGGCCCGGACGTTGGTGGTTCAACCAAGCCAAGATGAATTTACCAGGAATATAATTCATGGTTTCGTTGTCTTCCCCATAGTCCACAGATCGATATTGGACTTTTGATCACACAGTTTATCTAAGGCGAGCAGGGTTTGAACGCGAACTTACCGCGTTGTAGTCAACCGTGTATGCTTCGCGCTATGCTGCTGGTCTATGATGATAATGATAACATTTAGATAATCTAATCAAGGTTTCGAATAGAATGTTTAGTGATCTATCTATCTTTTCGGATTCAAAATTTTGAAGTTGAGTTTTGGCCATTATTGCTTACCGCATGGCCATGGGTACAAGTGACATTAGTTTGGGTAGAACGAGATATATTTTTATATCAAGCTTGATAACGCTCTAACTGTTCAAGCATTAACCCATCGCTAAGTATAACTCCTTTACTGAAAATTTTAAACAAAAACGCAGTAAAAATTGGTACTAAAATATGACCTTGCGGGTCGAGGTAATAAACCTGAACTCAAAAGTACACTTTTTCTTATAAAAATGGGTATACCAAACGAAAGAGCATAAAAATAAAATCTCTTTAAGGTGAGGATCATTGTTGTTGGACTTGTAATAAGGCCACAATTTAATTTTGAAAATTGCAATTTTCCCATAAGAACTACATCTAAGTGTATTATTGTGTAATAAAATGCCAAATATGGAAAACATTTAACAGAGGGTACGTGTGCTGTGCCTGGGTTGACAGTGACTAGTGGTGGGAGATACCTGTCGCTCTCTGAGATGGGAGGGATGCTTTTAGTAAGTAAAGCGCGTGTCAAAACCGCTCGAGCCCCAGAGCAACCGGAGAATCGCGCAGGGTGCAGAGAGTAGTTTTGACAGCGCAACCACATCAGAAACGAATTCACACAAAAGTTACTTTTTTTCGAAAATTTGTTGTCCACAAATTCGTTGTAAAAACCGAGATTCTGGTAATTTAAATGTTGCCACAATTTATTTTAATTACTATGGGCGGGGTTTCAGTTCACAAGAGCCAATGATAAAATTGCATTCCAAAATTAATTTTTAAAGGCGTTTTTTTCAAAATTATCAAAATAATCCGCAAATTTTAATTTTTTTATGCACTAATTAGACTATCATCTTCTATAATCTAGTTCAAAAATGGTCAAAATCGGAGTTCGGTTTTATTACCCGTCCCCGACCTAGCAACGTGCTTAGTTAAAATTTATACAAGTTTACGCTGCTGAAATTTCATTTGCGATGTCATTTCACAAATCGAATATTACTGAAATAAAAATTTTAATTTTTCTGATTTTATTGTAAATCATGCATTTTGTAGGTTTTTTAAAAGTTAAATTGAAAAATTTAAGTTCAATTTCGGTTTCTCATAATAGATTTAGTAAAATTTTTTAATTGACATTTGCGTTAATTTTTTGACGTTTCTTTGTGTGAATCTTCCTTCGCCTCGCCTCAAAGCGCTCCTACAATTTTTTACTGCATTCTTGTTTCAAATGAACTATAGTTAAGTTTGAAGCATATATGCCCGGTTTCACCGACGTCAGTTAAATATTTATTCAAAGATTAAAACTATTCAAAGATTAAAACTATTCATTGAATAAAATTGACCAATTTCGTTTCACCAACACAAAATAAGTTTAATCTAAGAATAAATCGTCTAATAAACTAACTGGAGATTCATGACCAGTTAACTTATTTATTTGACGAATTCTAACCTCAAATTTAAAGTTTGTTGTAGTTATCATATTTTATTAAAATATCAATTTATTTCAGAAAAACACTTAAAACCCACTTTGATTAAAATAATTTTAATCGAATCGTGTAACACAACGCCAACACCACTACAAATGTTAGGTTATGTTTTTAGAATAATGTCAATTTACTACATATTTGTGAGCGGTTCACATTTATTCGATGAATAGTTATTTAACTGTAGAATGAGGTTGGTGAAACGTAAATAAATTTAACCTATGAATAAATTTTATTCAGTGAATAACTAAACTGAGATTAACTTGATGTCGGTGAAACCGGGCAATATAGAAAACATTAAAATTTTTAAAATCAAAAAGTTAAAAACTTATAATATTGATTTACATATATTTTACTTATAACAGAAAATGAATTTCTTACCAAACTTGCAGCGTCACTCAAGTCGCCATCATTTAATTTAATTTTCCACTTCCTTTTGTAACGAAGTGAATATCCTTATTTTCAGCCGAATTAAAAATTAAGTGTCCAGATGAAGATATTATGCGAGGCCTGAGATTAATATTTGTTAGCGTTAATTTTTATTTGATTTTCTTTTCTTACTGTGAGTCCAAATTCCATAACACGAAACATTTATAAGAAGACAAACAGAATAATTATTTTATCCAGTGCAGTCATTTTTAAAATCGATATCATAATTTGATGCACTCACAATTAGTATAACTTAAATTTATAAAAAGTTTGGAACTAAATTAAAAATCAAAAAAAAATTCGGAGTTTTGATAAAACTAAGGCGTTGAACTATCAAGTTACAAATAACAATTATTAATCTATAAATTTGTGTTGTTTTGTACTAAATTTTTTTTTTATAATTTAAAGAACAAATTTAAAAATAACTTATTTTGATTAATTTTAATCTTTTCGATCTAAATGCTATTTAAAAAAAAACTGTTCACAATTTTGAAATTTCCGTACAATTTTATCGAATATTTTTCTAATTTTTGCTATCAATTGCTTAGTCGTTGATTTGATTTCAAATTTTTTGATAAAGTAAATCTTGAGAGAAATTCCGAAAAGGCGTCAAAATTTTGAATTTCTAGAAAAATTTTAGTTGATCGATTAACTATTAAATGTAAAATTATATAATATAGTCGAGGCTGTAAAATTAATAATTTACATATTTGCTAGTACAATATAATCCAAGGCATCCCAAAAAGCATTCAACGTGCAGAGTCGTATTTAGATACATTGTTGAAGAAAAAATTATAAATTCAATATCATCTCACTGCATGACGCTGGTTTTAATCTTGACTACGATAAATGTAAAATTGATCTCATCAAACAAAGAAAAATATAACATAAACATAGTTATGTATAGATAGCAGCGCCAAAATTTGAAATTGGAGAAATTAGAAAGATTAATTAAAAAATTTAAAACAATTCTAAAAAATAATTTTGGAAAATTTTAAAAATGTAAAAAAAGACGAAACACCTCAACTATATTTTCTTTTCAATAGTTATGTATAATTCTTTGCCTAGAGTCGCGATTGACGCAATTAAGGTTCAAAAGTACACTTTTCCCATTGAAATAGCTTCACCAAGCGAAAGAGGACTTTAAGGTAAGGTAGAATTTGACAGGTCTTATATTAAGCCCACAATTCAATTTTGAAGTTTACAAATTGCCATAAGAAACATATGGAAGAGAAATTATTGCACCAAATTACAATTAATCTGGTGACGGGACTGTATTTCAAGTTACTTCTAACTTATAGTAAACTGGAGAGCCACAAAGAACCTTACCAGATGCTAACGCATATATCTCATAAATCAGGACAAACTGGAAATTTGGGCTAGAAGCAATAAAATAGCTGATTAGACATTCTCCCAGCTTTGAAAAATTTTTCTACCTACATAGATTCCTGACCTGTTGAACTGCAAACTTACAAATGTGAACTTAAAAATTCGGAAATATTAACGTAGCTGAAGTTGAACTTCTGTCACAAATTTAAAATGGAAAATCGTTTGGCTCACGAGGAAAAAAACGAAAAATGATTCTACCAAACTTTTCCTTTAAAAAGTGTTGAATTATTATTAACGCTGTCTGAGAGGTATTTCCTCTACATGGAAAATTTCTAATTATTATGGTTCAAAAAGGGTAAAACAATATTGAGTCATTTATCGACCCATCAGCTGCTTTCTCTATTTTATAAGGTGCTTACAAAGATATTTACAAAGTCTTCCAAATAAACTGGATTTATCAACCACCAGAACAGGCTGGATTTAGATCGGGTTACAGTACGACGGAACATTTACAAACCGTTAGAACACTCATTGAGAAATGTTGGGAGTATAACATAACTTGAATATGGCCTTCGTTGACTATGAGAAAGCATTTGACTCGATCGAAATGGACGCTATATTGGCAGCGATGGACAACGCAAGAATTGATTCAAGATACTCGACAGTTATAAAAAATATATACCAACATGCCACACTAACGGTTAAAATTGACAATAGCCTTGCAACAAATAAAATAAAAGTCGAACGAGGATGAGACAAGGTGACAATCTCTCCCAAGCTATTCACTTTAACAATGGAAGATATTTTTAAATCACTGCAATGGGACGAGATTGGGGTAAACGTGGATGGAGTCAGATTGAATCATTTGCGTTTCGCAGACGACGTTGTTCTCTTTAGTACAGAAATGGCAGAAATTCAAAAAATGCTTATCGAATTGAGCTCTCAATCTTTGAAGGTCGGTTTAAAAATTAACACCCAAAAGACAAAGATCATGACTAGCGATGATACCACAAACATACGCATAGACGGGAAATTAATAGAGAAAGTTGAAGATACGTGTACCTGGGTCATACTATCAGGCTGGGAAAACAAAACCAGACTACCGAGATAATACGTAGAACTCGTTTAGCATGGGCGGCGTTCGGTAAATTGGCCCACATTTTAAAGGCAGATATTCCAAATTGCCTAAAACGGAGGTTTTCGATAAGTGCGTGTTACCAGTCATGACCTACGGATTGGAATCTACAACTATTACAATCAAAAGCGCAAATAAGTTAAGAACCACTCAACGCGCTATGGAACGTCTGATGTTGGGCAATCCGGCTGCGGGACAGAATAGATGAAATGTTGACATTAAATCCAAACTATCCAAGGGAAAGTATAAATCACTAAATGGAAAGGGATGGCGGACTAAAGTAGAGACATTTGCGCTTGGCACGTTGCCAGACAAAAGTCAGAAATGCAAATGCTTAGATGAGTCCTTCAATGGTAGAATTAACACCAAACAGACTAAAGATCATGCAGCGATGTACCACCAATACGCTGACGACGATTAGTTGTGAGTACAGACTGGGCAAATCAGTGGGAACAAAATCGAGCCCAGATCGTGAATCGTTTAAGAATTGAAGGAGGCTATCGAGTAAAAATTGAGAAAGAAAATTGTAAAGAGATATTCCAAATGCCTAAAACGGACGCGACTATGCGGTTACAGTTGCTGGGTTGGAAACCCAATATTACAATCAAAATGCAAATAAGTTATCAAATCAAGTATGACCTGATTGGATCCGCTGACATAATGGAAATGTTACCTAGAACCCAACTAGAGTTAAGAGTAGGAGCAATTGAAGTGTGCCAACAATTCAAGAAGATAAGGATGCTGTCAGTAGACCAAGTACCAAAGCATGCGATCGTACAAGACGCTATCCGACGATATATTAGCCAAAGTTGCTAAATCCACCCAAGTGAAAAAAAAAGAGGACCCGCTGGACCAATAAATGCCTTGGAATCATGATACATGAAATTGATTGCCTAGAATAGTCTGAAAGACACGGTAAAACCAATATTGACAATAGTGAGCAACTGGAAATCTCTTGCATGAATGTTTCTTTTACATACATATAGAGATGCTTATTTCATTATATTAGAATAGATTGTAACCACATATTAAAAAAAACCTATATAGCAACGAGCCTAATAGTACAACATGATGATCTCAACAGTCGATCATGAATCTTGGTAAAAATCCATATTACCAGACGCTCAGATACTTAAAAGTCTCTTCAATAAGATTATTACTTTTGTAATACAAATATATAAGATGTTGATTAATTGTATCCGAATTAAGTAGGATATTTAGAGTTCTGCGTCAGGACATTAAAAGTTATCCAATCGTTAACTTTCAAATGTTATATATCTTTTAAAATTTTTAGACATAAATGGATGTGCTCAGCATGACTTTATCATACTAATCAGCTCTAAGTGTAAATATAAAGATACAAAATACCAACTTTAGTTTTAAAATTCTCATTAGTTTTGAAATATTAAATAAAGGCTAATATTACATAATAAAATTTGAAATAATAAAAAACAATAGTTTTTATAAACAAATTTTAACTAAAATTTAATCAGTTCTAAACATTGATTACAATATGCGAAAACCGAAATTTAGTTTAGAAATTCGTATTACTTTTCGAAATATTAATTAAAAACTAATATTAAATAATAAGATTTAAAAAAATAGTTTATGTGACCCAATTTTAACCAAAATTTAAATAACTTTAACTTCAGCTATAAAGATAGGAAATATGAAATTTGGTTTTGAAAATTCTGTTAGTTTTTAAAATTTTAAATAAAGACTAATAATAAATAATAAAACTTAACAAAATTAAAAAAAACAATAGTTTTCATAAACCAATTTTAACTAAAATTTAATCAGTTATAAATCTCGACATAAGTATGCTAAATCCTAAATTTCGTTTTGAAATTCTTATTAGTTTTTGAAATATTAATTAAAAAGTAATATTAAATAATAAATTTAAAAAATAAAAAAATAGTTCCCGTGAACAATTTTACCAAAATCTAATCAGCTCTAAGTCTCAATATAAGGATACAAAATCCAAAATTTTGTTTGAAAATTCCTATTAGTTTTGTGTAGGTCGCACACAAAATTTGACCACACACATACACACACACATACACAACACACACACACACACACACACAACATTTTTGAAATGGTTTATTTTACTCAGGGACCTCAAAAGTGTAAATCCATCAAAATCTCAAATTTTTTTCTGCACGAAAACAATACTTTCTCATATTACATATGATAAAGTAATATTTTCCATTAACCAATGTGATTCAAAATCTAATCAGCTCTAAGTCTAAATATAAAGATACAAAATACCAATTTTAGTTTTGAAATTCTCATTAGTTTTGAAATATTTAATAAAACTAATAATAAATAAAAGATTTAAAAAATTCCTTCCATGAACCAATTTTATCCAAAATTTAATCAGCTCTAATTCCTGCCATAAACATAACAAATTTCAACTTTAGTTTTGAAAATCCTTTTAGCTTTTAAAATATTAAATAAAGGCTAATATTAAATAATAAAATTTAAAATAATAAAAACAATTGTTTTTATAAACAAATTTTAACTAAAATTTAATGAGTTCTAAATATCGATTAAAATATGCGAAAACCTAAATTTAGTTTAGAAATTCGTATTACTTTTCGAAATATTAATTAAAACTAATATTAAATAATAAAACTTAAAAAATAAAAAACAATAGTTTTCATAAAACAATTTTAACTAAAATTTAATCAGTTCTAAATCTCGACATAAGTATGCTAAATCCTAAATTTCGTTTTAAAATTCGTATTAGTTTTGAAATATTAATTAAAACTAATATTAAATAATAAAATTTAAAAATAAAAAAATAGTTCCGTGAATCAATTTTAGCCAAAATCTAATCAGCTCTAAGTCTCAACATAAGGATACAAAATCCAAAATTTTGTTTGAAAATTCCTATTAGTTTTTGCTGTAGGTCGCACACAAAATTTGACCACACACACACACTACACACATCACACACACATACACACACACATACACACACACACACAGACATTTTTGAAATGGTCTTATTTTACTCAGGGTACCTCAAAAGTGTAAATCCATCAAAATCTCAAATTTTTTCTGCACGAAAACAATACTTTCTCATATTACATATGATAAAGTAATAATTTTAATTTTCGATAGGCGAGGTTACAGTTTCAAAAACACCAATGAGAAAATTGCATTCCAAATTAATCTTTCAAGCCATATTTTTCCAAAATTTGTGGACCGACCGCAAGTTTTGTTTATTGTGCGCCTATGGCATTGTTTTTCAAAAATTGCGAATCTGCACATAGGTATCTCGATTGAGACACCTCGAAAAAAATTACCCGCTAATTTTGCCACACAAGGTCGAGTTTTGCGTGACGTTTGACAGGTGCGGTTTGAACTTTGCAGTGGAGTTAAAGAAGTTATCGAAAACCTTTTATTTTTTGCATTATTTTCTCATTTGACGCGATGGATAGTTTTGCAAAAACGGGTTGCATCTGTTCGATCAAATTTAGAGACATCTCATAATGTTTTGGTGGAAATGTTAGCAATTCAAATTAATCGTCGTGTGGAATTTTTACATGATTACCTTCTCAAATTTCGACTCGTCGCTATTTAAATAAGTTATTTAACACTTCAAAAAGTCCAATTTCCGCACCCTGCGCCCTACTCCGGGCGCTACAAGTGGTTTTGAGATGCGCATTACTTACTAAAAACATCCCCCAAGAGCGGTCCAACTCGAAAAAATTTGGATGTTAACCCGACGGATTTCAGGGAGCGACTGGCATCTCCCCACCGTTTGCCAATGTCGACCCACCTACAGTATCCGCACCGTTAATACAATGCATAAAATTATTGCGTAATATTGCTCAGTAATACATTTACATGATTGTATTTCTTATGGGAAAATTGTAATTTTTAAAATTAAATTCTGGCCTTATTACAAATCCGACAACATTCATTCTAACCTTGAAGAGCTAGTATATTACTGTTCTTTCGTTTGGTAAGGCCATTTCTATATGAAAACGAATATTTTCGATTCCAAGAATATTAACTCTCACCGATCACAATATATGATTGAGCTTGTATGTCAAATGATAAATGTTTGGGTGCAGTGTGTGCATTACCCAGTGCCTTTAACTTTGCAAAAACAACTTGTATCAAAATTTATTGAACCAAGAACAAATGAATAACTCCAATCTACGACAGCTGTGCTGTATAAAAGATGCTTGTATCTACTATAAAAAAATGAAATCCTCTGCTGATTAGAGTCAGCATTGTAGATTTAGTCGTTAGACCTAAGCAGTAGCGTTTCGCCTAGTTGTCGTTAAGTTTGAATTTATCGTTGTTTAATAAGTCTTATTTGTGTCTGCTTATTTTATATGCTTCAAACAATTTTTGCTTGTATTTTGTCTTGGCTTTGCAGAAGCTTGGTTTTTTGTCAGTACACATGTTGGGTTTGTTGAATGTCAGGTGTTTGCACATTTGAGAGTTGTGATGAAATTTGATATGTTTATTTATGGGTATTTCAAGTTGTCTTCCGGTTTCTCCTATATAGAGGATGTCCCGCGATCATAGAGAACCTCTGAGGTGGTGATAAAAGACACTTTTCTAAGATACCAATAAAAAACAATACTGTTATCATGGTTCAGCTCGAAAGAGGAAAAATTATTTATTTCCATATCAAAGTAATTACTTTTTCTCGATCTCGAGTAATCTACTTTTCTCCAATCGAGGAAGTCTCGATTGGATCGGGTAGAAAACAGAAAGCTCGTCCTGAAACTTCACTTGAAACATTCGATCGAGGAGGTAAGATTTTAGAATTGAATAGTATGTGTGTGATAGTTTTTGTCTTATTTTATAAAGCAATCCCAGATGCCATACTTTATCAAATGCCTGTGTAATGTCAAAGAAGGCAATAGTACAAAATCTTTTTTCCTCGAGGTTTTGATTTATGTTATTTACGACTCGGTGCACCTGCTTGATGGTGGCATGCTGTTTCCTGAAGCCAAACTGGTGTCTTGGGATTACTTTTTCTCTCTGCAAATACGGGTATAATCTTTGCAGTAGCAATTTCTCAAATATTTTAGAAAGAAGTAGTAGCAAGCTAATGGGATGATAAGATTTTGTCTTTTCAGGTGGTTTCCCTGCTTTATGGATAAGGATTATCTGAGCTACCTTCCACTGCAAAGGCACCATTTTCAGTGGGAGTGCTGCGTTAAAGAGATATGCTATTATTTGTACTCCTCTTTCTGGAAGCTGCTGCAGGATTTTGCCAGTGATGAGGTCATATCCTGGTGTTTTTTTGGGGTTAGTCTTCTGTATAATGAAAATTACCTCTTTGATTTTGAAGGGTTTTATAGGAAAATCTAGTTAGAATGGCGTTTTTAATAGTTGGGTAATTTTTCCTTCCATTTCGAGGTCTTCCGTAGGGAATGGTTGAAACACATCCGCTAGGTGCTCAGCAAAAGTATCAGCTGTTTCGTAATTATTTCTAGCTCAACTTCCATTTGGTTTTCGTAGTGGGGGAACTGGTACAGCTGTTCTTTTTAATTTTTTTGTTGCCTTCCATAACGAGTAGTCTGTGGCCTCCGCAGGTGTAAGACTTGTCAGATACTCCTGTATTGCTTGATTTTTGCTTTGTTTTAACAAATTTTTCAACACCCTTGAGACCCGATTGAGTCTATTATTATCCCCAAGAAATCTAGTATTCTGCCAAGTTTCTCTAAGCCTTCTCTTTTCCGCAATTGCCTATTTGCTAGCTATGAAGGATGTGTCATAGTTATCGAAGCTTCTCAATACCGGGGTCGAATTCCATGCAGCACCTTGAATTGTGTGGTTTATATGCTCCAATGCTCCCATTAGATCATGCTCAGTTTTTTAGTGGTATATTGATATTGATGTTGTCATGGACCAGCAATTTAAAATTTTCCCAAACTGTTTGTCTGTTATACAGATGCGGTGTGCTTAGTTTTTAAAGTACTTTCGATTGCAGTGTAATTAATATTGGTGAGTGGTCAGATGATAATTCCAAGCTGGACTGAGCATCAAGATAGTTGTTTACCTTTAGTAACACAAAAGTCGATGACGTCAGGTAATTTGTTTCTGTCGGTGGGCCAATATTTCATAGATATAATTATGATGTATAAGTATTGTATTATATTATGTTTATTTTATTATTATTTTTATTTGGCTTTATTTAGAAATGTGCATTTATTTCATATCATGTTTATTATTTAATCAAAATAACAATATTTTTGATATTGATATAAAAAAATGTCTTGAAGACTAAAGCTGCTCAAAGTAGTTTCTCAGTAACTAAATTATTATCAGTCTGTGTTACAATTTTGTTTCTTTTATTTGTGATAACTTAACAGAGACAATTTCTAATTTTAAGATGAATTTCGTTATATTTTATTTAATTTAGGTGAAATAATAAGTTCCAAAGCATTACCAAATTATTTGTGGTTGATTTTTATGTCTAAGAATTATAATCATATACAGGTTATTTCAGAAATTTATGATTAATTTGTTTAATATATTTTTGTCATTTCAAATTTACAATTTTAGTGATACAATAACTGAGCTAGGCTAGTGCAAAGTGGTAAAAAGTGCAAAGCTATTAACCCATATTATAGGTACCAATTTTACTTTTGACGTAAAAACCATAGCAATATATAGAACGTTTGTTTAATCGGTTGTTTATTTTACAAAAAATTATAATAATATATCATATTATGTTATTTTAAATAAACGCAGCTTATCTTGCACAGGAACGTAAACAATTGAAGATCAAAGTGAACTTCAAACAAAATTAAACAAAATTATGCGCTGTGTGGACAAGATTAACATAATATAAATATTCAAGTACTTTATTGTTACAAAACTTTTCAACTAATTTTTACTATTTCACAGTAGGAATTAATGGATAACTTTAACCATCCCGCAAGGGAATCCAATATTTTTAACAAGGCGAATATATTTTCCAAAATTTTTTTTGTGTAACCAATTTGTAAGAATTGTAAATTATGTGCATAATTAAATTTACTTTTCAGATGGTTTCGAAAAATATGTTCAGAAAGTGTAAAGCATAATTTCCATGTTACCGATCTCTACGAATGCCTATCTGCTGACAAATCAAGTGTATTAACTAATTCGTTAGAAAGTAATTGGAATTATGAAGTTATTCGAGCCCAAATCAAAAACAAAACTCCAAGTTTACGACGAGCTATTAGAAAAACCTTCTTCTGTCGTTATGCATGTTATGCAATATTGTTTTTCTTTCAATCAGGAATACTGCTGTAAGTACATTCTAAACTAAAAATATATGTAGATAATAAAATTCAAAACATTTAGACCGTTGCAACCAGTTCTTTTATCACAACTTTTGCATCAATTTTCTTCAAAACCAAATGAAAATGAAGTTCAACATCGTGTGGAAATGATGTATATCTATGGTGTATCAATTATTTTGGTTAATGGTATATCGATATTCTTGAGTAATCACTTACTGTATGTTTTCAGTCGCATTGGTATGCAAATTAGGATAGCATGCTCAGCACTTATTTATAGAAAGGTAACGTAGTTGTGTACTTTTCGGTTTCAACTTAAAGTTTTTCTTAGATTTTAAGGTTAAGTAAGAAATCTTTAAATACATCTTCAGCAGGCCAGGTTATAAATTTGCTTTCCAATGACGTCAATAGGTTTGATATATTGGCTACAGTATTTAACTATGTATGGATTTCCCCATTGGTGTTAATGATATCAGCAGCTTTCGTATGGTACGAAATGCAAATTCCTGGAATTGTGGGACTCGCCATATTTATACTGAGCATTCCATTTCAAGGTATGTATAAAAGCGTTCTTTTTCACAGTTTGATATTAGATCATATTATGTTATGAATGTATTTAAAGAAAATTTCCGTTTTATTGGTTTTCTTTTTAATTCTTAACGTAAAATACAAAGCGCGATACAAATAGTTTACTTAAGCCATGTATTTACTAGGCAACAATTGACGCGCAACATGACGCGCAACATGTTGCTCAACATGATGCGTAACGATGCGGCACATTTGTTTAACAATGTTGTCTGACCACACAACAATGACTACATTGATAAAAAAAATGTGCCGCAACGTTGCGTATCATGTTGAGCAACATGTTGCGCATCAATTGTTGCCTGGTGAATACATGGCTTTAGAGGTACTACGATGTGTACCCACGATCTTTTAATCCAAATTTTAAAATTTGAACTATTAGTTCAACATCACCTCTACTCAGCGATTGGACACGTTAGCAAGTAACGTGAGTGTAGAAACGGTCAATAACATGGTGTTTAAGTGCGTAAACTGGTAATGCCGAATACTTGGTTCGACTCCGGGCGAAATAAGAACTTTACTCTGACCGTCTCTTTGGAAGCCAATTATATTCAACAATTTAAAATTGGTCTTATATATTTTACTTTGTCGACAAAGATTGATTGTGGCTTAGGATCGATCAAATCTAATTTCTGTATTTCCTCTTGCTTCCCGTTGCCCTCTGCTTTGTAATTGAAATCTATTACTATTTATTGGATGAGAAAATATGACAAGTACTCGTTCCTTCAGTGATGACTTTTGTACTGCTTTAAATTTCAATGAAAAGTTAGATACTTGAAAATTGTGCTCGCTACCGCATTCTGCACCAATGAAAACTTTTGTAATCCTTATTTTCCCCATCGCGATCTTATAAGTAAGGAAATGGCTTGAAGGTTGCCACCCCATAGCTTTTTTGATCATAACTCGTCATAAAATCAATGTACATATTTTTGATATACAGGGTGTCCCTGTGACCGTTGAGAATCTTTGAGGTGGTGATAAAGGACACTTTTCTAAGACAAATTTTCAAATAAAATTTTTATTCAAGTCGAAATCCTTGGGAGTACTCCTCTTTAACGCAATTTTTAGAATTTCTGCCTTCAACGACCATATCACCGTAACTATTGATTTTATAGTATTAATAGATTATCAATTTTTAAAGGTTATTTTAATTATCTAAAAATAGTTTGTAACCTCCTATTGTCTAGGATGAATGAATTTTGAGTTATGAATTACATTAGGAGAAGAAATGTCAAAAAAATTCCAAGTTTTATTTTTTGGTTTTGTTGCAAACGCTGTATCTTTTAAACTAAACTGCTTACAAAAAAACTAACGGCTCAATTCGGATAGAAAATTTAACGGGCTATACCTTTAGCTTACTAAAAATTTTGGAAAACTAATTTATTTCACAGAAAATCCCAAAATAATGAATAAAGTCAGTACAAAAAATATAATACTCATACAGGGTGTCTCCGTGTATATGTTAAAACTTTGAGGTTGTGACAGAAGACATTCTTCTACGATGTAATTTTAAATAAAATATTTGTCCTAGTTCGAAGCCTTGGAAGGTATCCCTTTTTAAAGCTATTTTTTGACCTTATTTTAGGTCTTTTGAAAAATGGGTTGATTTTCCAAAAAATATTGCTAGACTAAAATTATAGCCCATAAAATTTTCTTTCCAAATTAGGCTATTAGTTTTTAGTAAATAGTTTCGTTTAAAAGATAAAAGATTCGTAAGAAAAACGAAAAAGTCGCTACATAAATATTCATTTCAGGATTAGTAGGGCACATCATGGCAAAGTTGCGGCTGAAGGTTGCAGAAAAAACCGACGAAAGAGTTAAAAAACTGTCAGAAATATTTTCTGGAATTCGACTTATTAAGATGTACGCATGGGAAGATCCATTTAAAGGTGTGATTGACGCAATTCGTATTCAAGAAATGAAAACATTGAAAGCATCGCTATTTATAAAAGGTGTTATTCTTGTTTCTTGGAATTATATGGCAAGATTGATAATATTCATAACAGTAACTACTTATTACTTCATGGAATCCGATATAACTGCAGCTCAAGTGTTTTCAATTTCGCTGATATTCTATATATTGCAAGAACTAGTTTTATTGTGTTTACCACTTTCCATAAATGAAATAGCGGAGACTTTAGTTTCAATTAAAAGATTACAAGAGTTTCTATTATTGGAAGATAAGAAATTGCAACCAACAAGGGGTAATTCGGGAGAAATCGCTTTGAAAAACATTCAAATTTCGTTGAATCCGGAATTTCCACTATTGAAAGATATTTCAATTAATGTTAAACCGGGAACTTTATGCGCGTTAGTGGGTCCCGTAGGTGCGGGAAAGTCAATTCTTTTACAACTCTTACTTGGAGAATTATCTCATAACAGCGGTACTGTAGCAATAGGAGGAAAAATGGCTTATGCGTCTCAGAAATCTTGGATTTTTGCATCAACGATAAAACACAACATTTTATTTGGTCAGACTTACAACAAAAATCATTACCAAAATATAGTTAAAGTTTGTTCGTTAACAAGAGATTTTGAACTTTTCCCACGAGGTGATGAGACTTTGGTGGGTGAAAAAGGAGTTACTTTGAGTGGTGGTCAAAAAGCACGAATAAATTTGGCACGAGCTGTTTCTCGAGAAGCCGACATTTATCTATTAGATGATCCATTATCTGCAGTAGATGCGCATGTTGGTAAAGAATTATTTGAAAATTGCATCATGGGTCATCTGAAGGGAAAAACTAGAGTGTTAGTAACTCATCAGTTACAATATTTGAAATATGTTGATCATATTGTTGTTCTTAATAACGTAAGTTACTTCAAACACATATTAGTTTAATTAATTATTTATAAAATAATTGTTTAGGGCAATATAGAAGCGCAGGGTACTTTTGAAGAACTTACTAAAGTAAACATCGATTTTACAAAATTATTAACAACGTCTGAATCGAAACCAAAAGTGGCACAACACAACGAAATGGAAGCCTTGAAAACTGACAAGGACGACACAAATTTAGATGATTTGGTAATTATAACCGGTGTGCACTAAGAACTTTTATTTATAATTTTTACAATTCAGAATCCTGAAACAGAAGGAACAGGTGTTGCTGATAAAGAAATTCCATTAGATACTGAAAGGAATAACTCCATATTTAAGGAATACATTAAGAATTGTAAAAGCAAATGTGCTTTGTTCACAATGGCAGCGTTAGTTATTGTATCGCAGGTATTTGGAAACTTCGCTGATCTTTGGCTTACAATCTGGTAATTTTATTTTTATCTCTCTTAATTTGGTGCTCGTAATGCAGCACCTCCAAGCGCAGCTGCACTTGGTACTAGAAGTATTATGAGCATTTGAATCATATTTTTCTTGTTAATGTTGTTGAGATGTATAATCACTTTACAGAACTGCTTTGCTTAGAACGTTAAAGCCTGTTTCAACTCGGCAACAGAAGCTTTGCAGGAAAAACCCTCTAAATCTGTTGCGCGAAATAGTTTTTCTTTTAAAAACTTTAATTTTAAAAAATATGAAAAAGGCATTGTTTTTTAAAATTGTTATTATATCTAAAAATTTAAAAAAAAACAATTTTTGAAGAATAGCAGATGCTTTTCTAAATAACTTCAAAAATAGTACTTCTAAGCTTCATCGAGATATTTTTGGGGTGTCCTAAATGTCTGCGAAAAATAAAAATAATCAGTGGCTCTTATTTTTTTGCACTTCTAAATGACCTAATGCTTATTTTTCTGATTGTGAAAATTATCTTTACATGTAAATGAAAATGATTCTTAATTTATATTAACTTGATGCTATAAAACAACATAGATAATATTGTTATATTATTCTTAATGGAGAATCTGCACTTTCTATTAATATTTCCATTAGCTGTTTAATGCTAAATAATATTTTTCAGAATTAATGTTGTGGAAATGCAGAATTGCAGTTAGTAACCCCTATTGTTTGACTTAAATGGAAGGTTATATATTTCTATTTCCTGTATTACAAGAAAACAACTCCTCCCATCTAAATTTGGAAAATTGTTACGGTATAAAATAGTCGGTATAAAAATTGGCAGTTACTCGCCGTGAGGTTGGGGCCAGACGAAAAATATTTTGAATGCGTATACGCCGGAACGGGGTCAAAATCGCAAATGTTATCGATATGGGTACAATGGGTGCCATTACTAAAGTCAAAAGTGGTGTTTATGAAAAACCAAGACTTAGCCGAACCTTGCTCCAACCAACGTGAATAATAAACTTACTGTTTCAAGGATCTCATCCAACTGAGTTTTACATTTGGACCTGTAACTAACATTATAAAAACACAGTTGTATAACGAAATGTATAATAACTTAGAAAATACAATACATAAGTGACTTGTTGACACTCTCATGATGGTTTTAAATCTATCAAAATAATGTTGAAAATAGCTCTACAATAAATATGACTAAAGATCCTTAATTTTAAAATTGAATTTGCTAAGATTAATTTTTAACTGATTAATAAAAGTTTTGACATTTGTCAATGATTAGTTACTATAAAAAACAATCCAAATAATGGTAATAGACAACAATTATTGCAGCAAAAGGCTTGACAAAAATCTTCAGCGCTACGAGTGGTAGCAAAATAAAACTTGTTGATAATTTTCACACATTTGCATAAATAATGTTTAGTCCAGTCATTATATACATTTGAAAACGCAAATGAACCGAGAAAGCTGATTTTTGGATATTGTGTAGAGGAAGCTTAGAAAAGCTTAACTTGAAATTGTCGACCAAGATTTCCTATGAGCTTTCTCCGCCATCTTGAAAAGAAGTGTAAATTTTGTTTTCTTGCGATAACTCGGCTCTCCGCCATGATACAAAAATTTCGATTATATACTTTTTTGTTGCCCTTTTTACGCTTTACAAATTAGGTCATATAATTTTTTCACCTATCGTTGATCGTTGTAGAGATATCGAACGAGAAAGTAAAAATTAACAGATTGAAACTTGTTTTTTGCAGTTTTCTTCTTTCTTATGATACATATCGAAAAAATTTCAGTAATCAAACTTACAGACCATGCTAATATCTGCAATGTAGTCTTTTTGTTTTTCTTTTTAGACAAAAATTACGACTTTTAGCGCCCTGTAAAGTTGGCAAATCCGCGTAAAATTTCGATTTCATAGCTAACGCAGTTTTATAGTTCAGTCATTATAAGGGTCTACCAATCAGGGGTTTGTTTTAAATTTGGTTGAAATAGGTCAAGTAGGCAGTTCTGTTATTCAGTTTTTTATCATATGTATAATAAAAGGTCAACATTTAATATAATGCCTTTGATTTCGCTCGAAAATCGTGTTAAGATAATTCAAATCCATTATGAAAATGGTCGATCCGTGAAGACTACATTTCGCAAAATTCGCGATATTTTTATTTGTAACGATCGTCCATCTGAGACTACAATTGCGAATTTAGTGCGAAAATTTGAGTCCACCGGTTCAGTAGTAAACGTAAGCACAAAAATATGTGCTCGTCCATGTCGTTCAATCGAAAATATTGCTGCAGTACGTGAAAGTGTCACAGAGGACCCAAATTTATCGGTTTCACGACGTTCTCAACAATTAGGCCTGTCCACAATGACCACATGGCGAATTTTACGGAAGGATTTAGCTCTAAAGCCTTATAAGATACAACTGGTACAAGAATTAAAGCCAGCAGATCATTCTCAACGTCTTAGATTTGCTGATTGGATCATTGAACGTGGTGCTTGTTTTTCAGAAAAAATCATCTTTTCGGACGAAGCACATTTTCACTTAAACGGGTATGTTAACAAGCAAAATTGTCGAATTTGGGCTTCTGAAAATCCAAAAGCAGTTGTTGAACAACCACTACATCCATCTCGTGTCACTGTATGGTGTGGTTTATGGGTAGGGGCATCATTGGTCCCTATTTTTCGAAAATGAGGCTGGTGCTTTCGTTACTGTCAATGGAGTTCGCTATAGGGATATGGTAACCAATTTTTATGGCCTATTTTGGATGATATGGGTGTGGAAGACTTGTGGTTTCAACAGGATGGAGCTACGTGCCATACAGCGCGAGAAACAATCCAACTATTGAAAACTAAATTTAACGGGCGTTTAATTTCGCGAAAAGGTGACGTCAACTGGCCAGCAAGATCCTGTGATTTAACGCCATTGGACTTCTTTTGTGGGGCTATGTGAAAGATAATGTTTACGCGAATAATCCACAAACAATTTCAGAACTAAAACAAATATCGAAGCCGTCATCCGAGAAATAAGTTCGCAATTATGCAAAATGTATTCGAAAATTTTGTTAAAAGAATCGACGTCTGCAAACGTAGTCGTGGAGGACATTTACCGGATATTGTTTTCCATTCATAAATGTTCAAGCCCCTACAACATATTTCAGTAGAGAATTAGAAAATTTTCATACAAAATATGTGTTTCTTTTAAAATTTAAAACAAACCCCTGATTGGTAGACCCTTTATTATACATGGTGAATGAGACCATCCGTATTAGTCATTTTTTCCAAAAACGGTTAGTTGTATAGAGTTGCGTCAAAAAAATTTATCACAAAAACCGTAGTAAAGAATCGAATGGCTATATTATTATTTCACGGAAAAGTCGGAATCCTAAGTAGATGGCTCCAGAATGTCCAGAACTTCAGAATTTTAAATGGCACTATACATATACATATCAAATGTGGTATCGTTGAAAAGATCTTTAAAAAATAAACAACTTTTGTAGGAAATTTTTTATTGTAAATGTTTATTATTACTTGTTGAAAATATATGTTAATAAAATATTTTAAAAGTTTCAAGTATAATGAAATTTGAAATAATGTATTATTTTTTAATACAATTCTAATGAATTTATTTATTTATTTTTGGTTCTTAGATTTGTTGATGGATTTTTAAAAGACATGAGAAACCTATTATTTCATAGGTCCAAAACCAATGGACGTTGAAAAAGGTAATCTTGTTTTTGAAATATAAAACATTTCTTTTTGAATAATTTTTGTTTACTTAGTGACATTCAATTTACATTCAATCTAGTATGTCAGTATAGGTTTGTCAAAACACATGTCAATTAATTTTATTGTAAAATTTTCCAATATAGTTTTGATTTTAATTTTAATGGATTTTAATCCATTTAGTTCATTTAGGGATAGTTTAGCTGATGATATCTTGAAAAGACGAAACCACTTTTACGCAAAGGAGGTCCTAAACTTTAATGTGAGTTGGAAAATTTTTAAATTTCATTAGAATTGTATTAAAAAAATAATACATTATTTCAAATTTCATTATACTTGAAACTTTTAAAATATTTTATTAACAGAAATTTTTTAGTACTGTCACCCTTTTCGAGTAATATTCGATTGAAGTTACTAAATTTGATTCATTAAAAGTCAGTATTTAAATTCTAGCTACTTTAGACAATGTCAATAATTTCCTCTATGCGAAGTCTGCTCATTTATACTTACAGGACATGCGAACTCTGCTTGAAAAAATACCTAACAAAGACTACGTTAGATTCACAAGATGTGGCTATTTTGTGACTCGTGGAACGGAAAAATATTGGTGTGGTATTATGTCAGGCATGACGATAGAGCAAACTCTTATGCGATCTATGAAGACAACAGGAGAACTAACTCAGGGACGTGGAATTACTGACAGCATAATAGTATCGTGGACTTAAGGCATGGTTCAGCTTCAAAATATTTGCAAACAAATTGAACATTTTTTTTTGGAGTACCATGCTCAACATCCAAGCAGCACATCGACATGAGACTCTCGCAAATTTTTCAACATGTGTTTCGAACTTATCACCAGGTGCAAACGTGGCTCGGGGTTTACACAGATCCTCAGGAATGGGGTTGGCGACGAACAAAACATGGACTTGAACCGGGTTCCAGCACATCTGAGCCAGCGCCACCTGAGCTTTTAAAGCTCATATCGTACAAGTGCAAAGGAAAATTCAAAGCTGCCTGTGGGTTCCGAAAAGCAGGGATTGCTTGTTCCATTATTTGCATAAATTGCAGTGTGCAAACATGCAACAACGTTGCCAAAGTCGATTTACTGCTCAATGAGGATGATGAGAATGATTCGACTATTGAAGAATTATCTGTTGTAGTTGAAAAATCTCCACAATTCTATGAGTACTCTGAACACAAAGACTGTGAAGCAGGACCATTGAAACGAAGAAAATACAAATATTAAAAACCAACCTCTACAACACATTCATCCACAACACAAAAATATATATTTTATAATAAATTTCATACGTGTGATTCCTAATTTTGCTGTTTTATTTATTTATATTTTAATAATTTTTTCAAAAACCGCAAATCCGTTGCAACATAATCTATAAAACTGCGTTAGCTATGAAATCGAAATTTTACGCGGATTTGCCAACTTTACAGGGCGCTAAAAGTCGTAATTTTTGTCTAAAAGGAAAAACAAAAAGACTGCATTACAGATATTAGCATGATCTATAAGTTTGATAACTGACATTTTTTTGATATGTATCATAATAAAGAAGGAAACAGCAAAAAACAAGTTTCAATCTCTTAATTTTTACTTTATCGTTCGATATCTCTACAAAGATCAACGATAGGTAAAAAAATTATATGACCTAATTTGTAAATCGTAAAAGGGCAACAAAAAAGTATATAATCGCAATTTCTGTATCATGATGGATAGCTGAGTTATCGTAAGAAAACAAAATTTACACCTCTTTTTAAGATGGCGGAGGAAGCTCATAGGAAATCTTGGTCGACAATTTCAAGTTAAGCTTTTCTAAGTTCCCCCTACACAATATCCAAAAATTAGCCTTCTCGGTTCATTTGCATTTATATGCCGTTTTTTCGTATATAATGACTGGACTAGTTGGCACTTAACAACATGAGAGATGGTCCAACTCAGTCGGTAGAAGCCGAAGTAGTTTTGCGGCAAATAATAAAAATGTTGACAAAAACTAAATTAATCTACTATTTGCGTTGTAGTGACGGCCACTGTTAACTTCTACAAGAAGCTTTGAAGCTGACAAAATAATAAGCTCACCGGTATAAATTCCCCAATGAGTTACTTAATGATAATTCGAAACAATAACGGTATCCGACAAAAGCTCGTTGCTCGTAACAAAAAAGTAGTGTACATATGAACAAAACACTGAACATTACGAATGATTCTTCAAATTATGATCAAACGTTAATTACTACCATAAACGACATTAAAGATGGTAACATAATTTAACGAGTCAAAATACGGGGCGACTTAACTTGTTAGATCAGAGCTCACTAACGATGCATTGCAAATGCACGTGGAAGACGAAAATTTGGCGGAACAGCTGCTTATTGGTCGGCAACTGAAAGTGAGACGCTCCATACATACTAACAGATCCGAACCACATGTAATAAGCTGAAAGGACAGAACTAAAACAATTTAAATAATAATTTGACTCGACCTAATTATTAAACTAACTGAATGTAAATTAAATTTTGACTAACAATAAGATTAAATGTGATAAAAAAGATAAGAGCGTTACTAAGTAAAAACCAACGTTACAAAATTAGGAGCTTTTAAAGTGACTAATTTTTCGGGCATATCCAATTGAGGTCGACGTAATAAAACTGAATTCAAAGTACACTTTTTTCTATAAAAATGACTTTACCAAACAAAAGAGCATAAAAATGTGAATAGTTTAAGGTGAGGATGAGTTTAGCCGGACTTCTAATAAGGTCACAATTCAAGATTAAAAAATTACAATTTTTTCATAATAAATACATATATATTATTACATAACTGTATTATTGCAAGGTATTACGTCATTATAACCAATATTCCATCACCAGTCCGCGTGCTGTAGGTGGGTCGACAGTGACTAGCGATAGGGAGCTACCAATCGCTGCCTGACATCCGTCGGGTTAACATTTACACTTTGCCGAGTTTAACCGTTCTTGGGGGATGTTTTTAATGAGTAAAACAACTACGTTAAGACTCGGATTCACCCTAAAAGTGTGTTTTTCCAAAAAATTTTCTACTTTGACCACAAATTTAATATTTTTAACAGTAACATAACATACAGATATCCTCCCTTATCTTCTACATCATCAACCGTCATCTTTGTAATTTCGTCACATCGACAAGCCCCTGATATTCCTATTATTAATGCAACCTAAAAAATAATAACAAGTAAATACTTCAGTAAAACAATAATAAATATGTAATACCTTCATCATCAGGTATTCACTGTTAGGTGCCTCAGTCAGAAACTTTTCAACGTGTTCTCTTTCCAAGATTTTCGCTTTTTTAGGCTTGTAAGGTTTTGCTACACTTTTCAAATAGGCAATCAGTTTTCCGTATTTTGATATGTCAATATTTTTATATATTTTCAAAGTACTTCTTATCATGGAATATTTCGTCCACATTGATGAAGGTGCTAATTTTTTTCTGCAATTATAGAAATAGGCCAGCACGATATCTTCATTAACTCCAATTACATGTCGCTGCTTACTCCATTCATTAAATTGATGAAATTCTTTATCGTAGTAAATTTTGACTTTTTGGAATTAAATCCTTACATGCTGCTTGCGCTTCTTTCTCAACTTCTTGAGGAATATAAATATTTTGTTGTAATTCAACCATTTCTAATGAATTTGTTGACAATATTGATTTGTTTTAATTCGTTTACCATAGTAACTTCACACGGCATTCTACTACACGGCAGACTACTTATTAAATTTTTTTTTAAATTTGATTTACATACTACATAAATTTAAATTTGACAATTTAAAACGTCAAATTTAAAATTTTTGAAATTGTTATATGAGGTATTGGATAAAATCTTGTATGGCACTCGTGTGTTAAGTTACATAACACACTAGTACCATAAATAGCTATTGATTGTTTATTATTTCTGCTTAATTTTGTAATAATATTGAAGAATACATGTATACCGTTCTACAAAAATATTGTCTTTTTTTGTACGTTTGCTAGTATTTATTTTATCATCATTAAAACTTTCTATGAACTAGAAAGGGGAGCCATCATCACGTACGTCACCACAGAAAGTAAACTGATTCCTAATTATTGTTTTTGTGGTATTTTTACATATTTTTTTTTCTAAATTATGTTTTTATTAGGATCAACTACGAAACCACCAACAACAATTCTGGTATCAACGTCACCATCCAACCTCAAACTGACACCAACTTACTATTTAGTATTAAAATTTATTTTCTTACCTCAAAATTGATAATATGTGTATACGCAGTTATCTTAGCAATGTTAATATTAACAGGCATTTTATCATCATTTTTTTTCTACAACGTTCTAATATCAATTTCGAAAAAATTACATAATAACATGTTTCAATCCTTACTGTATGCACCTATTGAATTTTTTGATATTCATCCAAGTGGAAAAATTTTAAATAGATTTTCTCGAGATATTGGAATCGTTGATCAAATTTTACCAGAAGCAATGCATAAAACTCTATTGGTAATTTACAAAATTTATTTCGCAACTAATTAATGGATGTTGTGTTTTAGATACTTTTAGTTATACTTGGAAGTTTAGTTTTGGTGTTCATAGCTAATCCGTACATGATGATTGTGGTGTTCTTCCTATCCTTTTTTTTCAATAAATTTAAACAATGGTATATAATTGTTACACAAAATTTAAAACATATAGAAAGTGCAGGTAGTTTTCATTAAATTTCACAGTATCAAAATTTTAATAATCACTATTTTAGCAAAAAGTCCTGTGTATTCTTACATAAATGCAACTTGGAATGGTGTACTCACAATTAGAGCTACCGAAATGGAAACACCGCTCAAACGAGAATTTGATGGTCACCAGGTTAAAATATTAATGCTTCATGAAATTTTGATATTTGAAAATACAGTCAAACCTGTTTTTATGCGGCCTTTTTATGTGCGCTTTATTTGTGTTTGATTTTTTTTTGTACAAAGTGTGCGCTATCACTATCGCTATGAGCCTGTTTTTCTCCACTGCTGAATAAAAGCCTTCCCCATCATTATCCATCTCTCTATCCTCTGTCTCGTTCAACCATTCAATACTTGCCGTTTTCTTTATGTTATCCCTCCATCGCGTTTTTGGACGTTCATTTGTTTTTGCTTCCTGGCCTTGGTCTTCATTGTAGCATCCTTCTTATCCACCTATCGTCCCTCCAAATTCCACTTCAGCTGGAATGCCCTTTCCACCACATCTTTTAACTCTGTTTGTCATCTGATCCATTCCTTTCTTTTGTGATCATTTAAAGCTTTGTTTAGCATTTATCTTTTCATTGTTTTTTGTGTAACTTTAAGTTTTTTCGCATTGGACTTTGTTAAACTCCAAGTTTCTGACCCGTATGTTAATGCGCGAATGGTGTCGTATAAGCGATATTGGTATTTTGCTCTTCAAGATATATTTCAATCTTTCTAAGGATTTCCATCCCAGAATCGAATTTCAAGGCAATTTCAAATATTTTCTATGTAAATTTTGTATGTGTTGCAAATAATATATTCTATAGTTACTTATGAGAATTTTGGATATTTTTTAAGCAGTTTCATTTATGAACTCCTTATAACCCGCACAACAACAGGTTTGAGTGGAGATCAAAGGATTGGTTGGGATTACTCCTGTTTCTTAAGTACTCAAGGTAATAACAATTATTTTAATATTTTTCAGGATACACATACGTCTGCATGGCATTTGTACATAACATCTATCGCAGCATTTGGCTTGTGGATCGACTTGATTAGTTGGATTTTTCTACTCTGTGTAATACTGAGCTTCATCGTTTTGACTCAATGTAAGATTAGTACAAAAGTATAGTAACAAAATTAAAGCTTTTTTTTTACAGTTCAAGCGGCTAGTAGTAGCTACGCTGGTATGGCAATATCTCAAATAGCAGCGATAGCCGGAACGCTTCAATTTGCAATATCACAACTTGCTCAGACGGTTAGTCAAATGACATCAGTGGAACGAATTTTAGAATTTTCCAAAATAGACAAAGAACCATCCCAATGTTTAGTTGGTGGTATGTGTATCTGACTTGATTTTTCAATAAATTACTGATATTTTTATGATTAGATGACATACTTGCGTTGTGGCCTTATAATGGTCAAATTGAATTCAATAAAGTTTTTCTAAAATACTCTCCCGATGGAACCTCCAGTTTTGAAAGACTTAACCTTTACTATTAACCCCAGAAGAAAAGTAATAACCAAAAGCAATAAATTGCAAATTGATCATATTTTTATTTTAGATTGGAATCGTTGGACGGACAGGGGCTGGAAAGTCTTCTTTGATTTCTGCTTTACTTCGACTTACACCAATCGAGGGTTCTATTATCATTGATGGTATAGATATAGGAGATATATCTCTTCAAAATTTACGTTCGAAAATTACCATAATACCTCAAGATCCCATATTATTTTCTGCTACAATTCGTTACAATTTAGATCCGTTTAATCAATTTACAGACCAGGAAATTTGGAACGCCCTTGAAGATGTAAAATCTTTTTAAAAAATGTTTAAACTCATAAAACCTGGTATTCATTTTAGGTTGAATTGAAAAGTGCAATCGCATCTTTGGGTTACTTGGTAGAAGAATCTGGGAGTAATTTTAGCGTTGGTCAACGCCAATTGATTTGTTTAGCTCGAGCTATTTTGAGAAAAAATAAAATACTGATTTTAGATGAAGCTACTGCAAACATCGATCATAAGTAAATTTTAAATATTTCTCCTTTTTCAATTTTAATTCAATTTATGCTTGCAGGACTGATGAGTTGATACAAAATACAATTCGCAGAAAATTTAATGACTGCACCCTTTTAACTGTGGCTCATCGATTAAACACCATTATGGATTCAAACATGGTTATGGTTTTGGATGCAGGTGAAGTAGTAGAATATGATACTCCTAATAATCTATTAGGAAACAGTGATAGTTATTTCTATAAAATGGTTTCCGATAGTGGGTTACTTTATTCAGGTGGTACATATTCTTATTGAAAGGTTACCAATATTAATTGGTTCAATTATATATAATTGCAAATAAATATTTTCTATGTATTTTTTCGTTATTTATATTATTGCATTGTTTTTTAAAGTTTACTGTCGCAACAAATATCCTGTTAGTTATGCAAAGTAATGCTAAATATTAATCCGCGACACTTAACGTGGGTAGGTCATAATACGTCGAAAACAGATTTTACGTTTTCCCTACCAATAGGTAGTCCGGGAGAAAAATATTAATCCAAGAGGTGGGTCCTTTTGTTTAAAAACGTGCCGTAGTGACACCGCGCTTAGAGCAACAAATACAAGGTCGCCGCCAGCTCAATGGGATGGGCGTAGTTGAATTTGAATTACTTTTTGGAACTTTCTTTTTACTTTTAGCAAGTTTAACCCCCAAGATTTTAACGCGGTACAAAAGGTGGTTACTCGTAAATACATATTTCGGGGGTTACTGATGCGTTGACGTTTGGCGGGATGTTAAACAATCGAGGGCACCAGACCACAAATTCCGTACTAATAATAATTTGACTTTTAAAACTCTCCTTACCGTACCTATGCCAAGCATTGATTCTCCTGATCGGCTTTACAAAGGGACTGTAAGTATAATTCAACAACAAAAAAACACAACTTGTGAGAGTATAATCGTTCTTAACAAAGTACAAAAATACCTGTTAAAAATTGTTACGGTTAGATTATTTGTAATTTTGAAATGGCTACGGTATGAATTCGCGGTAGTTGAAATTTCTATTCTGAAAGTTAACAAAATGTTGCAATTTAGTACAAAACAAAACCAGCAAATATTGCCCAAAGACAATTTAGCTTTCAAACACATTTCTTGATTACAAAGATTCTTCCAATAAACGCAGATGGCGTTCGTGGTCACAAATGAATTTATATTTTTGTACAGTAATGGCGGCGCACAGATTATGCTCACAAATAAAGGGAACAAACAATGTTACAAAACTAACCTGGATAATGGCGATCCTAGCCATGGATTCGAATCTCGACTTTTGCAATGATAGGTTTCGACACAAACTGATGGTGATGATTTTCCGGTAAGTAATTGACTTCTTGTTCAACTTATGGTAACAATAGTCGGTAGGTATCGTGGCACGATGACTGTGATGACTCAGTATTAATTGAATTAAGGGGAGATATACACCTAGCATGGTGAAAAAAATCAATTTTGGTTTTTTACATTTTCTTGAAGTTTGAGGTCTCAAGAATATCTGGTAAAAACGCCAAGTCAACATTTCGATAAATAAGCCTGGAATCCGGCGGCAAAAACAAACTGACGGCAAAGTTTATAGATAAACTGAGCGTTTACTATAGCTTAGCTATTCGCAGAAACTGTAATTCCAAGGATGACATGAAAAAACTATATGGGGAACATTCTACCATTACGGCTCAACAGACAGCAACTCTTAAAATCATTTCTGTCTCGAAGACCAACTTATTTGGAAGATAGCTCCAAAAACGATGAACAAGGAGGCGAAAATTGTTAACATTGCAGTATTTCTTGCAACATGCACATTCATCAATGGTGTCACCTCATTGTTGGAAGTCATAAACGTGTTAGGAATATCGGTCGGATCGGGAGCGCATTTGTACGCTGCCCAAGAAGACGAAACTCGCTTAGCAAAAGCCAAGCTGCAAGCGCAAGAACAGACGAAAGAAGGTCGAATAGGTCATCGACAACAAAATTTAGAAGTTATGAACATTCCGTCGACCGTAGAAGATTTACACTATGGGCCTGGTATCAATGATTCCATGTAAATTAACAAATTTCATGATTTATTCATTCTCAAATTTTCAAACGCGTTTTACTCAAAACTACGTTTTCAAATCGGTACCCAAAATTGCAAGAAAACCAATGAACCGATTGCATTGAATTTTTTGTGGTTATTCTACACACCATTATCTAGTACTTGTCATAGGATTTTTCTTTTCGTTACTTAGTTTTTGCTTTATAGGCAAAATAATTACTAATTCTTGGTCTAAAATGACTTTTATGTTCAAACGTCTCCTATTTTGTCATAAATCAATATTTTCAAAATCGGCTATGACAAGTACTAGATTATAGTATCTAATTTAATAATTTTTTTGTTTTGTTTTTCTCAGATGATTTTTGAAGAAACGCCAGTGGTTACCGTTAACGCAAATTTTTTTACGATGCTCCAAGGATCGTCCAATATCCTTGTTTATTTTTAATATTTTTAAATAAAAAAAATTATAAATATTCCTGAATGTGTATACTTATAGATAGTTAAACTCACAATCCAAAATTTCAAATAGTTTTCCTAGAAAAAATTCACAAAATGACCTTTTTTTCCGGCTCCTAGGTGTATATCTCCCCTTAATTGAACAAAAGCGGTAAAAAAGCAATATAAAAGCGTAACGAATATTTCCCCAAGCGCGGGTTAGACACTCTGTTTTAATGAACACAAACGACAGAACGATAAATCGATAAACGAACTGATAATTTCTTAACACTTTAATTTTTTTCCACATTAATAATTTAACTGACCACGTGCACCTTACATACTAAAAATGGCGATTCTCGCCTCGACTACTAACAAGTTTACATTTCGAAGAAAACCTACTGCCTTAAGGCAGCCGTTCGCTTCACGCTTTCAGCCTGGACACACACGGAATTCGAAATTCTAGTGAATACACGACTCTAATTGGTTCTCAAACACATAACCGTCCAAGTTTGCATACATTTTCTAATCTGCTCAAAAATCCGAGCGCATCGACTACTTCCGAACTAAACTCAACAAAACCAAACATAGAAGAAGGTCATTCTGTCTAGCATAATAATAAATGTTATCTTTTCTATTTAAATTTATTAAATATTATTTTACTTTACGGAATAGAATACTTAAACAAATAGAAAATTCAAAATATTTATTTTACATGATAATAAATTTAAGAAACAAAACTAAAATATATATAAACTATTATACTTTATATTGAAATTTTACCAGGGGCGGCGCGTATTTTCATAAAAAAAACGTATACACGTTACATATGTACGTTTACCCCTTGCGCCTGCATTGGCTAGCTCCGACTACCTAATTCTAGCAGGTAGTCAATTAGGGAAAAATAATAAAACAGAACTAAAAGTTTTAATTAAATCTCCTCGAAATATCAACGAAAACCGTGTGTATGAATTTCAAGATACGAGACAAAACAAAACATATGTATTATAACATGAAATATAGCAAGTAAAATTAACTCAAGTGGAAGACTTGAAATCTACAAGTTCAAACCTTTCCATTGAAGATGAATCCAAAATACAGGATTTTATCAGTAAATAACAAGCATTTCACATCCTTAAAGTTTCAAAACTCACCCAGCTCCGCACGAGATAATCGTATTCAGTTAGCCAAAAATATCCTATACCATTGGGAATCCTTTGTTACGAAAATTAAATATTTTTAATATTTATTATTTTTAATTAAATATTTTCGTGATCAGTGCTGATTATTTCTACACGTGCACAAATGCAACAGGTCGGCGCACGCGCTAGCGAGGAAGAGATCGCAGAGTCTAGCCTGATATTGCAACGAGTGAACACGCGTTTTGAAAATTGCGAAGCAATTTTTGTTTTATTTTGCTAGATTAGCTCAGTTTTCGGTGTTAATGATCGCAGTATCATTCCCTACAGTAGAGCGTTCTGTAGTGTTAAACGCGAGTTTAAATTTCGACACTTTGGGCGGATTTTGGAAGTCGAAATAATTTTCCCATTCTTAAATGCAAATAGTTTTCGAACGCGAGGCGCAACCAGCTGTTTATCGTGAGCTGATAATAACGGCGCATTTGAGTATATGCGCATTGAAAGTGACGACGTCACGAGCGGTCAAGGTCTTTCAAATTGTTTGCGGTTGAAGTGTAGTTTTTGTTTCGATTTGGATTGCAACTAAAGCCTCTGAATGGGTAGCGACCGTCAGATTCTACGACCTCACATCCAATCATTCGATTCCGAGGAGGAATTTTCGTGTACATCTTCGTTAGCAGAAGGATCCAGAGCAACTATATTCACCAGGTCCGGGGATTACTATTGGTGTTGTGCAAGTGCGTATAATTTTGGTCGCGAGTTTCAAGCCCTTAAGGATTGGGGGTCAAAAGCTGTTAAAAGTCCATCTGTCATTAAATTAGTTATAAACTTCCCGTCTGTACAGAGTGGTAAGTACTATTTATTTACTTTTGACAGCTGTTTTGTTTTAAAATTCGTGCCATTAATTTTTGAACATCCGGTAAATCGGATTACTGTAAATTTGTGTACACACTACACGGTCCTGTTGTTTTCGGATCGCCCGATTGTCGGAAGTTGGCTCCATTTTAATTATTCGCAAATCTTGTTACTTTTGAAAATAAAGTTTATTGTCTTTGTTCTTCTGGCTTTTATTAAAAGAGAGCTAACAAAGCTTGGACCCTCGACTCTAGCTCACCGCTATAGATCAGAGTTAGCCGAAATTTTCCATCTGGGGCTGTCACAAAATAAATTTTGTGACCGCAGGCTGTCTGCCCTTTTGGCAAACAAGTTTGTTTTTACCTTCTAACTTCGATATATGTATTTCTGGTTCAATATATAAAAATCTCATTAAACGCATCAGAAACACTTGTAATCGGTCTTAGGGCAAATATTCGTGAAATCAGAGCAAATCATTATTGCATGTAGCATCAAACAATCAAATTACGATGGCCACATCTGGTATTGATCAACTCACAACGACCTTCCGAAAAACCCAAAACTACGCCAGGGTCTCAAATAAAGCACCGATCATAGAGCCCAACAACAACAACAAAAAAAAACTGGAAGCACACATCGCCGGGATAGTATTCAGGAACCAAAAAAACCGTCAATACGACGATGGTCCAACTTTCACCCAAGCAACGGCTAACATCAGTTTCATCCAACCAACTCGAACATCCAAGATCTACACACTCCTAACATTCCATATATGTCGACCTTTATCAATGCCGCCTCTCGCAATCTAATCACGCCACTCAACATGTGGCATGATATCAAAACTTGTTGGTATTAAAATAAAATTTCATATATGATAAGCGAAAGACACACGCGCATACGGAAACCAGCAAGCGTCTAAAAAAATTACAATAAAACGGATCCATAAAAAAATATACTTCCAAAATGAGATCCAACATTTACCAATTATCAATAGAAAAAAATAATTACGAAAACGACACCGGACAAACTTGTGCAAACTCTAGTCATCCAATAGCATATCAAGTGGGTACAAATACACAACCCCCGGAAAATTTCCATTAAAATTCTTAATGGCGAAGGCAAATAAAATTATAAACTGGCTTGCATGAGTGTAACGTAGAAAAAAAATCTAATCGCCCCACATGCGATATTAAAATAAAATTTTAAATAGGAAATTCTGCAGTCCATAGTCCGTAAAGCATAAAGCAAAAATGTGAATTCCAAAGAAAATTAGTTTTAATAAACTGATTTGTAAAGGCTCCTAGGAGACTGGTTAAAATCCGACTGGAATAGCATGCGGATTTATTATTTTATTCGTCTAGAATCGTAGTTAGTTAAATTTTGTCTAATTTCAAATAGTTTTAAAATTTGAAATTCTAAAATTTGGATTAAGTTCTGAAAATTCCACAGCAATATATACATTATATGCCTAGATTTAGCCTGCATTATATAACTTTATTGACATAAATTTAGACCTCGCAATATTTGCGCCCTGCTGTTAAAATTTGTTTTTAAATTTTGTATTATGAAGTATAAATAGAAAGTTTATAATAATTTAATCGGTTGTTTATTATAATATATTGTACTATGTTATTTATTTAAATAAAAGTAGGTTATCTAAAAGCAGCAATATAATTGAAGATCAAAGCGAACTTGAAATAAATTAAACAAAACTGTGCGCTGTGTGGATAAGATTTATATTATACTAACATAAGTATTCGGGTAATTTTGTGTTAGAAAACTTTTCACGTAATTTTCACGATTACACAGTAGAAATTAATGGATAACTTTAACCATCCCGCAAGGGAATCCAATATTCTTTACGAAGCGGTTATATATTTTCAAAAATGTTTTTTGTGTAAAGAATTTGAAATAATTGTAAATTTTATGCATAATTAAATTTGGTTTTCAGATGGTTCCGAAAAATATGTGCAAAAAGTGTAAAGCACAATTTTCGTATTAATGATCTATACGAATGCTTATCAGCGGAAATTCAAATTTTTGAATTTCCAAAAAATGTCTGTGTGTGGTTAAATTTTGTGTGCACTCTACGGCAAAAACTAATAAAAGAATTTTGAAGCAAAATTTAGGATTTTGAATCCTTATATATATTGAAACTTAGAGCTGATTAAATTTTAGAAGCACATCAAAATGCCGAAAGAAGTCAAAACATTGTAAACAAAAACACCGAAAAACAAAAACACGGTTTCACCCTGTATAACTGCTAGAAAAAACTAAAAATTGTTTTTTTATTTGGTTTTTTTTTTATTAGCATTAGAATTTTGTAATTAGTAAAAGTAATAGTTTATTCACTTGAAAATTAGTATTTACTTTTACTCAGTTGGGAATTGCTTAAACCTTATACTGATAGATTTTCGTGGTTTTTATTCACATCATCCATTGGTATTTAGCACGACATATGCGCAATTTTTAGTTATATATCAGATTTGTCAATAATTATGGATTAATAAAAAAAATCTAAATAAATGGTCAAGATGGCAGGGCAGCCAACCCCCGCTCTTAAATTTGGTATTGTAAATAGAATTTTTTAGATGCATATACTATATAGGTATAATAATATACAGGGGTTGTAGAAATAATCACCAATACTTTACATTTCAACTTTCACGGTCGGAGAGCTAGAAAAGCATTATAAAATATGATCACGGTCCCCGGGACCGTAAAGAACCTTTAAGTTTGTGATAAAGGACACTTTTCTAAGACAACTTTTCAAATAAAATTTTTGTCCAACTCCAAACCCTTCGGGGGTACCCCTTTTTAAAGAAATTTTTTAAATTTTTGCCTTCAAACGGCCATAGCACTGTAACCATTGATTTTATGGTATTAATAGATTAGTAATTTTTGAAAGATCATTTATTTATCTACGAACTGGTTTCTAATTCTTATCCTCTAAAATTAACGAATATTGAGTTATGAATTAAATTAGTAGATAAAATGTTAAAAAATTGCGGGTTTTATTTTTTCGCATTTCTTGCAAATCCTGTATCTTTTAAACGAAACTATTTACACAAAACCACTGGCCCAATTTGGATAGCAAATTTAACGAGCTATAATTTTAATCTAGTAACATTTTTTGGAAAATCAACTCATTTTACAAAAAATCTCAAAATAATGAACAAGGTCAAAAAATTGCTTTAAAGAGGGGTACCTCCCAAAGGTTTGAACTAAGACAAAAATTTTATTTAAAAATATATCTTATAAAAGTGTGTTCTATCACAACCTCAAAGGTTTACCATGTATACAGAGACAACCTGTATGACTGTTATATTTTTTGGGCCGACCTTATTCATTATTTTGGGATTTTCTCTGAAATGGATAGGTTTTCCAAAAAATTTTAGTAAACTAAAGTTATAGCCCGTTAAATTGGCTCCCCGAATTTGGTTGTTAGTTTTTTTTGTAAGTAATTTAATTTAAAAGATACAAGGTTTGCAATACTATAAAATTAGTAGTTACGATGATATGGCCGTTTGAAGGCAGAAATTTAAAACATTGCTTTAAAGAGAGGTACCTCTCAGGGGTTTCGACTTGGACAAAAATTTCATTTAAAAATTTGTCTTAGAAAAGTGTCCTTTATCACCACCTCAAAGGTTCTCCACGGTCACGGGAACACCCTGCATATAGGTATAATAATATACAGGGATTGTAGAAATAATCACCAATACTTTACATTTCAACTTTCACGGTCGAAAAGCATTATAAATATATGATTGGTTATCTGAAATATGAATGGTTGAAATATGATTGGTTGACAATTTAAAAACCAAATAATCACCGAACTTGATCCATGGATCAGTGTTATCCTATGACCACGCCGGTTTTATAACTTTTGTGTAGAACTGGCCGCAAACAGATTATTTCTTGCTTTTATTTTTTTATGTTACTTCTTGGTTTAAAAATACAAAGTTTAATTGTATAACTTAAGAATTGTAGCAACACTATTTTAGTTAATTGTTTTATATTTATGTATAATGAGACGGCATGCTACAAAGCTAGTCCCGTATGTTATAAATTTCAATATGATCTCAAAAATCTTACTATTAGGCTCAATTACCCTTAAACTGCGATTTTTTGACACACACTCTCCATTTACCTTAATCTACGCCCCTGCAGTTTTCTGTAATTAACACTTGAGCAAGGCGTTGTTATGTGATTTTGTAGATTGAGCCCACCCAATTTTCGTTTTATTATTTCAGTAATAACTTCCTTTATTTTACTAAATTTTACAAAGTATTAAATTAATTTACGCCTGTCAGTTAGTTTTAAAATTTCAGTTTAATTAGTTAGCATGGTACAAAGTTCTAATTTTTAATTCCTTATAATAATTTTAGTATCATATTTGAATTTGTTATCAATCTACGTCCTGTAGTTAATTTGTAAGTAACAGTTGACAAGCTGTAATATTTTCGATTGAGCCCATCCAATATGTCAGTGTTATGGCCTTCAGATACCCGTGTTTTGAACGTTTAAAGTTAAATTTTACCATCTCTAATTTCGGTTTATAAAGTAATATAGTTATCATCAATCGGTTTTGGTCCTTCAAACAACACTCCGTGTTTTGACACGTTAAAGTTAAATTTTACCATCTTTAATTTCGTTTAATAAAGTAATATCGTTATCGTCAGTTGGTCCTGGTTTTTCAAACAAGCCACTCCGTGTGTTGACACGTTAAGTTAAATTTAACCATCTTTAATTTCGTTTATAAGTAATATCGTTATCAGTTTTGTTTTGAGGCGACCAATGCTAGTTGTGTGTGTACACCTGACCGGTGAATTAATTACCGTTTTTAAGCAAGTGCCAATTACCGTATCGTATCGCATTTCCGTTGGAAAATATCGTTGTGTGTGTGATGAGTCACACCTGTTAACCCGCTATTGGGGAATTTTATGTTGAGCACTTTGCCATTTTGTCGTTTCCGTTTGGAAGAATTACCCTCAGTTGGGATTATCGTCTCATCACCGTGTCCAGCGAAAACCACCCGCATTAGCGCAAGTCGACCTTAATTTTACGTTCAAGAAGTCGATGACCTTTAAAGTCATCGCAACCAATTTCGATTTTAGTTACCGCCGTAAAACCAATTCAATCGCCAAGCTGTGGACCATAATGATTAAAGGTTAGTTATTTACGCCATTTAACTTTGTGTCAACAGTGCATCAAGTGTTTATACCGTCATTTTTTATATTTGTTTCGTCACTTTTGTTTGAACATTAATTTATTCAAAGTTAAAACCACGAACGCCATCTGCGGTCGTTGGACTTAACCTAGTAAGTTTGAAGAACTGTCACTTTTGAAAAATAATAAATGTCAAGTGGATATTTTATGTTATTTAACTTAGTAAATTTTAATTTTAAGAATAAACTTTTATACCGTCAATTTCAATGTCAAAAACATTCATATTGAGTGCACTCCATTTAGGAATTTTACTAAATTGTAAATGCTACAATTTATTTGTTTGGTTGTTATTTTTGTGTACCGAATTATTTGTATTATATACTGTGTTTTCGTCAAATATTATAGTGTTATTTTACCGAACTTGTGTTTGTTTTTTTTGTACTCTTTTACAGGTCCTGGTTTGTAAAGTGGAGCGAGAGAATTGAGTTTTACCAAGGTATAACGAATTTAAGTATTTATTTTGTTTAAAGGTATGTACCGATCTAGTGTGCGGTACATTATTTTTTTCCATCTTAACCTAGGACTATACTAGTGGCGCCCTCTATTTTTCAGTATCGGAAACCATCCGATTTCGACCCTTCCGGCGCACGCAAATCAAAATTTATATTTTCGTCTACCCCGACCTCACGACGAGTTTAGGATTCGAGCAACGTACAGGCCATAATAAACTTCATGTAGCAAAAGTATGTACTATATTTGGGTTAGAATAAACGAACAAACCAATTAGGTTCACGAAAAGCATTGCAAAGATTCGAGTATTCTACATTTTATGTGTTACGGCGGCCCTGCTTCCTATTAAGTAAATACAGTGGAATTTCATTCATGTGCAACTTGATTGACTGCTTATAATTTTAAGTTAGCCAGAAACAATTTAACCAATAAAGTAGTAGTTTCAGTATTCTAATTCTGATGTTTGTATATTATAATATTATAAAAAAGCAAACTTTATGTTTAGATATTAAGATATTAATATATTTGACCACATCGCATTTAAATTGTTATGGAAATGTTTGGTTTAAATTTTGCGATAAAATTTTTATGAATAAATTTTTTGTTGAGAATATCTTTAGAGTTGGGAATAGCGGCGTTCATTGTAACGTCAGTTAAAATTTAAAGTTCACTTCGTTATAGCTTTTCATTCCGGAGATTCTGATGGGACGGACATACAAACTTTGCGTTATATAAATATTAAGATTATTGTTGTAAGCCAATCGCTTGGCTTTCGGTATCAGTTTGATATCATGTTTGGTCGAATTTGACGGATTCGTGACTAATCAAAGATGCGTTTGTTTTTTTGGTTGTTAATTTTTGTTTTGAACGAACCAATCAGGTGCGAAAGGTGGCATAAGATACAGAGCTCGGATAGAAAGATAGACACAGTTTTCACCGTATTAACCCCGCGTGGTTAGAAAATAGGCAAAGAGGATTCACGGTTCAGTATATCGGGAATGCGATTGAGCCGGGTAAAAATTTTCGAGGGCATGGGAACATATACTATCACAAACTGAGCCGACTCTAAGCTGTCTTGAGTATTTTGCTAAAAAAAATAAAAACATTAATTTTATGTTGGTAGAAACAATTTTATTCATTCATATTCATATATTACATAAATACAATCATCATAAAAAATATTAAAAAATTATCTAAAATTACAATTTTTTTTAAATGGCACCTGTGACAAGGAATATTCGAAGAAAATCAGAAAGAATACTAAATAACTTATTAAAAGTTTTACCACCATCGAAGAAAATAAAAAAGATAAGAACAAATAATAATAATCGAAAATTAAAGAAGATTAAGAAAGACTTGAAAAAGTGCGATTTTATCCATAATTTACCAAAAGAATGTTCACAACGAATTTTATTGTATTTAGAAAATGACGATCTGACTTCCGCTTGGAATTGTAGTAAAAATTGGCAAAATGTGATGAACGGTGATAATTATTTTTGGAAGAAAATATGCCAACGTGATAATTATGACGTGACAGATCTAAACAAAAAATCAAAATTTTTTCATAATTATTTACAAGGATTTGATAGTCATTGGCAGGTAAACGTTATATTTTTAAATGGTTTTTTGGCTTTTTCAAGTTTTAGTGTAAAAGCGACTGAGAGGCACTTTCTATTTCATAAAAAAATTCAACCACTTATGTATATTTCAAATATTAAAAGTAAATTATGGCCTGACTCTTAAAGCTTTGCGGCTGCAGGCCGCCCGACGTAACCGTGGACCAAGCAAACTATATCGCAATGTATATTTCTGGTAGTTTTTTTATCATTTATACTGATGGTTGTTAAAATGATTATTTACATTAACTTTTTTATACAGGGTGTGTACAGTTACTACCAAACGATGCTTTACAATTGGAAAAATAATAATTTTAAAAAAATATTACGAAATAGTTCCAGCGACCGCGTCCACAGAATTCTTTATTTTGATGAAAATATATTAATCGTACAACAAAACAAGAAAAAATGAAAATAATCAATTCTTCAACTGGCAATAAAATTACAACGTTGCTAGGGAGACACACATTCGGAATATTTCAAGTTTTCATAATTGAAAATTATTTGGTTAGCCATTGCTATAAAACTTTTAAAGTTTGGGATTTATCAAAAAATGGTTTATGTATATTAAGTAAGAATGTGCCTGGTGTAATTAATAACATGTTCGTTTCAAAAAATATGTAAGTATTTTAATTGCTTGTGTGAAAAATCAAAATTTTAAAATATATATCTACTTTATTATATTTCCTGGAGTGAATATTAGTTTCATTTTTTCAAAAAGGAAAAATGTTATCAACAGATGTTGCAACAATATACCAACAAACCAAAATATTGTTGTAAAAATCCTTAAATTCTAGAATTAAAAAAATTGTTTGTTTATATTTAGTTGTTTTTACTATTTGATATGACATTTTTCCTCACTCAAAAAATTCCCTTCATTAACATTTGTTGCACCGAAATGGAAATTGCCGCGCATATGGAGATTCATAACGAGGCAAAGCCGAGGCTTTGATAAAATCAGGCAAGGCAGTACTTGTTAGTATGAATTTAGTACATGTGAAAAATATTTTTGCTTTGTACTTATCCAATTATTTTTAGAATTGCTTTAAAACATGTGGTAGATAATGCGATCTTCGTTTATGATTTTGAAGGTACTTTAATTTATCGTCATGACTTACCTGTTGCACGTGTTGTAGCTATATGTGTATATGACAATATATTGGCATTTGGGGAGATTAATGGTGAAGTGTCACTTGTAGACTTCAAATCGCAGGCTTTAGCAATACCAATATGCTCTGTGCCTGGCCTTACCAGCATAGTGGTAAGTAGTTCTTAAAACGATTCGAAACAATATATAAAAATTATTTTTTCTTTGTAGATTATAAATGGACGTTTGCTATGCATTAGGCGTAATCACAGGATTGATGCTTACGACATAAAGGCTATGACATTTTTGTACGCAATCTATACTGGATGTTGCAACTTCCGATATAATTTGACGTACTTGGATGAAAGTAAATTAGTTGCCAACGAAATAGATAAACATTATGTCTCAGTTTGGGATATCGCCACGGGTGTCCCTCTTCTGCGAATAAGTAAGTAAACCACTCTTTTATATGGAGATAAAAGTATTTGATTATTTTGGATTACTGGAGTGGTATTTATCTAAACCTGGGAGATTTTTTTCTAAATCATATTTTTTCATTTTAGGAAGTCGATACGTCATGAAATATTTAGCATCAAATAGTCGTTTTATAGTAGTTGAAGTGCCACACGAAAAAGTTATTAAAGTGTGGTGCTGTACAACCAAAAAGCTAATAACTCAAATATCGTTTGGTGCTATTGGATTGAAGAATGATGTAATAGAAAGTGCCCATATAACCGATTCAAAACTTGCTTTGTTATGTTATAAGAATAATATGAAGGGTTACTGGAATACTTTCCTTTTGTTATTCAATTTTGAAAATGATAAAAATATATTATTAAAAATTTAAATATGCTGATTACCTTCAAAATTTAAAATTATTATTCCTCGTATATATTGTAATGAACTCTACAGTAAATATTTTATTATCTACCGAAAATTTCTTTTTTATTATTTTCTTGTAAAACTTTGTTAATAAAAAAACATAAGAAAACTGAATGTTTATTGTGGTTTAGGTATTTCAACCATTGTGCAACTTGCCACTATTAAAAAATATATAAATATGACATCCTCGTGAAAACAATTTTTATCCAATCAATTCTTACTCGATGAACAACCACCATAAATAAAAAAATCCAAGTTTGATTATTAAACAATAATAATATTTTTTTTTGGAAGTTTTCTTATCTATAAGCATGCAAACAAATCTTACAAACTAAATTATATCTAAATTAAAATTAACCTCAAAATTGAACCTTATTTACGGTGTTAGCTTTGTTGTCACTATTCACTTTTGTTTTTTATTCACACAGGTGATGATCTGTCGAATTGTCTTGTACTCGCTGCTGCTGAGCTATTCTGTTCTTCAGCCATTGTTTAGTTTAGTTTGATCTATATAGTAGTAGATTAAACACAAACTATCTTCTTACAGGTCTTGCAAGGGATTTTTCTTTATTATTTTCTCAATTTTTTTATTTAATATCTAATATGGATGTGACCAGAAAAGATAGTAATAGTTTTCTTCTTCTTCACTTCAATTTTAGAACAAGTCCTGTTTCATTCTAACAGTAGCATGTTACGGTTCAATTTTTAATTAAAAATATTTTGAAATAATTACAGATTTCTGTAATTTTATTTTAATAATTTTCCAAATGTGGTATACCAATTTAAAATTTTAATTTTAATACATTTAACAAATATGTTTATCAGCATTGATTAAATGCACATTTTTCCAATTGAGTTTTGTCATTCGAAAAAGTTTTACTTGTTACAACACTTTTTACAAAGTAATATTATTTGGACATTATAATTAATCAATTTATTGTGAAACTAAGTGTTATTTTCATCCACGTTGTTTTTGAGATTAATTTTGGTTACTAAGTTTTTTGGATTTTTTCTGTTTTACCGGTTTAATAAGCATCTTTTTGGGAAATAATCTGATCTTCATTGTTGAAGGATTAAAGTTGTCCATTTACATTACATCGCTTAAAATTCTTATAAAACCTTTCAACAATATCCTGAGGTATGTTTGATAATTTTAAACCACATTTGTTAAGTTAAAATTTTCAGAGTGTTACTTTGGGCTTACCAGTTTTACCTTTTGGCTCACCATTACTATCTTGGTATTATTTGGTAAGTACGCTACCGTTTTACCGATTTGACTTGTTTGGTGTTGAATTCTTGATTGGTTATTATCAATTAGTAGAAAATTTTAATTGGAGCTTTCTTTATTTTAGCATCTGTTATTTTGCTTGGTGCAAAATTCCACCTCTTGCCTGAAACTCACCGCATGCTCAATTTGGAAAATTTCGCCCAATTACTCCATTGGTTATCTTTTATTGCTGCCAATGTCCAACCATCAACAAGAAAGACATCAAAAAGATAAGATATTTGTTTTGTGCCGTCAGATATTATTTGTTAATTTTCAATTTGTTAACTATTTCAACTTTTAACAATACTGCGCTTATCTGTGATAATTAATTGACGATTAAAACACAACAAGCAACAAACTGTTACTCACAGTTATTGACCTGGTCGCTCCTTTTTTTTCAGTAGTGCTATTTTTGCAGTTTATTTATTGACTGCTGATTTTACATATACAGAGTGTTCTTTAAACTTAGTGGCGCCCAAATATTAACTTACCGGCTTGCGCTTTGGAGGCTCTTGGCTTTGGCGACTCCCCCTGTATAGTTGCTTTTATAATCGCAAAGAAGTACCAACTCACTGCTTTTATCGTTTAACTTTCTTTGTATCCTTTCTAGCCAAAAGGGAATTCATTCATCTTCCCGGTCAAGCATAATTTTTTTTTTTACGTGTCAAACTTCGACAATTTCCGAAGTCACTGCTAGTACTGTGAGCATGATTTGTTTTACATCTGAAGTTGATTGCTAGGCTGGCATTAAACGTGCCTGTTAATATTCTATACGACTATTTATGTTAATGACGGCAATTTATTAACATAGGAAGGCCACCGGCCTGTAATAGTAACTATATTATTTTCCCCAAAACAATGTGTATTTTCTAAATACCAACGATACGTAATTCACCATATTTTCACCAAGATTGTCATTACTTAATTTTTTGTCAACAATTATTTAAACTAGTCCATTTTACCTAATAAAAATAACGTTATTTGTCAAAGACAAATAGACTTTCGGAATCGAAGTTTTGTACGAAGGACACGTTATCACAAGCCGGCTTAACAGCAGATTTTGGACGTACACCAAATGCATTTCCCATAAATAAAAATATTTTGTTAAAAAAGTATTTTCCGATATTAAATGTCAAATAAGTAAAAATAACTTCTCGTTATTGTATTTTGTTATAAATAATCGATTTTAAAATTCAATGATAATTTAAAATAAATTATGTGACCATAAACGCATTGCCATTGGTTTGACGTCATACGACTCTATAATGCGCTTATATTTCTTACATTTCGGAACAATACAATACTTATAGGCTGTGTTCTTAATGGTTTCCATAATAATAACAGCTTTTAACACTAACAAACTTCAACTTTCAAGCACAAAACTGTACAAAACAACTTGCCGCGTTTTAAGTTACTAAGGTTACTAAGCCGTGTGCGCGGTTGTTTCCTTCAATTCAAATTGATAGATTTTTAAATTATTATCAAAACGAAAATAAATAAAATAAATAGTATTAATCAGTATCTTTATATATTTTTGATCTAACTACGCTATAAAAAAAATTATGCATCTTCCTTATTATTAGCTCAAAGTAGTTCACAAAAATCTACGATTCTACGAAATCTACGAAAATGATAAATTGAAAAATTAGTATTTTTCTCACAAATTATAACCAATTTATTGAAAGAAAACAAAATAAGTATGAATTACCTAGTACAATTTGTTTACAAAAATTATCAAAGGCGGACTAGCATTTTCACAAGGAAACGTAACTACGTTACAAAATTTTATTTTTAAGACCCTAATTACAGAGTACAAAGTGCAAAAGGTGTGGTATAACGTGAATTACCACCAGCAGATCAATTCTGTTGAAAGGGTCAACGGGGTATCGGTACGTGTCTACGGTCTTATATTAAAGTTCTCCGGGGGTTGTCTAATTGCACCCGTTTGATATGGTATTGGAGAACTTCAATTGCAAGAGCTTGTCTAATTGTGTCGTCAGGTTTTAATTAGTTTTTTTTTTATCAATAATTGGAAATTTTGGATCGCTTCATTTTGAAGAAATTTTTTTTGTGATCTGTTTTATGGAATTTTTGATAATTGTTGGTTCTCAAATGGACGTGTTTTGAATACGCATATTAATATGGAAAATTATTTTTTTTTCGACAAGTTTTGATTTGACACCACATGTTGTCTGGCGTGATTGAATACGAGGGTAGCTAAGGTAAGATCGATAGGGTGCGATTAAGATTCCCGGATCGCGATTTTTACCATTTTGAAGTAGATGAGTAGATGGATGAGGGTCTAATTAGCATATTAAAAAATAAAATTTGCGGTCGGTTTACACGTTTTTGAAAAAGCGGCGTTAAAGTTAATTTGGAATGCAAATTTTATCATTAGGCTCTTTTGAACTGTAACCCCCCCCCCAAAAATTGAAATAGGTTGTGGCAACAGTGAATATACCAAAATCTCGGTTTTACGACGAAATATGAAAAATAATGGTGTAATTAGCAAATAAGAAAATTAAATTTGTGATCGGACAAAAAATTTTCCCAAAAAAAAATCATTTTTGTGTGAATTGTTTCTGATGTGGTTCGCTGTCAAAACCAACTCTGCGCACGGTTTTGACACGCGTTTTACTTACTAAAAATATCCCCAAGGGCTCCAACTCGAAAAATTTGAAAGTTGACACGACAGATTTCAGAAAGCGACTGGTATCTCCTCACCACTAGTCACTGTCAACCCAGGCACAGCACACGTACCGTCTACAAAATGTTTTCCATATTTGGCATTTTATTACACAATAATACACTTACATGTAATTCTTATGGGAAAATTGCAATTTTCAAATTAAATTGTGGCCTTATTACAACTCCGACAAGATTGATCCTCATCTTAAAGAGCTTGCATTTTGTGTTCTTTCGTTTGGTAAAGCCATTTCTATAGGAAAATTGTACGCTCGAACCCGGGTATTTAAACTATACCCGGTCGATATATAAGAAGTTAGGTTGTATAGATTTTGTATGTTGGAGTTGGATAATGGAACTTATGTTAGCCGCCTGCTTGTAATTGGACCATCGTCATATTATTGAAGAATTTTATTGATTCTTTGGATACTGTCCTGGCGACGCGACGTGTGCTATCAGGTTTTCTTTCCGTTGTTGGACTCCGTGGTTAGTACTACAGTATTTATTTGAGACCCAGAAGAATTTTTTTTTTTTTCGGACGTTTGTAATTTAATTAGGGTAATTCCGGGATAGTTGGACCACTTTTTTAAAACATCCTGATTTCATTTTCATTGTGTTTTCAATTTTCAAAATGGAAAAATCAATGCATACACTGATATAGTTTAAGTATTTTATTACAATGATACATAAAAAAATTAACATTATGAATTATAAACAAAAAAGAAAAAGTTGTAACTGGTCTCACTAACCCATAGTATGAGGGTTAGTTGGTCCAGTATATATGGGTTAGTTAGGCCACCGTTTAAAGGAAATATGTAGCAGGGGTAGAAAAACCCCTTCTGCGCTACAGCATGCTACTACAGAAACGGTTTCTCTTCAATGTATTTTTATTTTTAATTCTAGTTTTTAAAGTCGTTTTCGGTATTCCAAATTCTTTTGCAGCTCTGTTAACTCCAAATGTAGATAGATACAGCTTCTATCGCATTTTGTAGTGATTCGGCACTCCACTTGGCTCTATCAACAGTTCCTTTCCTTTTATAAAAAGTTGGCATGATGTAATTCTGGAAAAAACTTACTACTTTAGATTTAGAAATGGTCTATCTAACCCGAATGAAAACGGTCTCACTATCCCAAAACTATGGGTTAGTTAGACCACTTTATCACACGAGTCACGCTGTTAGAAACGACGAAAAAGTTAGGTTATACCTATTTCGGATACAAAAACTACCATATACAAACAAAATCTTTAAAAAAATTTACCTTTAGGTTCTTCTTAATTGGTCTAAAACAACCACTATAAAAACTTTCACCCAACCTCGACACACCTATGCTTAATTTTACTAGTTTAATACACCCACACTTTACTGTTTACACGTTATACAACTTAGACTGTTTCACTAAAGGGGAGGATGCGTCTAAATACCAGCGGTACTTCATAAAATTACAGTTCTCGTAGGTGGTCCATCTAACCCAGTGGTCCAACTATCCCGGAATTACCCTATATTTAATGCAGCCTACGGTAATGATTTGCTCTATATTCATGAATATTTACAATAAGACCGCTTACAAGTATTTCTAATGTGTTTAATAAGATTATTGTTTGTTTTTTCGGTTTAGAAACTATACTTATGCAAAGCTGCAGCTCGTTAATATTGAGCCAGGAATATACCGAAGTTAGAAGGATCCCAATGACAAAGGATATTTTTGACGAGCTGAATATGATTCTCCTGTGCGAACTTGGGTAAGTTTTCAAACTTTAGAGATATGCAATGCTGGTTATTCTTTGATGAAGTCCTGTAGGTATTTTGCCATTCATTTTCGATGTCGACTGTATCCTTATGTCCACGTAGCATTTCGCATTTCATTGTTGCAGAGTAGCTTACTCTGTTATTTGTTTTTGATATTTTTAGTATTTGTCTCATATCTTGACATTCATACATACGATTTCCGTTGATTTTTCGGGGAAAATAAATTAAAATTAGTAGCTCTTTTTTTTTATTATTCGTCCTCTAGATTACCTGTAAGAATTCATGGCCCCGTATAGAGTCCGAGTGAATTTCCACCCAGCGCCAAAAAGTGGTGATAATTTAAATCAGCGGTGGGCTTATTTAAGTTATCTATATTATCGACACCGATCAGCTGTCAGCTACGTTACGATGAACGTTGAATGTAAATAGTGACATAATAATAGTGTTTTATCATTCATACAGGGTCAATTATTGCAACACAACATTAACGTAAATATTATGTCGAAAGTGAAAGGACCACGAGTGATGTTCAAGGTGTCCGCATAGGGTCGCGGTTTTATCATATTCACTCGGACTCTATACCGACACAGCTAGCCACTGCAAGGTTAAGGGTAAAACGTATTTTTTTTAATAAAGAGGATCTATCTCTTAATTTAATATTTTATCAACATTAAAGGAAACTTAAAGGTACCTGTAAGATATATTAAAGCGGTATTTGTTCTATTTATAGGGAGGTTGTCATCCCTATTTGTTATTAAATGTTCAACACAGGTTCTAACGACACATATATTTCTATTCATAAATTTACAAACTTTAACACCCCATAACATACAACTTAATGATACAAATACTAATGATAATAATAATTGAATGTTTAAAATGTTTTAAAGGTATATCACCTGTCGCAGAGGTACCAACAGTATTGCTACTACCACCCGTGCTGCGGTGCTGTTACTAACTAATCTAAATATTTAAATCGCGTTCTCCACATATTATAAAAGTACCATATTTTAGAAGTACATAGGCGCTAAATTCTATAAAACGTCATATTAAATTCAATTTATTCAAAAAAAATGCCTAGTAGTTGCAGGAGCACGAAATATATCGGATTGCAACCAAACTTCCAATTCATTTGGTCTCTGTGGTAATATTTTCGCTTTTTGGAGTGTAATTAATAAATTACATTTAAATTTTTATCAAACATCTGGATTTAGCTACGATAAGCCAAGCTTGTTACTTAGCCGTCTGCTGAGTTTAAAAATAAAAGTGCAATTCTTGAGGCCCCAGATTATATAGGATTGGAAAGCTACAGCAATTTTTCTTCTTTCATTTTTTCCGATTAATTTAAATTAAATTTTGCGGTCGTTGAGCTACCTATCGAAAAATTTGCAATTCAATAGCAACAGCAATTTTTCTTCTTTCATTTTTTCCGATTAATTTAAATTAAATTTTGCGGTCGTTGAGCTACCTATCGAAAAATTTGCAATTCAATAGCAACAGCAATTTTTCTTCTTTTGTTTTTCCGATTAATTTAAATTAAATTTTATGGTCGTTGATCTACCTATCGACAAATTCACAATTCAATCGTAACAGCGATTTTTCTTCTTTCGTCTGTTCCAATTAATTTAAATTAGATTTTGCGGTCGTTCATCTACCTATCGATAAATTTACATTCAATCGCAACAGCGATTTTTCTTCTTTCGTTTTTCCGATTAATTTAAATTAAATTTTGTGGTCGTTGATCTACCTATCAACAATTTTACAATTTAATCGCAACGGCGATTTTTCTTCTTTCGTTTTTCCGATTAATTTAAATTAAATTTTGCGGTCGTTGATCTACCCATCGACAAATTCAGAATTCAATCGCAACAGCGATTTTTTTTCTTTCGTTTTTCCTATTAATTTAAATTAAATTTTGTGGTTGTTGATCTACCTGTCGACAATTTTACAATTTAATCGCAACAGCGATTTTTCTTCTTTCGTATTTTCCGATTAATTTAAATTAAATTTTGTGGTCGTTGATCTTCCTATCCACAAATTTACAATTCAATCGCAACAGCGATTTTTCTTCTTTCGTTTTTCTGATTATTTTAAATTAAATTTTGTGGACGTTGATCTACCTATCGACAAATTCACAATTCAATCGCAACAGCGATTTTTCTTCTTTGTCTGTTCCAATTAATTTAAATTAGATTTTGCGGTCGTTCATCTACACATCGACAATTTTACATTCAATCGCAACAGCGATTTTTCTTCTTTCGTTTTTCCGATTAATTTAAATTAAATTTTGTGGTCGTTGATCTTCCTATCCACAAATTTACAATTCAATCGCAACAACGATTTTTCTTTTTTCGTCTGTTCCGATTAATTTAAATTAGATTTTGTGGTCGTTGATCTACCCATCGACAATTTTACAATTTAATCGCAACGGCAATTTTTCTTCTTTCGTCTTTTCCGAATAATTTAAATTAAATTTTGTGGTCGTTGATCTATATAGAAATTATTTATATTATTAACCTTGAAATATATAATTCAATTTAAATTTAGTTAATGAACAATATTTGTGTTCAGCAATGGTTACTGCTGTCATCAGACATTTAATAATAATGATTATTATCAGACATTTAATAATAATGATTATTATTAAATGTCTGTATTATTAAATTTAATAATAATGATTATTATTAAATGTCTGATGACAGCAGTAACCATTGCTGAAAGCTTACAAATAATGTTTCGTTTTATTGTTCATTTAACCTTATAATTTTAAAAATTTGAATTAATATGTTGATCTATATATCGACAAATTTACAATTCAATCGCAACAGGGATTTTCGTCTTTCCGATTAATTTAAATTAAATTGTGTGGTCGTAGATCTACCTATCGACAAATTCACATTTAAAACGCAACAGCGATTTTTCTTTTTAGTTTTTCCGATTAACTTAAATTATTTGCGGTCTTTGATCTACCTATCGACAAATTTATAATTTTTCCTACTCTTTCTGCTTAACTGCTCAATGTTGTTCAAATTTTTTGTTATAATACCGGAAAAATACTGTAGATAGCACACTTTGAGTAGTATTATTTCATTTCATTCCGTAAGATTTTTACAAATGCAACTAACTCTTCAATGTAACTCGTTATTAATCAAGAAAACTAAACATTAGACAACATTTTTTTGTTAGATGGGGAATTGTGTTATTTAGGTTGTGGATTTTGGTATAGACCATGCTCATATAATATCTGTAGAATGACATAAATTCAAGTTTCTCACTAACCTGACCTCTTTTGATGTGCAATTTCCCGTTGCCTTCTTGCAGTTGTATGTTTCGTAATTGCAGGGCACGAAATCTATCGGATTGCAGCCAAGTTTCCAATCATTTGGTCTCTTTGGTAGTATTCTTGCCTTTTGAGGTATAATTAAAGAATTACGTTTAGGTTTTACTTGTACATCCGGATTGGATTTGACTGAGAAGCAAGGCTTGCTACTTGACCGTCTGCTGAGTTGGATAGTAGAAGCGCAATTCTTGAGTCTCCAGACTATGCAAGTTTGGAAGGTTACATCGATTTTTCTTCTTTCGGTGTTTTAGATTATTTAAATTAGGTAAGTAAAATAACTGTGGATAGCACACTTTCAGTCGAATTATCTTGTTTCTATTTGCACAATTCCATTCTGCAAGATTTTTACAGATCCAACTGATTCCTTCACGTAACTCTTGTTAAATGAAAAAAACTTAACACTGAACAACATTTGTTTTATGGGGAATTGTGGTATACGCCCTAGATTTTCATAAAGATTAAGTTCATTTTCAACAACTCGCATTACATCTGCAACATCGACACATATTTAATTTTTTTGCTAACCTTTGTACAATTTCTCGTTGCTTTTTTCTCTCTTCACTTAAAGTTGTTGCTGCAAGAGGACAAAATCGATCGGAGTGCAACATAATCTCCAAGAGGACAAAATCGATCGGAGTGCAACATAGTTTCCAAGAGGACAAAATCTATCGGATTGCAACATAGTTTCCAAGAGGACAAAATCGATCGGAATGCAACATAGTTTCCAAGAGGACAAAATCGATCGAGTGCAACATAGTTTCTAAGAGGACAAAATCGATCGGAGTGCAACATAATCTCCAAGAGGACAAAATCGATCGGAGTGCAACATAGTTTCCAATTGAATTGATATATTTGGTAGTATTGCCGTTTTTGCGACACAAATTTAATTTTTCTGCGAAACTTTTGTTCTTTCGATGTGCAATTTCTCGTGGCTTTCTTCTTTCTTCACTTAAAGTTGTTGCTGCAGGAGGACAAAATCTATCGGAGAGCAACATAGTTTCCAATTGAATTGATGTATTTGGTAGTATTCTAGCCTTTTGATGTATAATTAGAGAATTATTTTAGATTTTACTTGTATATCTGGATTCGGGCTTGATTTTGACTGAAAAGCAAGGCTTGCTACTTGACTGTCTACTGTGTTGAAAATTTGAAGCGCAATTCTTGAGTTTCCAGATTATTCAGTTTTGGAAGTCAACATCGATTTTTCTTCTTTTGGTGTTTTAGATTATTGAAATTAAGTAGGTAAAATAACTATAGATAGAACACTTTCAGTCCAATTATCTCATTTCGGTTTACACAATTCCATTCAGCAAGGTTTTACAGATCCAATTAATTCTTTTACGTAACTCTTGTTGAATCAAAAAAACTAAACACTCGACAACATTTTTTTATGGGGAATTGTGGTATTACGCCCTAGACTTTGCTATATATTAAGTTCATTTTCAAGAACTTTGGCTTTGGCGTACCAGCCTTAATGAATCCTTTAATACCGGAATCTCCCTGATTGATAAAGATGTCAGTAACTCTTGCTTTAGTTTTTGTTTACCAAAGACTACAGCTTCATGTGTTCGGTGCTAATGATACGCCTATGGTATCGGTGAAAAGTATGCCAACTTTTTTTCAGATAGAATTCTCTCGATCGATCTTACTGATCTTCCTATATTTGCTCAACAAGTTTGTGTAATCTTTTGCATCTTCCTTTTTCTTGAGACAACATTGTTTCTTGAAAACCAAACAATATCGTTTGCGTTGTAACACGGCAGGCGTAATTAAGCTTTGAATTTTGGTGCTTTGAACTTCTGAGCCTTACCTTCCTGGAGGGTAAAAGTCTTTTAATTACATATTGCCAAATATCATATTTTTCACTAAATTGAAAGCTTTCAAATTTTGGGATCTCTTTTCAGTCATAACCTGTGTGGAACAGCTGTATCAGTTAATCGTGCAATATTTTATTCTCCTTTTTTCACAAACGAAAAGGTTCAAACAATTAAATTTGCATTCACGATGAATCCCCGAACAGATTTACGATTGTGCTTACCAGTGTGGCGTGGTCTGTAAACACGAATGTCCTTTCGACAAAAGTGATCGAACCCGTCCATTTTTTTTTGGATTTTCAAGGTTTTGAAAAACTAAGACATAGCACACTTCCAATTTTATCAGCAACTTTGGAAAGCCATGACGCAAATGCAGCAAGATTAGGAAGTTGTATGCTGCCAATTCTCATCACTTCTTGCGTTTTCTATGTTTTATAATCCGCCCAGGACCATAAATTTGAGTGAACCCATATTTTATCTACAAGTATTTGCATATAAATTAGGTTGTTCATGTAATCGGAAAGACCTTTTCCATTGTAGCAACACGTTGGACAATGACTGAAAAGTCAAAGATTGACTCGATGCGGTTTTCAAAGTCGTTCGGTCAAGTGATGTTATATGTATTTAGGCCTTTCGTTTAAAACCTGCCAAAGTGTTTCTGGGTACAACAAATAACCTTTAAGCAGCTAAAGCATAAATCCTTGTAATTATTAATAAAAAAATTGCAGATTTTTATCGTCGTCCGTGTTTCTCATTTTTAATCCTTATTTTTAGCTGGCGAGTGCTTATATATACAAAAGCCAGAAGTTTTATGTTTTCAAGATTGGTAAAAAGAAATTGTACAGCACAGGGGCGTAGTCTAGTATTTTGGTCGCTGAAGCTAGTTTCTAAAATCAATTTGTGTAAACATGGTATTTAATACATACATACAATCGGTTTTAAACGTCTTGCGTCGTTGTCCGATACCCTATAAAGAAACGGGCTTCCTTATGTAAGGATACAACCGAAATCGTTTACCCGTCCCCTCAGGAAGGCATTCTAGCAATTAATACCTCAAAGATGTTGCAAGCACCTTGTGAGAGGACCACCGTCATTACGTGCCTTCCGATGCACCGAGACGGCATTACAAAGTAAACTCAACCCGGATGCAAACCGGGGGAGTCCTACATTTGCAGTTCATCGCGCTAACAAGCATGCCAATGACCGTCTCATATATTTTTATAGTATTTAATTCTTCTTCTTAACCTACGTTTATTTACTTCTGAATGTAGGTCTCTCTCCGCTGCCTTCTGAAACCACTCCCGTTCTGCTATTCGCTTCACGCCGTGTAACCGTTTTTTTAGGGTAATTTATAACATAACGTTGCCGTTAGCATAACAACTACGCGTAAAGATTCATGTGGCCAAGTGGCGGATCTAGTATTAACTCAACGGGAGGGCTTGATAAAATTATAAAGATTAAAATTTGGATAAAAAAAGATTAAGGTTTGCGTAATTTACAAATTTAATATAATATTATTGATGTCCAATTGCACCGAACTAATTAAGCTAAGTTTGTTCTTAAAAGTTAAGACACCAGGTGTTTGATTACCTGGGAGGCGGTTCCGCAGTGGGCACACTTGAGAGAGTCGGTCACTTCCCATCTACTCAGCGGTTGCAAACATATTATTATTATTATTATTTATTCAATCAATGTACATTTACAAAAAATTTAATTATGCCATGTCCGGTTTGGATTGTATTCAGGGTGCACTTGTTACGGAAATTTTGGATTGTTCCGTACACCAATTGAGTTATGCCGGTCCTGTGCGGTTGACCACGTGACTGAGTCCAATACGACGGCGCACGCGCGAAAAAGATAAAGGGCAGCCCAGGTTTGATTTTCACGCAAGGCAGACGGTTTTTGAGTTTGTCTCCCCGATATTTTCAAATATTTCCGATTATTACGATAATAACAGTAAGAAATATTAAACGTGACGTTGCGTGGATAAATCGTATTTTAATTTCAGCCAGAATATCAGCCTCCATCTGCGTTCTCCGATAGAACATGTGTATTCGCAACGCGCACCTTGTTTGCGCTTGTTTACCTACCTTCTTGGTAACAACGGCGATTCAAATATTTTCGTGCCGAAAGCATTTTTTTACCATCTTGACGATACGTCATATCTATGTCTCCGGATGATCAGCTTCCTTCGAGTTAATCTACCAAGCATCATCTTCAGTGGATCACAAACTCACTGCTGCTGGAAACATTTCAACGTCCCGTCACCAACAATCACAACCGACCAGTTTCACCTTCGACCAGTGTTGTTGTGTTTGTAGTACTTTTTGCGGAAATTTCCATCCCAGAATAATTGGGTTCCTGCAGCTACTAGAACCAACCTGTATCACGAGTAGAATTGTCATTACCTATATGATCAGTAAGGTAAGTTCTTATTGTATTTTAGCAGCTGCCACTTTAATAGATCGATTTTTTTGGGATTCAATAAGAATCGTCCACCACGCGGACCATCGTAACAGATTAGATTCACGCAGCACCATTGATTGGTGTTTTGAGTCGTACCGACGTGCAGAGATCAATTGCAGCACAAATTCTTTCTGTAAATTTTTAATAATTTTTACAATTAAAGTTGTTGTTACCATTTTTATTGTGGTTTTATTGAAAGGGAGTAATTCAATCAATTTAGGATCCGCTGCCATAGCTCACCGCTAATACCTAGGGCTAGCCGAAAAGACCACCAAGGGCCTAGTCATAAAAATAAATTTTGTGGCTGCAAAGTGTTTGCTCAAAAAAAAAACACGTTTGTTTTCACACTACAGTCTACTTGGCAACTCAGAGCCCGCCATTGGAGCAGTTGGGTCTATTATGTGTTGCGAATTATGGACCGGGTCCATGTCCTTTTCTTCCTTCCATCCCGCCGCAATGTTGTAACCAGAATCAGTCAGCTCTATCGCAGTGTGTTGCGGGGAATGACGTGACTTCAACCTTCTTTCTTCGGAAAGCGTTATGTTTGCGTGTGCGGGGTTCCATCTGTTAGACACAATTCTATTTTACTCCCTGTGCAGGGCATGTTGGCGTCTAAGATGCAGAAGGGCGATATGGCTCAAAACGGGCAGCTATTTTACTGGAGTAGATCTAATGAGTCCAGTAATTACCCTCATTACAGAGTTTAATTGGGTGTCTATCTTATGTACATGTGCGCTATTAATTCACACTGAAATCACACAGTGAAATCCGGTCATGCTGCCTTCAGGCAGCATGCCCGGTTCTCCTCACGTTGTACCCGCAAGTTTGTGCAACAACTTAATTCTACTAGAAAGCTTAGCTGCCGTTTTCGTCAGATGTTGTCTAAACGTGAGTTCTCTGTCGAGAGTAATACCCAGATATCTTGAGTTTGGGTTGTGATTCAGATCTCTTCCCCCCATTCTAATATCAAGCTCCACGTTTTCCAATCAATTGGCCAAATGGAAGCAACAAACCTCTGCCTTGGAACAGCTAGGCCGCAGTCTCCATCTGTGGCAATAGTTATTGGGTCCGAGTCGGCACCCAGGGTGGCCTCCGTGGTGTTAACATTCTAATCTTGCGTGGCCAAAAAGATATCCTCTGCGTATATAAATTTACGGGACGAACTAGCAGAAAAGTCACTGATGTAGAAGTTAAACAGTAGTGAGGCCAAGACAGAGCACTGGGGGAGCCCATGATTCAGCACTCTCCTCCTACTCGATTTATCTACAATATGAACCTAAAAATATTTATTGCAAGCATGTTGCTTACTAACCTCAATATCTTCAAGCATGAAATGACCTTCAGCAGTTTAAATATGATGCTGTGTCCCCAAACCGTGTCGTAATCCACTGTTAGGTCTACAAAATCAACAGAAATGTTTAGTTTACGCTGGAAACCGCGCTTTATGAACCCAGTGAGTGGGGGCACCTGCTCCGTACAGCCTCTGTTTCTTCTAAACCTCGCCTGCTCTAGAGAGATCACGGGATACGTTGTGCGAAATGATAACCATGGTCTTTTAAGTAGACGGAAAACAACAAAAGCAGAGAGCAATATTACCTGTACCAATAAACTTTTTACAGTTTACTGTAAACACATAAACAGAACATATTAAATAAACAAAGGTGGCTTTATTTTTTGAATTAACATTTTGATCTCTTAAATTGACTATACAATAAACCCACAACGGAAATACGAAAATGCGAACAACTGGAAATAAAGCGATAATAACCAATGATACGATAGTATTGATTTTATTTATAAGTTCTGGTGTAATTTCTTGTCGTAGCAATTTTTATTTAATAATTAAATTGTGTTCTTAAATTTTAATTGTTACTGTAAATTGTTTCGGAAATATTGCATTTGTTTTCAAAGATCATTTTATTTAATGCCGGTCCTGCACTGTAAGGCACGTGAGGAGTCTATCACGTAGTGAGGTCGACGCGCGAACGCAAAGATAGGTGTGAGGGAGTCCAATTTAAGTTTTCGACGAAACGCACGTTAAAAATCCACGTCAGGATTTTTCTTTGAGTACAATAATCCGTTACGATTGAAAATGTATTACAGGAGTTTTAGTGGTTTATGAAACAATGCCTAAAAGTTTACGTAGGTCACTTTTTAAATAAATTCTTTTATTCGAAAACCTTAAGGCTAAACTCCATGAGTCCGCCCACATTTTTTCAAAATTGATATTACATCTTAGAAATTAAAAGAAAACTTTTAAAAAATAGCTGCTGTTTTGCAAAAATTGTTTTTTTAAATTTCTAAGAAAAGATAATATGAGATATTACGGAAGAGATTATTGTGAGGGCGAGACACAGTTATTTATAATGTCACAATTACATGACTTCTAGTTTTGGTCACTTCATGACAAATTTTTGTATCGGAAAAGCCTGAAAAATTAAAAAATCAAATTTTTGTAATCAAACGATAACGTAACTTACCAGGGATTGTTGTCAGGTCAATTCCATTACAACATTTGTTTAATAAATACAATTTATTTTATCACCAGACGGCCAAAATTACATAGTTGGTTTATTTCCGAAAACCAGTCAATGAACAGCATGAAATTTCCATTGTACAGAAAATATAAAAAAAATTCAAGTGTTTAGTCATAAGTTTTTTTAATATTTAGTTTTAATTTAGATAAGCAACTTGAGTTCGCAAAAATAATTAGTGCTTCATCAGTAAACAATATTTCGGGTTAATTAAAGTGCCGCGATTTGGTCAAAACAATTTTGAAGTATTTATGCCGGAAAAAACTCAAAATTATTTAACAATTAAAACAAAATAGTAACAATCAAATAAATAAAGTTCGGAAAAATTAAAGTTTTAAATACATATTTAATTTTGCGGGAGAATCAGATGACCGTTATTTTTAGCTGAACTAGTATTAGTTGCCAATGTTGTGGCATGTTTTTCGAGATCCAATGGAAAGGAACAGATTAAAAATACGCGGGAACTCACATGATGATTTGGCCGGATAGAGAAAAAATTGAAAAAACCGCGAAAACTAATGTTGGCTTGGCTGATGTTGGAAAGGAAAGTAACGGAATTTGTGGCTAGGCAAATTTGATTGGAGGCTCAGATCTGATGTGAAGATTTTGGACCAATGACAAGCCTAAGACAGGACGCGCGAAAATAATGTAACGGTTTATGTGACATGAGGTAGTAGGGAGACCGACCAAAATTATTATAAAAATCGCATTTGTGCAAAATTAAAGAAATTGAACTTCAACAGCTCGAGGAAGAAGACGAGATACGAACGATGGCCAGTAATTAATAATAAAAAAGTGTAACATAAATTAAAAAGTCAGTCAATTATTAATATTCGTTAAAAGAATAAAAACATTTTAATAAAATTGTGAAAACGTTGGCGAGCTCAACGTATAAGGTTTTATTTTTTGTATTTTAATTTTAAGTAGTTTTAATTTGTTTAAAAAAATTTTTAATCGCCTTATTCTTAGTCACCCTGTAGATAAGATTTAATATGCATGTCTGATAGATCATTGTACTTACCAGAAAAATATTAATTTGTGCAAAGGTAATTTAATGGCACTACGATTACTGTTATTTTATTAAGCCATTAAAATTACTTTATTAATAATTACACTTCGATCACATGTTGAGAGTTCATTGTATAAAAAATTTTTAGGTTATAAATACGTCATTATTGTTATTACTAAATATTACGTTGTACGGTTTTTATAAAAGTCAATTTTTACAAAAGTTTTGTTGCATACAATAAATAGTTGCACAACATTCAGTTTTTTTTGTTAACAAGGTTTTATCAACATTTAAAGACATTTTCAGTTCACGGTCGAATAAATAAAAATTTAAGTTCCCTACAATATATACGAAGAATAATAATTTTAAATTCTGTAGGTAATCAGTTTATTTAAGTTTTTAGTAATATATTTTTATCATTTTCAAAATTGAATAACAAAAGAAAAGTATTCCTATCATAGCGACTCTTCATATTTTTCTTATAACATAACAAAGCAAGTTTTGAATCGGTTATATGGGCACTTTCTATTACATCATTCTTCAATCCAATAGCACCAAACGATATTTGAGTTATTAGCTTTTTGGTTGTACAGCACCACACTTTAATAACTTTTTCGTGTGGCACTTCAACTACTATAAAACGACTATTTGATGCTAAATATTTCATGACGTATCGATTTCCTTAAATAAAAAAATATCATTTAGCAAAAAGCTCTCAGGTTTAGATAAATACTACTCCAGTAATCCAAAATAATCAAATACTTTTATCTCCATATAAAAGAATGGTTTACTTACTTATTCGCAGAAGAGGGACACCCGTGGCGATGTCCCAAACTGAGACATAATGTTTATCCTTTTCGTTGGTAACTAATTTACTTTTATCTAAGTACGTCAAATTATATCGAAAGTTGTAACATCCAATATAGATTGCGTACAAAAATGTCATAGTCTTTATGTCGTAAGCATCAATTCTGTAATTATGCGTAATGCATAGCAAACATCCATTTTTAATCTACAAAGAAAAAATACCTTTTATATATTGTTTCGAACCGTTTTAAGAACTACTTACCACTATCCTGGTAAGGTCAGGCACAAAGCATATTGGTATTTCTAAAGCTTGCGATTTGAAGTCTAAAAGTGTCACTTCACCATTCATCGCACCAAATGCCAATATATTGTCATACACACATGTGGATATAACATTTGCAACATGTAAGTCATGACGATAAATAAAAGTGCCTTCAAAATCGTAAACGAAAATCGCATTAGCTACCACATTTCTAAAAGCAATTCTAAAAATAATTGGATAAGTACAAAGCAAAATATTTTAACAGATACTAAATTCACACTAACAGGTACTGCCTTGCCTGAGTTTATCAAAGCCTCGGCTTTTCCTCGTTATGATTTTCCATATGTGCGGCAATTTCCATTTTGTGCAACAAATTTTAATGAAGAGAACTTCTTCAGTGAGGAAGAATGTTATATCGAATAGAAAAAATAACTAAATATAAACAAACAATTGCTTTAATTCTAGAAATTAAGATTATAGCCACAATATTTTGGTTTCTTTGTATATTGTTGCAACATCTGTTGATAACATTTTTCCTTTATAATATTATTTTATATTAAAATATTCGCGGTGTTTAAATTTGAATTAAGCGCGTTAAATTACGCCATCTCGGAGGCGGTTATAGGGGAATAGCTCGTAGCTTCACTCTGCGTTGCGGCACTTGTTGCTGGGTGATGAAATTATTCATTTACAAAAAATTTGCAAGTATTAAAATTTAAATACTTAATTATTGCAATTAAACTTCGGTGAGTTAAAATTATTGCAAGTACAATTTATGTGATATTAACAAAAAGTCAATAATATCGATTATTTGTTTCATCCCTTTGTTCGAGGAAGCCATATTCCGGTTGTTTGAAATAGCTTTGTCGGTGTTTGTTTTATGTTTTTAAAATGGCTTGGTGGTTGTTGTATTTGTTTAAATTGTGGATTTGCATTAATTTAATTTATCTCAAATCGGGTTTGTAATTTATGAATATTTTACTTATTATTTGCTACGCTTGGTGGATACTTGATCGCAGGTGTTTATTTTTTATAGCGTTCAGAGCCATACCAAGTATTAAATCAAGTCAATAACGACACTATTTTATTTATTAAATAACCGATCTCACAGATGAAGATCGAGGTTTATTTCTAACTCTAAAAGTTGTTCGAATTACCGTGAGGTAGTATTTAATAAAAATATTCAAAACCTAACTGATTTGTGTTTTATTTCGGATGGGGCTATTTTAGTGTCCGATTTGGGTTTCGGAAGGTTAACTCAAGCACCGAGCCATCTTCGTTTATTTGATGTGTTTTGCTTATATATTTAGGTCATTAGCGACGCCACTGGGTGAGCAAATTTAGTTATTTAGGACTTCTCTGGTTTTTGTTATGGTTCAACTACTGTTTGTTTTCCGTCTGTTTAAAGAAGTTGGGTTACGAAGAGGTGGGAACCCAACACAACGTGTTGGGTTCTCTTGACAATCACGATGTTAGGCCAGGGTTATCTAGGTTGGGATTCGAAATTGGTGGCGCGAATTTCGAATATTAGGGGTCTCATATTACACCTATTTGAAAAAATGAAACTAATATTCACTCCACAAATATAATAAAGTGGATATATATTTTAAAATTTTGTTTTTTCACATGAACAATTAAAATACTTACATATTTTCTGAAACGACCATGTTATTAATTATACCAGGTACATTCTTACTTAATGTGCATAAACCATTTTTTGATAAATCCCAAACTTTAATAGTGTTATAGCAATGGCTAACCAAATAATTTTCGATTTTGAAAACTTGAAATATTCCAAATGTGTGTCCCCCTAGCAACGTTGTAATTTTATTACCAGTTGAAGAATCGATCATTTTCAATTTATTTTGTTTTGTGTGCACGATTAATATATTTTCATCAAAATAAAGAATTTTGTGGACACGGTCGTTGGAACTATTTCGTAATATTTTTTTAAAATTATTATTTTTCCAATTGTAAAGCATCGTTTGGTAGTAACTGTACACACCCTGTATGAAAAAAAGTTAATGCAAATAATCATTTCAATAAGCATCAGTAAAAATGATAAAAGACTACCAGTGATATAGACTGCGATATAGTTTGCTTGATCCGCGGTTAAGTCGAGCGGCCTGCAGCCGCAAGCTTCAAGAGTATAATAAACCTTTAATATTTGAGATGTACATAAATGGTTAATTTTTTTATGAAATAGGAAGTGTCTCCCAGTCGCTTTTACACTAAAACTTGAAAAAGGCAAAAACACTATTTAAAAATATAACATTTACCTGCCAATAACTATCAAATCCTTGTAAGTATTTATGAAAAAATTTTGAATTTTGGTTTTGATCTGTCACGTCATAATTATCACGTTGGCATATTTTTTTCCAAAAATAATTATCACCGTTCATCACATTTTTCCAATTTTTACTACAAATCCAAGCGGAAGTCAGATCGTCATTTTCTAAATACAATAAAATTTGTTGTGAACATTCTTTTGGTAAATTATGGATAAAATCGCACTTTTTCAAGTCTTTCTTAATCTTCTTCAATTTTCGCTTATTATTATTTGTTCTTATCTTTTTTATTTCCTTCGATGGTGGTAAAACTTTTAAAAAGATATTTCGTATTCTTTCTGATTTTCCTCGAATATTCCTTGTCACAGGTGCCATTTAAAAAAAATTGTAATTTTAGATAACTTTTTAATATTTTTCATAAACGGATGATTGTATTTATGTAATATGAATAAAATTGTTTCTACCAACATAAAATTAATGTTTTTATTTTTTTTAGCAAAATACTCAAGTCGCGAACCGCTTGGAGTCGGCTCAGTTTGATATATGTTCCCATGCCTTTGAAAATTTTTACCCGGCTCAATCGCATTCCCGATATACTGAACCGTGAAGCCTCTTTGCCTATTTACTAACCACGCCTTCGTTACACGCCTTCTTACTGCTACTATTTGAACCGTGGCTACTTGGCACTCCCTCTCTTCATGGCGTTAATACGGCGAAAACTGTGCCTATCTTTCTATCCGAGCTCTGTATCTAATGCCACCATTTGCATTTGAATAGTTCGTTCAACACAAAAATTAACGATCAAAAAAATAAACGCATCTTTGATTAGTCACGAATTCCTCAAATTTGACCAAACATGATTTCAAACTAATACCGAAAGCCAAGCGATTGGCTTACAACAATAATCTTAATATTTATATAACGCAAAGTTTGTATATCCGTCCTATCAGAATCTCCGGAACGAAAACCTATAACGAAATGAAATCTTAACTGATGTTACAAAATTTAAGGTGAACTCCGCTATTCCCAACTCTAAGAGATATTCCCAACAAAAAATTATCCATAAAAAGTTTTATCGCAAAATTTAAACCAAACAAGCCGTAAAATTACCATAGCAATTTAAATGCAATATCGTCAAATATGTTAATATCTTAATATTTAAACACAAAGTTTGCATTTTTATTATTATTACTAACAATAATACGAACGTCGCTATTTACAACGCTCCAAGATGTTCTTTTTTTTCGCTATGTCTATAAACATCAGAATTGGAATACTGAAACTAATCCTTTATTGGTTAAATTTTTTATGGTTAACTTAAAATTATAAGCAGTCAATCGAGTTGCACATGAATGAAATTCCACTGTATTTACTCAATAGGAAGTCAGGGCCGCCGTAACACATAAAATGTAAAATACTTGAATCTCTGCAATGCTTTTCTTGAACCTAATTGGTTTGTTCATTTATTCTAACTCAAATATAGTACATACTATTGGTTACCGGCTCCGAAGGTTTGAAGTATGCCGCCTTGCTCAAGTGTTAATTACAGAAAACTGCAGGGGCGTAGATTAAGATAAATGGAGAGGGGTGTCAAAAAATCGCAGTATAAGGGTAGTTGAGCCTAATAGTAAGATTTTCGAGAGCATATTAAAATTTATAACAAACGGAACTAGCTTTGTAGTATGCCGTCTCATTATAAATATAAAAAATAACTAAAACATTGTTGTTACAATTCTTACGTTGTACAATTAAACTTTGAATTTTTAAACCAAGGAATGACATCAAAATATGAAAGCAAAGAATAATCTGTTTGCGGCTAAATCTACACAAAAGTTATAAGACCAGCGTGGTCGTTGGATCACACTGATCCGTGGATCGAGTTCGGTGATTGATTGGTTTTTAAATTGTCAACCAATCATATTATATAATGCTTTTCTAGCTCTCCGACCGTGAAAGTTGAAATGTAAAGCATTGGTGATAATTTATACAATCCCTGTATATTATTATACAGGGTGAATAAGAGCATCCGTATCAGTCATTTTTTTCCAAAACGCTTAGTCGTAGAGAGTTACGTCAAAAAAATGTATCACAAAAGGCGTAGTAAAGAATAGTGATATTATTATATCCCGGAAAAATCTGAATCCCGACTAGATGGCTCCAAAATGTCCAGAACTTCAGAATTTTAAATGGCATCATACGTCAAATGTGGTATCGTTAAAAAGATCTTTAATAAATAAACAACTTTTGTAGGAAAATTTTTTTTAATACTGTCACCCTTTTCGAATAATATTCGATTGAAGTAATTAAATTTGGTTCATTCGATTACGACGATCTGCCATCAAATTTATTTTGTAAGATCTCTACCAGCTGGTGCATCTATTCTTTTGTTACTTAAAGTGTCAGTTGCGTTGGTTGTTTTAAATTTCGATTTATCAAATCACACCATTGTGATTGAGACCCACTGGTTTATTTGTTTTGCTTCACGAAAGTTGTTGCCTTGCGTATTATTACTATTTTGTTTAAACACCTACCAAGCTCCTGCTCATTTACTTTTGTAAACGTCGTAGTTTTTTTTTATTACTTTCAGGAAAGCAAAAAAACGACATAAGCTATCCTTACCTACGGTTCTTGCCACCGCTAACAAAAAAAGCAATTTTAAAAGAACATCGGGGTAATACGTTATTACAAATTTGTGTTTTTGGAATCGAGGCAATCACAGATTACCGAAGATTCTCATTTCAAGCCATATCAATCTATTTGGGTTTCGAAATATTATAACATGGAATACAATTTAATTTGCAATTGATTAATTAATTGAATGCAATTAATATTGGGATCGCAGTCATAACCTACAATCTGCAATCCAGTCACGTGGAATAGCAACGTACGTCGACGGATGAAGTTTATTTTGTGGCGGTACACAAAGCTACGTAATTTTTCCTTTTTTTGTTTGTTATTCTGTCTATCAACGTGAAACTTATTTAGCATCTTAAAGATTAATTGTTAGTATCGAAGTACGGCGTTAAATATATTCGGATGCAGAATAATGAGGTCTTACAAGAAGTATTTTCCAAATGAGCTGCTAGTTCCAGGTAAAGACCTTCAACCAGGAGATTTACAACCAAACCCACCACGGATGGATGAATACTCAAACTTTTTCGGACTGGTTCGAGTTGTCTTTTTTACCGCGCGAAGCGCTTACCCGGACAGAAAGTTTTAATAGGTGATAATATTTCATCTGATTCTAAAAAGGGTGTTCTAAGGCAATCCGAAAAAGGCATATCGCTTTTATATGTCTTCCGAAAAATTGAACGCCCTTAACTTGCCTCTGCACAAAATATCACCATGAGGTATCTGATTTCAGGACACGGTTACCTTTCTAATGATGACAATTTTGGAAAGGTCCAAGGCACTTTAAAGCAAGATTTTAATGGTGTTGCTATTGGTGTTGATATATCGAAATAAACCCGTGGTCGTCCTTATCAAGGACTGTATGAAAAGATTATAATCAACTATGGCCCCAAGGGAAAGAATTACAAAAAAAACTAAAAGATTTTAAATAAATGTGGCAACAGCATATGCCGAAGACTCTGACAGAGTCAACAACAGACGCTCCTCAAAGCGTCAATTTACTCATCCAAGAGCCTATCATTCAGGATGAAAATCCTAACCAAAGGGCTAAGAATACAGAGCCTATGGCACTGGATCAAAATCCAGACCAGAAGGCAGTGGAAGTACTTCTTACCAGCAGCGACGATGACGGCAATAAGACCCTACAAACCTTCAACTGAAGGCTACAAGGGTCAGACTAAGTGGAGCTGCCCGCAAAAGGAAATAAATTTAATCCAAAAGAGTCAACCGGCTGACAAAGCCAGGGAACTTGCCCTCGTTGGTTACAATACCACTAAACCTGTCGAAAGAAATAGATTTGATCGCAGTACACCGGTAGCCGGTGACAAAAAGCGGGTAAAAACTGATCAGAGAGCGGCTGCACCTGGCAAAAGTGCGAAGCCGACTTTCAGGCAAGCCTTAATCGAGGTAAAGATAGGCATACTTCATTTCGCATATCCAAAAGAGCTTCTGACTATGGAACATCTTGAAGGACCTTCACAGCACGAAGTGCATCCAAATAAACCTCCACCACTCAAAGGCACCTTTAAGTGTTTTTTACTGGAGGTTTATAAAGAAAAATCTCTCCATATGGCTAATGCAAGAACTCTGTATAAATAAAAATAAAATCAAAGGACTTCCTGAAAGAACGGCTAACGTCCTTGTCGACTACAGGTATGGTAATCCAAGAGCAGCACTAATACTTAAGAAAAATATTAACTTTGCTCCCATTTCAGAATTCAACACCAGGGACCTGACATCTGCCATGGTTGAACTACCAAGCGAAGGGGGCAAGAGGAGCATAGTAATAACATCGGCGTACTTTGTCTATCAACCAGGTGAAGGCACAGTGGACACCCTTCCACTGTAAGAAAAATTGAAAAATCTCTTGCAGCAAAAACAAATCGTGTTCGGAACATTTATAGATTGTTACGGAAAATTAACATTCATTCCGTAGCCATTATGGCTATGCCGGCCCTGTTCCTCATGAGAGCACGCATAACGTTCAGCTCGTTTTTTTTACTATTGTGCTCCCTCAAGATATCGATAAGAAGGAAGAGCAAGACGGGATCTTGTAATTTTAATTGGATCTTTTGCTGTCCTGGTCTCCGCAATCGTGACGATTTGCGTGGATGTTATTTTTGTTCCAGAATCCAGCAGCGGGTGTGTGCATCATTTTTTAATTAATATAACAATTATTTTTGAGTGGTTGTTGACCCGAGTTGCTGCATTTGCGCAAATAGTAAAATTTGGCAGTATTCCGCAGAATCGGTTGGCGGCTACATTGAAGATATGTTGGCGCGTTTTTCGCGTAGCGATCCCTGTCCCTCCGAGGCAGAACAGCTAAGAGTAATTCGGAAAAATATGCTTCCAAATATTTCACTCGTTATGGGGTGCGCTAAATTTGACAATCGGGCTCGATTTATCGAAGAGGCTCGGTCGACAGAGCGCATAGTTGAGTGGACTACGCTCGGCGCTGCGGCTAATGTTGCTTCTGCAGCTGGGCCTGGATCTGTTAAGCCTCCTGTTAATCATCCAGTCAAACTCGAGTCTCCTGCCAATCGGAAAACATTTTTGTGTTGGAATTGCGACTCGACTGATCACGATTTCAAATTTTGTAGAGAAACCCTGAACGTCTTTTGTTTTTACTGCGGTAGAAAGAGGGTTAAGACGCCAGACTGTCCTAGAAATCTTTCGGAAAAACGCTTACCGGCGTGGCGGCGCCTCGGTTCGTCGTTACTAAACGCCATTAAAGCCGATGCCATAGAGTGGAAGAATTGGTTGGGTAAAATTAGCGCATTCTGCGGATCAGCCACCATTACTTCCACCTTGCCTACTCATCCCAACTCTAACGAGCGTCCACATGTTGAAATACAACACCGGAAGAGGAATTCGCGTGTCGCACCAGACACCCTGTCCCGTGCTCCTTTAGAGGTGTCGTCCCTCGAATTAGTCGAAGGCGATTTTGATACCTGGTATCGACGTATGTTGATCAAGGTACAAAGTTCTCCGGACGAATTTCCTGATTGGCGTATTAAAGCAGGTTGGTTGTATAAACTTGTTACCAACCATCGTGGAATTACTTCCAATTTAGTCGAGTGGAGGCAAGTAGTTCCTAAGTCGCGCTGTAATGGCGTTCTTAGTCAATGCCATGATGATCCCACTTCACCACATCCGGGAATTTTAAAAACGTACAACAAAGTTTGCGAATTGTACTATTGGCCAAGGATGCTATCGGATGTGGTTAGGTACGTGCGTCGTTGCTCCGTTTGCTTGTCATCTAAAACTGTACCCCCGAGGGGAGATTATTACAGTCGTGTCTCGGATTTGAAAAAGGAGGATTTAGCTCTGGATAGTCGCGAGAGGGTCGTGGGAAATGAACCGGTTAACCAAACTTTTTAACGACGTTCGTAAGCGTTTGGAGGCTGCGTATCGGAGAAGTACGTCACACTATAATTTTCTAAAGCGTTCAACTAAGTTTAAAGTGGGCGATACGGTGTGGCGTAAAAATTTTAGTTTGTCCTGCGCAGCCAAACATTTCAACAGCAAGTTAGCACCCAAGTACATAAAGTGCAAAGTTCGTGAGGTGACCGGTCCATTAACTTATCGCTTGACCAATGAGAAAGGCAAGGACGTAGGCGTTTACCACGTAAAAGATCTTAAGTTGCATCCTAGAGACGACGCTGACATAAGACGGAGTGGATGAGTATACATACATATACATAGGAAGGTTGAAAGGGTTATGTAGTAACTTTCTAGGTCAAATTACATCTTAGATCCTAAATAGGTCGGTTGGCAGGAGTAATGTAGTCGCTAGAATGATCAACTTACACTTAGATTGTTTTGGTCCATTAACATCTTGGACATGTATGTAGTTAATCTGTGGGTTCGATTTAGGTTGAACATTATTTTCCGTGGAGTCATAAAGTCTCCGACTCATTTTTTTGCTTCCTGTCTTGGGGATTGTGGGGCGGGCGGACTCGCTGCCGCACTTGGGATTTCATTTTATTATGGTGCGTTTTTTTGGGGTTGCGTCTTTGTGAGGCCAACTAGACCTGGTGTCCCTGCCTCGGTTAGGCTCCGTTAGTACCGGTCTGCGGTAGGGTTGGTTGGTTTGAGCGGGTTGTAGACTACCAGCGTGCTACCCTTGTAGGGGTAGTGAGGGTCGTTCGCCGTACAGTTTCCGAGACAGATGTTTAACGTCAATAGCCCCGGCCGTGAACGCAGTTTTGAGGACGGATTGCGGGAGTCTTTTAGGTTCTCCATGACAGATTGTCATGCCCCGGGTTCACCTTTTTCCCATCCTCAAATCGAGTTCAGTATCCATCGCTTTGGCGGAGTGGTGGTGAGTTGTATTGGCTAGCATTCCACGGCGCGTTATTTCCATCCATACGCGAGGATTGGGCCATTGACTTATCATTGTTTTTGCTGGACTGGTGGCCACTGTATAAGGTCTCCTACCCATATCCTATTTAATCCATATTCCTACTACCTTTTCCTATCAACTTTTTCCTTTCACATTTTTTTCACATTGGGTTCCCTTAATTTAAATTCTCCGTGGGTGGTATAAGGGGTTATTATTTTCTTCCTGGGTTTTTAATTATTTCAACTGGGGATGTTTAACACCTTGGGTTCCCAGTTGCTTCAACTTTTACTTGGAGTTTTTGTGGAATAAAGACTGTAGTAGTTTATACTGATCATATTTTGATCGGGTTATATTTTATGAATCATTTTTTTAGACTCAAATGGTTCTTTAGTCTCTATGTTTCAAGGACACTGATTGCCTTGGTCTGAGACGTATTTTTGCTGCTGGGCGAATTTAGAATTTGTTTTCGAGCCGCGGTGATGGGTTCTATGTGATCGATTGCAATTAGAAATCCCCATTATATTGGTTTATGACCATGGGTTGATTATTAATGTAGATTTTTTGTATGTAGTTCTGTACCTAGTTTTTGATTTTCCGCTGCACGTTTGCTGCGCGGTTGTAAATAATTTTGCTATTCGAAGCGCTACGCGCTCAGCAAATTATGGGATTCTCGCCTTGTGCGGATATAAGAGTAATGTTTCATTACTTATGTAGAATACCCATGCTTATTATTTATTTTAATTTTTTATTATCTCGATTGAGACTTTATTTTTATCTCCGAGGGGAGGTCATTTTTTTGGTTTTAACTTCAGTCTTGGTTTCACAAAGTTCCATCAGCAAGTACCCATTATATTATTAGTTCCTTGACCTAGCTCTCGTTAGTGCGCGGCCTGTGTACCATAATTAAACCTGTGAGGGGAGGGTAGTGTTACGGAAAATTAACATTCATTCCGTAGCCATTATGGCTATGCCGGCCCTGTGCCTCATGAGAGCACGTGGAAGAAAGCCAACAGGTCGGCGCACGCGCGAGGGGGAAGCGGGGTCTACCCAGCAAGTCCAACGTAGCCGGACGTGTTGCGAATTGCGCGAATTAGTTTTTCTAGTTTTTGGTTGATTTTTCCCGATTTTTTTGTTAGTAAAATCGGAGTGTAACGCGCAATATTAGAGTGAACCGTTGGTGTAAAAAGCGGTTTCTAATTTCGACGCTTTGGCGGATTTTTCGATTCGAAATTATTTAATTTCAATAGTGCAAATAATCTCAAGGTTGAGGTGAAGTCAGCTGTTCCTTGCACGTTGGCTGATAAGATAGCGCAAACATTTTGAATGCGCACCAAAGTCAGCGTAGTAAACGCAACCTGGGACCTTCACATATTTCGGGCGAAATATTGTTTTTTCTTGATTTCAACATAAGTCGCTGGATGAACAGCGATCGTCGGGTTCAACAACCTTCTGTTTCAATCCACCCTAAGAGGGATCACCGTTACGCACCCCCGCTTGCTGGAGAATCTGCAACAACCTCATCCATCGTTACCAGAGATTACTTCCGGTGCTGTGACAGTGCGTTTTGTGTTGATCGCGAGGTTCAATCCTCGCCGAAGAAGTGAGCACGAGCAGCTGCTAGGAGTCACATTGTCATCGCTATCTTTGTAAACTACCGAACTGATCAGGGAGATAAGTGTTCTTTAATTACTTTTAGCAGCTGCCTTAATTTCGTACTCATAGTGCAAAATTTTGAACGTCCGATAAAGCGGACCGCCGTAAACTTGAATACGCGCTGTACCATCCGGTTGTTTTTGGATCGCACGATTCGTGGAGGCCGGTTCAATTGTTATTATTTTTTGGTAAATTGTTTAAAGAGAGAATAAAGATCACCGTTATTGTTCTTGCTTGTTTTATTGAGAGGGAGCAACAAATCCTTAAATCCACGGCCATCTCTCACCGCTACAGAGCACAGCTAGCCGATAATAACATCAAGGGCTGTCACAAAAATAAATTTTGTGACTGCAAACTGGTTGGCCTTTTGGCAAACACATTTGTTTTCAAGATATAGAGGGTGCCTATGATAACACCTCAAATAAATCTATAAAATAACCGCCAAGAGATACGGCATTCAGTTACCCACGTTAATCTAGATAGAATCAATGTTAAAAAGCCGAATAGTAACGGCTTCATTAAGATGGGAGGAGATCTCGATGGCCACAGCGAGCGGATGCCCGTAGGTTGGAGTGTTATCGCCTCTCCTGTTGTCCGTCGTGGTGGACGACCTACCGAAGAAATTAACTGACGAAGGATTCTGCGTATTAGGATACGCTTATGACATTAACATTACAATCAGAAGCAAGCATGAAAGTACAATATCAAGCCTAATGCAAATTGCCTTAAACCAAATAAATAAATGGTGTGAGAAGGAAGAGCTAACTGTGAACACTTCAAAAACCATTATTGTACCATTTAGTAAACCTAAAAGATAAACCTCAAACCTCTGCAGCTTCATAGTTCATCGATACCTTTCTCCGGAGAGGTGAAGTATCTGGGGGTACTCTGGATGCAAAACTTACCTGGAAATCTCATGTGAATAAAACTCTTTCCAAAGCAACGGGAGCCTTCTGGCTGTCGCAAACTCTTTGGAAAGGACTGGGGACTAAAACAAAAAATGATCCATTGGTCATACACATCAATAATAAGACCCATTGTCACTTAGACATAGTTTATATTGTGGACAAAAACTAATGAAACTACGACACATAACAGATTACTGAAACTGCAAAGATTAGCGTGTCTGAGTATTACAGGGGCTGAGTTCAACCCCTACTGCGGTTATGGAGGCACTTGTAGATCTGCAACCTCTTCACCTATAGGTGAATAACAAACCGCCATAAAAATTACCCAAACTAGGAAATTCAAACCAGGAGATAGAACAGGTCACCTAAAAATACTATAGACTTCATACAGCCAGATCTGTTCGAAAAACCCTTGGATATTATTTCGAGAACTTTTGACTTTGAGACACCGTTTGAAGTTGTTATTCAGGACCGATTTACGGCTAAATGTCAAAGAATACAAACGGATACAAAATCCTAAAACAGGTATATAGATGGATCAAAAACTGAAGAGAGAACAGGCATAATCATATATGGCCCAAGATATGAGGCATCTATGCCTTAGGCAAATATCCCACAATCATGCAAGCTGAAATACTTGCAATTGCACTATGCGTCCATGAATGCCTGAAAAGGAAGGTAAAGAGCAAACAAATAAATATAATGTCTGATAGCCAAGCTGCGATAAAAACACTCAAAGCTAACAGTTTTAAGTCCCTATCCAGATGGAAATGCAGACAATCTCTCAAAAAACTGGCCATGAGCAACAAAATTACCCGTCGCTGGGTACCGGGTACCCATACCATACCCCCCAGGGTATGAGGTAATTGGGGGTAATGAAATAGCTAACAAGTTAGCTAAGTGAGGCTCAAATGTTGCCCCAATTGGACCCGAACTATTTTGTGAACTATCCAAAACACACAGGAGATTCTAGGTCTAGAAGTAGGAGGAGGAGAGCAAAAAAACCCTCTGGAAGAACACACCAGGACAAAGGCAGGCGAAGAAATTTATAGACTACACAATTGCAGAGGCTAAAAATCTTCTTCTTTCATCAAAGAATGAAATTTTGTTACAGAGCTGCTCACTGGACACTGCCAAGAAGTGAAATATCGCCTTAAAAAAATGGGACTTGAAGACAACGACAGGTGCAGGCTATGCGAATCGGAAAATGACTTGGCCAAACACATCCTCTGCAGTTGTGCTACCCTAGCTCGGCTTAGGCAAAAATAATTTGGACAGACAATACTGACACCATGGAGGTGAAAGAGCATTCTATGTTTTGCTAGCAAAATTGAATTCCTGAATATTACAATTAAAAATTTGTAATAGTTTTATACATAGTACATACATATATCGTCAGCTTAATTCGTAAATCACATAAGTCCATTTTTGGCCAAATGAGATTTGGTGTCATCTGTTGTAGAAAAATCAAATCTTCCAGCTTAGCAATCCACATAAATACAGTGATTCATGTTTCTGGTTGAATATCAATTGATAATTTCACACAAGTCTATGACTCCCCTACAATACACAGGAACTTTCCAGGAAGGATCTTGGTAAAATACGTGGCGCTCTGCACCATCTTACATCCAGTCGTCGACTTTTGAACGCTGGTTGGGCACCTTACGATCAAGCTGGTTCTTAAACCGTTGTATTTATTTGGATAATTATTGCTTTTGTATTTATAATCCAAGTGCCTGAGCTAGCCGTGGGGTAACTTTCTGTGCCACTTTTAGAGAGTTCAAATCTGACAACCTTGAGGTGCACAAAATATTAGTTTGTTTTATTTTAACGGTACAATGTATGTCAGTTGCAGGCGAAAAAACACAGAAAATGATAGAATTTTTTAAGGGATTAAAAAGAGGGATGTTTTAAACAAGTTGTTGTTGCGTACATATGTAGGTTTTGCAAAAATTGCTTCTGAGATAGCAAACTAGAAAATGCTCAAGCATACACCGGACATTCTTTTAGGAGGACTTTAGCCACATTACTTGCCTAAACTGGTATTGCTATGCTTGGTCTTAAACAACACGGAAACCTGAAATCCTCCGCTTAGCTGAGGGATATGTTGCGAAATACGTTTGTGCTTTACTTACTAAAAACATCCCCCAAGTACCTCCAACTCGAAAAGTATAGACGTTGACGCGACGGATCTCCGAGAGTGACTGGTATCTCCCCACCACTATTTACTGTCAACCCAGGCACACCACACGTACCATCTACACAATGTTTTCCTTATTTGGTGTTTTATTACGCAATAATACACTTACAAGTATTTCTTATGGGACAATTACAATTTTCAAAATTAAATTGTGGCCTTATTACAAGTCCGACAACATTGATCCTCACTTTAAAGAGCTAGCATTTTTGTGTCTTTCGTTTGGCAAAGCCATTTCTATAGGAAAGTGTACTTTTGAATCAGGGTTAGTCGACTCTTGACTAAAGTTGATCTTTAGTTTTAAAGTTGGCAATAACCAGTGATGCAAATAAATCAAATACGGCAATATCTGGGTATTGCCCTAACCTTAGGTAATTGTTAACACCTTAAGGAATTCTTAGCGCTTAGTGAAAAACCAAATTTGACATAAAAGTTTCTTATGTGAAAGTTAGGGAACTTCTAACGTTAGGAATTAGTTGGTGAAAACGGGCATTAATGTCGTATTGTTCCGTAAATACCTGAGGTATTCATAAATAAATTTCTTTCGGATTATTCTTGGGATAAATAATAACATTTGAAAAGTTGTTCTTAGAATGACTAAAACCGCTCCTCCAAGAAGGAAATCTAATCCCGGACCATCAATTTGGTTTTCGGTAGGGCCATGGAACGGTGGAACAGGTGCACCGGGTTGTGAAGATCAGAATAAACTTGGAATCCAGGAGATGCTGCTCAGCTGCATTTCTTGACATTTCTCAGGCATTTGACAGAGTATAGCACGATGGTTTGATATTTAAAATCAAAAAATACCTACCCCATCCTTATAGTCGCTACTAGAATCTTACCTAACTAATAGATATTTTTTAGTCAAATTTGGAGAAGTTCATTCCAACTTAGAATCTATACTATCAGGAAAGTGCCACAGGGTAGTGTTCTTGAGCCTACACTGTACCTATTATTCACATCAGACCTGCCTGCAACTAACAATACAGTATCAGCCACGTTTGCAGACGATACAGCTGTAATGGCATCTAGTGATAATCCAAATCTTGCTTCTCGATTCTTACAAGACCATCTAAATAAAATCGTGAACTGGCTCAAGACCTGGCGTATCAAAGCCAACACCACAAAGTCGGTGCATATCACCTTGACTTTGCAAAGAGAAACTTGCCCAAGCGTAATGATGTACGGTAACGTTCTCCCGGAACAACAAACAATCAAATACCTAGGTTTTCATCTCGATCGACGACTAACGTGGGCTAAGCACATTTCGAATAAACGCCTCCAATTGGGACTTGTGTATCGGAAAATGTACTGGCTTGTGGGCCGAAATTCACCTTTATCCATAGACAATAAATTATTAATATATAAAACAATCATAAAACCAATATGGTCATACGGTATTCAGCTGTGGGGTTCTGCTAGTGATTCTAGTGTTGCAATAATCCAGCGTTTCCAATCCAAAGTTTTGCATAGTATCTGTGACGCCTCCCGGTATGTTCCAAATTATGTCATTAGTGCTGACCTACAAATTGATAGTGTAAAGGATGTAATTTCTTCTACCAGCAAAAAATATCTGCCGAGACTCGCAGACCATCCCAATCCACTAGTGTGTGATCTACTGGCTGAACTTCCAGTGAAAAGACTAAAGAGGTACGATCCCATGGACTTGCCCCATCGTATCTAAGTGTTAAATCGCCTATACTCAAACTGTAACAAGTAATCCAAAAGGAGACCTACCAATGGGTTGGCCCTCTACTATGTCACTTTACTGTCGTTATTGTATTTATAATTGTGTCAAGCAGTGTTACTTATTGTCCTACGGACAGATTGTAACGTATATGTGGAGTCAATTAAAAAAAAACTTGATAACCGAACTGGGTCCACACATGAAGTAAGCGGAAAGAGTTACCGCAGTACCAATTAATTTAAAAGTACGTTATTTATTTTCATAAGTAATTAACAACTTTAAACCCCTTTAGGTTTTGCAGCTTTGTATTTCTTCGCCAATGTAAATTACCAAAATGTGTCGATAACAATTTTCAAATGGGCATGAAACAACCTACTGTTAGCATCATCCTAACAGAAATAGCAGAAGTTATGGTAAATCAATTACTTGACAGGTGGGTCGTTTTTCTAAAAAGAGAAGGTGAGCTAAGAAGTTCACAACAAAAGTAAGTCTTTCTAATTAATTAAAGTAATGAAAATTTTTAGTCCATTGTGTTTTTTTAAGATTTTGGAAAATCACGCTTGCCAGGGGTTATTGGAGCGGTTGACTGCACCCATATTGCTATAATAGCTCCTCCCGTAGAACACCCCACTAATCCTGCACATCCATACTACAACCGTAAAGGTTATTATAGTTTAAATGTACAAATGGTACGTAGCAAAATTTATTCGAAATTTATTTAAGATAAGTAATTTTGCAGGTGTGTGATTATAATTTAAAAATTCTGAATTGCAATGCTCGTTTTCCCGGGTCGAGTCACGATTCAGGAATATGGACGTTATCTGCAGTAAAAGGCATTTGCAAACAGAGTTCGTTGGAGGGCGTTTAAGGTCGTCTTGGTTAGTTGAGGATGTGAAAGGAAGTGGAACATTTTTACCAAAATAAACCTTTATAGACGATGCTGGTTATCCATTGCAGCCGTGGTTGTTAACTCCGGTAGAAAATTCAGAAGAAAACTCTACAGAAAGTAAGTATTCCAAAGCACACATTCAAGCAAGAAATTCCATTGAAAGGTGCTTTGGGGTACTGCAAAGTCGATTTAGGTGTCTTCTTAAGCATAGGACTCTGAATTGCAATCCTGTCAAAGCTGCAAAAATTGTATATTCGTGTGTTATTTTGCATAACATGACAGTGGAAAGCGAAATGCCAAACGAAATACTGGAAGAGTTTCAAGTAGAAGTACCGCAAAGAGACAGAACTATAGAAAATCATAACAGAGATCTTATAGCAGGTACCTATTGTAATGTGCTGTAACGATGAAATATTTCTAAATTTTTATTTACAGATGAGAACTGGTTGGCCGAAGAAAGGAGAATTCGCAACATTGTAATTCAAACTTTTCGCTAATTTAGTTGCAAGTTATATAGCTAGTAAATTATTGTAAATGTCCAAACTTTAAATTTATTAAATCATTTCTTAAATAAAATCAAACAGAAACTTAGGTACTTTTTTTTTTAAATGAAAAATCATCTAAATTACCAAATGTTTGAAAGTGTAAACATTTGGGCTTAGCCATTTCAGCGTTGCCTTTTAACATTTCAGCCTTGCCTTATAATATTTCAGCTTCGGCTCTTAACATATCAGCTTAGGCTCTTAATATATCAGCTCCTACTTTGCTTTTAAAAACTTCTGTATATTGCTACGTAAGGTGGTGTCCTCGACTTACCGTTACGTGACCTGCTTATTTACTTAAAACTTCTACTGCAATGAAACTTATTTTGATATGAAGGTAAAACATTTATTTTGAATTTAATACTGATAATTAATTCCTCGTACGTCTTATATTAATGCAATTTATCCTAAAAACAAACAAACAACTTAATTCTACCCACATGTTAACTAATTTACACAAATTAAAGCTATTATTACCAAACTAAACATGTCTTTTATTATTGCAATACCCTGTATTCTTCATGAATTTACTAACGTACAATTTGCGCATGCCACTAATTACGTCGAACTTTACGATAATCACACTTAAGGTTGAAACTTTGTAAGTGAGTTGCGTTTTACAAGTGAAATAATTTTTGTAGTTAGAAATTTTACCTTATTTGACGAACTGCAATTTAATCTGTTGATCGTTCTGCTTGCTTACTTCGAATTTTCTTTCTTTAACCCAGCAATTCATCTGGTGAGTCTTTTCTTGTTGCATAACCAAAATTTCGTGTTGAGTTTTATCTTGTAGGTCTATTCGTTTCTTTATTAAACCATCACAACTCACTTTCCATCAATTTACCTAGCCCCCCTTCTTAATTCCCCTTTTTTCATGGCACACCAATTTATTTTCACTTTCGATTGTTCATATAGGGCGTAACAAAAGTAATATGCATGAAAATTTCACTTTTATAAAAATGTTTTTCTTTTTCTTTAATCTATTGTTCACATTAAACATCTATGATCACCTAATTAATTTACAAAACTCTTAAAATTATACTATTTACATCTATAATTAATTAAATTTTTAGGTAGCTGTCAAATTTTACCATTTTTTAAATTTTTTTTGTGACTCTGGCGCCATCTCTTAATAGTTTCGCTCAAATTTTTAATTATTTAAATTTAAATTCAAAATAACTTTTAATTAATTAATTTGACTCAAGGTTTGTATTGAATTCGTTCATTTACTTATAAAAAAATTTTATTTCAATTCATTTTAGGTGCACAAATTTGCCAAATGCCAAACAACTTAAATTTCCGATAACTAAGCGACTCGATTAAAGCTTTCGACGCTTCGCTCCGTCTCGTTACTGTACCAACTCAAATTCTACACTGCAATTACAGTTTATAACACAGCAATATGTATTGAAAACCTCGGCTAATACCTCGTTACTTTTAAAATTGATATCGTTTGCATTTTTAAAGAAATTGCAGATATCTAATAATAAATTGTTTGTGTATCGTCCAGGTCTACATTTTTCGCTTTGCGAAGTCTTAGATGGCTAAAAAAGCAATCAAAAACTGTTTTCGATTCTCGTTACTGCACTTAGTTTTTTCGACAGTGGATTGTACAATTAATGTATCTAGTCAGTTGGTTACATCGTGTTCAATGAAATTTTAAAATTTTGAGGTTAGTTTTTAATTTGAATTAAATATTTTGTTTAAAATGGAAAATTATAAGATCGAAGATCTTCTTGAGCTGATTGTGCACAACAAGCTACCATGCAAAGTAAAAAAAGAGAGTATTCTCTTAAATTACGAAGTAGTGCTAAAGGAGAAAAAATTACCCGTTGCTGACAGTGAACTCGTGGTTTGTCTCAAACAACAGATTTCGAATTTGAATAAACTGGTGAGTGACAAAAATAAAATCATTGAGTTGCTAAAAGAAAAAGCTGATACAAGTGTACGTAGTGTGTACCCAAACGTGTACAAACAGCGAACAAAGTTGCAGAAACCAACAAGAACGCAGCCAATATTGAGTTGTTGAACGCACCCAATACTGATCTGTCGAACGCACCGCATACTGATTTGTTGAACGTAGCTAATAGTGATGTTGTAAACACAGCTACTTTAACCTCAAATGTTGCTGTGGTTAAAGAAGTTCCGTGTAAAAAACCAAACTGCGTACTCGCATGACGACCTCAAGAGAGGGAAGTGAGAGAGCAGTAGTATGCAATAACTCAAGCGAAGCGTATCTTGTTTGTATTTACTTTGTGTATTTATTAATTACATTAAATCTATTTTAAACTACAGCGACATTGTTTTTAATAAGAATTTAACATCCGGTAGCCACAAATTTAAATACCAAGCCTTCTTTTAAACATTTACGCACTTAACAATTGGATCTGGTTATTCTGATAGTGCCTCTGTTCAGGACGGCTTTACGGCGATAGCACAAAGATTCATCTTAGACGTGTAAACCCTTCCGTGAATGAAACTGAAGTAAGTAACCATATAAATAGAACACTAAATAAAATTTTAGACGATGTCCAGCCTAAAGTGACAGTAGAAAAATTGCAGTCAAGATACCCGGAACACTATAGTTCATTTAAAATATTTATCGACTCGAAGTATTCACAACAACTTCTAGATCCTTCTTTCTGGCCTGCCGGAATGGCGGTGAAAACGTTCTTCGAACGGTCAAGTAGATTAAGTCATAACCACCTCAACATGCCAAATTTTCAGCTCCCAGCTACTGCAAACAAAATCTAGCGGTAAACCTAAATTACAGAATCGCTGAACCAAAACCAGCACCTCTACAAAATTTTACAAATAGTTACTTGAATGATGAATTGCAAATCCAAAAACATGGTTCGTTCAGTCAAAGGGATTCTACTCGCATAAAATCCGATAATCTTGTGTGGGGCATTTGAACACCACATCCTTGTTAGCAGTTTTGATGATTTTTTTCACTTATCAGTTTAAACAATTTTCATGTGATGTCAGTTTCAGAAACTTGGTTATTTCCGGACTTTCCATCTACCCTTATAATAATTCCAGGGTATGTGCTTTATAGAAAGGATCGACCAAGTCATGGTGGTGGTGTTTGTTGCTATGTTCGTCACAACTTGAAATAATCGAAATTGGCGACTGCGATGGTAGCGGCTTGGAACAATTATGGTTGAGCTTGACAATAAAGGTAAATATTATGTTAATTCAAATTTTATATAGGTAAATATTATGCCCTGGGAACCTGTATCCCCAAATACTTGTTACGTTGCACTACACGGCAATTAATTTTATCCAAAATATCGAATTTATTATTTAGTTATATTGCCAAGTGCAATTTTGCTACTTTGTGTATAAAATTTATAATCACTTCAGCTGTCCTATTCATAAGTAATTTCATACACAGTTTTAATTATCTTCTTTGCAACTTACCGTTCTGATAAAACCGACAGCTGCTAGACAGAAAATGCCACCTTTAGGAAAGTAATTTCTATGTTTAATTCTTCATTTATGTCATACCGCAAAGTTAAAATTTCGCTATTTAATTTATAAAATTTTTATAAATATATTCTTTTACTTAGTTCTTTGATTATCTTTTCTTTCAAACTTACCATCTGATAAAATTAAAACCTGCCGTGATAAAATTTTATGCAACCGATGAAAATTCTGAATAAAAGCTCTGTCTTCTATCGTTACCGAACAGACCACTCGGGTTGCTACCAAAATTTTGAGTGCCGAAAATTGTGATTATCTTATTATACCAAAATACCGATTTGGTCGTTTATCGTTAGAGAAATTATAGTTAAGAATTTGTGATACCGAATTTGTTGCGAACAGAGATATTCTAAGTTAACAAAATCTGTGATTAACTTTAACATCAAGCGACAATGAAAAGATATCTCCCTTTGGGACCTATCACTTCAACTATATTTTCTTTTCAATGTTGACGTGTGTGTGTTGTGTACCAATACGAGGATTGCATTCAATGCAAGATGAAATGTAATACAAATTTTCATATTGCGTGCATTAGCATGTCTATAGAGACATGGAGTTTATTAAACAGCAGCGGTAAGATAAACAGTTGGTGCTGTGATGGGTGTGATAAAAACATAACCTCAAATTCGCCACAAGTCACTGAAACTGTTAAAAATAAAGACTTAGAACAACCTAGCAATGAAACCGTTATGCAAATTCAGCCATCGGAAACTGTTCCACCCAACCAAAACGTTCCTGAAGACCCGGTGGAAGGCGCAAGTTTACCTTGGCAACGGTGAACCCTAAGAAACATAGACGAAGCTCCCCAGAACACGTTATTAGAAATGTTAGACAAAAGCGAATCACGGAATACGGTACATCTAACCAAGGAACACAAGTAAATATGAAAAATCGTTTACAACCATTTGCTGATCTGACACACGATCAAGTAGAAGCATCTGAACCTAAGCAAATAAAACCACCACCCATATTTGTGCCATATGTTCAAGAGATCAAACCGTTTGGAAGTAATCCTTAACGCAGCAGCTAGGAATGACTATTGTATAAAAACAATTGGTAGTGAAAATATCAAAATCCAACCAATAAATGGGGCGAGCTATTCAGCCATATTAAAGGCATTAAATCAGAAGAAAGTGGAAAATCATACCTTCCAACTCAAAGATAAGCGAAACTTTCGAGTAGTTATTAAAGGAATACATTTCTCAACCGATCTAGATGATATTATCCAAGCACTCGAAGTAGAAGGGCACAGGGTAGCACGTATCTCAAATATGCAACAAAAAACTAGAAAAGAAAAAATTTTGAAAAGTTTCGAAAACTAAAAATCAAATCATTAATCGACTAATTAGCTTGTCCGTTTACTACGACATCCGCATAGAATTACCTAATTTTGATCTCTCTCTAATGTCATTATAAGCGAATTCTACTGTATATTAAAACATTATTTACTTAAAACCATCGATATTAGATGTTAAAAAATTGAAATTTTTTCCCGCTATTTGACTGACGTCCGTGAAGTTGGCCTTTCATTATTTGAATTTTAAAAATTAAACGGTGCTAAGATTGTGTTGCTCAGGATTCCTGTTAAATTAATGTATTTATAAATTTTCAGTTTTATCCACCATGAACACCAGATCTGCAAGAATAATGCGTATGTTATCCAGCAATGGAACTACGCCTGAAAGGATTAATGAAGGATCTAACAGGCAGCTTCTCAGAAACGTTAAAAGTAAATTTTTTTCAATTTATTGCACCTCAATAAAACGAGGCATTTGCTTAGAAGGGGGTAATTTGAAAGGAAATGACACGCTTTTGGGTTTTTTTAAACCATATGGAATTAGAATGGTCTACCATGATCTCTTTAAATGCGTTGGCTCCTCTTTCTGATCGAAAAATGAATGCAACGCAGTTGTTGCCCGTAACTAGCGATTTAATGAAACTCGGTCAGTATATTAAATTATTAATGATAACATGCTGACTGCACGAAGTTCTTTTTTTAGAATGTCCGTCAACCAAAAACTGCAGTCTTCTAGCTTTTCTTTGTTTAAGTAAAATTATCCTTTTTAATAAGAGAAGATCTGGTGAAGCGTCTCGAATGCAGATTAAGGACTTCGTTTGTAGGCCAAATTGGAATGAGCAGTGTACTCAAGAATTGAAAAATTCGCTAACCGATTTTGAAAAATTTTTATCAGAACAACTTATTCTAGTCCAAATTGTTGGGAAGCGTAGTAAGCTCGAGAATATAAATTTGAAGGGTAATTTTATATAACAATATTACTTTTTTATGCTTATTTCGTATATTATTTGCAGATTTGCCAGATGTGGATGAAGTAGAAAATGATAACGAGGAGAATGAAGATGTACATGACGATGAAACTGCACATGACCATAATAAACATGCTGATGAAGATCGAGTATTGACATCGACAGCTGTTGTGGTGGCATCAAGTAAGTGTAAAATCATATTATATAATTATATAAAAATAATCAAATTTATTACAGGAAAAAATTATCAAAAAAACGAGGAATTAAACGACCATGGTCGGATGAAGAAAAAGATGTCGGTTTTTTAATTTTTCAAAAGGCATTGTACCAAGAAAGGCAGATTGTACTAACTGCTTACAAAAATATTCTTCACTGAATATCGGATTAATTAGAGTTGAGCTAGAATACGAGCTACAAAACGTGGAATTAACGCAGACGGCGTAGTTAAAGATCTTAGAACCACGTTACGTAAAGTTTTAAAATGAATCCGAGGGAAGTTTAGATCAGAGTTTCGTGTACTTTCTTTTTCAAGAAGATTGGTTGCAATCGAATTTGGTAAAAATTCGTTAGAAAAATTATTAATTGCGTATGAAACTTCACCAGCTACAGAGACAAGTCTCACTATCGAAACAAAATTTTCACATTATTTAGGAAGATTAGAAGCCTGTGTGCGGAAGTGACGTCAGACGAGTTGATAAAGAAACAATTGAATGTTGACCTTAATATCTTGATGTCGCGTTACTAGCTGTTAAGTAAATAAATCGAGTCATTTAAATTTTTATCGTCTAGCGAGTCAGAATCCGTCTCGGTTAATGAAAATAATATTGTTCAAAATTGTTCAATTTCTCCCGAACCAATTAGGCAAGTTGTTGTTAAGTCGACCCCTGTCTTGAAGTAAGCCCTTAAATTTTCGGCAGAACCAAGGTCAATGTCCTTGTCTGCATTTTTAGAACGTGTAGAAAAACTAGTAATTGCTCAAAATGTTTCGCGGAGATCTAAAGATAACGAATTATAAAAAAATAATGTATATTTATAATAATTTTATAAGCATAAACTTTTAAAAGTATAAATTGCTCAAATGTTTCGGGAGATCTAAAGATAACGAATTATAAAAAAATAATGTATATTTATAATAATTTTATAAGCATAAACTTTTAAAAGTATAAATTATAGATAGATACTATAAACTGCAAAAAAATCGTGCAGTACAATGCAGTGTGAATCTAGCCTAAGTGTTGCATACAGCAACAAATGTTGATATCTGACGATACCAACTCAAAAGAACTAAATGATATATATACCTACTATATGAGCATTAACGCCATGAATTTTTGTATAATAATTTGTAGAAGTTTTTAGAAGAAGAGTTAATTAATAAATATCACTGTGCTAAAATGGAGAACATTCGATCACAGAAACGTGGAGAGCTGCTAATGCATGAAGGTTAATGGCTATCGAAAAGCGAGAGAAAATGCCGATGGAAGTGTTTCCTGGAGGTGCGTTAAATCTAACTGCCGAGGACGAGTGAAGATTACAGATGCTAACATACTAGTTGTTACACGAAAATAGCTCGGAAAGCTAGGCCCAAGGGAAGCAAGGGAAAAATAAAAAGACTTAGAGTTTGCTTAATAAACTCATGCAGGGTGCAGGAAGAGATTCCAATTAGACGGTGCCTTAAGTGTTGGCAGACAGGTCACACCCAACCAACTGCGAAGCCGAAGACCGCACTGAAAACTGCCTGAAGTGCGGGAAACTGGGCCACTACGCCAGAAACTGCAAAGAGGAACGGCCCTTTGCCTTACATGCCAACAAGAGGGTCAATAGGACCAAAGCTTACCAGTTTGCAAACAAAAGCACGCCAACTTAAAAAGCGGGAACAAAGATATTGCAAAAACCTCACAGGCCCACTTAGCACACAAGCTTCTAGAAAACGGGACAAAGAGGAAAATAAATCTATACTGGCGAAACGAGCCAAACCAGGCGACCGCGGCACCGGCCTAATTGTTACAAACATCCGTACCGCTCATCTGGCCTCAGACGCAAGACAAATGGGTGGTCACGGCAACTGCGTGGGGTCGAAACGGAGGAGAGGTTTATGCCTTATTTCCCCAAACCCATTCCAGCAAATTTGAAGCGAAATAGAAAACTTATCCAAATTTGAGAAAAGACCGTCCCAGAATAATAGGTTGACTTTAACGCAAAATCCATGAATGGGAAGCAATAGCGATTTAGGGATATCCTTGCCAAATTATCGCACAAACGTCTTAATACTGAATAGGAACACCCAAATTCCGCAGAGCATCCCCTAATTTTAATTTTAATCGCTCTTAACAAGAGGACACCGTTTAGTGCCTTGTGCGGAAGAAGAGCAAAGTGACCACCCAAAGATTTGAACCGGACCTCCAACAAATCTTCCGGAAACCCAGGCTGGCCGTTAAAAACTAGACCCGGAAAAGTCAAATCAGAGATGTCCGCACAAATAGAGAAATCGCAAATTCCACTGCAGAACAGCTAACGGAAGCTCTAACCAGAACATGCCAAGAGTCAATGCCCCCTAGAACGCACAACAAGAAGCAAGTGTACTGGTGGAACGAGGATATTGCCAGAATAAGAAAAGAATGTGTCACCTGGAGACGCAGATACCAAATACATCTAGTAAGAAGCAGACCAGCAGAAGCTCAAGCATGTCTAAAGGAGTGTAGGAAGAACCTGGAGCGAGCGATAAACAACAGTCAGAGAAAATGCTGGAACGAAATCATCAAAGAGGTGGACCAAGATGTGGGGGATGAGCTACCGCATAGCTACAAAAAAAATGGGCAAAACACCAATACCTGGAATGACCCAAGAAAGGGTGAAACTCATTGTTCAGACCCTGTTTCCCTTCCACGATTTGAACGTATGGACCCACGAAGAAGGTCAGATGCGCCCTTTCTCCATTGAAGAGCTGGAAACATCTGTACAAAATACAGCAACAGGCAAGGCGCCCGGTCCGGACGACATCCCCAACGAGGTGGTAAAACAGGTGGCCACGGACTTTCCACACACAATCCTTTCGGTTATGAACCGGCACGCCGAGATGGGCGATTTCCCGAAGTCTTGGAAGAGAGCCAAACTGGTACTTATCAGAAAGGGGAACAAACCATTAGAGTCTCCAAACTCGTATAGGCCGATATGCCTCCTTAACAATATCGGGAAGCTATACGAAAGGCTCATACTTCCAAGACTGACAGAAGAGATCAAGACAACAGGAGATTTGAGTAGCAGGCAATTTGGTTTTAGGAAGGGTAGCTCCACAATAGACGCTCTCAAAACAATAATCAAAGAAGCCACGGATGCTAGAACTGGCACCTGGCGTACCAGGAAAATCGTGGTGCTGATCACTTTCGACGTGGAGAATGCCTTTAACTCGGCAGGTTGGCGACACGTGGTCGAGGAGATGAAGAGACGCAAGATATCGAAAAGCTTGGTGAATATTATACAAAGCTACTTTACCGAAAGGACCCTTATCATTAGTGAAGACGCCTACCAAAATGAGATAACAGTTACGAGCGGAGTTCCACAGGGTTCGGTTCTGGGCCCGACCCTGTGGAACGTAATGTACGACGGGGTGCTTGAGATTCCAATGCCAGCTGGAATATCTTTGGTGGGGTTTGCGGACGATCTGTCAATGGTTGCCTCCGCGAAAACCATTGAAACTCTTGAGGAAATAGTAAACCATGGAATCGGTAAGATAGTGGAGTGGACGGCGAGCAGGGGACTAAAACTAGTCCCGCACAAAACGGAAGTCCTCCTAACGGGGAAGAGGCGGCTGGGAGCGATTGCATTCAAGATGGGTGCATACTCTATAAACACCCAGCAAGAAGTAAAAACATTAGGCGTCACGTTCGACCGACGCCTCAGCTTTGACAGCCATACCACAATCACGGCAGCCAAAGCGGAGAAAAGCTGCACGGCTCTAACCAGAATTATGCCCAATATCAACGGGCCAAGATCATCAAAGAGGAAACTTTTGGCCGCGGTTGTGAACTCATTTTGTTATACGGCGCACCGATATGGAAAGATGCCATGGATGTAGATCGACACCGCAGCAAATTGGCAAAAGTTCAGAGGAAGACGGCGCTCCGCGTAGCATGCGCTTACAGAACGGTATCTGGGAGCGCGGCTCTGGTACTGGTGGGCATTCCTCAATCGACCTCCTCGTTACGGAGAGAGCAAAAACTTTGAAACGAAGACAAAAGCCTCAAAGAAATTGAATAGAATTTCACTGATGTTGGAGTGGCAAACCAGGTGGACAAACTCAACAGATGGCGCCTGGACCAGAGTTTCGTCCCGGAGATCGAGACCTGGATAAACCGTCCCCACGGCGAATTAAACTACCACCTTACACAGGTACTCACGGCCCACGGCTGCTTCAACGTGTACCTCCACAAGATCGGCAAAGTTGAGGCAGATATATGCAATTACTGCCAAGAGAGGACACTGTAGAACACACAGTGTTTCAATGCACTAACTGGAGCGATAAGAGAAAACGCTTGAAAACCCCATCAACCCCAAGCAACATGATCGAAAACATGCTGAAGAGTGAGGAAGAATGGGAAGCTATGGACACCGTCATACGAGAGATCATGTCCAGAAAGGAGCAAGACGAGAGAGATAGGCAACAAGCGGCAAAGGTCGCAGCTGGAACACGTCCGTAATACGGAGCCGGCGCCTGCTGACACCGCGAAGAATTGCGAAAGCATACCAGGGTCAGCAGATGTAACTACGCCGAAGGAGTGGGGTTTTAGTGAGTAAGAATCTCACACTACCGCCCTAAACATCTGGGTGGTGCCTATGCAAGGTTTCCCCACTCCCAACGCACCAAAAAAAAAAAAACATACTAGTTGTTACACTCCATAACGACCACGCCCCAAATCCAGCCGAAAACGAAGCTACAAAAAGTGTTGCAAGTATTAAGAGGAGGGCATTGGATACTGTCGAAAAACCAAGACAAATCATTCAGCAGTGCACAAACGGCATACCATTGGAAGCATCAGTTCATTTTCCTGCGTATTCTGCATCCCAGAGAACGGTAGAACGAGTAAGGAAGAAAATCCACCAATATTATCGAACTCCGTTGAATATTGCCGATATTGAAATTCCCTTATATTATTAAGACCGGCTAATTCGTACAGGGGCGTGCAGGTATTATCTAGTTGGTCATTCAACAACAGCGGTTCAAAGACGTATTCTAACAAGTAATTGAAATTGGAATTATTGCCAGACTATTTTGTCGGGGCTATTTTGTCATCGGGCTATTTTGTCGAAGCTGTTTTGTCATTGGGCTATTTTGTCAGGGCTATTTTGTCAACGGGCTATTTTGACCGGGGCTGTAATGTAATTCTTGTTAACATTACATTCATTTAAATCGAAGAAAAATATTATTTTTCAAATGGCTCCATAAAAATGGGGGTTGCTATTAACAAAAATGTAGAAATGTCGATTACGTCGTAACTTGTATAAATTCTTTTGAAAAATATATTAAACTTACAGCAATTTTTTTCGTCAGAATATTACTTACCATCTCCCAAACCGGTTTGTATGGTGAAACCATGGAATTCACAAAGTAAGGAAAGTAATCAGGATGTAGGTGTTTTCCCAAACCAATCAAGAGCCCGAGTAAATTTGAACAGAATATTTACAGATGAGATGAATTCAGAACCTTCACAAGAAATAGTGGTTTCTGCCGTTTCCAACGTCTCATATGCTAATTCTGAGCCATACTCTGATTCGGGAAGCGAATATGTTCCTTCTGTTGTTTCCAGTATCAGCGATGAAATAATTGAAGAAAGTAATGATGAACATTTAGATCAAGAATTAAGTGGTGAAATTTTGATAGAAAATCCATCTCCTATGATACACAAAAACAAACCAAAAAAATCAAAAATGGTTATTTGTATAAGACCTAACAATGTAAGTGAAAGCAATGATGAGGTTTTGCAAGAGGACACATCTCAAAACGTGAACATACTGGCGGCTCAAAAATTGAAACGAAAGATCGAAAAGAAGGAAACAAGAAAACCGAGTACAATCTCCCGATTCAAGATTACATGGTATAGACCCAGTTTCATCTAGTACGTCAGTTTCTAACAGCAACGTTAACATTTTTGCAGCACGTAAAATGAAGGTAAACGCATTCGGAATAAGGGCCACGCTTGCTATTTTTGCCAAAAAAGGTTTTAAATTTTGCTCGACATCTTGAAGTGATGCATAATGAAGAAAATGAAGTGACAAAATTATTGGCTATGCCAAAAAATTCCAAAATTAGAAGAGATAGATTCGTAAAACTCATAAGAGCAGGTGATTTCTATCACAATATTGAAGTACTGTCGACAAAATGTGGTGAATTAATTCTTGTTCGACGCCCAACAGAAAATGAATATAAATTTGTAAAATTTCACGAATACGGACCTTGCCCTCACTGTTTGGGTTTTATGCTTAAAAAGCATCTTTGGGACCACATCAAGGAAAGTTGTACTTCAAAGACAGAAACTGAAATCGGCGATAATAAGCTAATAATAGCCGAAAGTAATGCGATATTGAATGACACATTTGGTGCCGAATTTTCTAACGACTTCATTTTTAACATAACTTCAAATCTACGCAACGATGATGTTGGTCAATACAGCAAAAACGATCATTTAATTTTACAATTTGGAGCTATGCAATTTGAGAAATATGGAACAACACAGTGTGAACTAATTAGGCAATCGATGCGTCAACTTAGTCGATTTGTCCTTACGTTGAGAGAAATTGACTGTGGTAACAAAAGTTTAATGGATTATTTAGTTCCAGAAAAATTTGATCTAATAGTGCGAGCAACAAAATTATTATGTGTGTCACATCAAACTGTAACAAGGAGACCAGAATTCGACATACCTTCTTTGGCGTTAAAGATTGGTTATGCCCTAAAGAAGTGTGCCGCAATAAAACGTGGCAGCTCTTTGAAAACGGGCAATATACGTGGAAATGAAACCCTGTTATCTTTTTTAAGTCTTATGGAGTTAGAATGGTCTACGAGAATATCGTCTAACGCATTGGTTACCATGCAAAACAGAAAACTGAATACAACACAATTGTTACCGGTGACTGGTGATTTAATTAAATTGAGCAAGTACATCGATACTAATATGAAAAACATGAGAGATTCCTTATTAGAAAACCCCACAACCCAAAATTGGACTCGTTTGGCTTTATTGTGTTTAAGTAAAATTATTCTTTTTAATAAGAGGAGGTCGGGGGAATCGTCTCGCATGACGATATCCGACTACTCCACCAGACCGAAATGGAATGAGCAATGTACAGATGAGTTAAAGCAATCCCTGACAGAAATGGAAAGAAAACTAGCCGAACTACTTACCATGGTAGAAATAATTGGAAAACGTGGAAGGCGAGTACTTGTACTTTTAACCGTCGAAGCAAAAAAATCGATAGATATTCTACTTAGACTAGAGAACAGGTGGACATTTGCAAAGAAAATCCGTATATGTTTGCTAGAACTGGTAGCTCTATGGGGAGTATTAGGGGGCACGATTGCCTAAGAAAATGTTGTTTGGAGGCTTACTTAGAACATCCTGAAAATATTACCAGCACGAAATTGAGGAAGTATATTGCTACGGTATGTCAGGTTTTTAATTTATCCGAAAATGAGTACGACTGGCTTGCTCGCCATCTCGGCACGACATTAGAGTACATCGCGACTATTACAGATTACATGAAAGTGCTGTTGAACTTACCAAAGTAAGTCGGTTATTAATTACTGTTGATAATGGAGAAGTAAATAAATTTGTATTTTGCTGGTCTTCAAGTTCTATAGCTTGCTAACGAGATGGCGCGTCATCTGTCTTAAGGATTTCATAAGTGTCACAATTGAGGTCAATTCACGGGTTGTCAGAAGTATTGTGAGACCTGTGATGGTGTGTGTGTGTGTGAGTATGTGGTAATAAAAAATAAAAAGTAAAAATAAAAATAACGTGGTAATAACAACAGGCATCATAGCAACAAATGGACTCAGTACTCATGTTGCTTTCGATAATTTCGACCGCTTCGTCGACACCATGCACGATTAAAGTTCTGACTAAAGACAAAATTAAAAAAGTTTTGCTAAAAATGGAACGAGACATTTTTGGCGACTCCTGGCTATTAGTATAAAGAAGAGTTTTGACTTAAGTTTTGTACTTTAAGTCAGAATAAAATTTTCTTATTATCTTGATGTTACAAAATTTAATTAAAATCATTTTTTAAATAGTAAAATGGGGTGAATAGCAACAGTGGGGTGAATAGAAACGAAACTTCTGAAAAAATCAACATTATGTAATAGGGGTTAAAGTAAAGCAGACAGGGATATTTTTTTATGAGATGGAAATAAGGTAAGATTTAAGGGAAATGTGATTTTGTGTGGTTGGCAATACTGAGATTCAGATTAAGTGGTGTGACAAAGCAACTTCTGTTTCAGCCGATTTTCATCGTTTTCCAAACTTTACATGTAAGTACCATACCTCATCACCTCACATGTTTGAATTGTACTATTTTTTATACCTTGTATACCTGTAGAAGATATCACATTGTTTAATATAGTGTAAACAAAACCATTTCTTTGTTTCAATTTTTGTTTTAGGTTATGATCCATATTTTGAATCTGTGGGGTGAATAGAAACATATTATTTTGCTGTTTCTATTCACCCCACAAATCGTAAAGTTTTTATTTTGTGTTTATTTTCCAATGTCACAGCTGAAAGACAATTAAATATATAATATTTATACAACCAATAGTTATCCAATTGAGGAATATTAGCTGGCACACGCTATAATGTAACCGTTTTCTTTCAGCATGCCAAGGAGTTACAAAAGATTAAAACCGAACAAAGTACAAGATCCAGAGGTTATTAAGGCAGCTGTTGAAGACATAACTAATGGCCTTAGCCTTCGAAACGCAGCGGCAAAATATGACATCCATTATAGTGTCCTCTACAGACATTTAAAAAGGTAATCAAATTAAGAAAAAAGGAGGGCAAACCGCTTTAACAGAAGAAGAGGAAAAAACTTTGGCGAGTAGACTTATTATTTGTGCTGACTGGGGCTACCCAATTGATTCGTGGACTCTGCGAATTTTGGTCAAAGAATCGCTTAACCGCCAAGGTAGAAACATAAAAAAATTCAAAGACAACTTTCCTGGCCGTGATTTTGTCTATTCTTTTTTGAATAGACATAAGGCTGACTTGTCACAAAGGTTATGCCAAAACATTAAACGGGTCAGAGCAGGTGTCTCCCAGAAACGATCAATGAGTACTTTGACAGACTAGAAGCAGAGCTCAGAGACGTTCCTTCATCAAACATTATTAATTATGATGAAACGAACCTTTCTGATGATCCTGGAAAACATAAAGTAATAACTAAGCGTGGATGTAAGTACCCAGAAAGGGTGATGAACTCAACCAAATGCTCAATTTCTGTCATGTTTTCAGCTGCTGGTGATGGTCACCTCTTACCCCCATATGTAGTTTATAAATCTTTACACTTGTATGAAAGTTGGAGAGAAGGAGGCCCTGATGGGTCCAGATACAATAGGACCAAAAGTGGTTGGTTCGACAACTTTTGTTTTTCTGATTATGTTGAAACCATAGCCCTTCCTTATCTTAGACGTTTAGTTGGCAAAAAGTACATGATTGGAGACAACTTATCTAGCCACTTGTCCTTGGATCTCATTAAAAAATGTGCAGAAAATGATGTCCACTTTATATTTTTACCAGCAAACTCCACGCACCTCACTCAACCATTAGACGTGGCATTCTTTCGGCCTCTCAAAATGGCATGGCGTTCAATCCTTCTAGATTGGAAAAAAGGACCCGGCAAGAATGAAGCTACCATTCAAAAGAGCAAGTTTCCTAGTTTGCTAAAGAAACTGTGTGAATCATGCAAATCGGAAAATGTAATTTCTGGCTTTAGAAAATGTGGTATTGTGCCCTAAATCGGAAGGAAGTACTAAAGATGCTACCCTCCTCAGATTTGTCTATTGAATCAACCCAATCCTCAAGAGCCACAACACCAGCACTATCTCCTGTTGCTGCTATTGATGCTTCCTTCAAGGAACTATTAACAGCTCTAAGACACACAGAAACAGTTCCAGCTCGAAAAAAGCGAGTGAAAGTAGATGTTGGTCCAGGAAAAGTGTTTCTGTGGCAGATTTTCCACCGGATCCAGATCAGGCTGGACCTAGCACATCTGTTGCTGGTACAAGCACTGACAATGATAATTCCACAGGTACCAGAAAACAAAGTGTAAGTGCCAGGAAAAAGAAAAATAAAAAACTCGATTCAGAATCATCACCAGAAGATTCGGACTATTCTGTGAAAGACAGTGACTCAGATCTCACATTATCCGATTCTTCTGCAAATGCCGAACTTTCAAAAGAACTTGACAGATTAATCCAACCTGACGATTTTGTAATCGTGAAGGTATATGGAAAAACTAAAAATGTATTTAGAATGTATGTCTCCAAAGTCACTGACTTTCAAGATAACGGTTATGTTGGACTGTTTTGCAAGAAAACCCTCAGCAGTAATATGTTTTCCTTGACTGATGAAGAATCATTTTTCTCCAAGGATGATGTAATTAAAAAATTGATGCCAGTTGTTCAAACCTCAAAGTCTGCTTCTCGCTGGAAAGACAAAATCTGTTTTCAGGATGACTTAAGTGCCTTCATAATTTATTAGACTAAACTTTGTATTCTCACTTTTGTTCTTTTTGTTTTTGGGTATCGGTTACGATATATTGTAATTAAATTTTTTGCTCTGATTACCACTCGTTTGTGTTTCTATCCATCCCTTAACAATACTTACTGTTTCTATTGCCCCAACAAACTGTGAAATAGAACAGACGTGAAACAATGCCTGTTTCTATTGACCCCGTTCGATGGGGTGTATAGAAACAGCATGTTTTCAATTTTTAAATTTTACCTTGCCATAAAAAGAAAATATGAAGCTGCAGGCTTGTAGAGGACGGAAGACCCATAAACCGAGGTAGGTTTCAATTCAATATCTCTTATAGTACTTTTGATATTTAAACTTGAAGTTCAAAACTGTTGCTATTCACCCCATTTTACGGTATTAAAATAGCCTGTCCAGAATTTTTTTTGCCAACCCATTTTTAATATATTTTCTAATATACTAAATTTATTATAAAATACGTTTCACTCTATTATCAACTCGGTGAAGGTCGATTTAGGTTCGGATCTTAGACTATCAGTGGGTAACTGAAATTTCTTCATTGGCATTAAAAAATTTGGCGGAAAATAAGTGGAATAAACCGACTTTGTTGCCATTAACTGAGGATATAAAGAAATCCCGGGATTATATTAATCAAACGAGAGAAATTAATTACTTAAAGCTGAAGGAAAATACTAATGATGTAGCTGCTTACAAAGCTTTGGTCGAAGTATCATTGGTATCCACCATATTATACAATCGACGCCGCATTGGTGATGTGCAGTATACATCTATTCAATCATATCAAGTACATCAAATAAGCATTAATTTGGATGAATGTTTAGATAGTCTTACTGAATCAGAAAAACTTCTAACAAAGGAATATAAAAGAGTGGTTGCCGGGGGAAAAGGTAGTAGGCAGATACTAATTCTATTTCCCACAATTATACAAGAATATATTAACTTAATATATTATTAGAATATATTAATCAATACTTGTTCGCCTATCCAAATGTTAGTAATAGTTGGATAAGAGCTGATACAGTAATTCGAAAAATGGCAAAATGCAGTAAAATTTCTAACCCAGATTTTATGACTTCAAATCGACTAATGCCCGGTTTCATCGACATCAAGTTAATCTCAGTTTAGTTATTCACTGAATAAAATTTATTCATAGGTTAAATTTATTTACGTTTCACCAACCTCATTCTACAGTTACAGTAGCGATCTAAAGTAAGTTGGCAAACAGTTTTTACAAAAAATTATTAGAAAAGAAATCATTTAGTGGACTATCATATATTTTCTAAAAGTATGTAGATTAATACGTAGTTTAACGTATAAAACTTGCAGTTGGTATAAAACAAAGAAGTATATAAGCGAATTGAATTTTATGGAGGGTTCAAAAGAAAATTGGCATAACATCCAAACAATATCAAAACAATAATAAGCGTTCATAAAAGTTAATTTGATTGAAATATATCTTTCTTGATAATACATCGACATGCCCAGAAGGAAAGAGTATTCAGAAGATTTAAAAAACACGGTTCTTAAATGGTTAAAAAATGGAAATTCATTGAGAGCAGCAGAACGCGAATTTGACATTCCAAATCAAACAATAAGTCTCTGGTGTCACAAATATAATAAATATGGATCAGTAGAGACACGCCCAAGAACAGGGCGACCACGAAAACAACCAAAAGAGAAGATAAAATGATCGTTCGTGAAGCAATAAAAAATCCTCGTGTAACGGCTACACAAATTGTTCAAAGTTTTAACGAAAATCGCGAAGAAAATATACATGTTTCGACAGTGAAACGTCGACTATATGCAGCTAAACTATTTGGCAGACGTCCTTGTAAGAAACCACTTATATCAAAAAAGAATCGGATAGCCCGTCTGAAGTTTGCTAAAAATCACTTACACTGGGAAAAAAGATTGGTCCAAAATTCTTTGGAGTGACGAAAGTAAGTATAATTTGTTTTCCTCGGATGGTATTAAGTATATTCGACGTCCAGAAGGTAAAAGATATGATATTAGATATCAAGTTCCTACTATAAAACATGGTGGAGGGAACGTCATGGTGTGGGGTTGCTTTTCTCGTGATGGCATTGGATCTCTACACAGAATTGATGGCATTATGGATCGGTTTATGTATGCCGACATACTGAGGGATCATATGCTACCACATGGCAAGAGAAAATGCCGCGCGGCTGGATATTTCAGCAGGATAATGACCCAAAACATGCTTCACAGCATGTTAAGCAGTACATGGACAAAGCTAAAATTCGGCTTTTAGAGTGGCCCAGTCAATCTCCAGATTTGAATCCCATAGAGCATTTGTGGGAAGAGCTCGAACGTCGAATAAGAAGTGAAAATTATAGTAATACCACTAAATTATGGGAAGCATTGCAGAGAGAATGGTCAAAATACCATTAGAACGTTTAGAGAAGCTGGTTGACTCGATGCAATCACGATGTAAAGCTGTTATCGCTGCAAAAGGGTTTGCAACAAAGTACTAAATGTTTTTAATCCATAGTTGTTACTATATGTATTTCTTTATTTTTTTGTTTTAAGAGCGTTTTGTCATAACTTGATAAATAGAAATATTTCGAAATTTTCGTTTTTGAATTTTTCACGTTAATAAATTTTCTAGAAAATTATATTTATATTTTTAATTTAAAGCCTTTTAAGGAATAAATATTTGAAAAATTAAAGCAAAATATTGAACTTTGAAAAAAAACTGTTTGCCAACTTACTTTAGATCGCTACTGTAAATAACTATTCATCGAATAAATGTGAACCGCTCACAAATATGTAGTAAATTGACATTATTCTAAAAACATAACCTAACATTTGTAGTGGTGTTCGCGTTGTGTTACACGATTCGATTAAATGTCGATAAAAATATTGCACGAGATTATGGAGTCGGAAAGGTAACAGTTGGAGATTGGAAGAGAAACCGTACTAAAATAGAAGATTGGTGTATAAAACAAGCCTCTTCGTCTTCAACAAGAAAATCAATGAAAAAAGGCGACTATGAAAAGGTCAACGAAGCTTTATTCATGTGGTTTAACCAGCAAAGATCAAAAGGTGTGCTTCTGCCAGGTCCAATTTACAACAGAAAGCAATAATGATTAGTAGGCAATTCCCAGAGACACATAGCTTTACCGGCAGTTCAGGATGGCTTGACCGCTGGAAGAAACGGTACGGTGTACGTCAACTGACCGTATGTGGAGAAAAACTTTCTGCTGATGTGTCATCAATTGAAAACTTTAAGCAGGACTTTAAAAGCAAATCGAAGATAATGGGTATACCTACGATCAAATTTACAACTGTGACGAAACTGGCTTGAATTATAAAATGCTTCCATCAAAAACACTGGCATCTGGACAGGAAAAATCAGCTCCTGGCACAAACGAAGTAAGGAAAGAGTAACCAAGGCGTCCTCGAAAACATTAAAAAAAATTATAGGCGTTTATATCTTGAACATGTATTAGAATATACAGAAAAAGAAGAGGATATTATCAGTGCGATAAGAAAGATTACACTGAAAAATGTTATGTACTGGGTAAGCCAAGCTTGGGATTCTGTACGTGGTTCCACTATTAAAAAATCTTGGTCAAAAGTTATTGATATTGAGAACTATGACAGTGAAGATGATATTCCATTAAGTGAATTGGCTTTGAAATTGAGAAGCCGTGGAGAAATGTCATCTTCAAATTTTGACAGCGAGACAGAAGAAGAACAAAATTTATTTGAATTAATGCAAAACTTAAAAGGTTGCGAAAATGTGACAAGACAAGACGTTGTTGAATGGGTTACAGCAGATGATTTAGAAGAAGAAATGAGTGTTGAAGAACTAACGAATGCCTTTCAGGAAACCGAAAATCAGATGACGACGACGACGAAGCGGTGGATGAACAGCCTCCCACTAAGATCTCCCATCAAGAAGGTTTTGCTTTTCTGGAAAAAACTCTGAGGTATATCGAACAACAATCAGAGGCAACCCCAGCGGATTTGCTTCTTCTTAACAGATGGAGAAACATGGCAGCGAGAAAAAGAAGATGCAATATGAAACAGCAGCGCATAGATAACTATTTCAATGTTTTATAATACATATGTATACATACATACTTATTTACATGTTAAAAACGTTAATAGACCAAGTACATTCGTGTTTATTTTTAATAAATAAAAATAAATCCGGATTATCCGAGTTTTCAGTTATCCGAGGAGGGTGTCCCCACGTTACCTCGGTAACCGGGGTTCTACTGTATATTTTACAGAAAATGATGACATTTCATTCATCGATGACAACTTTTGTTTCTTGATGAAGATGTCGAACGTGAAATGCCAATAAGTACTCCTACAACGCACTTAGTTCGTGAAGTTACGGAAACGCCAATAAGTACTCCTACAACGCACCCAGCTGAAATAAAAAAGGTTTATGAAAAATGTTACGCATAAAACTAATTATGAAGAAGAGTACTATAGAATGAAAAAGGAACGTCACGAGCAAAAAATGGAAATTTTGGAAATTATAAAAAAAAGAACAATGTGAATTAGAATTAAAATTAATTGAGTTAAAAAAACAAGATGTAAATACAGAATAATTATGATTGTTTTGAATGTTTATGAATGTGTTTTGGCACAAGTGATAATGTTTAACCGTAAAAGAGTTGGGGACGTACAGTATTTAAAGATTGATAATTATAACAGAAATATGAGTTCAGTAAATCAAGAAGCATTTATGGATTCACTTATGAGTGTCGAAAAACTGATTAGTAAGTCATTTAAACGAGTTGTTACTGGTGGAAAAGGCTCCAGGCCAGTACCTATTTTATTTTCAAAACTTATGCAAAAATATATTGACTGTTTACTAAAAATTAGATATACCTCCGATGTAGTACCAAAATGTAATCCATATCTGTTTGCAAATCCTGGGTCTGAAAATAAATGGATGTCAGGGGTTAACGTTATTAAAAAATTAGCAGCTAAATGTGGTGCCAAAAACCCAACTCTTTTAAGATCTACAAAATTCCGAAAACATGTTGCTACAACACTTCAATTATTAAATATGGAAGATAACGAAATGGAACAAATTGCGACATTTATGGGCCACACTAAGAAGACTCATACTGAATTTTATCGATTACCACAAGATATTTACCAAACCGCTAAGGTAGCAAAAGTATTAATGTTACTAGTAGAAAGGTAAAAGAAAGGAACTTCGAGGAAAAACTTAAATGAAATTGATTTAAAAGATAATGTACGTATATTATAGTTCAGAATCCGAAGCTTCGGAAAGAGCTGTTGACCACTGACAACCACTCGTCGAAACAAATTTTAAGTAAATATGAAACCGCCAATCAAGCAGTGCACGTCAGTTCTAAAAATGTCAATATTGACGAGGACAAGGAACCTCCAATTAAGAAAGCGAAAGGTAATGTGTAATCTAATTATAATAATAACACAAATAACCTTAGGTGTCCGTATTTGTCAGTTTAAAACAACCTCCTGGCTATGAGTGGACAAAAGCATTCTTAAAAGACATGAGAATCTGACTCGTCGGATGAGTTCCAATATCAAAAAGTAAGAGCCGAAGTAGATGCTTCAGTCATTGAAAGTTACATTGATAACCTCAAAGAAGTGGTTAAAGGTGTTCCCCAAATAATATATTCAACTACGATGAGACGAACTTACCGACGACCCTGGGAACAAGAAGGTTATCTGTAAAAGAGGAGCAAAATATGTGGAGAACATTTGCAATTTCAGTAAAGTGCAACATCAATAATGATGTCTGGAAACGCTGCAGGCGACCTTTGGCCCCATATGTTGTATATAGAGCTGAGAACTTGTGGTCCACATGGACTGAGAAAGGTCCTGAAGGAACTCGATATAACCGCTCCAAAAGTGGTGGTTTGATGCAGTGTGCTTTGAAGCACATTTTGAAGAAAATGTCAATATTGACGAGGACGAGGAACCTCAATTAAGAAAGCGAAAGGTAATTTTAATCTAATTATAATAATAACACAAATAACCTTAGATTTATATACTGGTGTTGTAAAATTTTATAGATACGGGACCAATGACACAGTTGATTAAGCTAAAATTTATCTATGTAATAAAAGCTCGCTAGAGCGCAAAATGGTTTTCATCTTGTATAAAATTAAAAGTACTTAGCTAAATTTGACTTATTTCAATTCAGAATCCGTGGCTCGGATGAATTACTGGACGTCAGTTATACCTAAAAGTTTGATGGGAGCTTTAACTTATAAATTTGTTGAAATCTTATTATAAATTTTAAACCTCTAGTACATTAGTTAAGATTTTATTAAATTATTCTGTTATTTTAGTATCTGAAAACATCTTCAAAATACAAAATGCCGTATTAGATGGAGCGCAGAGGAAAAAACTAGTACTGATCATTTTCCCATCATATTGAAAAAAAATCACCCCAAAGAACATGTGTACAGAACTATCTAATATAAAAATCAGTTTAAAATAGATTGGGTTAAAATTAAAAACTAGTTACAATAATTTTGAAAACATAATGTGTGTTAATTGTTTTAAATTACATAATTACATAATGCAAGACACAGAAACAACCCAAATAGTGAAAAAAGGAGACGTAATTACCCAAGTCTCACAAGAAAAAAAAGTTTTAATCTCTAAGTACCAAAGCGGCACCAAAACAAGCAAGCAGAAAGACGCAAGAAAAACAGACGCCATTATGGTAAAGCTAGGCGTCGTGCGTAAAAGAAAAGATCGACCAAATTAAACAGGTCGTCAAAACAATCAAGCGATGCCATGGGTCAAGGCCATGCGCAAACAAAAACGGCGACATACTGGTTGAGCTGAGAGTGACCAGCAAGCCAAAGAAGTCGCAACACAGCTGCGAGAGAGACTCGACCCAGAGGACATTAAAATCTTATCGGGCACCATGCGAACGTTTGCCATCCGCGACATAGAGGAAGACGCCACCCTCGAAGAGGTGAAGGCAGACATAAACAAGCTGGGCTGCGGGGGGGACCTAATTGTAAAGGAGCTCCGCCCATACTTCCAGGGCACCCAGATACTTAGAGTCCAAGCAAGAGGGAAACGGCGGACTGGTTTGCCAAAATCCGCGTGCAAATCGGCATTCTAAATAGCTGCCGCGTGAAGGAAGAACCGGCCACTCAGCGGTGCCATAAATCCTGGATGCCGGGCCATCTGTCCACGTGGTGTAATGGACCGGACAGAACCAAGACGTGCAACAAGTGCGGCAAAGAAGGGCACGCGGCAATGAACTGCAAAAACAAGCCCTTTTGCAACTTGTGCCAACAAGAAGGCCATCGAACTAGCAGCAATAGCTGCCCCACGTACACGGGCGATACACGGCGATGCTGGAGATGCGACAGGCTTGGGCACCTCGCGCGGAGATGCGGCCAGCCTACAACCATTCCCTAACTGGAAGTGGTGTTAAAACATCAAATAGTTAACAAAAGTTCGGAAGTTAAGAAGAAGAAAAAGTCCCGAAAGGGTGAAGCAAGCGAACAGGTGGTTGCTGAACGGAAGAAATGCCTAGCGAATCCGGCAGCAACCTTGGAGTGGGGTTTTAGTCAGTAAGAATCTGACACTCCCCACAATTGGGGGCCTATGCAAGGTTTCCCCACCCACCGCCCACAAAAAAAATTACATAATTACTAATTAATTGTACTACTGAGTTTAAAAATTTGTTTAATTTGAAATTGCGAACAATTTTAAGAATAAAATAAACGAATTATTTTCAATTTTGTTGTTTTATTGGAAATATTAAATTTGTTAGTAACGGGGAACAATTTTCATACATCTGTTTAATCGCGAGGTACCTACTCTTTACACATGAACCTACTATCTACTGGACATACTTTTTAATTAGTTTTCTCAATTGTCATCCCCACATTTTCCTAAACTACCATTTTACAGAAGAAAATTGTTTTAATTAACATAATTCTTAATGTTAAGCGAAACCGGGCTTCATAAGGTATCCTCGAGCTTGGTATCATTTACGGAGTATAGCATTTTGGGCTTCGTAATGCTGTTTAACAAATCTATTTATATATACATATATATTCTTCCAAACGACGCTACCAGTCCCGATACATTGAACAGGCAACCTCAGACCCACCAGAAGCAATTATTTTAGTGACGTATATGTTATTAAATTTTGAAGTAATCAAATATAACACCATGAGCAACTCTTAAGGGGAAACAAAATCTTAAAAAATTTTTTTTACTAAACTCAATAATCGTTAACAATCCCGATATAGTGATACATCTTAGTCAAACCCGGTGTATGTAATTTTTTAGGCGAGGGTCCGTCAATCCTGACTTCGATTGTTACCATTCTTTTTGCAAATTATGAAAGATAACAATGTCAGTTACACATAAAAAAAATAAAATTTGCGGACTGTCCACAAATTTGGTTAAAAAACGGCTTTAAAAATTAATTTGGAATGCAATTTTATCATTGGCTCTGGTGAACTATAACCCCGCCCATTGTAATTGAAATAGGCTGTGGCAACATTTAAAATACCAGAATCTCGTTTTTTACAACGAATTATGAAAGATAATGGTGTAATTAGCTAATAAAAAATTAAAGTTGTGATCGGACAACAAATTTTCGAAAAAATCACTTTTTGTGTGAATTCGTTTCTGAGGTGGTTGCACTGTCAAAACCTATTCTCCGCAGCCGCCCTCGCCCCTCCGGGGCTCGTACGGCGCTTCGAACGGTTTTGACACGTGCTAAACTCATTAAAAACATCCCTTAAGCGGCTCCAACTCGAAAAGTTTGAAAGTTGACGCGGCAGATCTCAGAGAGCGACTGACTCGTTTCTACCACTGCTCTAGTTGGCCCCACCCTAAGGTAAACCGCTAGAATAAATATGCACGTACTGTTACCAAAATGCATAAAATTATTGCGTAATATTACGCAATAATGCACTTACATGTATTTCTTATGGGAAAATTGCAATTTTCAAAATTAAATTGTGATTTTATTACAAGTCCGGCAAAGTTCCTCCTGCCTTCAAAATGCTTGTATTTTTCTGTTCTTTCGTTTGGTATAGCCATTTCTATAGGGAAAAGTGTACTTTCGAGTCAGGGTTAACGGACTCTAGCCAAAATCCCTACCATTTTTTTTTAAATTGAATGTAATAAATATTAATAAAATATTTTAAAACGTTTTAGAAAACGCAGAAAAACAGGAGTGTATTCAAAACAGTTCTTCATCACCAATGAAGATTGGCTTGAAAGATAAAGCACAATTATTGACAACTGAGGTAAATAATTTGTTACGGTCCTGTTTTGCTCATGGATACTTTTATTACTTTGAAGATTCCTTTATAGTAATTTTATAAAACTCCAATATGCGGCAACACAGTTTAAATTTTAAATTTAATTTTCTAAATATTAGTTATCGCCAAGTGTTAGATTGAAAATTATCAGCTGTTGATTTCGCATTCTAAAAGTTTCACGTATTGCAATTTTTGCACAAAAATCTAGTTTTTTGGACGTTACAGTGATCCAATTGTTGATTGAACTTTGAGTTTTTTCAATCCAAGTTGTTTGGGATTTATATTGGTCATTGTTTTGGATATATTTTCTGTACCGGCTTTTGTAAGCAATTTTGAGGGAATTATCCGAACTTCGTTTGAAGGATTTATTTGTCCAAATTTTAACATCCTGGAAGAATTAGAATCATCGCTGAAATTGTTGAAACCCTCCAATAACATCTTCGAGGGTTTTTTTTTTGTACCCGTTTTGGTTTCTTACGTGTGCGAAACCATATCTTTACATTACCGATCGAGTTCTTGAGTTATCGACGAAAGGAAGCCTGGCCAAAGCCTTTTTTTTGGATCCATCACAACTCGTCAATACGAGGTCCGCTCAAATCCTACTCCCCGTTACTATCAAACTCGTCCAGCTGTCAAGGACGAAGACTCCAGCAAGTTAAGATTTTTGTTTGTGCCGTCCGATTTAATTTGTTACCTTTTAATTATTATTGCGCGGGTTATCTATATTGGGTCGTTCTTTTGAACATATTTATTTTATCTGAAAGCCAGCTATTTGCTTTGAAGCTGTGATTTTGTTACAATTCGTGTGCGCCTAGTATACGTATACGGGGTAATTATTTTTAACATAGTATTATAATCGCGTTACATAGCAACCTTATTTTGAATCTGAAGGGTAACCCAATATTGCGCTCACTGTAATTTTTTTTATAAATTAAATCTTAAAACGGACCAACACGTTGATACTTGCGGCACCAGACTCGGTCCTTTCCTTTCTCAGGAACCAACTTCGCAGTTTATTTGGTGCCTGCCGTGATTATTAGTATACAGGGTGGTTGTAAACTGCGTGGCGCCCAAACCACATCTTCACAGCCTGCTCTTTGGAGCGTATCGCTTGGCACTCCCTGTATAATAATCCCACACCATCGAAGGGAAGAACCGGCTCGGTGCTTTACCGTTGGCGTCTCCTGCTCACGAGCTAGCGAAGGGGGCAAGTCTTTTTTTGCCAGCCGCCCCTGAGATTAGCGGCTGCGAGGTTTTAGTTTTTTTACATCTGGGCATTCCAACGCCCCGACTAAAACCGTATCAAATTTACATAACTAATTTGTAAAGATTATATAAAATTAATACCAATTCAATAATAAATTGCGGAAATTGCTTGAACTTAAGTTTTATACCTATGTGTTTCTTTTTACACAAATTAATCTTGAATGATATTATTTTTTGCATTAGATTTCGGACCACATTTTGGAAGCCTTATCGAAAATAACACCCTCCAAAAAAGTTTATCATTATCTTGAAAATGTGGAAACGAATGCGAATGACAAATCTATTAATCCTATTCTATTAGAGAAAGATGAAACTAAAACCAACACTTACTCTAATTTTGATGAGTGTGAAATTCTCATTTCGAAAAATGTTTGTTCGAACAATATTATATCCATTAGTAACCAAGATTTACTACATAACGAAATTTCTGAATCCGTTACGGCCTCTTCGGACGTCGATTATGTACCCCTTCTGAAAGTTCGCATGGTTCTTCTGAAGAATTCGATTGCTTACAGTTAGAAAGTAATGTTATTCGAAAATTCCATAATTCTACAGAAATGGATGGTCCTATTAAACCACTTGTGCATAGTAATAATCAACAGAACATTGATTTTAATATTAAGAATTTATGCCCGTTTTGTTTTGAAGAAGTGGGGCACTTCTCCAGACATCTATTTAGAAAACATCCAGATGATGAGACTGTTATAAAGATTATGAGTATGCCCATCAAAAGTAATGAAAGACGAGTAGTAATATTAGCTCTCAGGAAGAAAGGCAATTTTCGGTTAAAACAAGAAAAAGACCTATTAAAGCCGGTAAGAAGGACATCGAGGTTTGAGTCTCAAAATGATTAACTATTATCCATGTGTAAATTGCTTAGGGTACTATAAAAAACATTATTTGTGGAGGCATAACAAGATATGCAAAGCAAAAATTAGAAGCAGTGAAAATAATTTTGTGTTATTTCTTTTGTATTTTCTGTTTTAGACTTACAGAAGATGTATATCAAACTGCAAAAGTGGCAAAAGTATTATTATTGTTAAATGCTGGAAAAGGAGCTGAATTTAAAGGAAAAAGTTTGGCTGATATAGAAGTATCAGAAGATATTATCGATGCCGATGAAAAGGAAGATCATGAAGACGAACAAAACGAAGAACCATATTTAGAAGAAAATGTAGAAGCTGACCATTCCGAAACATATCAGGATTCTGACATGGAAATTCCAAGTACTTCTAAAAAAACCTCAAAAAGTAAGAAAAATAGTACCAAAAAAGATGAAAGTTCTAAAGAAGAGGCAAATTCTAATAAATGTATTACTGAAGGTAATAGAATTAGATGGTCACCAAATGCAATGGCATCTTCTAGTCGTAAATATTATCGTCCTACTGATAGAGAGTTCGAAATTAAAGAAAATAATACATGGAGAAATAAAATTCAAGTATAAATGACAATATTTCGAGTGCCAACACCAATACTGAGAAGCTTGGCTAAGAGTAGCCAGCACAATTTTTGGCAAATTATATTTTTTTTCGGTAAATCAACTCCTTATAAAATTCTCTGTACAAAATTAATTTATCATATCATATAATTGGTTTTTCCATTCCTGTCGGAATATTACCACTTCCATTCTGGAAGTCCTCACAAATTAATTTAATAAACTTAATTTTTTTATGATAAAATGTTGAGAGTTATGTCACAAAATTTATCCCAATTTTTAAGTTTTTAATAGTAATTTGATCATAAAGGTTTAAAAATGACTACCTATTGTATTATACCTACTATGGCTATCGTTGAACACCACTAAAAAATATTTTTCCCGATTTAAATTAATTGTTTACTAATATCACAAAAAGAATGATGGGATTTCTAAAACCCCAGTGTGCAGGGCTCGTTAAGAAAAATAAGTGTGAAGTTTCAGAGTTAAAATCGAATTAAAATAGCGGCTCCGGACGTATGAAGCTCGGAGCTATAAGAAACTTAAAAGTTCATTTTAATCGATGTTAATTTTAATAAATATTTATTCTATTTAAAAAAATTGACCGAATGCAATGCTTATGAAAGCTGGAATAATTTCGAACTTCTTATAAAGTGGTGACCTACCACTAACAAGAATTACAATAAATTTTATTAAAATAAATCGGCGGCGTAAAGGGTTTGACATATTTAAGGGATTCACATTCTCGATAAATTGGCTTGGTAAATTTACCACGTGGTAAATTTACCCAAGTTTACCACGGGGTATTTGATTGTATAGTAATTTCCCATAAGAGCAAATACCACTAGGCCTGGTATTTCTAATAAGCCCTTGAACGTGTTATTTTAGTTTGGTAAACTAAAAACCAATATGGCGTCTCACATCACAGCTGTTTTTTAAGTGAAGTTTGTGTATTTTGCTGGTGTATTTTTTGGAGCATTTCTTAATTAAATTGTTAATAAATTATGGAGAATATATTAGTGAATGATGAAAAAGTAAGTATACACCTAAGTAATTTTGTTTATACATAAATTTGTAATTTATAGACCAAAACAACACGGGTTAGAAAAAGTGGACCAAATAAAAAATGGAACGAGTCCGAAATTAACGACATGTTAAATTTTTTAAAAAATAATAGAGACGAGTTTGAGGTAAGTTGTTGGATAATAAGCTATATTTTGATTATTTTATTTGTTTATGTTTTAAAGAAACCAACTGCTCAAATTTTTTATAAAAAAATTTTTACACCAACATCCAGTTGAGGTAGTAGATTGGTGTCTTGTGAAGTATAAAGTTAAAAATTTAAAGAACTCATATAATAAAGCGAAAAGTTGGGAAACCTCTACAGGTGCTGGTAGTTTAGAAGGAGAATCGATTAAATGTAAAATTATAATATAATTTTTCAATTTGGTTTTATTGTAATAATCGGCTATTCATTTTAGACTTATTGTTGAAAATGTGTCCAAATTTTGAAGATCTGGACGATATATTTGGCAGTAAATTGGAAACTGCATTTCAGCCCATCACGGTGGATACTCAAAATTATGATTTGGTTATGTCGCCAGGTCCTTCTGAAAGTTTTGTTGATGAAAATCCAATCCTTCCAATGCCCACAACTGAAGATCGTCTGTCATTTAGCGGTGGAAAAACAAATACTCCCACTAGCCACAAGGGCATTTATTCTCGCACTGCCGTTTCAGATGTTCTCCAAGTTCATGGAGAGATTGTAGCAATAAAAAAACGAAAATTGGATTTTGACAACGATATAATGAACAAGGAACTTATTATTAAAGAAAAGCAATTATTACTACAAGAACAAGAAATGAAAATAAAACAAGAAAAGCACGAATTAGAGCAAACGAGGGTTTTGAAAGAGCTCGAATTGAAGCAGAAAGAATTTGAAAGCCGAGAAAAATTTCAGTTTTAATTCATTTAGGATTCGCGAAGCTGGGTTACCCCTTAAGCGAGACAATTTCTGTCCAATTCTGAATGAAGCGTTAAAATCCATTACACCAGATATTCTCAAAAAATGGATTCCGCCGTTGTGGGCTGTGCCCTTTTGACGCCGATGCACTAGATTATACACAGTTATCGGGGGATCAGAATTTGAAAAGAGCCACAGGTTCTTATGACCCAAATATCTTAAACCATTTAAATTTTTTTGAACAAAATATTCCAGCAGAGAAACTTATAAAATTTAAGTCTTCTGGTGTGACTTGGTTCGGCGAATTAGAAGATAGTTCCCTATTCTATTTTTGGCAAAAATTATTATTTTATTTAATTATGTTATTAATTATTATTAATAACTAATGTTAATTTTAAAACCAATGTTTTAAAAAATAATGTTAAAAAGAAAGGTAAGTTAGAATAAATTTCTATTATTTCGGTACTTCCCCACACCTACTTGAAACACATTATTACTTTATTTTGTTATGAAGCAAAGGTTTTTCCAAGTACTACCTAATTATTACTAATAAATTGAATTTGTTCCACCTAAAATCCCATGAATTCCTAAAAAATTAGTGCAACAAGTACTAAATTGAAAATAATATTTAAATACAGTAGACGCCGCTTAATGTGACCACGGTTAATATTTTTATTCGGCTATTGTGACTACTTTAACGAAGCACGGGCCGGATGTAATAAATACACACCAAAAACATCGCTTATAGTAATCATAAATTCGCTTTATACATATTATTATCAATTTTTCTTGCAATTACTTGTTTTTTTCCATTTTTTATGTTTTATTTCATATAGTAGGTACAATGTCACAATCAATTTTTATTACGATTTTTTTTACTTTGGTTATTTTACTTTTTTTTATTTACACACCCTCACAATAAGTGATGCAAAATAAGACGTGATTTGAGCGTAAAGGATAAAATAAAATTTGAGAACGATTAAAAATTTGTGTTTATTTGATCTTATTGTACCAAAAATAAAAAAACATTTTCATGTATTTTTCACATCAATCAATCGGTTATTATAATAAAACCCCGAGTCCCGAAGTGATTACATTAAGCGGCGTTACTGTATTTCAATTACTGTCACGCTGACAGAATATCTTTCAACGGAAAAAATGACCCAATAATTTGCCAGTATGCAGAGGACTACCTACGAAGACATAAAAGACCACATATGAAAAGCGCTGTGTCCAACAAAGTAAGAGAATTGGGGAGGCTTCTCATTCCACTTCAAGATCACTATAATATTAATTCTATGCTAGAATTATTGAAACCCGAACATTTCGATAAAGCAGTTGCAGCGAGTCGTATAATTTCTGGTTACGATGATGCAACGCGATCTTTTCGAGCACCCTCTCTGGCACTTCATATGAGAACAATATTATTAGCTGTATGTTCATCAGCAAAAACTCTTTTGCTAAAAAGAAATCCAGCTATAGCCATCAGCGATTATGATGGGGCACTCAAACATCTTAAAGGATTTCGTGAGTTAGTTGATGCCAACTGGAAGTTTGAAATGGGCAGTCTAGCGTTAAAGGATTTAAATGAAAAACACTCCGCAAATCCACAGAAATTACCGGTTACTCAAGACATAATTTTGTTCCGAAACTATACCCATAAAATTGCAGAGACATGTATGAACAATTTAAGTAAGAATCCAGAAGATCTACAGTCCTTTAAAAAACTAACAGAAGCGGCACTAGCTCTAACAATTATTTTAAATAGGAAGAGAATTGGAGATGTCCAATATACAAAATTGGAATCATATCATCAAAATACAACGAGCACTAATCAAGAAGAGTGCCTTAATTCTTTAGAGGAATCTGAGAGGGAACTAGCCAAACATTTTAAACGAATTGTAACAGTGGGAAAAGGTAGTAGAACAGTTCCGATACTTTTCTCCAAACATGTACAAGAATGCATGGAAACATTGTTGTCGGTCAGAAGTAGAACCACATTCGTTCCGCAAGAGAACCCGTTTTTGTTTGCGTTAACAGGAAGCTCAACTAAATGGGTGGATGGATCAGCTGTTTTGAGAAAATATGCAATAAACTGTGGCGCTAAGAATCCTGCTACTTTAACATCTTCGCGTCTCAGAAAACAAATTGCAACTGTGCTACAAATTTTAAACCTAAACGACACTGAAATGGAGCAAGTGGCTGCTTTTATGGGTCATACCAGAAAAACCCACGAAGAATTTTATAGGTAAGATTTAGCATCTATTTTTAAATAGTATTGTTAAAATAAAATTTGTTTCGGTAGGTACTTGATAAAACTATTTTAACTTTATTTTAGATTGCCACAAGAAGTATTTCAAACTGCAAAAATTGCCAAATTACTATTAATGATGGAAAAGGGGGTTGGCAGCGAAAACAAGGGTAAAACCCTTGACCAAATTGACATTCAATTGGAATCATGGCATAAAGAATCTACCAATGAAAATGGAAACGGTATCTATAATAATTATTTACTACTAGTTTGCTACTAGACATTATTTTTAAATTGAAAATTATTATAATATTATTTCAAAAAATTATTGGGAACGGGTAATAAACCTGAACTCCGATTTTCACGCTTTTTAAAATTAATAATTGAAGATGCAAGTGGATAAAGGATTTATGTCACATTTGCACAAAATTATATTTTCTGGTAGATAAAAGTTTTAGGCACATATAATTTGTAATTTATGTAATAATAATTCTGTAGTTAAAGTTTATTTAAATTAGATAATTTTGTTTTAATTACCACAGTACAAAGAAAGGCTATTTAAAATTCTTTAAAGTTCATTTTCTCACAAAAACTTGGTGCGACATGAATCCTTCATCCACTTGTGTCTTCAATTATGAAAGACGATGGCCTAAATAGCATGTAAAATAATGGCTGCAAAAATTGTATTCTTAATAAAAAAATAAAATTTGCGGTCGGACCACAAATTTAAAAAAAAACGACTTTAAAGATTCCGAGTTTGACGTGGTTGCGATCGTCAAAACTGACCTTCCGCAGGTTCCGCTGTGTGCCGTATCGACAAACTTTATTATTTATTTATTATTGTGCAATAATTCACTTTAAATGTGTTCTTATGAGATTTTCGTGAACTTTGAATTTAAATTGTGGCTTTAATATTGGACCTACCAAAATTTACCATACCTTAAAGCACTCTTATGATAGTCCTCTCTTGTTTGGTAAAATCATTTTTATCGGAAAAGTGTACTTTTGAGTTCAGGTTTATTACCTCGACCCAAATTATTTGTTCATAATACAAACAAATTTCTGTAGGTGTAGATCCTGCTGATGATTCAGATTTTGAACCCGATGTTGCTATTAATGATGAAGGTAAAAATTTTTCTCAACTTTTCAATTTTTTTCAATTAGTTTATGTTAGATTCTGATGACAATGAGGAATATAGTCCAGGTTACACAGAAGTTGATGCAAATGAACTCCAAAGGTTAAGTGATGGAAAAGGTACTGGTGAAGCAACGAATAAAATCGTTGACCAGATTCTTTCAAATTCATCTGCATTAACTTGCAACATTGGCACATCGGATTCCAATAATATTGGTTTGAATTTGAGTAATATCTTATTAGCAAATACTAATAAATTGTATTACAGATGATGCAATAAATGAACAAAATAATATTGAGACATCTAGCAATTTGCCAAAAAATAATATTTCAATTAGTAAATCTAAATCCAAACGAAGAAAACATAATTGCATTTTTTGTGACATGTTTGTTCATAATTTTGCTAGACACTTGCAAAGGCAGCATGCAGATGAGCTAGAAGTGCAAAAGTTTATAGATTTGCCTAAATTGGATTCCAGACGTAAAGAATTGATTGAAAAAATAAGAAAAGAAGGAGATTTTTGTAGTGGTGAAGTAGTACCTGTGCAATTTAAAGGACAATTAAAGAAGAATGATCCCTGCGATAAGTTGCCGTGCATTCATTGTAGAGGTAATCGATATAGGTATAATAAGTAATTCTACTAAAACCAACCAAATTATTCATTTTTAGGTTATTATGCGAAGAAAACTCTTCGTAGACATGTTAAACGTTGCCCTCAAAATTTAGATAAGGTTAATTCTCGTCGTCACCAAGCTTCAGGTCACACCTTGATGGCAAAACCATTTGGACCCAAAGATCCTCTGCGAATATCTGGAGTTCTCCAATCTTTAAGGCCAGATGAAATTTCGTTGGTTGCTAAGAGAGATAAAATTATTTGTGAAGTAGGACGAAAATATGTCAAATGTCACAAAGACAAACACTTAGTTGCTGTGGCAAAAAGATATATGAGACGCTTGGCAAGACTATTAATTGAAGTTCGCAAAATTGAAAATAATTATTTATTATGCTGGTCAACAAAAAAAATATTTATTTTTTTTGGGGTTTCTGTTCGCATGCTTGAATTCTGATTCTAGACATTGAAAAACACTTAAATATTAATCTTTAGTTCTTTAAGTTTGCTTTGGGCTGATCTACATCGATAAGTATATTTTAATATCTTTCATGAATCAAAGATGGCAGCACTTTGATTAACCCGAAAGTATGTTACGCCCCACTTTTTTTCGTAACACGAATTATCAATTCAAAACTATAAAGTAGAAATTTTGTAAAAACAGTATCTACAATTAATATACATAGTATAAATATTATGCAGGAAAATAACTAATCTGTTATTGTCGCCGGTAGGACGCCGCTGTAGTCTGCAAAAGATAACGTAAATTCTAGCGTAAATGCAGTAAAAGTATAAAGAGTTGCAATTAAAATGTAGACCAGCTATTACCTGAGTATAAGTTAAAGTTAAAATACTAAAAAGAAAGGCAGTTTTAAGTTGAGTGAGTGACACGTGTCGACCCCTGACCGCCAACGCAAATTAAACTGCAAGCATTGACAACCTTGATAAACGTCGCGAGACAGTTGAATATTAAAAAAGTTATAGGAAAGGGTAGAAAAACGCAGTTAGTTCCTCCGATACCTCGAAAGAAGAAAGAACAATTTTTAACTTAGCGAACGCGCAATTCGGTTTTTTGTGATAGTTTCTGTAATTTGGGAAACTTATTAAAATTACCGGAAGCCGCTAATTATTATCGTCTCGAAAAACACAAAGTTTAAATTGGGAAAATTATTACCTAACTTGATATGAAACATCGGTGCCGTCTAAATTATCGAAATAACGTAAATAGTTTAGTGCCAATAAATGATTAAAAACGTATTAATAATAATGTGCCGTTTAAATTTAAAGAACTCAAGTTTTCTAATAAAGGAATTGCCTTAATAACAATTAATGACCAAAAACGTATTAATAATAACGTGCCGTTTAAATTTAAAGAACTCAAGTTTTCTAATAAAGGAATTACCTTAATAGTAGTTAAATAAGCAGTTTGTGGAAAATTAACAATTGAAATTAGTTAGGATTGTATTCAATCCGGTAGTTACTATTGATAGCTTATACAGCAAACAATCAAGGTTTTTTAATACCTCCAAGTTGGTGAATAAAGCCAGAATAACGCAACAACAACTTACTATTAGTGAGCACAAGCGAATAGTGCATCTTATAACCAACTACAATCAACATTAGGGATAAAAATCCGAATAACGCATAATTTATGAACTCGATGGGTCACACTATTGGACAATCATCAATTACCGCTCAGGGGGTATCATCTCCATTTTGTCGGAAGAGTATCGTTACCACAATCTACCACCTACCACTGTCTTCTAAAGGTAACATTTTTGTATTAGCTATAAGAAAGTGCATCTGTGAAAAGTGCCACGCAAATGACGATTAGACCATTGGTCTCTAAATTTGACAACTCGTTTAGTAATCCTAGTAATTAACAGGATCATTTTACTTCGTAATAAGCCAACCTAATAACTTTTATAGATTAAATCAAATAAAGCTTAATTAAATATCGTGTGTTGCTTAAGCCATAGGCAAACTTAAGTATTTAACATTAAATAAATTGATATCGATGTCACTCTACGATGAAGAATCAAATTTTGAGTAATTATGATTATCTTTGAATTAAAGTAAATGTAAAGATGGCTAAGGTGATTAGATATAAAATAATAATTTGTGAATAATGTGCATATCTTTTACTATTTAGATTATACGACTTTATTATGTATTTTCTTGTTTTATTGGTAATCTGCCCAAACCAAAAGTAAGCAATTTTCGAACCTGGCCTCATTCGAATACCAGTATTTGAAATAGAGGACCGCTGACTACTCGAGGCAAAAATAATAAATAAGTTTTCAAGGTAGGTAAACCTACAACCTGAAGAAAGTATCTAACAAGTAAACAGTATTATTATTTGTAAGAGGCACAGTAGTGAATGTTAACCTGTTTATTACAGCTGTAACAACAATATTAGTGTATTACTCAGTTAAAAATGGCATCAAGTCAGTGTAAAAATGATGTTGATTCATTCTGTTTTATTTGCGGTGAATTTATTAAAGTTAGAAGTAAAAAATTTGCTTTATCAACAAATTTGAAACTTTGCGAAGCCTATGAAGCCTATTTTAACCTAAAAGTTAGTAATCAAAATGAAAATTGGGTACCTCACTTCGCCTGCGTTAATTGTAAAAATACTTTAGAAGGTAAGAAATCAAAATTTAAGATTTTTAAAATTGTAGAGCAAATTTAAATAACATCCTTGTAATTTTGTTATTTCTAGCTTGGTATCGAGGAGAAAATCGACACATGAAGTTTGCGATGCCAAGGATTTGGAGCGAACCTAGTGATCATGTCCATGACTGTTATTTTTGTATGGTGAACCCAAGTAAGCGTCGATCTGGTAAAAATGCAGAAAAGATTTTTTATCCAGATCTTCCTTCATCATCATCTCCGATACCTCATGATGAAAATTTGCCTGTGCCAGTACGTTCAAGATCAAATAGCTCTGAAGTTCAGCCGTCACATAGTTCAGCAGGATCCAGTGCACCACTAACCAACACTGATGGTAGTGATTTCGTGACAAAGTCGCAAAGTTTTGGGCCACATTTTATTAGTTCAAGTGAATTTAATGATTTGGTGCGAGACCTGAACTTACCCAAAAGTAAAGCAGAAATATTAGGTTCACGACTAAAGCAATGGAACTTACTTGAAGATGATGTCAAAATAACTGATCAAAGAGAGCGTCATAAAACTTTTCATGTTTTTCACAAAAGAAGCCGGTATTTGTTACTGCAACAACGTAACTGATTTATTTAATGAAATTGGAATACCATTCGTAGCATCTGAATGGCGGCTTTTTATCGATAGCTCTTCGAAAAGCTTAAAAGCAGTTCTGCTCCATAACGGAAATGTATTGCCAAGTCTTCCTCTAGCACACTCTGTATTGTTGAAAGAAAGTTATGATAGTGTAAAAATCATACTAGAAAAATTAAAATACACAGAATACCAATGGCCAGTGATCGGTGATTTTAAAATGGTTGGTTTTCTTATGGGAATGCAAGGTGGATATACAAAATACCCTTGTCACCTTTGTTTATGGGACAGCAGAGCTGACTCAGTACATTATAAACAGCGTAAATGGCCTGATCGCGTCGAATTTAAGATTGGAAAACATAACGTAAAGTCGGAACCAATCGTAGAGCCCGAAAACATTTTGATGCCACCGCTACATATAAAATTAGGGTTAATGAAGCAATTCGTAAAAGCACTGGATCCAAACTCTGAAGCGTTCGAATATTTAAGGGCTTTTCCCGAAATTATCTGAAGCTAAAGTAAAGGAGGTATTTTCGTAGGACCGCAAATAAAACAAATAATGAAAAGTGATGACTTTACGAAGCTTCTCAATGCTCGTGAAAAACGAGCCTGGGAAAGTTTTAAAGCTGTAGTTAGTGGTTTTCTGGGGAATCATCGAGCTAGTAACTATGCAGAATTGGTTAAAAAAATGCTTAAAAGCTTCAAAATTATGGGCTGCAGAATGTCTCATAAACTTCATATGCTACATTCTCATCTGGAAGAATTTAAAGACAACATGGGGGCCTACTCCGAGGAGCAAGGAGAACGTTTTCATCAAGATGTGATGGACTTTGAACGTCGATACCAAGGGCAGTACAACGAGAATATGATGGGAGATTATATTTGGGGTTTAATACGAGAGAGTTCATATGAGCATAAAAGAAATACAAAAAACATTCACTTTTAGACAGTAATTTCTTGTTATTTTACATTTATATATTATTGTTTACCACACATCTTGAATAAAAACGACTCTTGTATCTAAAAAAAGGTTTTCTAATTATAATCTATAGTGAAATTGTAGAAAAAATATAAAAATCAGTAATTTCTGCTTAAAATCGAAAAATTGCTCTAATTTCTACGAAAGCAAACTTTAACCGGAAAAAAATTTTTTCTTATTTTTGTCATAGGAGAAACTAAAATTTAACATGTAATGTCAGACCCAAAAATCGTGTTGAGTGAACAATTCGCTCACAATGTTTGGGATTTTACATCCATCTAAATTCAAAGTTATAGTAGAAGCGCTAAAAGCAATCTCACAATATAATACAGATACAAAAATTTTAACTCTCCATCATTAGCACTTCAAATGGGAAGTCTTTTAAAAAATCAGTTAATGCAGCTTATTACATTGAAATTCAAACTGATATCAATTCCCTAATTCGGCTGTTCCGGGCCATTTTGCCAAACGCTTTACTCATTAAAAATATCCCTGAAGTGCCTTCAAACACAAAATTTATGGATGTTTACGCCGGCAGATCTCAGGACCGACTGACTAGCATCGCATTGTAGAACTAGGCTCCGCCCCCCAGTATTCTCGCAACTAGGTTTGTACGCACGCACCGTCTATAGAATGAAATCAAGATTACGCAACATTACGGAATAATACACTTTCATGTGTTTCTTATGAGAATTTTTCGAAATTCAAATCGATCTTGTGAACTTATTACAGGACCCACGAAATTCATCCTCACCTTAAAATGTTTGTAAAAACGTGTTCTTGCGTTTGGTACAGCCATTTCTATAGGCAAAAGTGTACTTTTGAGTTCGGAAATCTTAACTCTACCCTGCACAATTAATTAATAAGAATAATACAACAATAAAACATTAAAGAAATTTATTTATAAATTTAAATATTTTATTTACAGAAACTGAAGATTTATTTTGACGATTTAATTGCTAATGCAAAACGTAAATTGGAAGCAAATAATGGTGATGAAATTTCGTACAAAAAATTAATTGAAGGAACATATTGCAGTCTTCTATTATTTAACAAAAGAAGAGTCGGAGAACTGCAACGAATTATGTTAGAAACTTATGAAAAGTACTTAAATACAAGTGCCTCAGAAGAATTTCAAAAACTGTTAACACCAAGTGAACGGATTCTCTTGCAAAAATTAAAACGTATTGTTGTTAAAGGTAAACGAGGACGTGGTGTACCTGTTTTAATTGATAAAGCTACTCAAGATGGAATTGACTTAGCAATACGGCATAGAAATAATTTCAATGAAACTTTCAATCCTTATCTCTTTGCGCAGTGTCATTCAGATGATCCTATTAGTGGTTATCATGTTTTTAGAAAACATGTAAAAATAGCATTAGGAGATCCCACTAAAGTTGCTTCTTTGACTTCCACAAAAATGAGAAAGCATCTCGCCACCATCTCTCAAATTTTAAAAATGGAAAACGACGATTTAGAACAACTAGCAACCTTTATGGGACATACTACAAAAACCCATAGTGAATGGTACAGGTTACCTTCCGATGTTTACCAAACAGCAAAGGTTTCCAAAATTTTGCTCTTAGCTCAAAATAACTGCATCAATAAATATAAGGGACTAAATTTGAACCAAATACAGTTAGATTCAAATATTGTGGAAACATTTAGTGAAAGTGAAGAGGAAGAAGAAGTAGAAACAGCGGGAACCATCGTAGAAGAAACATCCACTAAACAATCAAATTTACAAGAAATCAACAGCACAAAAGGAAAGAAAAAAATTATTAGAAAAACATGGTCAAAAGAAGAAAAAGAAATGACAGAAAAATATTTCAAAAAACATATACAGAAAAAAATTCCACCTAAAAAAGAAGAAGTCCAAAGTTTTATGAAAATGTACCCAAAACTATTTAACAACAGAAAATGGATGTAATAAAAGTGTCACGTGATTTCATTTCCCTGGGGTAATGCACGGTGCCCCTAATGCAAATTTTGTCAAAAACTTAAGAAGTTTTAAAATTTCAGTTTAATTCAGTTAGTTACTTTCATGGTCGTTCAATTTTATTCCGTAGAAGGAAGTTTTGAGTTCATATTTGAATCGTATCTAGCCCCACGTGCCGTTTTGTAGACAACCTTTGTCACGTGACTTCATTTCCCTAGGGTAGTGCACGGTGCCCTAATGCAAATTTCGTTAAAACTTAAAAAGTTACAAATTTCAGTCAGTTAATTTTATTATCGCTCAAGTTTTATTCCGTAGAAATAAGTTTTGCGTTCATATTTGAATTTGTTATCAATCCCCACGTGCCGTTTGTAGACAGCCTTGGAAAAATTTCAAGCAAGTTAAAACGTGCTTGTGGCAGTTGCAACACAGCTGCCAGTATCGCTGCCATCCGATTGGCCGAGCGCGCTAATGTCCTCCTACTCTCGAAAATATCGTCAGTTGGCTTCGAGCTTTCCTTAAGTCAAGTCGCTCCGTGTTTTTAACACGTTAAATCAAATTTTACCATCTTCAGTTCCGTTTAATAATTTAATACCGTTTCGTTTGTTTTGAGGCGACCAATGCTGGTTGTGTGTGACATCTGACCGGTGTATATTTATCGTTTTTAAGCAAGTGCCAATTTATCGTATCGTATCGTTGTGTGTGTGATGAAGTCCCACCTGTTAACCCGCAATAGGGGAATTTTATGTTGAGCACTCTGCCATTTTATCGTTTTCCGTTTGGAAGAATAACCCTCAGTTGGGGATATCGTTTTGTCACCGCGTCCAGAAAAGCCCCCGCACTAGACAGGTCGATCTCAATATTTCGTTCAAGAAGTTGATGACCCTATTACGTCATCCTTATCAATGTCGTTTTCGCTATCTTGCAAGCCAGCTGTCTACGCTGCTGTGGACCCAAGATGTCTAAGGTCAGTTATGTGTACCATTAAATTGTGTGACAACTGTGTGTCAATTTTATGTTTACCTACCGTCATTTGTTTATTTGTTTCGTCACTTTGGTGTGAATATTGCTTCAGTTTTAATGTTAAGAAGAAACTTATATACCGTCAATTTTTAATGTCAACAACATTCAGTTTTAATTTTAAGAATGAATTTATATACCGTCAATTTTAATGTCAAAGACAGTTAGCTCGAGTGCACTCCTTTTAGTAGAAACTTTACTAAATTATAATACTACCATTTATTTGTTTATTGTTATCTACATGTACCATCTATTTGTAAATTTATACTGTGTGTTTCGTCTAATATAATTTATTGTTATTTACCAAACTTGTGTTTGTGTTGACAATTATTTTTCAGGTCCTTTTGTGAAGCTGCATAGACGAGTTGTGTTGCAAAGATAAAGCGGAAGTAACGGAAATAAGTATTTATTTCATTTTAAAGGTTTGTACCGATCTAGTGTGCGGTACATTATTGTTCCATCTTAACCTAGGACTACACTAGTGGCGCCCTCTATGTTTCAGTATCGAAACCATCCCGATTTCGACCTTTCCGGCGCACGCAATTCAAAATTATACTTTCTCGTTCAACCCAGACCTTCGCGACGAGTTTAGTCGGCACTTTTAGGCTTTGCTACGGGTGTGTGCGCCGAAGACGAATTTTTCCCGTAACACCTTCAACAATTTTGTTCAAGTTGAAACGTGCTTGCAAGCACAGCTGCCAGTAAAGCCGCTCTCCGATTGGTCCAAGCGCGCTCATGCTATCCCTCTTTTCGAAAAATGTAACAGTCGTCTCTCAACCACCAACGAGTAATCTCGTAAAATTTTGAGACCACTGAGGTGTTAGTTTTTGTTAATGTTGACCGGTGAAGTCATGTTATTGATAAGATACGAGTGCCAACAAATCTTAAGTACCGTTTTCGTTGAATTACCGTGTGTATTATGATAATACACTTGTTTACCCGTGTTTGGGGAAGAAAATTATTGTTGCACACCAAATCGTTCTGTGTCGTTCCGTGTTTGGGAACAAACCCGCTATTAGGGGAAAAATTACGTCATCACCGTGTCCAGCAAAGTTACAAAATCACCCGACGTCTCTACAAATTGTAAGAAGTCGATGACCCTGTTACGTCTCAACATCAATTTCGAATCCGTATCTATGCAAAGCCGACCATCTGCATTGCTAAGGACCCACTATGTTAAAGGTTAGTTATTTAAACCATCTCATTGTGTGACAATCGTGCATCGAGTGTTTATGTTATGTGCATTTGTTTCGTCACTTTTGTGTGAATATTGCTTCATTCCGAATTTTAAGAATAAACTTTTATACCGTCAATTTTAATGTCAAAACATTCATCTTTAATTTTAAGAGTAAACTTTTATACCGTCAATTTTAATGTCAAAGACAGTTAGCTCGAGTGCACTCCTTTAGTAGAAATTTTACTAAATTATAAGTACTACCATTTATCTGTTTTGTTGTTATCTACATGTACCCATCTATATGTATTTTATGTTGTGTTTCGTTAAACATTATACATTATTTTGTTACCCAAATTTGTGTTTGAGTTAACATTTATTTTTCAGGGCCTTTATTTGTGAAGCGGCGTAGATGAGTTGGGCTTTGCTAAGATAAAGCGGAATAACGACTGTGGATATTTCATTTTGTTGTAAGGTGTATCGGTCTATGTAGTGTACGATATATTATTATTATTCCTTATTACACTAGTGGCGCCCTTAATTTCCCTATTTCGTGAACCAGCACGATTTCGACTACCGTTTACCTTTTTGGGCGCACACAAATTCAAAATTTATACTTTCTCGTTCAACCCAGACCTCACGGCGAGTTTAGTCGGCAATTTTAGGCAATTTGTTACACCTGTGTGCGCCAACGACCAAGTTTTCCCGTAACAAAAGCTTATGTTTACAATCAATACGTCAAGAAATAATGATTTTGATTTTATTAATTATTAATGTTTGTTTTTAATACTATTTTTAAGTTTTATTTATTTGAAGTTTTTGTATTACTAAAATAATTAGATCTATAATTTTCAAATAAAATAATAAAGTTAGAGTGTTTTGATAAAATGTTAATTTGGTTTATTCTAGGAACGCAGTGCTATATGAAGCTGAAAAATTTATTTTGTAATCTCCTATTAGAACTTCTTAGTGACTCTGGACAAACTACTTTTAAAACAATAAATTTTAAAATTTTTTAGCGCGACTTAAAATTTTGTTCTTTCATCGGAAAAATATCAAATAAAAAGTTTTATATACACTATTTTATGTTTTTTTAGGATTACACAAGACGTGTATCAGACTGCCAAAATCAGTAAAGTGTTAAATTTAATGGATAAGGAATATTCTAAGGACATAAATGGGAAAAACTTTGAAGATATTGACGTAACAAACGAACTAGTAGAAGATGAATTAGAAATTATGCAGAAACCTGGACTCAGTACAAGCAAATCTGAAGGTAAAAACAATAAATGCCGTATCTTAAAATAATAAATAATTGTATATTCATTAGATGTCTCTGAAGAAAAAGAAATGCGAGGTTTGAAAAAAAAAAAATAGAGTGCGGTGGACAAAACAGCAAAAACGAGTTGTCGAAGATCATTTCAAAAAAAATATAAAATCTAAAGTAGCCCCCAAGAAACAAGAATGCAACGAATTAAAAAATAAATATAAAGCACTACTCGAAAATTTAGACTGGGTTAAAATAAAAACTTATATGTACTATATAAGGTAAGTGACCCAAATTCAGACAGCGTCCTAAATTCAGACATATTTCTGTTATTCAGTTAAAATAAGAAATTGACAATATCCAGATATATGTTAAGACATCTGTAGGTACAATTTAACATTGATTATTTAAATCAATATTTGTTTCCTATCTTACCGACATTTTAACGGTCAGTACATAACCTAATAGTTGCATGGTGGTTGAAAGTTGTGTGTTGTGTTCAACTGCAAAGAATTTCTAATAAGGTAAGCAGATTGTTACTATTATTTTCTGTACCATAAGACCCCCACTAATTGAGAAAATTAGAATAAACTTTGTTTCACTTGGATATAAAGGCTTTAAATTTTCATTTTAACAAGGTTTTCTGTCAGTATAATTATAGAATTAAAAAATTTGAATGGTGTCGGAATTAGGTACAAGCAAATTCGTGGGTGTCGTAAATCAGACACTGGGTGTCGGAATTGTGTACATGAGATATGGAGTAGATATGGTTTTATTTCTTTCTTTTCGCTTAGATTATCATCAAGTCTATACCGTTTCAAATAGTCGAGTTCCTTTGAGAGCTTGTATCCAAATTCCGACACTGGTGTCAGAATTAGGGACGTCAACTGTCGGAATTATGTTTAATTTGTGTAAACGGCTATACTATGCTATTTTTACAATTAAGTAGATATCATTAGCATTATTATTATTTATTATTGCAATATGTGCTTTAGTTACAGAATGTCGACGAAAAAAAATTGCAAATATAGCAGAGATGATTTAAGACGTGCTTTGGATGCCATAAAAAATGGCACACCTTGTTTAGCTGCGGCGAAACAATACAACGTTCCGAGAACTACTCTTATTGGGAAGATGAAGGGCATTTATCCAGAAGAATGTCGTAGCGGAGCACCTTCAGTACTAACTGTAAATGAAGAAAATCTATTAGTTCAATGGATCATCAATATGGGGCGCATGGGTTTTCCTGTAAGTAAAGATCAATTTCTCGACAGTGTTTGCCTTCTGGTAAAAAATTTAAAGCGTCCTCACAAGTTTACAGATGGAAGACCAGGTCGTCACTGGTATGAATTATTTACTAAAAGGCATCCTGAAATTAGTGAACGAATAGCACAAAACTTATGCGCATCTCGATCAGCCGTAACTGAAAGCAAAATCAGAAACTGGCATAAGGAAATTGAAGAATACTTTATTTCATCTAACATTAATATTACTGATCCAAAAAGAATATTCAACACGGATGAATCTGCATTTTTTCTATCGCCAAAAGGTCGTAAGATACTTGCTAAGAAAGGTAGTAAGTCACTTCATGACAGATCTGGTGACGATAAAGAATGCCTGACTGTTCTTGTTACTGGTAATGCTGCAGGTCAACTAGCTCCACCCATGGTGATGTACGCATATGAAAGAATACCAAAGCATGTAGTGTCACAGGTACCTAAAGGTTGGGGGATTGGAAAGTCAACCAGTGGATGGATGACCTCCGAATCTTTTTACGAATTTATTACAAACATTTTTTACCCATGGCTTTTATCTGAAAACATTCAGTTTCCAGTAATATTATACTTGGATGGGCATAAATCTCACGTGACTTTACCACTGACAGATTTCTGCAGAGAAAAGGAAATAATAGTAATAAGCCTGTTACCAAATTCGACGCATATTCTACAACCTCTCGACGTGGGATTGTTTAAATCATTAAAAACTAAATGGAAAAGCGCAGTTCAAAATTTTAAAACCGAAAATAATTATAAACATTTAGGAAAAGATACGTTTGCCCTGTTCTTGAAAATGCTATAAAATTAATTTCAAGTTTGGAAAATATTTTCCAAAATTCTTTTAAAGTGTGTGGTCTTTTTCCATTTAATGCTGATAATATTGATTATCAGAAACTTCTTACTGAAGGTAATGAGCTAAACAAAACCAAAGAAGCGATAGATCCTGCACTAGTGAATCATTTGCGGTATTTTGAATCTCTTGTTCAGGCAGATTTTTTGAATAAATGTTATGAACTGATGGGTGCAGACTGGACAGGTGAAATTAAAGATAAGAGTTTGTATAGAATTTGGTACAAAATGTACCAGAAATCGGGATTATCTCAGGACGAAGAAAATATTCCGAACATTATAATAGATATAGAAGAAGGCCTAATTCTAGAAGATGGATGGGAAAATTCAGTTGTACTTGAAGCTGATGATGCATTACCTGAAGACAATTTTGAAATCGAACCCGCAGTTCAAAATACTGAAACCGAAGTAGAACTTGTTGGTCCTAAGGAAAATCCTGATCAAGAAAATATAATAGAAAAAAAAGAAAGCATTGACGAAACTGAAGAAACAACAAAAACTAATGTGATAGAAAAGAATATAGAAAAAATATTAGAAAACATTCAATTAACCCCAGAAAAACAAATTGATGTAATTGAAGAGAAGCACCTAAGAGAGGAATCGGTGAATACAGCTGAAAATGTGGATACTTGCAATAATACTAAACATTCTGGGGTACTGCCAGGGTGGTTATACCATCTCCGTTTAAGAACTCTTTGTTCTGGCCTGAACCAACCAAAAAAGTAACTTTAAGGAAGAGTAGAGTTAAAGTTCCTTCTGTAGGCACCTCCGATGCTTGGAAAGAATATTTTTGGAAAAAAGAGGAAGAACAGAAAACAGCAATTCAAGAAAAGAGGATAGAAAGAGAAAAGGAAGAAAACAAGAAATTGCGCCAAGAAAAGTAAAAACCCTAGGAAAAGATTATTCGGCAAAATAAACAAAAAACACAGAGGTAGAAGATGGGTCAGAGAGTGAAGAAGTCTCAATTCAGGATAATGATGAAACAGAAACTGATCAAATTGAAAATGAAGGTAAGAAACAATATTTTACTTAAGTAAGTACTTATTTAATTTTACTATACAAACAAAACTATTTAGCAGGTAATGGAGAAGTGAAACTCACATTTGTTGACGAAATAAAATTGGTGATTTTGTAATTGTTAGCTATTTTGAAGACTATTATCCAGCACAAATTACAAATAAAAACGCTGAAAAAGTGTTAGCTAATGCAATGGCTAAGGCTGATGGATGGTGGAAGTGGCCAAATATTAAAGATGAAATTTGGTATGATAATCATGAAGTTGTCAAGAAGATCAAGCCTCCTGTGGAAATACATAAAGAGGATATTTTGCTGTTCAAGAGTTATAAAAGCATATCATGTGTAATATTAGAAATCGTTCATGTTTTTTTTGTATTAAACTTTATTTTTTTATTAAATTTTAATGATAAATAAGTGATTTTATGTTTTGTCGAAATAATGTTCCTCAAATGTCTGATTTAGGGTCACTGTCAGAATTAGGTTCACTGACGTGTCTGACTTCGGATCAAACTGCACTCTTACTGTCGGAATTAGGTGATTTTGGGTTGGTTATAATAAATACATAAATTAAATTAATTTATCGAAGCTTTATTATAAATAACCGGTCAGATCTCCTTAGAAATAATTATTAATTCAAGAAAATTAAAAAATATCAACGTCACTGAATAATTATCAATTACATTGAATAAAATGTAACGTGAATTCCTAAAGCTGTCTGAATTTGGGTCACTTACCTTACAACATATAAAGGGTCTACCAATCAGGGTTTGTTTTAAATTTGGTTGAAATAGGTCAAGTAGGCAGTTCTGTTATTCAGTTTTTTATCATATGTATAATAAAAGGTCAACATTTAATATAATGCCTTTGATTTCGCTCGAAAATCGTGTTAAGATAATTCAAATCCATTATGAAAATGGTCGATCCGTGAAGACTACATTTCGCAAAATTCGCGATATTTTTATTTGTAACGATCGTCCATCTGAGACTACAATTGCGAATTTAGTGCGAAAATTTGAGTCCACCGGTTCAGTAGTAAACGTAAGCACAAAAATATGTGCTCGTCCATGTCGTTCAATCGAAAATATTGCTGCAGTACGTGAAAGTGTCACAGAGGACCCAAATTTATCGGTTTCACGACGTTCTCAACAATTAGGCCTGTCCACAATGACCACATGGCGAATTTTACGGAAGGATTTAGCTCTAAAGCCTTATAAGATACAACTGGTACAAGAATTAAAGCCAGCAGATCATTCTCAACGTCTTAGATTTGCTGATTGGATCATTGAACGTGGTGCTTGTTTTTCAGAAAAAATCATCTTTTCGGACGAAGCACATTTTCACTTAAACGGGTATGTTAACAAGCAAAATTGTCGAATTTGGGCTTCTGAAAATCCAAAAGCAGTTGTTGAACAACCACTACATCCATCTCGTGTCACTGTATGGTGTGGTTTATGGGTAGGGGCATCATTGGTCCCTATTTTTTCGAAAATGAGGCTGGTGCTTTCGTTACTGTCAATGGAGTTCGCTATAGGGATATGGTAACCAATTTTTATGGCCTATTTTGGATGATATGGGTGTGGAAGACTTGTGGTTTCAACAGGATGGAGCTACGTGCCATACAGCGCGAGAAACAATCCAACTATTGAAAACTAAATTTAACGGGCGTTTAATTTCGCGAAAAGGTGACGTCAACTGGCCAGCAAGATCCTGTGATTTAACGCCATTGGACTTCTTTTGTGGGGCTATGTGAAAGATAATGTTTACGCGAATAATCCACAAACAATTTCAGAACTAAAAACAAATATCGAAGCCGTCATCCGAGAAATAAGTTCGCAATTATGCAAAAATGTATTCGAAAATTTTGTTAAAAGAATCGACGTCTGCAAACGTAGTCGTGGAGGACATTTACCGGATATTGTTTTCCATTCATAAATGTTCAAGCCCCTACAACATATTTCAGTAGAGAATTAGAAAATTTTCATACAAAATATGTGTTTCTTTTAAAATTTAAAAACAAACCCCTGATTGGTAGACCCTTTACAACATATTATACAAAAATAATTGATTTTTATGAATTTTAATTTTTTTTATATAATATCTACTGTTTATATAATATCTAATACTATCTACTATTGATTTTGTTTATGATTATTTTTTAAAAATAAATTTGATAAAAATACGTCAGCGTTTTTACATCAGTCCCGAAAGCTATTATGTAGATAATAATCTATTTCCACGGTTCCCAAATGGGGCTCCGCAAAAAAAAATTCAATATGGCGTAAAAATACATTTTACCAATTAAAAAAGTTTTTCAATTCCGTTTTTACTTTTTGAGTAACTCGGTATGCTTTAAGTGGCCTGATTAATTTAGTAATAATCAGAATTTAAATCCGATTTTATTTGTTATGAACAATCCGATTTAATTCATTCAAGCTATTCATTATAATAGTTAGAAGAAAACTTGACTTTAATTTTTCAGAATAGAAAACCTAAAGCTTTTTACAACAAAACACAACATGAGTTTGAACAATTGGTTAAAAACCACAACTTGAAATTAAATTTCAAGTTCTTTGATATAACTCTACTTATACTTTTATAAAAAATGAAAAACAATGCATTGCACCTGATCGCCAATTTAACCTGACACCAATTTGTGTCTCGAAAATTTTTTTTCTAAAACCGTATCATTGCAAAGTAAGAATATAGTATTTTCAAAATCATGGTAAAATAAGTAGGTTTTCATTAAATTATTTCTCATAAATTTTCCGGGGAAAGGGAGACTTATGGTCGGGGTTCCGCTAAATTACCTAAGAGTTCTGCGACAAAATTAATTGGGAACCGCTGGCGCTGATTTATTTTATCAGTTATAAGATAATTTTCGAAATAGTAGCTAAAAATTTTAACATTAACACTTGAACATTTTTTAATTAAATCATCATCATCATCATCACGGCACTCCATTCCTTGACGGAATATCGCCACGTCGTTTGACATTTTTCAATCCTTTTTTAAGGGTGGATTAGTCCCTATTTTCTTCCACTTTTGTTCACTATTCTTGGCGTTACAGTTCTTTATGTGTCTTCGCATTTTCTACAACCCTTCTCCATTGTTGCCTATCCAGAGCAGTTGATTTCCAGTTGCTGACCCCATCACTCTCAGATCCTCTCCCACTTCATCCTCCCATCTCAATCTCGACCGTCCTTTAGGTCTCCCTGTGTCTCAACAAAAAGAAGAACAGCAACATGGAACGTTCGAACGATGCTAATCCCTGGAAAAATGAATGAGATAGTTAAGGATATAGAGAGATACAGAATAAGCCTGGCAGCAATACAAGAGGTCAGATGGAAAGCGCATGGAGAAATAAAGATGAAAAACATACATTGCTGTACTCAGGTGAGAACAAACAAGGACGAAATGGAGTAGCATTTATAGTGGAGAGAAACCTTGCGAATAATATTATTGAATTTAAACCGATAAATGGTAGACTAGCATATGTTAGAATTAGAGGTGAACATGTAAATCTATCTGTAATAAATGCGTATGCACCGACGGAGGATGCTGATGAAGAAGAAAAAGCGGAAATGTACGAAGAAATTGAAAGACTATATCAAAGAATACCAAAAAGAGATGATTTGATTCTGTTAGGGGATTTTAATGCCCAAATTGGAGCAGAATATTATGTTAGAAGCGTGGCCGGAATACACACATTACACAGAAGAACAAACGAAAATGGAGAAAAGTTGTGTAACTTGGCGACGCTGTGTAATTTGAGAGTGGTAACAACTGATTTCAGGCATAAAACTAAACATAAAGAGACCTGGATAAAACCAGGAAGCGACAGTGGAAACCAGATCGACCATATTCTGGTAGCAAATAGAAAAACTTTTAATTAAATAATAAGTTTTAATATTATAATATTTTTGCTGTTAATAAATTATAAAAGCCACGGATATAAACAAAACGTTCCATCAGTAAAATACGCACAAATGCAAATTTTCTGTAAGTCGCCCACTACTGCCTACTACTAACTAAAAGTAGTATAAAGCGGTGTTGGCAAAGTATTTAAAAAATCGGAGGCTTAAGAGATGTACAAACGCGTGGAGGCCCAAGCAATCCTTAAACATATTCTCTTATAAATGCTTGAGACGGTAGCGAACCTAGCGGATTTTTCGTACACTACGCTGTATAAATGTATACGTGTATAGTACCACTTGGACTTCAGAGTAAAATTGGTCACGGTAATGCAGGCGTTCTGGAAACCCATAATTTCAATTTTTAATAGGGAAACGTTTTCGACTCGGTTTTTGAGTCGAAATGGTAAAATCGGAGTCTAACAAAATAAGCTGGTGTACGTCTCGGAGGCGTATTAATACCAGTTAAAAATTAAAAATTTATTTAATGTATTAATATAAAGGATTTATACTTAGAAAGAGAAGAATTGGGAAATTTTCAAAGCCATTGAGCAGACCCACTTAGTTTTAGTAATATATAATCTTTACCTTCAATGTACATTATTCAGTTTGGAAATACAAACTTATACTTCGTTTTTTAATAAGCTCGTTCGTAGATTCGTTTGTAAATACAGTAGAACTCCAATTATCCGAACTCCGACTATCCGAATTGCCGATTATCCGAATCACAAAAAATTGTCCAAAAAAAGTCTAAGTGCGCTATTATTTTTCCCCGAAGCCAGTGTTTGCGCGTCAAGTCTTGATTGACTTGTCTTACTGCCGTTGTGCCTACACCGACTTCCCCGCGAAGTCAGTGTAGGCACAACGCCGTTAAGACAAGTTCCGGCGCATTGCAGTCACGGCGCACCTGTCATTGTTTGTTTTGATTAGCCAGTGTGCTATTGACCTTGCTCGAGGACGCTACTCTTTCGCTACGGCTTACTTTTGTTTGTGCGTGTACAATACTGTATTGTTTTTATACCATGGCTTCGAAAAGAAAACGTGTTGTGCTATCGTTAGCGGACAAACTGAAAATTATAGAGCAACTCGATAAAGGTGTAACGGGTAAGAAGTTGTCTGAGATTTATGGTGTTGGACAAGCAACAATTTCTGACATTAAAAACAGTAAGTCAACACTTTTAAACTTTGTTTCGGTGCTTGAAAATGAAGATGGAAGTTCCTCCAGGAAAACAATGAAGACAGCAACCAACAAAAATTTGGAAGATGCCGTGTTTAAATGGTTTTTGCAGCAACGTTCTATGGGAAATCCGATTTCAGGTCCAATCCTTTGTGAAAAAGCCAAAATCTTAGCAGAAAAGCTTGGTTATTCATCTTTTAAGGCTAGTAACGGCTGGCTAAGGAATTTTAAATTCAGGCATGGTGTACGCGAGTTAGATTTGGCTGGTGAGAAGCTTTCAGCAGACTCTGCAGCTGCTGAAAATTTTATTGAAAAATTTAAAACTGCATCAGAATCCTATGATCCGAGTTTGTTTATAATGCCGATGAAACTGGCCTTGTTTGGAAAGCATTACCAAAACCATCTTCTACATTGAAAAATGTGAAATTGTAACCTGCAAATATGTCAGATTTTTAGTTTTAGTAATAGAATTGTTAATAGAATAAGGATTTGAGTGAGATTAGTATTGAAAGATGAGGAATTGAAAACTAAGTGTTATGCAAGTGGTTAGGATAAACAAAGTGTGTGAAAATTAACATGAAGTGTAAAGAAAGAATTCGTACTTTGACGGACGATTGTAGAACGACCAGTGAAGTTGGAATTTTTCTAACAATTTTGTGAGGAACTGCTTAGTAGTCTTTAATTTTTGTGAAAGTTTCAAGGACATCCGTTTGATAAGAATTCCCAGCCAATCGGAATCGAGTTTTTTTGGAAAAACCCACAATAAAAAGTTGGAATTCCCAATTTTATATGCTCCGCGATGCGAAAAATACGTTCAGTCGACCCATTTCACTAGCCGAGTGAACATGTGAAAATTTCGTTCCTGAAAAATTTATAAAATGAACGATAACCTATAAAATAATTTTGTCGACATGCAACATATAACTATTAGTGACGTCATGGATATTTAATGTAACAAAAAGTGATTTTCAAGAAAATACAACGAAGAAAAAGTTAATAAATAAAAATTTCGTATTTACCTGTGTAAATGTTACACGAAACCACGACGACCCTACGTTTTGATGCCACTGGATATCGAAGAGGGATTGATGACCTACTTTAACAGCTGTTTGTGAAACACGGGTTAGTCGTCTTTAAATTTAAATCTCGTATCATAAACAATTTTTGCACCACTTTTAGTTTAATTTAGCTTTAAGTAATTTAATTTCAAATGATCACTTGCATATTAGTTTAAGTCACAGAATACACTGTTCAAGCATCCACACCTACAGTATAATGCACCAACAAAAAGTAAACTCATTGTAACTTTGGCTATGTTGGTGACACCTATAGTCATTTGTAAAAATTTAATACAAGGTTTAATACCAAAGGTCAAGACTAGCGGCAGTTTATTTAAAGATTACAAAACAATTTTTTCACATTAACAGGAGCAAAGTTTTATTTCAAGATTGCATCGAGAGCAGTACAAGTAAGTACATCACAGGTGACATTTTATCTACCATTTAGCAATTTTACATGCAAATACAGGTTTATTTGTCTTACTATTTATCGTACAAATTATCTTTCAAATTATTAATTATTATATTTACGTCGAGGCATATCATTACAATAAGTACATTTTATTTATATTTAAAACATGTGAAAATTTCATGTTTCTTTCATTTAATTCAATAAAAAATAGTGCAATATCAAAACGTAGCTTTTATTCTCTCCAATGGCAATTTTTAAAAAAAATCCGATTATCCGAATATTTGATTATCCGAATGGGTCCCGGTCCCCATTAATTCGGATAATTGGAGTTCTACTGTAAGTTCGTTTAATAAGCTTAATTTCGGAAGATGTGCAGTATACTGTGTTTTTACATTCTTCCCAATTTTAGTCAACGTCATCATCTGAATTTAATGGCTCTTCGCAACAATGTGTGCTTTCTGATTTATCAACATTAATTTCTAGTACATTCGTTATACCAATTTCATCGCTCAGTTTACCATCTAGTTCCATATTATCATCGCCTAGATTTTTGCACTCGTTAAGGAGTTCCATGAAATCCCTATCAGCAGTGTCATCATCGGCGCTTTTTTCTTTAAGTTCAGGTACTTCTGCAAAATCATTATCGTCAGTGTCATCATCGTCATCTGAAATGTCATTGCATCCGTCAGTTTGTCTCATAACTATAAATTCTTTCCAGAGGTTTTGGTCGCGAAATAACATCAGCAGTTTGCAGCTGTTTACGCCACAGTTCTTCTAATTTAGCTAAAGAAACTTCTAAAGAAGCACCTTTCTCCAGATATTCTTGGCGAAGTTCGGCAATTACTCTACGAGTTATTTCATAGTATACATCTGCCACTAAAAGATCATCAGATGTTTTCAACATTTTTGAAATAATAGATTTACTTTTGTTTCTGAAACTAACTTATCACCTTACACAATACCATTTACCTTTATACCTCATAAATACTGGCATCAATGGATTATCTCTTAATTAAGACTTTATTATTAAACTTTGTCTATTTTATGGGATAAAACCCACAAAAGCTATGTAAGTAAAAAAATTAACGTAATGAAGCATACGAGAAATTGCTTACTATTTCTAAAAAAGTGAAACTTTTGCAAGTATGTCAAAATGAAAACAATACCAATTAAAACTGCACAGTTTTTAATCTTTTCTCAGAACTCGAGTTTTGGACTTAAACCTTTTTCGCACTCGACATTTGATTTGTTACTTCACTTCAAATTGTTCGGATAATGCAGATAAGAGAACGTCATGTACCCACTACTCTGAGATTCTTATTTATATTTACGAGTTCCGTAAATTGCTCGGTATTGTGCCAGCGGCACCTGTGGGGGGAGTGAATATGAAGTTACTTTCCTTTCCTCCCCCCTCTGAGAAGTGACTACCTGTATACTTTTAGGATTCTTTTAAAATTTATATTTTCTAGTTTGTGGAACCAAGAGTCCCAAAGCATCGTTGAATATAATCGAGAGTAAAATGGCTACACTTGGAAATTACCCTTGGCAAGTAGGAATTTACAATAGTCGAACAAAGTTTCGATAATATGCTGGTACAATCATTGCTCTAATATCGTGAGCAATTAAATATTTGTTTTAATTTTATCAGCTGCACACTGTTTTACCGATCACAATAGAATGCAAAATCCTGTTGAAAACTACTTAAATGCAGCAGAAAAATATTATCGTGCGCAATTAAATATTTTTGTTATTTTATCTGCTTCTCATTGCTTTAGTGATTGTAATGAAATGCACTATCCGTTTGAAACCATTTAAATTGATTGGATAATACAGATAAGAAAAGGTCACATACCACACCTAAGATTTTTATTTACATTTACTGATTAAGTAAATTGTTCCGTATTGCTAGGGGCACCATTTTAACATGAAGGTAATATGAAAATACTTTCCTTTCCTTTTTCCGCTGAGAAGTTGCTACTTCTATACCTCCAAAATTCAGTTTGTAGAACTAAAAGTCCTAAAGGATCGTTGGGGAGTGACTATGTAATTACTATTCCTTCCCCTGAGAAGTGAAAACTTCTATACTTACAGAATTCCTTTAAAATTTCTAATTATTTTTAGTTTGTGGAACTAAGAGTCACAAAGGATCGTTGAATACATTCGAGAATAAAATTGTTACACCTGGAAATTATCCTCGACAAGTAGGGATTTACAATAGTCGAACCAAGTTTCAATATGCTGCTACTATGATTGCTTCAAAAATGATTTTGTCTGGTAAATTTTAGTACATCCAAAAACACAACATAAAAAGCATTTTAAGCACTTAAATAAGTCTTTCTTTCTAAACTGCGACAGTTATTTATTAAAAATAAAATCTTTGCAGAAAGATCTTGCCAACAAAACTAAAGAAAGTGAATAGCGTCAATTAGAGATAGAAATGAAAAATCTAACTACGGAAAATAAACTACACAAGATTAGAGCACAGCAATGTAATGCAAGAAAGTCGAAATCTAAACTCGCCAGCCGCAAGGATTTAAGAAGTTCAATCTATTTGTTTTGATTATGGAAATAATTTAGATTTGAAATACCAAATGAGTTATACGGCTTAATAAGAACTGCAAGAGTTAAACCATTAAACCCCGTTTAATATCTTACAAATTAACGAAGTGAATCAACAAATTTTTCGTCAGTGTGTAGCGTCCCAGGTGACGAGTAACATCGAAGCACTCTGCATAACGCTCCATTTATTTCAATTTATTTAAATAAATTTAAAAATATTGATTAGATAAAACCATCTGGCAATGAATACATTAGAACGTCAATTTTCTAATTTAGAGTACAATTTTTGCGAAGCCTTTTCTCATTTTCTTCATATTGCTGCGCTGGTAATTAATCAACGATTACACATTACTTTTGATAGTTCATTGAAATCTAATTTTTATCTTTTAATTACACCTTTAAATCGACACATCTTGTGTAAGACCAAGATTTGGCAATAATATCCGATTGACGCATAGTTCATCGTCTGATAGTGAAGGCCACTTTTCTGTTTCGAATATCCAGAATACTTTTAAAAAAGAGAGGAATTTTTTTCAAGATGATACTGAAAGAAGCTACTGCTTCGTCTCTACTAACTGAAAAAGCTATCGAAATCAACCTACTAACAGTTGATGATTCCACTTCTACCTAATCAAAATCCAACTGCTCTTCATTAACACCATCAAAAAATAGTCAAGTAGAACGACTTTTTACACCAGTTTGTATTATTAAAATGAAAGAGAAGTCTGCGAAATCTACAGAATAAGTAAAAAAATTGTTGTCAAATACATATTATGAATGCGTTTAAAAAGGCAAGAGCCTACCCATTCCATCGCAATGCTATTCCAGGAGAAGCATTAAAACCGTCCGCTTTAACAGATCGGTCAGTTCAAACTCAAACAAAACCACAAACTTTCGTTGCAACTTCTAGCTCGTCTGACAGTTAATCAATTTTACAAGTGCCATCTAGCGAAAGCAAAATGTCAACGTGCAAGGGAAAGAGAGATTCTCGAGCACATTTACTGAATCCCATAAACTCAGATAAACTTGTTGCATCTGCATATAATCAACTTCTACATACACTTCTGAATCTCCAAATCATTTGATGATAACGGAGATTAGACTAATGGAAAGTGCAATATAAACTTTCCGTTGATGCGTTAAAAAAAAAACTGATGTTAATTGGGTGCAATGTTCATTTTGTGTAACTCTATACCATAACATATAGTTATGTAATCCTTAAATACCTTCACCTGTTAGATCTAATTAATACTTGATGTCAACATGTCATCATAAACTTTGTATTTTATTCATGTTGTACTTCTAATTTTAACACATTCCTTCGAGCACACGTGTTTATGTTCATCTTTTTATTTCTCCGAAATGAACCTAGAGCACACGTGTTGTTATTTTAATTTAAAAACACTTCTTCGAAATAAAGCACATGTGTTCATCTTTTTAAAAACATTTCTCCGAAATGAACCTAGAGCACACATGTTCATCACTTACTTTTTAGTATAAAAGCAGGGATAACCCAGCTACATTATTCATTAGTTCTTTATGCTTAAAGCTTGTAACTTCTGTACCTTCGACATTAGTTCTTTATGTTTAAAGCTTGTAACTTTTGTATCATTATTTACTAAGTTAATAAAATTATTTTTTTAAAAGTTCAATTGTGTCGTGTAAAATTTAATTATATATTAAAATGACTGAATAGTCAGAAAAGTATGAATAGTGCCATCTACATAGTGCATTCCTATGCAAAAAATTCAACAAATATGGAACCCGAAAACATAATTGTTCAGCAAGACAACGCACCTTGCTACACTTTGCGAGCCAGTAGAGCTTGGTTTGAATCCAAGGATTTGGCGGTATTAAATTGGCCAGCGCAGTGGTCGGATTTAAATCCAATCGAATATTTGTGGTCGGAAAAAAAATGTAACTAAGTATAATTGCAAGTCATAAATCGAGTACAGCAAAAACTGATCAAAAAATGATCTGCAACTCACTGGTAAAAAGTATGCCAAAAAGAGTTGCAGATGTGATAAAAGCTAAAGGAAGGTCAATAAAATAATAAATGTTATTAAATAGTTTGATTCTTGTATTTTGTCTATTCTCTTGAATAATTAAGTTATAACAAATCACTGTTACGAATGCGGTTGTATACCTAATAGACAAATTTTCAACAAAGAATTGCCTCCCTCGGTGCAACTGAGAATTCAATTCCATGCATGTTCATTTAAAAAACAAATTGTATTAGTTGTATGTTAAAAATGAAAGAAACTAGCCAAGCAAGAAACCGCACAAATGATTCTTCAAAACTTGATCTCGAACCAATCAGAAAAAGCAAACGTCCTTGTATGGCCGTGAATAGTGTCCTGAAGTAAAACTAAAACCACTATCTATTTTTGCATTTGACAAATATTTTGCTAAACTTAATCTAAGTTTGTATATATGTGCAGAAGATGAAGAGTATCAACAGGACCACACTAAGAAAAACAGAAGCTCGCGGTACAAAGCAAACTGATAAGGATTCAAACAATCTAGTGTATACTGTAGATGTACAAGCTGTATTTTTGTGCCTGTTATCAAAAGTTTCTGCAAATTACTTCGAATAATGTTGCTCATACACAATTACACTATTTTTGATTTAAAAGCACACGATGGATTTTGTTATTTATGGAACGAGACAGATGGAGGAGTAACTGCTGATAACTTTGCTTCGCTACTATGCGATTTTCTAATAAAGGAAGCAATTCCCAAACGGAGAGCAGATCAAGACATAAAAGTCAAGGCGAATGTTCTTCTCAACATTTCTGTTGGAACTAGGGCACATCCAAATGGAAGTCTCGTCTCCCTACTTATACAAATCCAAACATATTTATGAAGGTTGGGAGGAGGGGAGATTACCAGGAGCAATTTACAACAGGTCTCCAAAGCGATGGTTTGATTCTGAATTGTTTGACGATTGGTTCAGGACCGTAGCACTTCCATTTTTCCGAAAATTAGGAGGAACCAAGTTGCTCGTTGGAGATAACTTGAAAAGTTATATTACGGTCAGTGTCATTCAAGAGTGCGAAAATAATCACATTAAGTTTATCTTACTCCCCCCCAATTCTACCCACATGCTGCAGCCACTAGACGTGGCATATTTTCGTCCTCTCAAAGCATCGTGGAAAAGAGCACTAGAGGAATGGAAACTAAAGAATAAGGGGGTTTTACCAAAAACTATATTTCCCAGGATGTTGAAAACCACGGTTGAAGGACTTGGGGATAGAGAAATGAACAATATTTTATCTGAATTTAGAGCCTGCTGCCTAGTCCCCTGCAATCCCGATGCCGTTCTTGCAAATATAATAAGAAAAGAGCCTACTACACCGCAGGACGGAAACGTGGCAAAAACTTCAATGACTGCAGTGCTTGTAGATTATCTACACGGGCCCAAGACTGGGCCTAATGATGCTCCAAAGCGAGGAAAAAGACTAAACATAGCCGCTGGCAAAAGCATAGACACAGAAGATTTGGAAAAAGAGAACTAAAGCAGTTGCAACACGTACCAGGCAAATAAGCGACAGCAAAAAGGAAGATGTCTTACAGACATCGGCGGAGGAACAGCATATCAACACAAATGATTATGAAATTGGAGAAAGTGCTGCTTTAGAAAAAACGAAATGGAAACACTCCAGTGAGAACTTTTTGTGTGTTCAGTTCGAAAATTTCTTGAATTCTGTTTTTTAGTTTTATTTTTGCCTAAAACCTGAATATATAGATTACCTTGGGGCAGCCGTTTACAGAGAATGGTAGAACATATGGGGCTGCATCTTATGCGTTGCACCAAGGAAAAACATTGAAAGATCTAATTGACATTGCTATTTATGTCATATCCAAAAAAGATCAAATTATAAGTAAAGAATCATTGGACAACTCTTCAAGTATCTTAGATCAATTAAAAATCTTGCGTGATATTATAGAAAACAATTGGGCACGTGAAATAGGTAGTCTTGCTCTGAAAGATTTGACTATCAAAAAGTCAAGAAACCATTCCAAGAAATTGCTTCCTCTTACAGAAGATGTTATGAAATTAAGAGCTTATAGAAAGCTGAAAATGCCGTTACTATTTTAAGCGCTGAAACAAATCGAATGCAATATATCATTCTTGTAGACGTAAAATTTATATTAATTCTCCTACAGAATAGGAAGAGTAGGAGATATTCAATTTATTGAACTGGCTGACGTAACTCAACCCGATACAATTGAACAAAAAGATGAGATTAGGAGACGGTATATGTCCGAATAGGCAAGGATTTGGTGCGGTTTAAATCGACCTAAGTGCGCTTGCGTTATCATAGACACACACCTCTTTCTATCTTAACAAATTTTTACTGAAGATTTACCTTCGCTTTCGCTTTTTGATATTAGGCGGTTGAAAAATTTTCTTTGCCAATTTTAATTTATATCAATAATATATTGTTATAAATTATAATACACAGCAATTATTCATTGCTATATTTATTTAATTTTTTACAACGTTTGTTTTAGTGTTTTAGTTCAAGATTATAAGTTTTTTTTTAGGTTACTTAATTCGTATTTCTTCTGAAACGCACATTTATTATTTAAACAGCCATGGATTCGTAAGTTATTAAAGTGATATTTATATGTATTGTGTGAAATTACATCAACATTGCTTTTTCAGTACCGTATGCCCTTATTGTGCAAAAAAGTTTTATGATAGTTCCACGAAGAATCGTCACATAAAAAAAATTCACCCATCGGTAGCTGCAGTTCAAATGGAAAATAGAAAAGGACATATATTTTGTCCAAAGTGTCCCGACAACAACAAACAAAATTATTTATCTTACGTTTTATTAATGAAACATATTTCAGATGTTCATAATATCGTTATTAAAAAGGAGAAACTAAAATTTGATAAATTTGAAGATTTTGAAAATTGGAGAACAGTAGAAAATAGAGAAGTAAATTATGTAAAGCAAAGATCACGTATTATAATTGTAATCGAAGCGATTCAAAAGGTAATTTTTTTTACAAGAACGATAATTAGGTTAATTAAATATTTTTTTAAGGATGTCAAAGTAATTGTTTGAAACGGGCTATGAAATCAAAGGGAAGTATTAAAATCGATGGCGTTTGTCCTTCGAGAATAATAGTACATCATTGTAAAGTCATTGCAAAGAAAAGAGTAAAGTATGTTTTCTTGACTTATTTTTGAGTTAATTATTTTGATTATTCTTTAATTTTTAGATGGGGTCTCCAAACTTAACCTACCTCTTACCTCTCTTAACCTGTATGTTAGGAACAACGAGAGGTATTTTATTTATATGTAAATAAACTGTATAGTACTGACATAAAAATTATATTTATATTATTTTGCAAATTGTAACACAAGTAGTCCTAAATGTACTTTAAATAAAATATGAAAATAAAAACGATGTAGAAAACTTATTAATAGTTTCAAATAATATCCTGATCAAATTATTACAATTTAAATTTTAAAGAAAGTTTTAATCACCTAACCTCTAAAAAGTGAGGCAAAAAAACGCGGGTCAACTGACGTTTTTAAAATTTTAAAAACGAAAATGAGAGGCGTGCCTTTACATTAGCGCAACCGCACCAAGGCCTGCCTAATCGGACATATACTGTCTCCTGATGAGATTTTAGAATCTTTAACACAAACTGAACGAATTTTAACAAAATTTTATAAAAAAATTCATACCATTGGAAAAGGTTCGAAGAAGTTGTTGGTATTAATACCACGAGATGTCCAACAATTTGTAGACACTTTAGCAGCAAAACGAATTAAATATGTCGACTTATCGAACAAATATTTTTTTACCAATCCCAAAAGCGCCGATGAATGGATAAATGGTTGTTACATTCAAAGCAAATATTCCAAAGAGTGTGGTGCAAAACAACCAACATTAATGCGAAGTACTCGTTTGCGTAAGGATATTGCCACAATGATGCATTTAATGGATTTACGAAAAAATGAAATAGGACAGTTGGCATCATTTATGGACCATACAGAAAAAACCCATAGGGAATTTTATGGATTGACAAAGGATGACATTTTCGGTTTCATCCAAGGAAAACCTTTGCACCGTTTTCCTAATCCAAATGTCGATTTAGACAAATTCCGACTATGGATTGCGTTATGTGTAAATGCTGAGTTACAGACACTAAATCCTGATGTGGTTTATAGGTCTAGAAGGATATGCCACAACCATTCTAAGGTCCTTTTTATGGGAAATCACTTATTGCAACCAAACGCATTTCCAACAGTTTTATTGCCAGGTTTAACTATCTATTATGTTCATTTTAGGTTTTATTACAAAATAATATGATTTATTCAGTGATTATTAAGTTTATTGGGCAGCTCCAACATCGACAGCATTAAGTCGGCATATGCCATCGAATTTCTAATTAAAAGTGCTTAACTCCATCAAATATTCAAGATACTGAAGTAACCGCTATTAGAAAAATTATAAAAAACTCATATTTTTGGAGTTGAACTATTCGCGAAAATAAAACTTGCAAAAAGTTCTTTACGAAACTCGAAAATCATGAAAAGGGAAAGCAGAGGAGCTTATGATTACAAAAAGCTCTCCGATAAAAATATTATTTGTGTTAGATGGAACGATAACACAATAAATAATTGTTGTTCCAACTCCTATGGTGTGCAACCCTTGCATTCGGTTCAACGCTTTTCCCAAACGGAAAAAACTTGATAAAAATTAATCAACCGGCAGTTGCAAAAGCGTATAATAAATTCATGGGTGGTGTCTTCTGTTCGTGGTAAGAAATTGTATTTTCCTCTTTTCGAACATTGCATAGACAGTGTTCGACTTGGACGCTTACAGCGCTGTTGGTACGAACTGGCGCAAGCGCTTTAAGCGTTCGACTTGGAAATGTTGCGTGTAAACGCAACCGTGACGTCATGGATTCGCCATTTTCTCACGCTCACAACTTACGGCACCAGGAGGAAGATCAGTCGGATGAAAATATTCATCATAACGCAGGTAAGTCTAATCGATTATCCTTATTTTGTTTTAATTTTTCTACAAAGCTATTCAAATGGCCTCACGAAGCAATTCTTTTGTTGCTAGAAGAATACAGAGAAAAAGATTTTTATAATGGGAAGACAACCCATAAAAAATTATGAGATACGATTGCCCAAAAATTAATTGCAGAAGGACATATGGTGACTGGGGCGCAATGCCAATCAAAATTGAATGGATTGAAAAGGACTGCGACAGTGTGAAATTTGCAAAAGAAGCATTTTAGCCGAGAAAATGCAAATGATTCCGTAGATGACGCAACGAAAGTATTCACTGAGAATAAAGAATACCACAGCAAAACAAAAGTTAAAATATTGTTCTACAAAGTTTATTGAGTATTTAACCAACACTTACAATATTTTTAACTTTATATTCCCTAAAATTTGTCATTTGGAAAATATAATGCAAATAATTTCTGAAATTATCAGATACAATATAAACTTTCCTTTTACTAATGCGTGTCAGCATGATAAAGCGATGGAAGATTTAATAATTCATTCCTTCACAAGAATTTTATTGTTTCATAATATTGGGACATTATAATAATGTTATGTTAGAAAAAGATAAGAAAAGTATTCATCAAGCTCCTGCTACATTTAAAGCTGCAGCCTTGATGTATTAAAAGTCTAGAAAGACTAGAAAGTCATATTAATTTGTTTTAATTAACATTAATGGTACTAGCAATGGGGTAGTGAAGCGCAATTTATAGCCCCTCCTACTCAAATGTCAGCCTTGTCTGTTCGTGGTGTACTTTGTTAAAACAAACAAGGCTCTGACGACCAAGTATCGGCGGAATAACCGTTCCGGCGGAACTTTTTCATTGCAGGAAATATGCCGCGAAAAAGTAAGAAGAGTGCACAATTCCCAGACTACAGTTGGATATTGAGAATTTCGTTTTTGCAGGATTGAGGATATATTGTAATGTCACAATTACATTACTTCCAGTTTTGGTCACTTAATGACAAATTACAAATTTTTGTATCGGAAAAGCCTGAAAAATTAAAAATCAACATTTTGTAATCAAACGATAACGTAATCTACCAGGAATTGTTCTCAGGTTAATTCCATTACAACATTTTTTTAGAAGTTCACGGTAATAAATATAAATATTAAAATTCATTACAATACATAGTTAGCTTTTTTTATTCGACGGCATCGGATAAATTCAATCTTCAAACCTGTTACATGCAGTAGAAGATATTCGAGTGTATTTTTATAAAAACATCAAATCGTTATTTTATTTTTTAATATTTCAGCCTGTCGAGAGGTGAACGAGACATCTAGATATTATTTAGTTTTAATAATTCAGAGATTGGACATTGGATTTGTACTTATTACGACGGACAGATCTCATTTATATACGACAGTTTGAATTCTGGTCAGGTACACCAAAATCATATTACGTATTTGAACGCACCATTTCCTGACGAATTACCCAAAGTCAGGTTTCTTCCTGTGCAGAATCAAGGGAATGAGTACAATTATGGAGTTTTTGCTATTGCTTTCGCGACCTTCTTTGCTTTGAAGCGACGTCCTGAACAGGAACGATACATAGGAAGTGAAAATTAGTTTGCACACCAAGGAAATCTTGAAGAAGTATACAAACTTGAATCCTGATGTAAACAGACTAGCGGTGCAGTGCAGAAGTATGCCCAATCTAATCCCGGAAAAATATGTATAAGATTTATATTATTTTTTATATTTATTTCCTTTGTAGTTAGTAAAAGCCAAAACCCAGCAATGCTTTGAATTGCCTCGTTCAACTTTTGGTAATGAAGCGCCATCAGAGAAGACTGTCTACAAATGATTTGTAGAATTTCATTGTAGTGGCGCGTTTGTCCGTGACGAATTTCGTGAAGGTCTACCAAAATCAGTTCTTACTCTATCAGTTCTTAGTTGATGCTGTTAGTAAGTAATTAATTTTAAGGCTCGTATTAATTGGTGTAAGGAAATGATCAATAAATTCGATCGAGGAACTGCAAAATCCGTATACAACATCGTCACAGATGACGAAACTTAGATAATTCATATGAACCAGAAACTAAGCAACAATCCACTGTTTGGATGTTCCAAGACGAGCCAAATCCCACAAAAAACTTTATCCAACAGGATTTTTACAATGGACGTGTAATCTGTGCGTGTACATATGTCCGGAATCAAATTACAGAACAAAATTGATCCTTTTATAATTTCACGATTTTTGATATTCAAAGTAAGGCCGGCTATTGTTTTCTATGGCACGAGGACGACGGCGAATTAAAAGCCAACTGCTTTGCGGCTATAATTTGTAACTTTTTATTACATGAAGTTTTGCCAACGAAGGAAGAAGAAACCAAACAGTAGTGATGGTTGCAGTGCATAAAATCGCAATTCTACACAATCCAATGCCCTTTTAAATTTCTCCATTGAAAATGATATTTGTATTATTCAAAAAATATCTGGAAAAGGTCACACTCAGACGGAGTGTGACTCAATGCATTCCACCATAGGAAGAAAATTAATGTACCTGCAGATTACGTTAATCTCGTTAACACTATTAGAGATTTTACATAGAAATCAAGCTTTTCCTTTGGTGAAAAGATCCTTTCGTAAGAGATTAGTTACAAAACACTAACCTTATAATACCATAGTTGTGGCTCTATTGAGTTTAAAATCCGTTACACCACAGATTTTCAAACTTTGCCAGCAAGACACAACAAAACTACTAAAATGGTACCTTTTTGGGCACTACCTCACTTATATCAAATTTTTTTTTAAATAAAAATAGAAAAATTTGAGAATCTACATGTTTAAAGACAACCATAGAACAGGAGTATCATAATTATTATTATTCTATATTATTGTAGATCTAATTTTACCAGGAAAATCATCGTTTTGTTTCTCATTATTTCTTCTGTACGAATAATGATTCGTTTTTATTACTAATCTTCGCCTATGGATCGGTCGTTTTTGTTAAGTAGATTGCCTAAGTCCGAACCATACATATTAGATTGAGAATTGAATTGTGCATAACTCCATTTTATGGTACGTACAATTTAATACGAACTTGTACAATTAGAGTTGACTTTTATGAGTATTATATTTTAGGGCTGGCTGATTGTATTTTATCTCTGGTGCCTGAAGGAGGCGAATTAAATGTGCACATCGTGGACTGCATTGCAGTTTTAAAAGTGACAAAGTATAAAATAGATTATTCTTCTTGTTTGTTATTTTTGGATAGTATTGAGTCCGGACCTGGCGCCGATAGAAAATTTGTGGACAATATTAAAGAACAAGGTAGCTTTGTGAAAAAAAACTTCAAAATCACTAAAAAACTTATTTTTGAAGAATGCCTGCTAGACAACCTTCAGTGTATCTTGGTCGTCCTGAAAACCGACGAAATCCACGTGCAATTATGCCACAAAGAGGTAGATCACAACGAGGACGTGGTGGTCAACAAACCTCACGACGCGCGCCAGTAGATCTTCCTAAAGAGCTACCACAACCAACACAGAGGCATGACACTTCAAATGTCAAATTAGCAACTGCATCGCCAGCTGATATGCGATATTTGGAAAACACCTCAGTGTTAGAGAAACAGCGCCGTAACAGACTACAAGTCTATCACGTGCAGATGATGATGATGACATAATAATACACAAAAAAACACTTTATTTGTTTCGTTAAAACATTGTTTTGAGAATTTCGCAATTCTCGCCGTTTTTATAAAAAAATGTAAAAACACATAATATAGACAGATCTGATGATCTGTCAACGTCTACCACCTATAATTATTGGTAATGTAAAAAAAAATTTTAATCTCAATTTTTTAATTAAATGTAAGATTTCATTTTTAACTTTTATAGTAGATAAATTTCTCCCTTAAATCAAACCAGTTTTCTCAAAGCCATAAATTGGCTTCTTTCAAAGCCCCAAATTAATTTCGACTACAATTTAGTCTTAATATAAAACCAAACTTGCCGTTCATAACTTCACAATCTATGATATTAAAACTCGTGATGCTTATTGGATATTTGGAATGAATCCGAAGAAACTGTTGGAGCAAATAAGTTTTCAACCATAATTTGTCGTTTTCTTGAAAGTCAGTTGGAAAATATCAAACCAAATGAAGAGTTAATATTATACAGTAATGATTGTACTGGGAAAAATCGGTAAGCAGCACTTTCGAGTGCTTTACTTAATTACTGTGTCAACAATAATGTTCGCGTAATTCAAAAGCATCTAGAAAAAGGACACATCCAAATGGAAGCCGATTCAATGCATTAGTGTATTGAAAGGCAGTTAAGAAAGCAAAATATAAACGTTCCTGCTGAATACGTTAACACTTGTATAAACGCAAAGAAAAAATTCAAACTCTACGTAGTTAAGTACTTCAGTTGTACTTTTTTCAAAAATACAGCCAAGTTCGAGCAATAAGTTCCATAGAAATGTTATCAGAGATCCAACGGTGACGGATATCCGTGGTTTAAGGTATACGTGCCAATATACCGCCAGAAAAACAGAAACGTTGCCTATTTTGTGGAATAAAACCCACAAAAGCTATATAAATATAAACGCAATGTAGCATACGAAAAATTACTTAATATTTATAAAAAAGTGAAACTTTTGCAAACATGACAAATGAACACAATTAGTCACATACCCACTCCTTGGAGATTTTTAAAGATTCCACCTGTGGTGGGAGTGAATATGAAGTTACATTTATTTCCTCCCTTCTCTGAGAAGTGACTACTTCTATGCTTTTAAAATTTATATTTTCTAGTTTGTGGAACCAAGAGTCCCAAGGAACCAAGAGTCCCAAAGCATCGTTGAATATAATCGAGAGTAAAATTGCTACACCTGGAAACTATCCTTGGCAAGTAGGAATTTATAATAGTCGAACGAAGTTTCACTATGCTGGTACAATCATTGCTTTAATATTTTGTCTGGTAAAGCATAAGTACATTCAATAAAAACAACTTACAAACATTTTCCATTATTTAAGCATAATAAAATATGCTGCTCATTGCTTTACTGATTATAATGCAATGCACTATCCGACTGAAAACTACTTAAATTGATCAGAAAACACAGATAAGATCCCCCCCCCCCCCCGAGATTATTACTTCTATTTACGAATTCCGTCAGTTGTTCAGTGCGGTGCTACTAAGAACACCTGTAGGGAGGGTGAATATTAAATTGCTATTCCTTCCTCTGAGAAGTGTCAACTTCTATACCTTCAAAATTCTTTTTATAACATATTTTTTATATAAATTTTTTATTTTTTTCTATACGGACACCTGTAGGGAGGCTGAATATTAAATTGCTATTCCTTCCTCTGAAAAGTGTCAACTTCTATACCTTCAAAATTCTTTTTATAGCATATTTTTTAGTTTGTGGAACTAAGAGTCCCAAAGGATCGTTGAATATAATCGAGAGTAAAATTGCTATACCCGAAGATTATCCTTGGCATGTAGGAATTTATAATGGTCAAAGAGTTTCCATGTGCTGGTACAATGAGTACTTCAAAAATTATTTTGTCTGGTAAGTTTAGTACAACCAATAAGAACAACGTATAAAACATTTTCCAGTATTTAAGCAATGAAATATTGTTTTTAAGTCTAATCTGCTGCTCATTGCTTTTCTGATTACAATGGAATGCACAATCCGATTGAAAATTACTTAATTGCAGCAGGTAAATATTATCGTGCGCAATTCAATATAATCAAGGGTAAAAATGCTACTCTTGGAGATTATCCTTGGCATGTTGGGATTTATAATAGTCAAGAAGAGTTTAGATGTGCTGGTACAATAATTATTGCTTCAATACTTTATCCGGTAAAGATAAATACATCCAATAAAAACAACTTACAAACATTTTACATTATTTAAGCATATCTGCTGATCACTTCTTTACTCACTATATAATAGAATACACAATCCGATTGAAAACTATTTAATTGCAACCAACAGGAAATTATTATCTCGTGCAATTAAATATTTTTTTAAATATTATCTGCTGCTCATTGCTTCACAGATTACAATGGAACGCATTATCCGATTGAAAACTACTTAAATTGATCGGATAATGCATATAAGAAATGGTCAACCCCCCCCGATGCTAGGGGCACATAGGGGAGTGATATCAAATTACTTAATATGTATTTATTAATATAATAAGTCCCGACTACTACATGTATGTATTGTCTTTCGAGCAGCGAACTTTGTCGTACCGTTTCGTTTCGAATTATCGTCGAGCAACTTTTTTGAGAATTTACGTATCAAGTACAATTTTGTCAGCCTCGAAGCTTCTTGTAGAAATTAACAAGTGCTATCACTACAATGCAAATAGATTCCATCATTTCTCCTCAGCATCTTAATAATCTACCGCGAAACTACTTCGAATTCTACCAGCTGAGTTATCGTATCTTAATTGTATCCATAGTCAAAGTCATGTGAGTACATTATTTCGTTTTGTTATTTAAAGGTGCCAACATTACATGTGTAAATGTGTGAGAATTACTCACGAGTTTTATTTTACAAAAGTTTTTGTTAAGCCTTCTGCTGTATTATTTATCGTCATTATATTAATTATTGTATATAAAACTTATCCTTGACAAATGTCAAAACTTTTGTGAAAACAAACAATTTTTCGTAGCGCTACCTTCAATATTATTTTAAAAAATTTAAGAACATCATAGGAGTGACAGCAGGTCACTCATGTACCGTTTTTCGTAATCATTATACGTTTCTTTAATTAACTCTGTTTTTGTGTTAATTTTAGTTACAGGTTTTGTAAAACTCAGTTGGATGGGATTCTCGAAATAGTAAGTTTATTCATGTACGGCTTAGGAAGAGACTACTAACTTTTCCTAACCTATACCGTTTTGGGATTAATAGTGGCGTTCTCTGTAACCCAATATGGTAAACCATCACGGTTTCGACTATTCCGGCGCATACATAACCAAAATTTATTCTCGTCTGACCCCGACCTCACGGCGAGTTAGTCGGCAATTTTAAGCCTTGTTACAGGTGTATGCGCCGACGAAATAAAAATTTAATAGATTATAATGGAATGCACAATCCGATTGAAAACTATGTAATTGCTGCAGGAAAATAATATCGCGAATATAACGATAGCAGAGATAAAATTGCCCACTATTCAACGGTAGTATCATTTTTACTCACTCGTTATCAATTGAACAGTTATGTATAATCGAGGGTGCAATTGCTAAACCTGGAGATTATCCTTGGCATATTGGAATTTATATTAATCAAAGAGAGTTTCGATGTGCTGGTACAATTGAGGAGCATTCGTGCTTTTGCGCGAATTTTCAATGCTCCTTTACCTATATGTACGAGGGTACATTGAAAAGTTTCCGAAATGGGCAAGAGATGGCGCGCATGTCGCCAAATTGTTATGATGGTTGACAAGGCGAACTTATTTTAGGGAAGCTGTCAAATTTTCAGACAGATACGTCGTACAGTTCTTGTTCACCAGGCAGTTTTGTGAAGCAAGTCAGGCACTTTTGCAAAAATGGATAAACTCGAATTTCGTGCAGTCATCAAACATTTCTGGATGGATGGGAAAGCGGCGACGGAGATACGAGATATTTTGCAGAAAGTTCATGGCACCTCCACACCTTTATTTTCGACTATCAGTTTCTGGGTGAGCGAGTTCAAACGAGGCCGTACGAGCACCAAGGATGAACCACGCAGTGGACGTCCAAAAACGGCCACAAATGAGGAAATGGTCGACAAAGTCCATGATCTCGTGTTAGCAGATCGTCGAGTGAAGTTACGCGAAATAGTAGAGACTACGGGCATCTCATATGAACGTGTGCAAAATATCGTGCACGAACATTTGGGCATGAGGAAGCTGTCGGCGCGATGGGTGCCGCGTTTGCTGACTGTGGACAATAAGCGAAATCGCGTGACCACTTCGAAAGAGTGTTTGGCCCTTTTGAAGCGTAATCCCACGGATTTTTTTCGCCGATTCGTAACCGTGGACGAAACGTGGATCCACCACTACACACCAGAGACGAAGCAGCAGTCGAAACAGTGGATTTTTCCAGGCGAATCGGCTCCGAAGAAGGCAAAGACTGTTCCATCGGCCGGAAAGGTCATGGCGACCATTTTTTGGGATTCGCAAGGTGTGATCCACATCGATTTTTTGCAGACGGGAAGAACGATCACGGGGCAATACTACAGCGATTTATTGGATCGATTCGATGGCGTATTGAAGGAGAAACGGCCTCATTTGCAGCGGAAAAAAGTGCTCTTCCACCACGACAACGCGCCGGCCCATTCATCCCGAATCGCCACGGCTAAATTGGTTGAATTGGGCTACAAGGTAGTGCCGCATCCTTCCTACTCTCCAGACCTGGCTCCGTGCGACTTTTTTCTGTTCCCAAACATGAAGACTTGGCTCGGGGGCAAGCGCTTCACGTCGAATGAGGAGGTCATCGCCGCCACGAATGCTTATTTTGCAGAGTTCCCGAAATCATATTTTCTGAGGGCTTAAAAAGTTGGAGCACCGCTTACAAAAGTGTATCGCCCTACAAGGAGACTATGTTGAAAATAAAAATAAAAACCTGTTCAATTACTGCGTTTTCTTGCCCATTCCGGAAACTTTTCAATCTACCCTCGTATATAAAGTCTGATTTGAGCCAAAATCGATATTTACCATGTAAAATCCCTTGTAAACTTAAATATTTATGCAAAACCTGATAAATCCAGTACGTATTTTAGCAAAACCCAATGAATTCTTTACAATTTTATTGCCATCTCTCGGAGAAGAGGTAGTCGACGATATTGAAAATATTCGTAATAAGTTTTACGAAAATAACATCCAAGTAATATGTCATTATGTTTCTGTTGTTCCTATAAAACAAACACGATCTTCTCTGTAAATTATTTTCTTTCGGGGGTATATAATATAAAAGACGGGGTCTTTTATAAATTAAGACATTCAAATTCGGATTGGATTGAGCTACCTGCGCGAATTAACTCAAAAACTGAATGTGTGCCCTTTGAATCTACGGCTACTTTACACTATGAAAGATTAAAGATAAAAAAAGAGAAATATCATTATTTGCAACAACTTAAACGTAGTACGCAACCAGATTATCATAGTTTTTACGATAATCTTCCACATTTTTGAAAAATATGTTCAGTAAATCGGTCTTTAATTTAAAAAAAGTTATTGTTCATTCATATGAAAAGTACGTATATCCAAAGAAATGTTTATTTTTTTGGAAAATTGCGTAACTCCATTTAATTAGATTTAAAGATTTATTTTCGTTTCTAAAATATGTAAAATAATTTTCAAAATACATTGTTTATTAAATAAAATTTATTGCGTTTTAATACAAAAAGCTGCAATTTTTTAAAAACGTTTTATTGCACTCCTGAAAAGTTAGGTATCTCGGAGATACGCCCTTTGTTAATTACACCGAAGATTTGTATATTTCGTATCAATAAATTACTTTCCTCGATGTTTATTTTAACTATTGTCACGTGATTTCGTTTCCTTATGGTAATGCACGGTACCCCCTAATAAAAATTTAGTCAAAAACTCAAGAAGTTTTAAAATTTCAGAATAATTCCGTTATTTAGCTTAATGTCAGTTGAATATTTAAATTTCATGGTCGTTCAATTTTTATTCCGTGAAGAAAGTTTTGCGTTCGTATTTGAAGTATTATCTCGCCTCGTGCCGTTTTCCCAGACAACCTTCATCAAGTTCGTGCAAGCTGAACCGTGTTCGTTAGGGCAGATGTACGTGCAGCTGCCTTTCCGAACGACACGAGCGCGCGAATGCTATCCCTTCTCTCAGAAAATATCTGAGTCGACTTCCAACCACCAACGAGTAACCTCGTAGTTTTTGAGACGGCTGACTTGATAGTTAGTTTTTGGTAGATTTGACCGATGAAGTTATTTTGTTTGTAAGAAACGAGTGCCAACAAGTTTAAAGTGTCGTTTTATTTAATTACCGTGGGTGTTATGCCAATACACCTGTTTACCCACCTTTTGGGGAAATGTTATGTTGCGCACTTTGCCGTTATTTGTCGTTTCCGTTTGGCAGTAAATACCCTCAGTTGGTGAATATCGTATCATCACCGTGTCAAGCGAAAACCATCCGATGTACCAGAGCAGGTCGACCTTATTTTGCGTTCAAGAAGTCGATGACCCCTTTAAAGTCATCACAACCAATTTCGATTTTAGTTACCGCCGTAAAACCAATTCAATCGCAAAGCTGTGGATCACAATCATTAAGGTTAGTTATTTAAGCTCGTTTAACTTTATAACTTCAGTGCATCACAGTGAAATTATCGTCATTGTTATATTTTCAAAGTGTTACGTCGCCATTTTTCCTGTCAATTTTTATACACATTTAGTAATTTAATTACAAAAGTGACCACGAGCGCCATCTGCGGTCGTCGGCCAAAACATTAATAATTGTTGTGTTTTGTAATCACATGTTTACTGTCAATGTCAATGTTTATATTTTAAATAATTTTAAGTTTTCCAAAAATCTTTAATCTTAGGGCGAGTGCACTCCATTATCACATTTTATTTAGTGTATTGTCAATGATACACCCTTCTGGTGTGTTTTTGTTTCCATAGTAACAGAAGTTACTACAGTTTTGTGTACGTTACCGATTTGTTTATGTTTTGCCAACATTATATTGTTATTTTACCAAACTTGTGTTTGTTTTACCGTCATTTTTCAGATCCTAGTTTTGTAAAGTGGAGCGAGAGAATTGAGTTTTACCAAGGCAAGGCGGATTTAAGTATTCAGTTATCGGGGGTAATTCTGGTCTGGTGTAATTATTAACATCGTCCCCCCCCCCGAAGACGCACCAGTGGCGCCCTTTCTTTTTCCCATATCGTAGACCAGCACGATTACGACCCTTCCGGCGCATGCATATCAAAATTCATTTTTCGTCTAACCCCGACCTTCGCGGCGGAGCTTAGTCCGGCAATTTTAGGCTTTTGTTACAGGTGTGTGCGCCGGCGAAATAAAACTGTAACACTATATTATTTTCTTTTAATAAATTTTTTTTACTTGACACTTTTTTTGTTTTACTTTTGAAACACTCAATTCGAGATAAAGGTAGTATGTACTTAATATATTTATTTAGAACTACTACAAATTTGAATAGGTAAATATTAATAACTAAGTTATTCAAAATATCCCTATCAAAATGTTATAACTAAGAATTTTTCAAAAAAAACAAAATTAATGATGAAAGCTGTATTTATTTAAGCTAAAATAAGGCAGATGTCGCCTACAGTAAGTGGTACAATTTAATAAGTTTCAAGAAGGGGAGAAGCAAGAAGAAGGTCTTCCATCTTAGAATTTGAAGGGATGAACCAACAATAATGTTTGGAATTCACGGTAAAAAGAAAAGTTATAAGTTAAAGTTTTGATAAAGTGTTGTTAAAGAAAATATAAGGAGAGTGAAGCATCATACTTACCAATAAAATACAAGAAACTATACACAAAAAAGGTTTTAAGTTAGGTTTTTTGAAACAAAAAAATTTGTATTTTATGTACAAAGCAATATTAACTTTGGTTATGCATATTTTCATGCACTTGGAAAACTATTTTGTTTTAAATAAATTTATATTTCATACCGTTGATCGAGTTGAAATTATTTGTAAATCAAGGAAATTTGAGCTAGCTGGAAGAAACGTCCGTAAGTACGTGAAGAGGAAACTTATTAAATTAGTTTGCTTTTGTTTAAAAAAAATTTTCAAATAAAATAAATTAAATTTTTACAACAAAAAAAAATCATAGCAATATATACAATTATCAGGAAAAAATTTACATAACAAAAACTTCAACACAAGATTACTCAAAATATGGTTTTGTAACATAACACCTTCATCCAGTTGCGTCTTCAATTGATAGTACATAGAATACCCTGATCCTAAGATCGAATATTCTTTATACCTAGCTTAAGAGGTAATGACACTCTAGAATTTTTAAAGTACGCAAAGTTTTTTTTGCATTAATTTATAGTTCAATATCTTACAATTTATCTGTTAAAATTGATATTCCTAATATTTTCGGAACTAGAGCATTTAAAGCGCAATAAGACGTGGGTAATAACATACTCAAGTTTATGATATTAGAGCATACAACTGTCGGTAAAAGATAATAAATTAAAATGCATCTTTACTACTTTTAAAAGTTCAAAATTCAATGTGTGAAAATTAAAAAATTTTAATTTTTTATAAGTGGGTAACATCCCTGTGCAATTGTGCATTAGCGTAGACCCCGATCATGAAAGCTGTTTCAAGTGGCAAAGTTATAGCAACAAAAATTGCTGTATGTACATTTAACTGTAATGTGTAGTATTAAAAAAAATTTGGTATGACAATCAGGCCTAATCTGTGCGGAAGCTGATGGACGCCGCAATAAGTTCTCGGAGCGATTGCTGTCTGAAGCTGCAAAAGACGCTCGGCTGTCGTTAAAATCAGCCATAAAGAAAAAAAGATCAGTACATTAACATAGAAGGTCAATTGTGTGGTGCACGTAATGCAGATTAGAGGTAAATAAAAAATTTTCATCAAATAATGCTATGTCAAACTTTACAACACTTGATCTGAAAACTGAAAGTTCCAAAATGGCGGCAACATAATTTTAACAGATCTTAACCGATTTGCTTGCAATATTATCTGTAGCTTTAAAATTAAATTATCTAGAGAAGTGCGTAGAGATTTGACGTTACATCATAAACTTTTCTTGTTATTAACAAAGTGTCATCTAATTTTTCAATAAAAATGGAAATTTGAAATCAATCCGGCACTATTCTTACAAAAACCAATATTTTTTAATGTTCCTACGTACTTTTCGAGATAAGCTTAGAACTAAAAATAAATTTTTTTTTCAAAGTCAAAAATTAAAGGAGAAAAGTTACCGGCCGCGGAACGCTATCTATAAAAAGAGGTTTTCTTTACTGAGATTTGTCGCTGCAATTTTGTAAAAAACTTGAAATAAAAAATTATAAACTATCCTTTAAAAATGTACAATAAATTCTCTAACCAGATTTTCTATTGCATTTACTATAAAGCCATAAAAATTCTTAAAATTATGGTGTTTTTGTGTCTCTAGAGTGTCGTTACCCCTTAATGAAATTTTTATGAAAATGGTTTCAACTGTTAGTTTTAAGTTGGGTTTTAATAGTGATGCACAAAAAGCATGTTTTCTTAAATCTACCTAGAAATACAGCATTTAAAAATTCCTTACAAGATATTCCTTCACCCCAAGTTCATACACAGCGACCACCGTTGCCACGTGATAAAATTCTGCATATCAAGTGTAAGTTCAAAAGTAGATCTGGATTATTGGAAATCTTTAATAAGAGATTTTTAAAATACTTACTACTCCTAATTTATTATCCCAGTATATGTATTTCGTTTTATAACCAAATAAGTATTTTTTTATTTCAATAAATTATTAATTTTTGTTAATTAAACTATTAATTTGTTTCTAGTTCTAGTGATGTAGGAACTCCAAAACAACCTAACAAAAGGAGAAGAAAAGGCGATGCCGATAAAAGAGCTGAAGAAGCGTATAGAATTTTAAAGGAGACGGCTGCGGTTCCAAATGAGCTGTCGGATGGATGTGCTGTGTTTGGAAAACACATCGCAAATAAGTTAAGGGAGTTATTCTCAAAGAACACGTGCAGAAGTTGAATTTGCATTTAACCAAATTCTGTACAATGCAGATTTAGGAAAGTATGATATTCCTGTTATGGTCGACGTACAACCACAATCTGGAAATTATCCGTGTAGCTATCCTACATTAAACTATTCCACTCCACCAAATTACCATTGTCAGCTGCCACATACGTCAGATTTATAACAATTCACAAATTTGTTATATGCCATTTGTTATTTACAAATATTTAAAATATTATTCTTACTATAAATTTTAGTTTAAATTAATAAATAGATCGTTACTTACATGTACATGTTCTTTTAATGCCTTAGCAGTTTGTTTCACCGTTCGAAATATCTCCAGTCCCAAACACAATCCCCAAAACAAAAGAACAGAGGACGCAAGGCAATTGGATCTAGTGTGATTACCTCATCACCTTACAAAAACGAACTAAATGAGTCAATAAATAAAAAAAGTGAAAAGGAGGCAAAAGCGCGTGGCGTTAAAAGAAACTTGTCTTCATGAAAGTCCTTGAAATTAAAAAAACGATTCTCAAAAACAGGAGAAGTCAAAGTACAAAATCAAACGTCAAAAAGAGGTTTATGGGCATAGAATACTCTGATTCTGAGGCGACGATATAACATTTTACTTCGATGATTCGATCAGCAAGTCCAGCCCCTTCCGCGAACACCGATTAATTATACATTTTATGCACACCAAGTAATTGTTTCTGTATTGCTCCCCAATCCAAGTCTTCCTACATGTTTCACTTGGACTGAAAATCTAGCGGGAAGAGGGTCAATACAAGTGGAGTCAGGTTTCTTAAACTACTTTATTCTTTGGATCTAAAAGACGTAACCACGCTATGGCTTTTCTGCGACGGCTGCAGAGGACCAAAAACAAGAAGTCAAAGTACAAAATCAAACGTAAAAAAGAGGTTTCGGGGCATAGAATACTCTGATTCTGGGCACAAAAACATTTTGCTTCGATGATTCATCAGCAAGCCCCGACCCCCTTACAAACCCCATTTTAAACATTTTATGCACACCAATAATTGTTTCTTGTTGCTCCCCCCAAGTCTTCTCTGTTTCACTTGGACTGAAAATCTACAGGAAGAGGGTCAATACAAGTGGAGTATTTCTTAAACTACATTATTCTTTGGATTAAATGATGACCGCGCTACATTTTTCGGGACCTGGGAGCAAAATAAAATATATATTTTTCTATCTGCTGCTCATTGCTTTTCTGATTACAATGGAATGCACAATCCGATTAAAAACTACTTCATTGCAGCAGGAAAATATTATCCTGAGCAATTAAATATAATTGCGGGTAAAATTGCTACACCTGAAGATTATCCTTGGCATGTAGGGATTTATAATAGTCAATAAGTTTCGATGTGCTGGTACAATTATTACCTCAAAAATTATTTTCACTGGTAATCTTTTATGTACAGGGTGCGTTTGAAGTTCCAAATCGATGTTGTTTGACTGCCATTTTGGTTTGGATGGTATTTGACAGTCGTAGAGAGTGCTCGATAACAATTTATTATGGCCGCAACGAACGTGTTGAAATTATTAAAACATTTAAATAATTGTTCAATTGTAAATTAATTATGTAATTATGGATTGTTACAGCTGATACTCCAGGGAAGGTGTACGGAAAGAGGGGCCTGGGAGAAGAAGAATATCATGGTTAAAACCTCAGAACATGGTTTTCGACAACTACAACGGGACTCTTCCGGGCCACAGCAAACAAAGTAATGATAGCCAGAATGATCACCAACATCCGGTAACGGATAGGCACGCGAAGAAGAAGAAGAAGAATTGTAAATACGCAGAGAAAATTACGTTACTTTTTTGGTGTTAATCATGTTGTGCCGAGCAAGGCAACCATTCGGCGTGTAATGAATAATTTTGAAAATTTGCGTACACTGAGAGATAGAATAAAGCCTGGGCGACAATTAAGCCAACGTACACCAGCTGTATCCGGGTAAGTCTCATCGACGCCGTGCACAAGAATTGGCTTCTTTCATCATTTTTGTTAAGTCTTTGCCTCTTTGTTTGTCAGCTGCAGGCAATAGACCATAAACGACGACGAGATAAGAATGTTACAGTTCGGTACTACAGATGACCACCATTTTGGCAAAACATCAATATATGTAAGCAACGAAGCACATTTCGACTTGGCTGACTATGTTTATAAACAAGGCACTATTGGGACAAAGAAAACCCTTGATTGCTACACCAAGGACTACTGCACCCTCATAGAGTAACTGTATGGTGCTCCACTTGAGTCGACGGCATCATTGGACCAAATATCTTAGAGGATACTAGCTGTAACACTTACTGGTGGCCACTATCGCGATATGTATGTTGGAAAACTTTCTTGTGTCCGAATTGGATCAATTAGGTCTACAGAACATAAGGTTCCAACAAGACGATGCCACATCACACACAGCTCGTGCTACGATCCAGATTTTGAGAGAAATTTTTATCTGCCGAATAATGTCAAAAAGTGGTGATATCGACTGGTCCCCCACGATACTCTGATTTGACCCCTCCTGGGGTCAATGTGGACACCAACAAACCAACCACAACCTCGATGCTTCGCTACATTCGAAACAAAATTGCTGAAATAATATCCGAACTCGGCGACAATGTTATGGAAAATGGACTGAAAAGAGTTCGCCTTTGTATCACAGAGAGAGGCGATCACTTGAGCGACATCAATTTCTTTACATAATATTAAAGACCGTAATAATAATCAATTAATAAAATATGAATTATAAAATTGTATTTCAATTAAATTTTAAAAAAACCCACCCTGTAAATTCATTAAAATAATTTACAAACATTTTACATTATTTTCCGGTCTTGGCCTAGTAGAGACCAATCAACTACTGATGCAAAGGCACCCGCTTCAATCCCGGGAGGAGTCTTGGAAGGAAAATTTTCTTTCTATCTAGTACCGTCTCCCGTGCTTCGGAGGGCACGTAAAACCGGCGGTCCCCCTTAGTTGATGACTGCCAGCATCAACAATGAAAAAGGTTACAGGCCCAACCGTGGGGTCTTAATGATTAAACCTTTCCCTTAGAGAAAGAGGCCAATGCCCAAAATTGGTCGGAGATGGCTATAATGGTTACATTATTTAAGCAATTAAATATTTTGTTTTAATTTTAACTGCTGCACATTGCTTTACCGACAATAATGAATGCACAATCCGATTAAAAACTACTAAACTGCAGCAGACAAATCTTATCGTGATCAATTAAATATAATCGAGGTAAAATGGCTACACTTGGAAATTACCCTTGGCAAGTTGGAATTTATAATACTCAAAGAGAGTTTTGATGTGTTGATACAATTTTTGCTTCAATATTTTGTTTGGTAAGTATAAGTATATTCAATAAAAACAACTTACAAACATTTTACAATATTTAAGTAATTACATTTTTTGTTTAATTTTATCTGCTGCACATTGTTTTACTGATTACAATTGAATGCACAATTGAATTGAAGACTACTTAATAGCAGCAGGAAATATTATCGTGAGCAATTAAATATTCGTTTTAATTATATCTACTGCACACTGCTTTGCGGATTACAATGGAATGCACAATTCGATTGAAAACTACTCAATAGCAGCAAGCTAGTATTATCGTAAGCAACTCAATATTAGTTTTTATTTTATCTGCTGCTCACTGTTTCACCGATCACAATAAAATGCACAATCCGATTAAAAACTATTTAATTGCAGCAGAAAAATTCTATCGTAAGCAGTTAAATATTTTTTAAATTATATCTGCTGCACATTGTTTTACCGATTACAACAGAATGCATAATTCGATTGAAAACTACTCAATAGCAGTAGAAAAATAATATCGTAAGCAATTAAAAATTAGTTTTTAATTTTATCAGCTACACATTGCTTCACGGATTACAATGGAATGCACAATTCAATTGAAAACTACATAATAGCAGCAGGAAAGTATTATCGTAAGCAATTCAATATTAGTTTTTATTTTATCTGCTACTCACTGTTTCGCCGATTACAAGGAATACACAATCCGATTAAAAACTACTTAATAGCAGCAGGAAATATTATCGTGAGCAATTAAACATTTGTTTTAATTTTATCAGCTGCACATTGTTTTACCGATCACAATAAAATTGCACAATCCGATTGAAAACTATTTAATTGCAGCAGAAAAATATTATCGTAAGCAATTACCGATAACAATAGAATCCACAATTCGATTGAAAACTACTCAATAGCAGCAGGAAAATAGTATCGTAAGCAATTAAATATTAGTTTTTAATTTTATCAGCTACACATTGCTTTACGGATTACAATGGAATGCTCAATCCGTTTGAAAACTACTTAATAACGGCAAAAAAATATTATTTTAAACAGTTAAATATTTTTTAAATTATATCTGCTGCACATTGTTTTACCGATTACAATGGAATGCACAATTCGATTGAAAACTACTCAATAGCAGCAGGAAAATATTATCGTAAGTAATTAAATATTAGTTTTTATTTTATCTGCTGCTCACTCTTTCACCAATTACAAAGGAATACACAATCCGATTGAAAACTACTTAATAGCAGCAGGAAATATTATCGTGAGCAATTAAATATTCGTTTTAATTATATCTGCTGCACACTTCTTTACCGATAACAATAGAATCCACAATTCGATTGAAAACTATTTAATTGCAGCAGGAAAATATTATCGTAAGCAATCAAATATTAGGTTTTTAATTTTATCAGCTGCACATTGTTTCACCGATTACAATGGAATACACAATCCGATTGAAAACTACTTAATAGCAGCAGGAAATATTATCGTGAGCAATTAAACATTTGTTTTAATTTTATCAGCTGCACATTGTTTTACCGATCACAATAAAATGCACAATCCGATTGAAAATTATTTAATTGCAGCAGAAAAATGATATCGTAAGCAGTTAAATATTTTTTAAATTTTATCTGCTGCACATTGTTTTACCGATTACAATGGAATCCACAATCCGATTAAAAACTACTTAATTGCAGCAGAAAAATATTATTATGATTAAGTATTTCTTTTAATTTTATCTGCTCCTCATTGTTTCATCGAATACAATGGGATGCACAATCCGATTGAAAACTACAATATTGCGACAGACAAATCTTATCGTGATCAATTTAAAATAATCGAGGGTATAATAGCAACACTTGGAAATTATCCTTGGCAAGTTGGAATTTATAATAGTCAAAGAGAGTTTTGATGTGGGGATACAATTTTTGCTTCAATATTTTGTCTGGTAAGTATAAATGTATTCAATAAAAACAACTTACAAACATTTTACAATATTTAAGTAATTACATTTTTTGATTAATTTTATCTGCTGCACATTGCTTTACCGATAACAATGCAATGCACAATTCGATTGAAAACTATTCAATAGCAGCAGGAAAATAATATTGTAAGCAGTTAAATATTCGTTTTAATTTTATCTGCTGCACATTGCTTTACCGATAACAATGCAATGCACAATTCGATTGAAAACTATTCAATAACAGCAGGAAAATAATATTGTAAGCAGTTAAATATTTTTTAAATTATATCTGCTGCACATTGTTTTACCGATTACAATGAAATGCACAATCCGATTAAAAATTATTTAATTGCGGCAGGAAAATTGTATTATAATTAAGTATTTCTTTTAATTTTATCTGCTGCTCATTGTTTCACCGATTACAATTGAATGCACAATCCGATTGGAAACTACTTAATTGCAGCAGGAAAATATTATCGTAAGCAATTAAATATTTTTTTAATTTATTTACCTCACATCGGCTCCCCCAATTACAATAGAATGCACAATCCGATTGAAAACTATTTAATTGCAGAAGAATAATATTTTTATCATTAAGTATTATTTTATTTTATCTGCTGCTCATTGTTTCACCGATTACAATGGAATGCACAATCCGATTGAAAACTACTTAATTGCAGCAGAAAAATATTATCGTAAGCAATTAAATATTTGTTTTATTTTTATCTGCTGCTCACTGTTTTACCGATTACAATGGAATGCACAATCCGATTGAAAACTACTTAATTGCAGAAGTTGGAACCTGATGACTTCTATCGAAATGCATACAAATTTGTAAGTCAAAGTTCATTTTAGTTCAAATTAAATAATCCGTTCCATTTTTGTTAAGGTAAAATTGCTACCCCTGGAGATTATCCTTGGCATGTAGGAATTTATAATAATCCAATACTTTTAATGTGGTGGTACAATAATTAAAAAATTATTTTGCCTCATAAGTAAAAGTACATCCAATAAGAACAACTAACAAACTTATCTACTACACTGCAAAAATAATGCTAGTGTTACCTCTGGTAAACTTGTTTTAAGGTCTCAACTAGTGTGAATATTAACACTTTCTTGTTAACACTATTTTAATCATTTCTTCTTACATTAATAAAGTTAAATGTACCCAAATCTCTTTATTAGTCATTTGCTTGTGTAAAACTTACACTTATCGAGATAAACGTTGACCTATAAAACCTATAAGATAAAAAAAAATTAGGAAAACATATGAAAAAACTTATTCATTACTGTCTTTATGTGCAATTCATGTGAAACGCACTGGAATTGGAATACACAATCCAGTTGAAAACTACTTAATTACAGTAGAAAATATTATCGTGAGAAATTAAATATTTTTTTTATTATATCTGCTGCTCATTGTATTAGTTGTTATTATAGTGGAATGCAGAATTCAGTTGATAACTACTTAATTGGAGCAGGAAAATATTATCGTAACCAAATAAATATTTCTTTTAATTTTATCCGCTGCACATTGTTTTATTTATTACAGTGGAATGCACAATCCGGTTGAGAACTACTTAATTGCAGCAGGAAAATATTATAGTAAGTAATTAAATATTTGTTTTAATTTTATCTGCTGCTCACTGTTTTACCGATGTAATGGAATGCACAATCCGATTGAAAGCTACTAATTGCAGCAGGAAAATTCGCTTTTCGCGAAATTTTATTTGCTGTACATTCTTTTACTTATTACAGCAGAATGCACAATCCGGTTGACAACTATTTAATTGCAGCAGGAAAATATTACAGTAACCAATTAAATATTTTTTTTTGTCATGTTATCTGCTGCTCATTGTTTTACTGATTATAATGAAATGCACAATCCAATTCAAAACTATGTCATTACTGCAGGAAAATATTATCGTGAATATAACGATATCAGTGATAAAATTGCCCACTATTCAACTGTGGTATTATTTATGCATATTTTGTAGATTCACGAATTGCCCTCTATATAAATATGTCTACACCTCCATATGGCATGTTAAGACCGACAGTACAACACATACTACAACTACTCGTTCCTAGGGAGCAAGGAACCAATTCCAAACAAAACCGATTTGACTCAAATGTTATACAGTAAACTATACAGTCAACTACCAAAAATTATCAAGAGCCTTCCTTTAATGCAGTTCAATAAGTAAACGAAAGAACTTCTGGCGGAAAGAATTTTTTCAATAAGTTGAGATAAAACCAGCAGCTATGCTAATCTCCACTTTTTAAGTTAGTTTCATTTATTATAATTTTTTATTGTAATATAGCTACTGCAACTTAATAAATTATTATTATTATTTGATAGAGCCATTTTAGCTATATGCCATAGCAACTTAGCATATGCTAAATTTTATTCCTACCAACCAACTATCTTCTATTTATTGACAAACGTTGAACGTAAAAAAGAAAAATTATTAGATATATTTTATACTCGGATTTTAAGCAGCTGATTTTAACAGATTTTAATCCAAAAATTATACATGATGACTTTTATATTTATTTTTAATTCCAGTTGACCCCTAAAAACGAATATAATAACAATTATTACAAGGAAGTGCAATATTTCACCTTATACCAATACAATTAATCTTAACCTTGCACAACTGCACATTAGTAATAAAAATAAATTATTATTTCATAGCAAGAGATTGTTTATCGTAGAGGGATATGAAATGCCGACCACTTACATTTTCGTAAAACAGTAATACTTCCTGTTAATTAATACATCTGGCACATTTAACTTTCTAACAGTTTCGACATTTTATGAATATTCCACTCGGGTCAATGAACTGTTTTGTAAAACAGAACTAAACTTGAAGAAAAGTATTTCTTTTTAATAAATACATCTGTCACAGTTAGTTTTCTAATAGTTCAAACATTTTATGAATATCCCACTCGGGTCAACGAACTGCTCGTTTTGTTTTGTACAGCAGAACAATACTTAATCTCAGATCACTAATTAGTTTGTTATAAGTGTCCGTTGGTAATTATAATATCCAGGTAAAGTCATTTTGACTGGACTAAATGTTGGCTACAAAGAAATTTAAAAAAAATAAACGAGGAATGATTACCGTACATTAGATTCCTCCATTTAATAATTAATTGGTAACAAAATATCACTCACCAATTTAAGGTGGATTTTTTCAGCGCCTCCAATTAACTGCAAGATTGCTTCGATTCGCACATTTTTAACTTCTTGTACGTATTCCATTAAAACTCCCGAAACATGATTTTCTAAAATAAATATTAATTTAGTTATTATAAAACCACATCATACTACTTACAATTTCAAACTAATATGTACTGTTAATTTAATGAGTGAAATAAAATGTGAAAGTTTTGACACGAAAACGAGGTCAACTAACCTAACTATTTTATTAGGTCATCCAAGGTAAGCGATTATCACAACGAACGATTTCACCAAAAATTGAAGTAAATCACTTTCAAATTTGTCGATTTTACACAAAAACATAATCAAGTCTGCTAATGAAAATTAAAAATTGTTCAACAAACATATGTACAGGAAACACGTGAATCTCCGCGAAACGAGTGAACACCGTTGCCGCTGTTGCCAACATAAATGATTAAAAGACAAAAGAAACAATTTTTATGTAAATTATAAACCGCCACCGGCAATGTTGTACGCTTGAATCAGTGGCGCATCTTAGATCAACTCAAAAAGGGGAAGCTTGAAAAATTCAACTTTTAACATATAAAAATCGCTCATATTTAATAAATAATAAAATCATTTACGTCCAATCGCATCAAATTATTCAAACATTAGTTAATTTAATTTAAGCCATACTTAAAGTGTTTAAAAAAAATTGAGAAGGTAATAATTAAAAAAACCATTTAAAGAAAAGTTAAATTTATTAAGTTTAAGCCATACTTAAAATGTTAATTCCACCAATAGACAAAAGACGGCGAGAGTTCGAATTCCCGGGTTCGTAAATATACTTTTTTCTGTAGAAATAGCTTTGCCAAACGAAAGAACAGAAAAATACAAGCTCTTTAAGGTGAGGATGAAAATTGTCGGAGTTGCAATAAGGCCACAATTTAACTTTGAAAATTGCAATTTTTTCCATAAGAAATACAAGTAAGTGTACTATTGCGTAATATTACGCAATAATTTTATGAATTCTATTAACAGTACTTGTGCTTTCATATACATAAATCAACCATAGGGCGGGGCTAACTAGAGCAGGGTTAGGAAAGAGTCAGTCGCTTACTGAGATCTGTCGCGTCAACATCCATACTTTTCGGGTTGGAAGTACTTGGGGGATGTTTTTAGTAAGTAAAACGCGTGTCAAAACTGCTTGTAGCGCCCGAAGCGACCCGGAGGATCGCGTAGGGTGTGAAACGAGACCGCAAATTGTACGAGTTTTTGTGGCTTTCGTATCCGTGGACGAAGCATGAATCCATCACAATACACCAGAGACCAAGGAACAGTCAAAGCAGTAAACTTCTCAGAGTGAACGTGCACCAAAGAAAACCAAGGAGGGTCTGTTGACCAACAAGGTTATGGCGACAGTTTTTTGGGATGCACGCAAGATCATTCACATCAATTATCTTGAAAAGGGTAATACGATCACCGTCAAGTATTATTCAGAGCTGTTGAACAGATTCAACATTGATTTGATGCACAAAACGACCCCATTTGGCGAAGAAAAAAGTGCTCTTTCGCCAATGCACAGGTGCACATGTGTGTCATCGCCCATGGTAAAATTTTATAAATTGGGGTACAAATTCCTTCCTCATTTAGCGTATTCCATTCCACTTTTGGTAGAACGCGAATGGTTCATATTTCCTTAGCCGATGCATGCACCTAACTTGCTATTTAGTAAGAAACATTTCATTGGCATTGTGATGAATGAAATGCTCCTGTGAGCTCTTAATGCGGACTAGTTTGTTAAAATATTTTTGTACCTGAAGTGCATCTACCTTTACTGAAACCGCATTGATTCATGGAATTGAAAACTCCATTTAACAATCTTGGTGTGACCACTCGAAACCGTTGAATGTGAGGCACGATCTTATTTAAAACTGCTGCTGCTGATAACCCTTTGGTAGCCGTAAGATAGCTTTTGTAAATTTCCACGATCAAGATCTTAGCGCTGGTAGTTCGGCCGATGGCATGACCACACATTTGGAAGAAGACGGGTTTCTATAATCCTCCTTTCCGTCATGTGCACGGTCAGTTTTCTCAGGGACTCATGAAACTTTTTTCGATCATCTATCCTTAGACGATTTCAATGGTTTGCTATAACTTTTCTTTAATTTCGTTTTTCTTGTTTGCCTCTAAGAATATCGTAAAGTCGTCTGCAAAGCAGACGACGGCCATCACGGATGGGAAGGGCAGCCCGAAGTCGCCGTCGTAGTTCACGTTCCAAAGCTTCAGGCCCAAGACAACCCTGGGGACTCAACTGGTTATACCTACTAACAGAGTTTTTGGTTAAAATAACTTGTTAAGACATTGAAAATCTTAGAGGCAATGGAGGTTATTTGCAACGAAGACTGCACCCCACATTCCAAAGAAGAGCATTTACATCCATACAGGACTTCACTCTCCCTACTGCGCACACCCTCTGTAGAATAACGGACTGCAGGATCCTAGATGAAGAGATGTTAAGAGACCATCGGTACGTCTTCTTCGTTCTGCAAGATGTTAAACTCATTACCTCTCAGCCAAACACCAACTTCGGTTGCCTTCCACACAAACTTGATAGGGAGAAATTATTGGCAACATTCCAAGTTGTCGAGCACATAAACGCGGACGACCTGGCTCCAGCCATGAAAACGACCTGCGGCCAAAGAGATCGCTACGTTAAGAAAATAGATAAACCAGCTCGGAGAAAAGCCAGGCAACGTAGAAATTCTTCTAGAAAGCCGGAAACAAGAGCAATAGAGGCTGATCAAAAAAAGACTGGATTATGAGATCTCTCGCAGTAAGAGGAGCTTCTAAAGCTGCTGGACTTGAAGAAAAATTGAAGAAAAAAACACTCATCCTACGACTCATGTCAACGATAGTTCAATAGGTAGCAAGGTACTCTTTTCGAGCCACCCAGAGCTAGCCGAACCAACGCTTAAAACTCACCAAGCCTGACCCATCCTTTACCAGACAGAAGCTCTAAACATCAGTGACCGGCTTTTCCACGGACAAGGCTCCGGACCCTGACTAAAGTTCCTCGAGAAAATAATCCTCACAAGGCTTAATAAGGATATTCAAAGTAGCGGTGGCGAAAACGACGAGCGGAATACCGCAAAGCTCGATCCTGGGCTCACCCTATGGAATATCATGTACGATGGGGTACTCGGGTTCGTCCAACTAACAGGAATGACCCTTGTTGAATTTGCGGACGATCTAACACTGTTCAAAGCCAATGAAGCCTTTCGAAATACCATAGCATGGGTTACAGAAAAGGACTTACTCTCGTCCCAGTAAAATGGAGGTGATAATAGTTAGAATATGATTAGTTCTGCATATTCGGTTTCATATGTACCAGTCTTCTGAAGAAATAAAAAACTCGGTTACCATACTCGGGGTCAAGATCGATAAGCACATGAACTAAGCACATCAAGAACGCGCTGCCGAATGTAGAGACAACCTCAATCGCCCTCTAATGTCCACAATCACGTCAGTATTAAATCTATGAGCATAGTTGTATTGCCCAATGTATACAAATAATGGACCCAAACCCACACGAAGGAGGATCGTCGTCTTGGTCGCGCAATAAGCAGGAACCAAGAAAGTTTCTTGAAAATTCAACGGCTTTCCGCTCTAAAGATTGTGAGAACCTGCAGGACGTTCACCCCGCCAGTCGACCTGCCGAACAGAGAAAGTGAACACCTAACCTCCGATAGGATGGAAACGATTAGATCAACAAAGTACAATTACAAGCAATTAAAAGCTCATTGGGGCTTAAACGAAGCGCAATTAATTGGTATCAAATTTTTGCAAAAATTCTGAATAACAGAAGAACTAAAAACATGGCCACAGTTCCCCCCCCAAATTTCGCGAATAACTCCACGATGGTTAAAGATTTGACCAGCAGTTTAGCGTGAAGCATACACGAGTCGACTACGAAGCGTAAGCTCGTGGTTCGAACCTTGTTCGCGTTAGATATACTGATGCGATCAAAAGTCCAATATTGATCTGTGGACATGGGAAAGCAACGGAAACCACCCCATGAATTATACTCCTGGTAAATTCATCTTGGCTTCGGCCAAGTTGAATCGCTAACGTCCGGGAGACCGGATATGACACATGAAGAAGAAGAAGGTTAAAGATTAAACGACGAAAATTGAGGTTTATTGAGGCTCAAACGTTTGACACCAATCTTTTCCAAAAATTCTACTTGGGAAAAAGGGGGCATTGTGTGTACAGCCCCCCTCCAGGTTTTCGCGAATATCTCCGTGACCGTTGAAGTTCAAATGATAGGAATAGAAGCTCATTAAGGCTCAAACAAAGTTTAAACATTTAACATCAATTTCATTAAAAATTCAATTGGGGGGGGGGCAACGACGTAACTCTGAAATTGTATTGAATTTTTCCAATTTTCAGATGTTCTCTTAACTCTTCTACTCTACTCTTCTTGGAGTCCCATACGCTTATGCAGTACGTAGACGACCAATTTGGCTGAAATAGAATACAGTAAAAATAGCTAGATTTTGGTGTTTAGAAAAAAACATTTGGGGATCAACGAAACTCGGCACAGATGAGGACAAATACTTACTATTTTAGAAACCGATGAGTCTATTCCGAATTAAGGACACTTAACGTATTAGGAGTTACTAAAGGATGAAAAAATACTTTTTGTGTAAAATTCCAAAACGACAAATTTTATCGAAAAATTACAAGAAATCGCCGGAGTTTGCTAAGTTCCTTTCGTAGGTACAAGTTTTCTTATAGAAATGAAAGCTAATTATGAAAGAACTAAATTAGAAGAATAGAAAATTTTGACGTTTAGGCACTAAAAAATCAAAACTTGTAATACGACTAAATTCGAACTTCAAGTCGCGCTTGTTTTGAATTTTGTTTTTAATTTTACTTAAAATCATGTATTTTATATATTTTTGATGCAGCCGTACTTTTACTTGAATAAAACATTGAACCTTGACGATTTAAGAAGTATTATTGCGAAAATAATTTTTAGAGTAAATTCGAGATTTGCCGTGGTTACGTTAGTCAAAACCGACTCTCCGCTCCGGTCGCTACGGGCCGTTTTGACAAACGCTTTACTAACTAAGAATATCTCCCTAGATCGGTCTTACTCGGCAAAGTGTTGATGTTGACCCGACAGATAGATGCAGTAGTTGACTCCGCCTACTGGTTGATTCGCGTATATCGAGAGGCATACGCGGAGCTATGACCGACGACTATAGTTGGGCCCTCCTCTACTATATATATATTTCGGCTTCCTTATGTAAGGATACAACCAAGGTCGTTTACCCGTCCCCTAAAGAGGGTACTCTAGCAATTAATATCTCAAAGATGTTGCAAGCATCTTGTGAGAGGACCACCGTCTTTACGTGCCTTCCGAAACACGGAGACGGCATTACAAAGTGAACTCTGCCCGGATGCAAACCGGGGAGTTCTACCTAGCAGTTCATCGCGCTAACAACCATGCCAATGACCGTCTCTACTATATTTAATTAAGTGTGTTGCAGATTTAGTGGACATGGGCTGCAGTAGAAAAGAAAATCCTGCTGAAGTCAACCCACCTTACGAGTGCCCATAATAATTATAATGAACAGTTGGTAACAACTTAACCAGAATAACAATCGATAGTCCCATCTGCTGGTTACATTGCAACTTCTGGTTATGTACGAATAAATAATGTCAATGTGTCTTTCTCCATAAAATTTTGTTTATGCATTTAATGAATATAATAGTACAAAAAGCAAATTTTCCTTATTTTCTTTTCTGCAAACCAAGCCAAAACCCTTCATCCAGCCCCAAATTAAAATTATTTATGCTTATTGTTAACGAAATTGGTGTCTTGTCAGTTGCAACAATATTAAATTTTGACAGCAAATGAAAAAATAAAATTTTGGATTCCATCAAAGCAAACCTCGAAGCTGTAATCGCAATAAAAATAGAAATATTCTTAAACTTTGAGTTCCTACTTACCAACGCAACTTCTGGGTCCCTCCCCAAATGGCATATACGAGAACGGAACTATTTTGTGTTTATTTTCGTGATTAAATCGTTCGGGATCAAATTGTTCAGGATTGGGGAAATAATCTGGGTTACGATGTATTGCATTTAATGAAATTAATATCGAAAGGCCTTTTTCGAGAACGACGGATTCTTCGTTCTCAGTTCTTCCTTTGATCACGTAATCTTGACGACAAATTCTTTCCAAAAACATGCCTGGTGGCCATTTTCGCAATGTTTCTATAAATTTTATTCGTATAAACTGCAAAATTTATGTTAGAATAAATTAGTTTACCTGATATTACCATGTCCAAATACTTCATTCCCATAATTTGATCGTACCTTGGTTTTCCATTACTGTTTTTGTTAACTTGATCGATTTCTGCTTGAAGTTTCTCTTGTGCATTTTTATTAATTGCCAATTCGTAACTCATGAAACTTGTTAAAGTGGATACCGATTCCAACCCCGCGAAAAAGAATAGAATAGCTTGGGCAGCTATATCGTCGTCAGTGATTTTCACTTTTTGAACAGTTCCGTCTGACACGTCTTTGCATCCTTTAGGAGTTGAAGAATTTCCATCCACCATAGTATCGTGATCAATAAATGAAGCTTCCTTCCTTGATTCCAAAAGTAAATGAATCATATCGGGACGAACTGTTCCATTTATCACTCGACTTGCTATAGTTTCATGAATAATTCTTTGAAAAAACGTAACGACTTTTGGTGAAAATAAGGAATTTTCAATATCTAAAATCATGAAACTTATAGTAATTATAAGGGAGTTGAGAAATGTGTAATACTTTTCTCGTGGAAGGAAAAATACTGTAAATTAGAAAAATTAGTCCTTGAAAACGTCTAAAAGTGGTCGTTGCAATACCATTCTGAAAAAATCGTTATCTCTTTGGTTTAAAGAGTCGGTGGTTATTCCAAAGGCACTGGTAGCGATTACATCATTGGCAAATCTACTGCTAATGTCTTTCATTTCGACTTCAATTATTTCGGAATCTGATCGTTCAAAATATTGAGTAAATTGAATAGCGCAATCCGAAATCAAGTTAAATAAAAATTTCATTTTGCTTCCGGTAAATGAGGGACTTAAAGTTGCTCGCATGTTGCGCCATTTCTCATGTTCTAAAGATACCAAAGTTTTGGACATAATAGGATCCGTATCTTCTGTTACCTGGGAAGTTCGATTAATGAAAAAGTTGAAATCTTTAATCGTCACTTGTTTGATTAGATCCAGATCTCGTACAATAAGCACTGGCTTTAGAAATTGAAAGATTCCGCTAAATCTATGGAATGAAAAAATATTTTGAACAAAATTGGAAAAAGAAATTGTTCAAAGTTTTACCTTTCATTTGGAAATTCGTTATAAAAATCGATTAGCAGGTCGAAAATGCCTTCTTCCGAGCAACCATGGGATACATGCTTCCAAAAAGCGGCCATGGCTTTTTATGTGGGACATTTCTGTTCTTCCAGTAACTTGTTGGTTTTATAAGTATGACGTAAAGAAAATAGAGTAGTATAATTGTTAAAACTAGCCAAATCATCTTGAGAGACCTAAAAGTATTAAAACTAACAGTAATAATAATTATATTAACAATTATGATATCATAGCTTAAATTGTTTATATCTTCAATGGCAAAACAAAATTTTGTTCGTAAAACTTCGGCCTACTGCGACCAACATCGCTTATGTTAGCAAACCTTACGATTATCGAAAAGCTTTTCTTTCGAAATTAAATAGTTTGATTCCATGTCAAAACACCGAAAACAAAAACACTGAAAGTCAAAACGCCGAAGTCAAAACTCCGAAAACAAAATCACGGAAAACCAAAAACACCGAAAGTATCACTAATCTAAATAAGATGCCTCTTATAGAGTACTGTTAGAGTAGGTACTTGTGAATTGTGAATAAAACATTGAACCGCGATTATCGAGTATTTTTACAAAAATAATTTTAAGGGTGAAATCGAGATTTGCCGTAGTTGAGTTTGTCAAAACTGACTTTTCGCAGTTTCTGCTGCGCTCCGGCCGCTTCAAGCCGTTTTGAGAAGTGCTTTACTCATTAACAATATTCCCCTAGAACGGTCCTACTCGGAAAAGTGTCGATATTGACCCGACAGATAGCAGAGAGCAACTGACTCCCTCCTCGCGTTGCTCTAGTTGGTCCCGGTTTATTCGTGTATATGTAAACTTTGCAGCAATTTTTAAGCTGTTTTAAATCGATTGTACATTGTTTGTGCATGATTGTGCATCCTATATTTTCGTTTGAACCTCTTTTGCTTCTAAAGTTTTTAAAAAATTTGTTGGGGCTGGAGACATACTAGCGATCACCCATTTAGAATTTGGATCTAAAATCTCTTGATCGTTTATGCAAGATTATGCAGTTTTTATTTTCGTTTGTACCTGAAGCGAATAAAGGATTATTAGATCTTTAGATATAGAGATAATTGATTTTATGGATACGTTAGACCAGGGGTCGGCAACCTTTTAGCTGTGGTGTGCCCAACATAATGAAAAGCTACCTAGTGCACGTAAATAAAAATGCTGAATTTATTTCCAATGTAGAGTAGTATAAGTACTCCACCACGTGCCGAGCCTGGCACGCATGCCATAGGTTGACAACGCCTGCGTTAGACGATAATATAATATTATTTGTACGTTTTGGGGGGGCTGGAGTTTATTTGTATGCATGTTACCATGAAAGAGTATTGTTAGAAATGTATACAATGCCTAGTGAATATATACTTTCAATGATATAGACAGTGAAAGTTTACAATAACGTAATAAATATACTTTTACTGGTGAATGTATACAGTCACTGATACCGTTCAGGAAATGTGGAATAAAATTTAACCTAACCCCATAATGTGATATTTTGTTTATTTTAATTTAAAATATGGCAAGAGTCAACAAACCCTGACTCTAAAATACACTTTTCTTATAAAATTCCTTCACCAAACGAAAGAACAGAAAATATAAGTTTTTTAAGGTGAGGATGAATTTATTCTGACTTCTAATAAAACCACAATTTAAATTTGAAAATTACTATTTTCCCATTAGAAACACATGTAAGTGTATTTTTGCGTAATATTTTGCCAAATATGGAAAACATTTTATCACCAGTACCTGCGTTTTAGGTAGGTCGACAGACACAAGAGGTGGGGAGCTGTCAGTCGCTGCTTGCTATCTATCGGGTAAACATTCACACTTTTACGAGTAGGATAGTTCTAGGGGGATATTGTTAACAAGTAAAGCGTTTGTCAAAATGGCTTGGAGCGGCCGGAGCAAAGCGGGGACTATGGAAAGTCGGATTTGACAAACGCAAGTCCCGATTTCATCCTAAAAATTATTATTGTAAGAATACTTAAACCCTAGACAAATTAGACTCTCATCTTCCACACATTTTTGTGTGAAAAGGAGAATAACTGTTTGTTGTCAATCTACTTTTCCTGATTCTCTATAGAAAAGTATACAATCACTAGGTATTGTAGACTCTCACTAGTCTACAAAGATTTTCTTTTTGTGAATCAAAAGTAAATAATCTACTTTTCCTAAGCAGTCTACTGAATTTCTACAGTCCCGAGTAATTGTATACTTTCACTGCGTTATCCACTTCCGCGGTAACATGCATAATGCAACGAGTACACATAATCATAAGTAATATTAATTAATAAATCTATTTAAAATTAAACGAAAATTTTTTAACAGCAAAAAGGGCAGGGTACGCGAACTGGGACTTCAAAATCGCAAATTCCTATAGAAATGGTATAATATTATGAAAAAGAACATAATTAGAAATATGGATGTTTTAAAAAATTTTCACGTTTAGGCATTAAAACCTCAAACATTGAAATACGTATCCATGATAGGCTACATTTGAACTTCAAGCCCCGCCCATTTTGAATTGTTTAAAGCAATTTTACTAAAAATTACGTATTTTATCACATTTTTGATGCAAACGTCACATATGTGTACTGTTATTTGAATAAAACATGGAATTGCATCGATTTAAGGAGTATTTTCGAAAAAAAATCATTTTTGTGTGAATTTGTTTCTGATGTGATTGCGCTCTCAAAACCTGTTCTCGACACTTCGGCCCCGTGTCTCGGTTTGCACGCGCTGAACTTATTAAAAACATCCCCAAACGGCTGCAACTCGAAAAGTTTGGAAGTTGACGCCACGGATCTCAGAGAGCGACTGACTCCCTCCTAACGCTGCTCTAGTAGGCCCCGCCCCATTACCAATTAATGCATATTGAAATGCACGGACTGTTAACAAAATGAATATTTTGACCGCATTTCGTGATTTTTAAAATCTATTTTTAGCGTTATTATTGGAAATATCGACTTCATCCATAGTACATTCCACTTGTATTAACGTTCTCTACCTAATTCTAAATAAACATTTGTAAAATAATCACAGGCAAAAAGTCCCAGTTAGCGTACTCCAACCCAAAAAAAGATTTTATTTCTATTAAAATCTTGATAATGTAAATTTGTACGTTTTCAAATTTACGTTCAAATGACGTGGTCATCTGCCTGACCCCTTTAAACTTGTTTAGGGGCCGTTCATAAAATACGTTCGCATACAAGGGGGGGGGGGAGGGGTCTTGCTGAGTGTGACAAGATGTGACAAGAGGGGACGGGGGATCTACGGCAATGTGACGTTCGCCGTTGCAATACCAATTATAGATATTTCGGCGCATTTACAGAATCCTTGGACTTCTGATAAATAGAATTATTCTTTATTTGTTCTTTATAAAAGATTTTTATTAATTTATTCAAATTTTATTATAAAAACTAAATAAATATTTTTAATTCTCAAAATTTGTATAATAGTCATTGAAATTTATTATATTCAGGGGGTCTTAGTTTTGTGACGAAATATTTACAGGGGGGTCACAGAAAGTGTGACACAGCGTGACAATAGGGGGGGGAGGGGGTCAAAAAAAGTTGGTTGTAGCGTGACGTATTTTATGAACGGCCCCTTAAGGATTTTTTTTAGGCTTTTTTGGGCTAATTTGAAGCTTGAATTTTTATCGCTTTTTTAAACGATAAAATCGAGGTTTTTAAACTAATTTTTTTTTAAATATCAATTCCGACCCGTTTTAAATTTATAAAAAATTTTTTGGCAAACTTAATTTTTAGTTCGATTGTTTAAATTTTTTTAAACTTCCCAAAAGGTAAAAAGGAAAGAAATTTAGGTTAAAAGGAAGTTAAAATTTTTCCCGGAATTGAAATTAAAAAAACACTTTTTTTCTGTGGGGGGGGGAAAAAAATGGCATCAACATCCGAAAAACACTAAATACAAGTTTTGAGGTACATTCGGGGATGGATTTTGTAATAAGGCCTTTCATTTAAATTTACACTTTGCCCATAAAAATACTGTAAGCCGTTTTGCAAAAATGCCAAATCTGGAAAAATTCTTTATTTAAATTTGTGTCCGGGGCCCAAAGTGGTGAGATACCATTTGTTTAACCTAAAACCCTTACTTTCAAATTTCGTTGAAAACCGGAGATTCTGGTATCGCTTTTCGCCACAACCTTTGCTCCATTTCTTGCGGCCGCTAAAAGGTTTTAAAAAACCAAATGCCTAAATTGGCATTTAACCTAAATTTTAATTTTTTCAAAATTTGGGGACCGACCAAATTTTATTTTTTATTTGTTTACTACACCTTATCTTTCATAATTCGTTGTAAAAACCGAGATTCTGGTATCTTTACTGTCGCCACAACCTATTTTAATTTTGTTGGGCGGGGTTACAGTTCAAAAAGACCAATGAGTAAATTGCATTGTAACTAAATTTTTAAAGCGGTTTTTTTTCAAAATTTGTGGACCGACCGCAAATTTTATTTTTTTATACGCTAATTATGCCCGGTTGTAGCGCTTTTGACTTAAGTAAAACTTAAGTTTTCTTTGACCGCGCCAAATTTAATATTATAAAAATTTAAAAACTTTTAATTAATTTTCCCGTTTGCATCGCGCTATTTTAGAAAAGTTGAAGTTTTAGAAAATTCCACCGCTAATAAAATTGTTTGAATTATACAACATAAAAAATTTAATTATTTTGTATCAATATAATTTATAATTCCTACGTCAAAGCAATACTCGTTTTCGTTCGAAAAACAAACATTTGATCGCTAAAAAATTTTAAATTTAAGAATTTTTTTCAAGTTTGTTCCGCATGCAACTTAAGTATTGTGCTCAAATACAAGATTGTTTATCGCTCGCATTTTGTTCGTCTTTACGAACAACTACGAAAATATTTTGATGTAAGCATAATTAATTTATTTTTAAAAATAATTAATTTTTTGCTTTTATATTGTAAAATTCAAATGTTTTTATTAGTTATAATTATTAGTTATAGTTATAGTTATAGTTATAATTATAATTATTTATTATTATTATTTATAATGCGATGCAAACGGAAAATTAATTAAAGATTTATAAATTTCTGTAATATTAAATTTGAGTTGTCAAAGATAACTTAAGTTTTACTTAAGTCAAAAGCGGTGCAACCGGGCATCAGATCCTCATCTTTCATAATCCACTTTAAAAATGGTTAAAATCGGAGTTCAGGTTTCTTACCCGTCCCCGATCCATTAATAAGCCTACAATTTAAATTTGAAACTCACGAATTTTCTATAGGAAATACATGTAAATGTATTATTGCGCAATATTACATCGCCGGTGCGTGTGCTGTAGGTGGGTCAACACCGACTTACTGCAATCGCTCTCTGTTATCTGTCAGGTTAACATCCCCAATTTTCGAGTAGGACCGGCCTAGGAGATATTTTTGATGAGTAAAGCGTTTTTCAAAATGGCTTGTAGCGGCCGTACCGGGACAGAGGGTGCGGAAAGTCAGTTTTGATTAACGCAACCACGGCCAATTTCGAATTTGTCCATGGGTTTTGGATCTAATGAAATATAAAACATTTTTGTTAATAATTTTTTGTTTACTTAATGACATTTAGTTTTAAAATTGAGTATGTCAAAATGGATTTGTCAAAACACATGTCAATTAATTTTATTATAAAAAAATTTTTCAATATAGTTTTTGATTTCAATTTTAATGGATTTTAATCCATTTTCATTCATTTAGGGATAGTTTAGCTGATGAGTTCTTGAAGAAACAAAACCACTTATGCGCAACGGAGCCCTAGACTAAAATGTAAGTTGGAAAATTTTCAAATTTCATAAAACTTGTAATTTTTAAAATATTTTATTCAACACATATTACTTAAACTTGACTATTTATTTAAAATACTGACAATTATTTATTAAAAATGCTAACAATAAATTACAAATACTGACAGTTTTTATACAGATCACTGTAATAATGACCATTTATTTAAAATCTTAACCATTTATTTAAAATACTGATCAAAAACATTTTAAAATACTGACCCAATAAATAGTAGCTAAATTTTTGTGTGAAATGAGGATTCAAACTACGTATATTCATCTAAAAAACAGAATGGGCCGAAATTATCTTATATTTTTTTGTAATTTAAAAACTTTGCACCACCACATAATTTTTTTTAGAATATTCCTATAAAAATAGATATCTCATTTGAGATGCAAAAAAAATAAACATTTACCAAAGATGTATTATTTTTATTTTATTAAAACATTAACAAAAGAATTTTTTCTGATTTTGTGAAATATTTTGTATTAAAAATATATTGAAATTATATATATTATTAACATCTGCAATTAATATTAGTTTAAAATTTTTAAAATTAAAAGGTTAAATAAACAATAAAACGAAATATTATTCGTAAGCTTTCATCAATGGTTATTGCGTTTAATTATTATTAAACGTCTGATGACAGCAGTAATAAAAAATAATCTCGGCCCACTCTGTTTTTTAGATTAATATACGTGGTTTGATTTCCTGATTTTGCACAAAAAATTTCATGAATTTAAAACGGACCGGAGTTGATGTTTTCTAACGATAAATTTAAGAACCTTGATTTTATCTGTTAAAAATTTCAAAAAAATTCAAGCTTCAAATTAGTGCAAAAGAAACTTTAAAAAAATTCTTTAAATAAATTTCAAGTTTTTACGCACTGTGTTTGAGTGTGTTTTGAGTATGGCACTTGAAAAAGAAGAAATAAATTCAAAGGGGTCAGGCAAATGACCACGTCATATTTCTAATTATATTTATATTTCTTATTTTACCTTAATTACATTAGAACAAATTTTTTAAAATAACACTTGTTAGTTTTTTTGGCATCCCCTTATTTTAATTTTGTATTTCTTAAAAATCTCAAAACGATGAGAGTTATAAACTAAAATAAAATTTGCACAAAGAGAGAACAAATGATTTGAATTATTTTGAATCCAAAATTTAAAGTTTAAATTTAGCACGTCTCCATCTTTCCCCCCTCCTCTCCTCCAAACTGTTTTAAATTACGCAAAAAAAAAAGGGATACACAAAATAAGAGATTTATATTCATGCACAAACAATTAAGACCATTTTCGATCCAAAACTCCAAATGGGGAGGACTAGCATGTCTTTAGCTCCCCCCCCCCCAATTTTTAAATAATTCAAAAACAAAAGAAGTACAAGCAAAAATATGGATGGCACAAACAATGCACAATCGATTTAGACTTTTTTTGAATTAAAAGTTTTGAAGGGGGGAGGGGGCTAAGGACATGCATCTCCACTTGGCGACATTTTCGTCAAAGCATATTTTCCACCCAGGTATTCTAATGTGGCATAATATGAAATAAAACAAATGCTACCGGCAGTGCCGAAAGGATTAAATAATAAAAATCGGATGTAACCTTGCCCATGACTTGATCATACTTTTACTAAATATTAATTAGGTAATAAAAAAATAATTTTTATAATAAAAGAAAAAAAATCCTTAACTAATTAAAATCCAAATTTAATCAGTTATAATTAAATAATAAAAATACCAATTATTAATTAATCAAATTTCTGGCAAAAATTAAAGAATTTTGCGTTATATTAGATAAGAATACTTTCTAAAATTAGAATTGTACTAATATTATATTTTTATGATTTTATCAATTTTATGATTGGATGGATCGTGCCTGCTCTGTCTCACCACTTGTTGATTGCATTATTTTTCTCTCAATTACACGAAAAAATATATTATAATTATGGTAAATGCATCTTAAAAAAATTTCGATTGGATACCATGACTAATATCAAATATTAGGTATCTGTAAGCAGGAACTGCGTGAAAAACAATAATTATTATTGCTGAATTAATGTAACAAAAGCAACACAAAATTCAAGTTCAAGTTTCATCGGTAGATGAGTGATGAAAGTAATGTGTTGGATCACATTTGACCCCATGACACAAAAACCAATTTGTTGGGCGATGTAAATAATACTTAAGTTATCCGTAAAATGTTAATTTTATATTATGTGAAATTAGTTATAAATAAATGATTAAAAGTGATTAAAAGTGTACACTAACCACTTACAATTAAATTACAAAATATTGATCTGCTTTTCATCTTTCTGACCATGACATCGGATGAACGTAGATATTACGTATTCCGTTATGTAATAATTATGTTCATTCATTCTATAGCTCTTTGCAGGACTGGCGCCAGGTTTTACGCGGCTAAAAGCAAGATTAGAATTTGGCGCCCTCCCAATGGAGTTACGCAAAAATAGCAAACGGTTCACACTCGTCTTTAAAGCCTGGAATATCCGAAAAATTAGGAATTTAAAATTTGGTCAGGAAATTTTCGATTTTTAGCAAGTCAGGAAATTAATACTTCCGGCATAGAAAATGATTAAAATAAATTAATAAGAACTAATTATGAAAATTAAATTTTAGATTTATTTTTTTAATATTACATTAAAACCAGTTTTTATGCAATTTTTTTGTGCAGTTTTTATATTTCGAATTGTTTATGTGCAATTTTTTTGTGCGGTACATAATAAAATTTCATCAAATGCATAGTATGAATAAAAAATAATATATTTTTTTAATAGATTCCGTTTATGCGGTCCCTATTTCCCACACTAAAACATGTTTTAATGTAGTTATTTGTATTAATATTTTTAAAATTGAACAAAATCGAAAAGTTAAGAAAAATAATCAATTTTCAAAAAAACTGTAAAAATGTAACAATTTATTTTGAGATATTCGGTTGATACCTTGTTTAATTGTTTTTGATTTTATTATTCAATTATTGTTTTTGGTTCAACAATGTAGCTGTTTTTTTCAAAAATGTTACTCTTTTGTTCAATAATTCGGAATTCAAATATTTTTGGTTTGATAATAATTTAATGATTTTAGTTTACTAATTCGGTCGCTTTTGGTTCCACAATTTAACTGTCTTGTCAAAAAATTCAACAGTTTTATTCAATAATTCCACTGTTTGATGTGCATGAAGTTATCCGTGCCATTTTTGAAAAATTAAAAAATAAAAGTTGTGCTGAGTTGTGCTCGATTTATGCTGCTTTGTGCCGTAATTTTTTATATTTTTATTTTATATATTTCGGCTTTTAGGTAAACCATGAATTTTGAGAGTAAAAGTTAGCGGTGCCATTTTTGAAAAATAAAAATGTACTCAGTTGTGCCGTAAATAAAAAAATTCTATTTTGAAAAATAAAATTTTTATGACCAAAAATATATCTCATCTATAAATATGACTCGACTTATGATGTTGAACAAAAATTTATTTTATCGATTTTTGTTTTTATTTTTGGGTCACTCTGTTGTAAATTTTTTAACCAATAAAACGGTAGTACTTTTTATATTTTAAATTTTTTGGAATTTTTTAAACATGTTTTTATCATGTACTTCTACACCATCAATTGAAATACACTCTAACGTCGTTAAATTGTATGTAGATTTAAAAATGTCTGTTTGCTCCGAGTAACACACGTCAAATTTTGTTTTAATTTCTGGGTTACTCTGTTGTAAAAATTTTGGTGAGAGTTCGAATTTTGGGGTTCGTAAATACACTTTTTCCTATAGAAATGGCTTTACCAAACGAAAGAACAGAAAAATACAAGCTCTTTAAGGTGAGGATCAATCTTGTCGGAGTTGTAATAAGGCCACAACTTAATTTTGAAAATTGCAATTCTTCCATAAGAAATACATGTAAGTGTATTATTGCGCAATATTGGTCGTTCTGGGCGCTACAAGCGGTTTTGACAGGCGCAACTACATCAAGAGTCGGATTCACACAAAAAGTGATTTTTTTCCGAAATTTGTTGTCCGAACACAAATTTAATTTATTATTAGTTAATTACACCATCCTCTTCTTCTTCGCTTCATGGTATAGGCATTATGCCTGTTCCGGTACTACACCATTACATGGAATTACACCATTATCTTTCATAATTTGTTGTAAAAACCGAGATTCTGGTATCTTTACTGTCGCCACAACCTATTTTAATTTCGATGAGCGGGGTACACTTCAAAACATCCAAAGAATAAATTGCATTGTTAATAAATTTTTGAGACCGTTTTTCAAAAATGTGTGAATAATCCGTCAATTTTATTTTTTTTTGTACGCTAATTAGGCTTTCATCTTTCATAAACCACTTCATCATCATCTTTCGGCCTTTTTTAGCTTACTGCAGGACTGGAGTCTCTTTCTTTAAAAGAAAGGTTTAAGCATTAAGACCTCACGGTTGCTAAGGCCGGGTTGGGGCATGTGCCTGTAACGCTTTTCCTTGTTGATGCTGGCAGTCATCAACTTAGGGAGACCGCCGGCTTTGCGTGCCCTCCGAAGCACGGAGGACGGTCAAGAAAAAGAGTCAAAAAGAAAATTTTTTCATTCTGGACTTCTCCCGGGATCGAACCGGGTGCCTTTGCATCAGTAGTTGATCTCTAAACCACTTCAAAAATGGTAAAAATCGCGATCAGGGAATTCAAACAGTCACCAAAATTTTTAACCAATAGCACAGCAGTAATTTTTATATTTTAAATTTGTTATGCATGTTTTTATTATGTCCTACAGTTTCGATTTAAATACAAGCGAATGTAGTTAATAAAAAATAAAATATACCAGCTGAAATTGAATTATTAGAAGGTTTAACGGAAAAAAAATTTATATTGGTAGGTGTAGTTGCATACCATGATACAATAATAAGAAGATATACTATATTACGCCGATTTTGCACCAACTACATGACGTAATGCGCAGCAATTACCAAAATGGAATTTGCATATTATTGGTTTAAGTTAGACTATTGCGCCGAATATTACTAGCCACGTGACGTCATGCGCAAGAATTACCAACTTAGAATTCGAATATATCATAATATTAATAACAATAAGGAATCCATTCCTGTTGGAATATGCCTACTCCTTTATTGTAGTAGTCTTTACGATTCATTTCCCAAGGTGAATCACTCCTCATTTTTCTCTTCTTCGGCAATCTATATTTTCTTATGCGCCTTGGTTTCGTTTACTAAATTTCTCCATACCGTCCTGTTTTTGCATTTCTTCCTCCAATCATCCACACCCATCGCTTTTAGGTACGTTATCACTTCGTCCAGCCATCTCTTTCTTCTCTTATTCCTTGTCTCGCCAGGCCTCCATTCCATAACTTGTCTCAAAATGATGTCTGGTTCTTTTCTATTCACATGATCTTCGCCTTTATGAATTTTAAAATATCCTCGTTTCCCATTTTTTCACTTAGTTCAGCATTTGTTCTACTTTTATATTATTTTGTTCTCTCCTAACTTTTTTAACCTGTGATAATTCTCAATATTTTCCTTTCAAATATTCTCAATTTTTCCTTTTCTTTCCCAGTCATATTTAATATTTCAGCTGCGTATGTTACCACCCTTCTCACAAATGTCATATATGTATATTCTCAACTTTGTGATATATGATACATATATCATATCTTGTATATTATTGCATCATGGTTGCGTACCATCACACATTCAAAGTAGAGTTTATCGGCTATTACACTGCATTTATTAAACTAGACGAAAGATGGCTAAAATTTGATGAAGATTACAAGACAAGAAAGTTATCTAAGATCGAAAACTATACAAAAATTCATTATTGTATTTATACAATAAATTAATTATTTATTTTTACTTTTACTTTTTTGATTTTGTATACTAATAAAAATCAATTTTTTGTCGAAAAATTTAATTTTTCAAAATACAATTTTTTTATTTATGGCACAAATCGAGCACAACTCAGCACAACTTGTATTTTTTAATTTTTCAAAAATTGCACGGCTAACTTCCACCCTCAAAATCCGCGGTCTCCCTAAATGTCCAAAATAAAAATAAAATAAAAAAATTACGGCGCAAAGCAGCACAAATTGAGCAAACTTTTATTTTGTTATTTTTAAAAAATGGCACGGCTAACTTCCACTCTCAAAATCTGCGGTCTCCCTAAAAGCCGAAATAAATAAAATAAAAAAAAATTACGATACAAATCGAGCACAAATCGAGCAGAACTCAGCACAACTTTTATTTTTTAATTTTTCAAAAATGGCACGGCTAACTTCACGCACATCACTGTTTGGTTTAATAATTTAATTTTTTTTTGTTATATAATTCAATTGTTTTAGGTTTAACAATGAAATTACTGAATTATAATTTTTGATTCAACAGTTCAATTTTTTGCGATTCAACTGGTTCTTTTACACTTTAACAGATTTTTCAATTATTTTACTGTATTTTTCAATAATTCAACTGTTTTAACCCCCCTCCCCCTAATTAGAAATTTTTACTGAAATTGGTGTCTAACGTTTGAGCTTCCATTTTCATCGTTTGAACCACAATCATACTACATACTATTTTAAGCAAAAGTAGCTTAAATGTACCAAATGGATTTAAATTTCACAAAGAATCCAATCGTGGCACAATATTGAAAAACATAATATTAATATGAATATTTTGTTTGATACACTAGGTTTGTATATAATCGCAGGTTAATTTAAGCGTTGATTACTATAAATAATCCAATAAACTTTAAAATAATGATACAGAACATCTCTCGGAACATCCTTAAAGAGAAAATGGAAGTTGATCTAGATTTAGTTAGAGGTCGCTTTGATTTAGATCGCTTTTTATTTTCAGTGGAAAAAAGGAAACGGAATGGAAACCTGGTTTACTTTAACTTGATATTGTTATAGGTTTAGTATTTTTGGGTTATCTCATATCCTGATATTTATACACACGCCTACATTTGTTATTTTGCTACTAATTTCTTATAGATTACCTGTAGGAGTTTAGGTAGGGTAGGAAAAAAGGGCAATGTAAGGGCAGAGAAAAACGTATTTTTGAAACAAGAGGGTCGACCTCTTAGTTTAACATTTTCTTCTGGACGACCAAGTGGTTGAGACAAGAGGGAAAATTATTATAATGGGTCTGGGTCAGCACTAAATATATGTGTACGTCAAAGGAGCATAAAGTATTTGTTGTAACAGCATTTAATATTAAAAATAAAATATACTGGTAATCAGTATTTCTTGAATAAAGAAATAGCGCTAACCAACAAACTGATCCAAATATTTCTATGGGTTTGAAGAAAATACGTGTATTCAAATATAGTAGAATCTAATCATTATTACCACAGAATGCTAAGTAACATCAAATATTAAATTGTGAACATCACAGCAGTGTGTTGTCGAAACTAGTCAATTAAATAATTTTTTTGTGCAAAAATTATTTTTGAGGTTTAGCATTCTTTGATAAATAAACCCTTCATTTTCTTTTTTGAAAACCAAGACGGAAGCCTTCATCCGGTACCAGATTTATTTTCGTTTTGCTTAATATCAAAGGAATCGGTGTCTTTTCCGTTGCAACAATATCAAATTTTGATAGCAAATGAAAAAATAGTATTTTAGCTTCCATTAAAGCAAACCTCGAGGCTGAAATCGAAATATAAGTATAAATTTCTCTCAAACTTTTGGATAAATACTTACCGACACAATTCCTAGGTCCCACACCAAACGGCATGTAAGAAAATGGAACTATTTTATGTTTGTTTTCGTCGCTAAACCGTTCGGGGTCAAATTGATCGGGATTAGGAAAATAATCTGGGTCACGATGTATTCCACTTGTTGGAATCATTATCGAAAGGCCCTTTTTTACAATCAAAGATTTTTCGTTTTCAGTCCTTCCTTCGATCACGTAATCTTGACCACAAATACGATCCTGCAAAACGGCTGGTGGCCATTTTCGCAATGTTTCTACAAGTTTTATTCGTATAAACTATAAAAACTTAGGTTAAAATAAGTTTATGTACCTGATACGACCATGTCCAAATACTTCATCCCCATAATTTGATCGTAAGTTGCTTTTCCATTACAGATTTCTATAACTTTATCGATTTCTGCTTGGAGTTTTTCTTGAGCGTCTTTATTAAGTGCCAGTTCGTAACTCATAAAACTTGCTAAAGTGGATACAGTATCGAAACCGGCAACAAAGAACAGCAGTGCCTGAGCAGCTATATCGTCGTCAGTGATTTTTGCTTTTGTAACCGGACGGTCTGATACGGATTCGTATTCTTCGGGAGTTGAATAGTTTCTTTCGACCGTGGTCTCATGATCAATAAGTGAAGCTTCCTTTTTGGATTCCAAAAGTAAATGAATCATATCGGGACGAACCGTTCCATTTTTCGCCCGACTTTCTATAGTCTCGTGAATAATTCTTTGAAAAAATGTCACTACTCTTGATGGCATTACGGAAATTTTCAAGATCTAAAATCATGTTATTCAAAAAAATATAAAATAGTGGAAAAATGTATATTGCCTTTCTCATGAAAGGAAAAACGCTATAAATTAGCATAATTATAAGTCGATAACCGGAAAATGTAGTTGCTTCTTTACCCTTTTGAAAAAATTCATTATCTTTCTGGTTTAAAGAATCGGTAGTTATTCCAAAAGCGCTGGTAGCGATTACATCACTGGTGAATCTACTGCAAGTGTCTTTCATTTCAATTTCGATTATTTCCGAATCTAAAGATTCGAAGTATTTAGTAAATTGGATGGCACAATCCGAAATCAAGTTAAATAAAAATTTCATTTTGCTTCCGGTAAATGAGGGACTTAAAGTAGCTCTCATGTTGCGCCATTTTTCTCCTTCTAATGCTAGCAGAGATTTGGCCATAATTGGATCGGTGTCTTCTGTTAACTGAGCAGTTCGATTAATAAAAAAGTTAAAATCCTTAATCATTATTTGTTTGATTAGGTTCGGATCACGTATAATAAGCTGTGGATTACTAAATGAAAATATTCCGTTGAACCTGTCAAATGCGAAAAAATTGTGAGCAAAATTGGCGTAAGAAATTTTGTTTTGGAAATTTTACCGCTCATTTGGAAATTCATTATAAAGATCAATCATCAGGTCAAAAAATGATTTTCTCCTGGTAACCACAGGATACATGAATCCAAAAAACAACGTTGGCTTTTTATGTGGGACATTGCGATCTTTCCAGTAATTCCTTTGTTTTAAAAATTTGACATACAGAAAATAGCACAAAATAACTGTCAACACTAACCAAATCATCTTGGTGAATCTAAAAAAGACATAAGTAATAATCAGATATAATCTGTAAATATTTGTAAATGTTCATTAACTTATGAAATTTAAAATTACAAGTTTAGTGAAATACGAGAATTTTCCAACTTTTTAGTCAACATTTTAGTTTAAGACCCCGTTGGGTAATGTGGTTTCGTCTTTTGTAAGTTGAAAAATTTTCACATTTCACTAACTTGTAATTTTTAAAATATTTTATTCCACACATAATTTGTAAATTAACTCAAACAGGAATTTGAGTATTATCGGCGTGGGCATCATTAAAAATTAATGCTCAATTACTATGACGAGTTTAATGGTGAAGTTAAATTCCGCTTTTTGCTTTAAAACATTAATTTTCATAATTTTATATTTAAAATTTTTACTTTTAAATTGAGATTTTGACGGATTTACACTTTTTGATGTCCCATGAGCCTAATAGACCATTCCCAAAAAATATTTGTGCGGGTATACTGTACATTGTATCTGTGATCAAATTTTATTATGTGCGTTCTACTTCAAAAATTAATAAAAATTTCAAAACCAAATTGGGATTTTGTATCCTGCCTTATATTGAACTTATTTAGGTATAACTGATTTTGGTTAAAATTGGTTTCCTATTAGTTTTAATTAATATTTTGGAAATTTCAAAACTAAATTTATGGTATTGACAAATTTAAAGCTGATTAGATTTTGGTTCAAATTGATTAATTTTTTATTATTATTATTAAAAATTACTTTTGATAAGTATTTAGTAACAGTATGATAAAGTCATGGGCATGGTAACACTCCTTTTTATAATTAAGTAAGCACTAATACTTACAGCGTAAATAAAGCATTTATTAACTAATATTATTTATATAAAAGAATAAAACTGTCCTACACTAACACAATAATTACAATAATAGTTAATATATTCTTCGATTGCTCTCTCTGACCATGAACTGAATGTTGATACGTAATATCAATGTTGTGTAATATTTATATATTTTGAAGCTCTTCTCACTTGATAAAAGTAGATACTGCACAAAAATAAAAATTTACACTTAAACAATTGTGATGACTCATCGGAGCAACATTTATTTATCATTGTAAATGATATCGAACAAATAATAATAATTATTAAGATAATTAAAAGGCTTGTAACGTCATGACTAAATTTTATGCATTATTCATTTAATTTTATATTAATTTCGTATGGAGGTTTTCTTATAAATTATTATTTGTATTAGCACCATTGCCAGGTTCGGACTGAGCAGGCGAAAAGGAGCAAATACCTTGTAGGTCGGTGTTTTTGAAAGTCACTGGTCGCGCGTGGTTTGTCGAACGAAATATTTTTTCAGTTAAAATGTATGGACATCTACATATCTACATTGTATAATTTTAAATTCTAATTCAAAAATTTTAATTTGCAAAAAATTATGCACGAAAGTACATACGTAAAATAGAGTATGTACAGGGTATCGCCGTGACCAAGGAACCCTTTGAGGTGGATAGAAGACACATTTTTAGAAATATTTTACTTTATCATATGTAATATGAAAAGTATTGTTTTCGTGCAGAAAAAAAATGGAATTTTGATGGATTTACATTTTGAAATTCCTGAGTAAAATAAGACCATTTCCAAAAATGCCTGTGTGGTCTGTGTCTGTGGTCAAATTTTGTGCACGACCTAAAGAAAAAACTAACAGGAATTTTTAAACAAAATTTTGGATTTTGTATCCTTATATAAGACTTAGAGCTGATTAGATTTTGGTTAAAATTGGTTCATGGGAACTATTTTTTAATTTTTTTAAATTTTATTATTTAATATTAGTTATTATTTAATATTTCAAAAAGTAATAAAAATTTTAAAACCAAATTTAGGATTTCGCATACTTATATCGATATTTAAAACTTATTAAATTTTAATAAAAATTGATGTATGAAAACTATTGTTTTTATTATTTTTTAATTTTATTATTTAATATTAGTCTTTATTTAATATTTTGAAAACTAATAAGCGTTTCTAAACCAAATTTTAGATTTAGTATTTTTATGATAGAAGTTAAAGCTGATTAAATTTTGGTTAAAATTGGTTCATGGAAACAATTCTTGTTTAATCTATTAGTTTTAATTAAATATTTCAAAAACTAATACAAATTTCAAAACTAATTTTGGTATTTTGTATAGAGTTAGAGTTGATTAGATTTTAAGTTTTTTTAGATTTTTAAATAAAATTTTGGGTAGAGTCAGAAAACCCAAACTCAAAAGTACACATTTTCCTATAAAAATGGCTTTACCAAACGAAAGAGCACTAAAATACAAGACTTTTAAGGTGATGTAGGTTTTACTGACTCCTTTAATAAGCCCAAAATTTAAATTTAAATTTCAAAATTTTCCCAGAAGATATAGTACATTTAAATGTATTATTGCGTAATATTATGCCAAATATGGTAAACATTCTATAACCAGTCTGTGTGCTGTAGATGGTTCGACAGCGACTAGCGATATTTTTAATGAGTAAAGCGCTTGCTTACTGCGGAAAGTGGATTTTGACAAACGCAACTACGTCAAGACTCGGATTCACCCTAAAAGTTTCATTACAATAAAATACTCCATTCTAAAATATTTTAGCCCTAAAAGGGCTGATTTTTCAATCGACGACTTGGGAAGTGGTTAGAAAGTATACTTTTCTGTGATCTGTTTTGGAATTTCTCTTTATATGTCCGACCAAAAAGGCAGCCCATATAAATTGCTTTAGATGGCCCGGCAACATGTAGGATCTTAATACTCTAACCGAGGGCAATACATCTTCAATGATGACCAATAACCTTCCACTCTATTTATATAGGTCCCGGTGAGGGATCCACAAAATGAAATGTGTGGTGAAATGAGATTTAGAGTTTGGTGTGTATAAGGAGAGACGCGTTTAAGATTATGTAGTCCTGCATATCCACGCCAGCAACCGGTCCATATTTCAGAACCAGGTTGCACGTACTTCAAGATGAGACTCATATACGTAGCAGCATCCTTTCTGGCAACATACAGAATACCACGCTTCTCCAAAGTAACAATTTCCAGACACCACTGTTGTTGGCGTGCTGGTGCGACCAACTCCAGCTTTTCGCTTCGTGATGACGCTCTCATCGATCTGCATGTCTTGACCTGGACCGCCGATTTGAAACAGGAGGAGATTGTTCATTAGGGTCCACAAACAAATACTACGAAACGACTGGTACATCCGGTGCACAGTACGTCGATTGACACCAAGAATATTTCCAACAACGCCGGTCCTACTGTTACATGACCAAAGCCACATAACTGCAAATACAATCTTCGTTGGAAGCTTACAATAATCGAAGAAGATATTCTCCGTCAGAGCGTACCTCCTACTGAAGCCGAGGCACCTACAACAATGCTTCAGAAAGTAATCGCTCCGGAAAAACTTTTGTTGCGGGGCAGAGAACGTGTCCGTTACAGTAAAGCAACTATATCCGCCTCTTCCCCATTGAAAATTGTAAAACATCTTCGATAATTTACACGTTTATATTGCTAGCAACTTAACAAATGCTTGAAATTTCAATAAGTGCCACATATGATCACGTACCGGTAGGCGGGGTTCGGTCAGATGCGACCAATCACAACATCGGAAAACATGAATTTTAAAACCGCTTATTTCGAAAATTAGTGGTCCAACTGCAAATTTTTTACGTATAGGAAACGATGTCCTCTTTCATAATTCACTTCAAAAATCATGAAAATCCAAGTTGGGGTTTTGTAACTTTTCCCAAAATTTTTGTACTAATCCAAACCCTCTCTTTCAAGCCTCTTTAAACCACTCCTCTTTAAGTACCGTAACTATTGATTTCATGATACTAATGGATTAGTGTTCAGGGGCTTATTCTGTAACTTTGCGACTGTCGCTAAAGCAGTGTAGTATCGCTAAATTTGACAGGCGACAGTCTTTTTTGGTATTCTATAACTTGGCGACAGTGCATTTACAGTGGCGTTCGGTGTGTTTCGCAAGAATTATTTGAAATACTGCATAGAGACAGTGGCTTACGAAATATTTTTTACTTCCGTGTATGGTGTGTTGTATATGTGTAGTGTCGCTATTGATGCATTTTTAGAGACACCTCGGTGGGTGTCTCTATTGTAATTAAGCAAGTTGAGAAACGTAAGAAAGCATCTTGTATGTGAACATTAGTTGAGTTGAAGTTATTGGTGGTTAAAATTTTTTATACAACTTAAATTGATAATAGTAAGTATGTAAAATATTTATAATAAATAAAAAAGTTTGCAAAGTTTTTTCTAAATATTAAATAAATTAATATAAAACAAAATGGTTTTTACACTTACACTTCTAGCGTGCACAATAGTTAGGTTAGGTAATATAATTAAATTAAGTTTATAAGTTTTTAGTAATTATGGCTCAAGGATATATATTTTATGAGATGCTAAATCTGATCGAAGAAGATGAAGAAACGGAAACTAGATTAAGCAAATTAACAAGAAATTTGAGGGATGCTGCAAATCCTTTTGATTTACCTAATACAGAGTTTATGGCAAATTTTTTTTTTTATTTTACAAAGAATATTTACAATCTGTTTAACTATAAAACAATAAGTAAATGATATGATTTAATAATTATTATAAATAACTATTAATTAACATGTCATGTAGAAAATACTCCATTAAGTATTTTCTTTAATTTACGGTTATTCAACCATTAGGTAAATCGAGTAGAGAGATCGGATATTTTGAAACGTTTCAGTCTTCTTACTTCGTCTGTGTTGTCAAGTAGCTTGTTAGCTAGTACGTTGGGATGAGTGTCCAATCTATTTTGATATTTACTGTGGAAATTTTGTATTTCTTCATAAACTGATGTGATACGTAAATCGCGTTTAATGCTGGTGTTTGGTATGTACCAAGGTGCATCCAGAATTGCTCTCAGTGCTTTGTTTTGGAACCTTTGTAATATTTCCAGATTAGACAAACTAGCGGTCCCCCCACAGTTGAATTCCATATGTCCATATGGGCTTCAGAATAGCTTTGTAAGTAAGGAGTTTGTTTTCCAGTGACAATTGCGATCTTCTACCAATCAGCCAATATAGCTGACTGAGTTTGATACCAAGTTGTTTACGCTTGGTGAAGATGTGTTTTCGCCATGTCAATCTTCTATCAAGGTGCATGCCCAGATATTTTGCGTCTTCGGCTTGTGGTAAAAAAGTGTTATTTAATTTTACGGGTGGACATGTGTCTCTTCGCATTGTAAAGGTGACATGTGTAGATTTAGTTTCGTTAGCCTTGATTCTCCATTTTTTTTTAGCCATTCTTGAATTTTATTTAGATTATTTTGGAGGTTCCTTGATGCCAGCACTGGATCAACATGAGATGCAAGTATAGCCGTATCATCAGCAAATGTGGCCACTGTCGTTAATCTTGTCCTTGGGAGATCGGCTGTATACAGCAAGTAGAGCACCGGTCCGAGCACACTACCTTGTGGCACACCAGAATTAATTGAATATAAGTCGGTATATGCATCTTGATATTTTACCAGGAATTGTCTGTCTTTAAGGTAAGATTTTAGTACCTGATAGAAGGGTGAGGAAGATTGATTTTTAATTTATAGAGCAGCCCATCATGCCACACCTTGTCAAAAGCCTGACTAATATCCAAAAAAGCAGCGGAGCAGTACCGTTTATGTTCCAGGTCATTGGAAATTTTTTTTGTTATCCTGTGCACCTGTTCAACTGCACCGTGTCGACTTCGAAATCCAAATTGATGTTTTGGAATAAGTTCTCTATCATCCATTATTGGCTTTAATCGTTTAAGGAATAGTTTTTCGAATATTTTCGATAGCACTGGTAATAGACTTATCGGTCTGTATGATGCCACTTCTTCAGATTTTTTCCCTGGTTTTGGGAGAAGAATTATCTGTGCAACTTTCCACTGGTTAGGAAAGTAATTCAATCTCAAGACCGCATTATAAATAAATGTTATGAATTTTATACACTTGGGTGTTAGTTGCTGCATAACCTTGCCCGTTAACAGATCGAAGCCTGGTGCTTTTTTTGGATTTATTTCATGTGCGATGACTTGTAGCACTTCTTTAACTTTGAAATTTCGAATCGGCAGGTCCATCTGAAATGGCGCGTTTAAATAATGTGAAATATCTGCTGCATTATTACATGTTGTGGAAGGAAATGGTTTGAAAACATTTTCAAGATGTTCTGCAAAAGCCAGAGCTTTATCTTCGTCACTTCTTGCCCATTGTCCTGTATTTGTTCTAATTGGTGGTATAGTTTGTGTTGGGCGTTTAATGTTTTTTGTTGCTTTCCACAAAGAGTAACCATTTGCTTCTGTCGCAGACAAGTTACTAACATAGTTGTTAAAACCTTGATTTTTAAGATTGTAGAGCAGTGATTTCAGTTCTCTAACGGCTTTATTAAATTTTCTCTTGTCTTCTATTGTTCTTGTCAATTGCCATTGTTTGCGTGCTTTCTTTTTCGGCAATTTTCTGCTTGATTATTATCGGAGTTTGCTCTTTTAGGTGTGTTTCGTTACAATCAGGAGTAGCAGACCAGGCTGCCCTTTGGATAATTTTCGTCAGATGTTCGACTGCATCTTCTAGGTTTTCTTTTGTTTTAAAGCTATATCTAAACTAATGTGTTTATCTAATTCTATTTTAAAAATTTCCCAGTTTGTTTTATTGCTATACAATGTAGGTTGTTTTCGCTTACCAAGAACTTCCGTAAACATTGTCAGCAGAACAGGGGTGTGATCGGATGTTAGATCTAGTGAAGATTCCATCTTACATTGTTTTATGTTGATACCTTTTGTTACGCAAAAATCGATCAGGTCTGGTATCTTACTTCTGTCAGTGGGCCAGTACGTCGGCTGTCCTGTTGATAGATATGACATATTGTTGTTTCTTACCGCTTCCAGCAATTCTTTTCCTTTTGTGGTTGTAAGCCTGGAGCCCCATTCAACATGCTTGGCATTAAAGTCACCTCCAGCCACAAATCTATTTCCCAAAGTTCTGAAAAAATGCTGATATTGTATTTTCTTGTTGTTATGCTTGGGTGGGCAATATATTGAGGAGATTGTTAACCTTTCAGATCTCTCTTCTACTGCCACACTAGTACCTTGAAGGTAATCGTGTTGGTATCCACAGAGTTCATAGTGTTTAATTTGTTTCCTTATTATAATTGCCGTTCCACCATGGGCTTTTCCATCTGGGTGTTCTGTACTATATATGACATAATTCGGTATTTTTAAATGACTTTTTGCCGTAAAATGAGTTTCAGAGATTAACATGGCATCAATTTTATGCATTTCGAGGAATAATTTAAGCTCTTGTGCGTGTTGGCACAAGCCGTTGGCATTCCATATTGATATTTTAAGTAATTGGGCCATTAGTTCATTTTACTAACTATGGTTGTCAGTAGGTTTAGCATGGTTCCCATTTGCATCATAAGTTCCTTCATCATGTTTTTGAGTTCTTGTATGTCACTAGAAGGTTGTTGTGTTAAGTTAGCTTGATTTTGCTCACCTGGATAATTCACTATTTGGTTTCTCTGTACTAAGGGATGTTGACTGTTGTTGCCGGTTTGAGCTGTTTGCACTTTGAGTTGTTGGGTAAGGTTGTTGTATTCACTGGTTTGTGGTGGTTGTACATGGCGGCTGGTGGGTAATTGGACAAAGCCTGCTGTTCTTTGGGCATAATTAGCTCCAGGTCGAATATTTTGTTGGCTGCTTGTGTTTTGGTCTCCTGCCGCCTGTCTTTCTCGCAATTTAGGATATAGTTTTTGTTGCAATTGCTTATGCACTATACAGCCTCTGTAGTTTGCGGGGTGGTTTTCACCGCAATTAACACACTTTACGTGTCCATCTTTAACTTTTCTTGGACATACACATTGTTTTATATTTAACGTTGCTAGGTTCCGGCAAGCCATACCCATAGCACGGCCCCCCATGGGGCGAGGGGTCCGCCCCTAGCCGCGGTGCGTGAGCTGTTGCGACTAGGGCTCTTGCGCCGGACTAGGCGGAGCGATCAACGGACAGTTAAAGCGCACGCAAGCGTACTATGCCCGTCCGGTTCTACTTATTCATCTCAGATTGCAGTCCTCGATACCCTAAGTGAGGGCCGGGTACACTTTCCTGATACCCTCCCGGCTGACACGGCCGGGGCCGGAGTCGGTTGCTACGCTCCTCACGCGCGGCGGGACATTTCCCGGTAGGGGTGTTACCTGCTTTCGCTGATATCCTTCCTCCAGGGGTCCCACTTAGTCAAGCATGCGACTCATAACCTCAGCCACTACGAGGCCAACCTCTGCTGGGGGGGTAGTGGCGAACCACTAGGGCTCCCCCCCTCCCGTAGTAGTCTTGTGTTTTCCTATCTGTTCCTAAGAGCAGATTGGAGAGTATAAGACTGAACCCTCTTTATCTCGTCTGCAAGTTCGAGATGCATGAGACAATCACGAAGACCCGCCAGTCTAAGGTTCCCTTCCTACTCTAACTTACGTCAGAGATTTGGGACAATCGCGTAAACTGCGGCCTAAGGTTCTCTTCATTTGGGACAATCGCGAAGACTGTGGTCTAAGGTTCCCTTAATTGGGACAATCACGAAGACTGTGGTCTAAGGTTCCCTTCATTGGGACAATCACGGAGACTGTGGTCTAAGGTTCCCTTAATTGGGACAATCACGAAGACTGTGGTCTAAGGTTCCCTTCATTGGGACAATCACGGAGACTGTGGTCTAAGGTTCCCTTCATTGGGACAATCACGAAGACTGTGGTCTGAGGTTCCCTTCCTTCTCTAACGTACGTCAGAGATTTGGGACAATCGCGTAGACCGTGGTCTAGGTTCCCTTCCATCTTTAACGTGCGCCAGAGATTTAGGACAATCACGAAGACTGTGGTCTAGGGTTCCCTTCCTCCTCTGACTTACGTCAGGGATTTGGGACAATCGCAAAGACTGTGGTCTAAGGTTCCTTTTGTTGGCTCCAGGGAGTGTGGATTGCCAGTCCATTTGGGCCCCTTTCTCACCCCGATTTTAGTCTTACGCTCCCAGATTTGTTTTACCCATATCCCAGTTCAGAGAGAGCAGTGATATGGTATCCGGCTCCGGGGTTAACGACAGGTTTCGGGGTTTGATTATTGCCCCCTGGTACACTCCTGCAAGAAAAGGGGTTAGGTGGCACCAGGAAGTGTGGATTGCCAATCCATTTGAGCCCCTCTCTCGCCTCCTGTCAGTCGTACGCTCCCAGAAAGTGTTTTACCCATGAGCATGGAATCCGGCTCCGGGGGTAACAGCTGACTGGCGGTCCGATTATTGCTCCCTAGCACACTCCTGTAAAAGAGCGGATTAGAGATCCGGGACAGTCACGAAGATTGTGGTCTAAGGTTCCCTTCCTTCCCTGGCGTACGTCAGAGATTTGGGACAATCACGAAGACTGTGGTCTAAGGTTCCCTTCATTGGGACAATCACGAGGACTGTAGTCTAAGGTTCCCTTCAATGGGACAATCACGAAGACTGCGGTCTAAGGTTCCCTTTGTTAGCACCAGGGAGTGTGGATTGCCAGTCCATTTGGGCCCCTTTCTCGCCCCGATTTTAGTCTTACGCTCCCAGATTTGTTTTACCCATATCCCAGTTCAGAGAGGGCAGTGATATGGTATCCGGCTCCGGGGTTAACGACTGGTTTCGGGGTTTGATTGTTGCCCCCTGGTACACTCCTGCAAGAAGAGGGGTTAGGTGGCACCAGGAAGTGTGGATTGCCAATCCATTTGAGCCCCTCTCTCGCCTCCTGTCAGTCGTACGCTCCCAGAAAGTGTTTTACCCGTAAGCACGGTATCCGGCTCTGGGGGTAACAGCTGACTGGAGGTCCGATTATTGCTCCCTAGCACACTCCTGCAAAAGAACGGATTAGATCTTCGTGCAGCTCCCGCGCCAATCTTCGTGCCCCTCGCTCCGCTTGTGCGGGGAAGCCAGACCCCAGTTCAGAGAGTGCAGTGGTCTGGATCCCCGTTCCTCTCGACCTTCGGCGTTCTGTGAACATACAAAAGTTAAGGTGGAATGGGGAAGGGACGCGCGATTAACGAGATTCCTCTCGTTGCGCACAGAGGGGGCGCCTCCACTTGGTAGCCTAGATTACCGAGGAAGCACCCGAGGGTGAAACGGTTGGTTGGAGACTTCACAGGCTCTTGGCCAGGGTTCTCCTTTCCATACCCGTCAGGGGCACTCAGGACTACTCAGAGGCTTGGGGCCTGGGGGTCCCTTCGTGCTTTTAGGTTACTCGAGACTGCTCACAGGTAGGCTGGTGGGCTCGTGCCTGGGGTCTCTTTCTCCTTTTTAGCATTCTATTTCGTGGCTTCCTACGAGGGAGTTCTCGTATTAGGCCGCAGGAGTCCCAAAATTGATTGGTCTTCAGTAACCTTTTGTATAGTGTCTTCTTAAGTCATTTCCGCTTATTGAATGTATGTGAGGCAGATATCGAGTCAGGAGCAGCGTCCTACTCCTGGTTCTCGCTATCATGCACATGGGATTTGCCGTCCCCTGCGCACTTAGGCCTACTTACACCAATATCGGTGACTCATGCACTTCTACTTCTTGGACTGGTACCGGTTTAGTCGGGTCATTGGTCAGATACGGGGGCAGGAGAGGGGGCGTCCCCCCTTCTGTCTCCCCAGGTGCGTAGTTGGGGGTGCATCCCCCTCCTTTGTCACCTTCTTTCTTTCCCTATTGCCCTCCATCACGCGTGACCGGGTTTGGTGGTTACCGCCCCTTCTCCATCACGCACTGACTCCCGGAGTGCCTTAGTAGCCAAGTCCATTTCCGTTTTTAGGGTCTTTGCGGTGACCTTTATTGCAGTTTCACATCGTACGGACAGGTGCCTTTTACAGAGTCTTGCCTCATGACGCCGGTTGTTTAAGGTCGTTCCCGGTGACCTATGGTTTGCAGTTTCACATCGTACGGACGGGTGCCTTTACAGAGTCTTGCCCCATGACGCCGGTTGTTTAAGGTCGTTCCGGTGACCTGTGTGCAGTTTGACTTCGTACAGAAGCGGTGCAGAGACCTTGCCGAGGGCTCCCTGCTGCGGGATTGCTATCTGAGTACCGGCGTCTCGCACCTTTTCGTTCTTAGATGACGGGGTTTTGGGCTTCGACAGCGCAAGTCCCCCGAAAAATACTGGCGAGATTTCTTAACTGCAGTATAGCTAGGATGCTATTCCGTTGTTCCGGCGTGGTAACCTTTCCTTCGGGTAGCATCCTGTTCTGGCGCCCTTCGCTTGGCATCCTTTTATCGACGTTCGCCGCGAACGGCGTGCGCCTTGGATGCGAGGCTGGGGGCCCAGCTCCTCGTACGCCCTAGCTAGGCATCCTGTGTCCCCGACCACGTGTCGGTGGAGGATATCACTAAGCAAGGGAGTTCGGGGACCGTTTCGCATGTGCGGATTGGCTGGGAACTCATATCATTGTTCTCATTGTCCGGGGACGCCACGTGGAGGCTCGCACTCTGCTTGCAGTGCACCTAATGATGTCCTGCCATTACCGACCACCCTAGCTAGGCATCCTGCATCCCCTGACCACGTGTCTGGGGAGGATATCACTAAGCTAGGGGGAAGTGTCAGAATTAAAGTTGTTTTAATTAGACAGTCGGATTCCCCACTTTTCTTGGACAGTCGGTTGTTCGGTGTAATTCAGCACATTTTACGCATCTATGGCTCATGTTGCAAAAGTTCTTTGTGTGGCCGTACCTTTGGCACCTAGTGCACTGCGGAATAACCCTCTTCGTACGAGGAGGTTCAAATACCACACTTGAGTTCATAAATAGTTTTGTTTTATATATCTCTTTATTATTATCTTTTTGTTTCATGCCTATGAAAAACATTGGTAGCGGTATTTTTGTTCCGTTTTGTTTCACATTCACGTTCCAAACATTCGTTACTTCGTGGCCGAGAGCTTCTACATTGCTTTTTATCTCTTTGGTGTCCGTAGAGCCATGTATGTTTTCAGAACAACCCGAAAATCTCTTTCTGTCTTTAGTTTGTATGTGTGATATTGTGGTTTTTTCTGTAAGGGCTTTGGTAATAATCGAATATGCTTCACCTGTTTTCGGTTGTACTTTAACCTGTTGACTATCAATTGCTTTCATTATATACAGGTCCTTTGCAATTTTATTCAATAATTCGGTAAGTGGATTAATATTTCCAACTCCCTCTATAAATTAATATTGGTGGTGGTTTTGGCTGATTTTCATCTTGTTTCTCGTTAGGTTCTCCCTGGTCTTTTTCCAGTGCACCAAATCTATTAGCAGTTGTAACATCAGATGTTCCGAGCCAATAATCTTTATTTTGTTTGTCTTTGATATTTATCATTTGTTTCTGAGCTTCGTCGTCTTTTTCTGCTGGTGGCTAGTGTCCAACCCACCTCAGCCGTTACTGGCAGCGGTGGATATAGTTGGTTGTAGTTTGGCTGATTTATCATTTGTACACCGGTTTCTGACTGTAGGTGCTGGTTAGAGGGCAGCAATTTATTTGATAGGGCAGCAGGGCATGAATCCGCTGCAGGCAGTGACGCAAGGTCAGCGTTCTCTACGGGTATGAATTGAAAAGGCTGGGCACATTGCGACGGGCTTATTGGTATGTTGGCCAATTTGACAAATTTAAGATTAACAAAAGAAGGTGCGTTATACCTATTGAATGCATTAAGTCCATACATCGAACCAGGGATACGATCTACTCGAATCGACAGTATGAGAATGGTAAAAATTAAGCATAATTTTGATTGCACTTGTACAAATAATTTCGTGTAGGTTTTATCAGCACTTCAATTTATGGCTAATGGTTCATATCAAAGAGTGGTCGGAAATAATATCCTGAGCTTGCTTAGTCAGCCAATGGTTAGTCGAAGCATTTCGAAAGTTACCACATTAATAATTAATCATTTATTACCCATTTGGGTCCGCTTTCCTCGAAATGATGCCGAAAGGAATGAATTAAAAATTGGGTAAATAATTATATTTAAAAATATATTTTGTCATATTTACAAATTGTGTTCCGGATTGTTCTAGATTTGCAAATCAAGGAATGCCTAACGTTATAGCTTTGGTGGATGGCACTCAAGTAGCTATTGCTAAACCTAGTGAACAAGAGTATGCATACGTGAATCGAAAATCGTATCACAGCATTAACGTGCAAATTGTAATAATTTTGTAAGCGGTACAGTAAAATTATGTATAAAACAATATTCTATATTTCTAGGTCTGCCAATCCAATCTGCGAATTATCGGTATCAATTCGAGATATCCCGGAAGTTGTCATGATTCTTATATTTGGAAAAATAGTCGTTTAGCAAATATTATGCGTGCCAACCACTTGAACAATCTGAGAGATACCTATATCTTAGGTAATATTTTCAATTAACTAGAAACAAATTTTTTATTAAATATAATGTATATTGTAGGTGACAGTGGTTATCCTCTTCAACCATGGCTGCTAACGCCATTCACAAATCCTCAACCAAATTCTCCAGAAGAATTGTATAACCGAGCATTTGTACGAGTTCGCAGTGGTGTGAAAGATGCATTGGTTTATTGAAAGGAAGGTTTCGGTATAATAGTCAAAAGTATTACTGGATGTTCAATAAATTAATACAAATTTTCTGTTTTAGTTGCCTATTAAAAGCCAGAATGCTCCATTATAAACCTTATGCAGCATCAAAAATTATATTGTCATGCGCTGTATTGCACAATATTGCACTAAGGTATAATGGCAATGAAGATGAAATTTTCGTCAATGAAGAAATTGACATGCTTCCACCATTACCAGCAGAACACCAGAACAATGAATATCGGCAAGAAGGAGTAATAACACGAAATCAATATGTACATAACTATTTTAATATATAAAAAATTACTCTTTTCATGAATTGTTTTCTAAATTATTTGCAATCCTTTCCATTGCATGGGCTATTTTCTTTAAGGTTTCATTTATTTCTAAAACAGCATTGGTTTGCTGCTGTTGAATATCCGTAAATTTTTCAACCGTTTCCTGCTTGTTGCTTGTCCTCCTCCGCTTGGGCAATGGCCTCTCTATAAAACAGAAATTATTTATTTTATATTATGATCATCCATGTAACATACCTTCGTTTGAAGTAACGCTCGATTCTCTACTCCGTGTTCTGAGTCGAACTGGTGGCTAAAGAAAAATAAGGTAGATTATGTAAATTTGAATTTTTATTTCTTACTTACCACAGTCGGGTCCATTTCTTCTTCACCATCATTAAACGTAAGATTAGAGGTGGATGGGATCATTCCCCCCTCTGGTGTTGGTAGGCCCGAAATTGCCTCATCACCAATTAAATGTGCCACTCGATCTTCAAACGTTGTTAGTTGTTCAATTGGTGGGCCACCTCCTGTGCCTCCAGCATGCCTTTTTATAGCACTGGCCTTGCCCTTTATTTTATTTTTCATATTTGTCCATATCTGCAATAACATAATTTAAATGTAATTATTTAAAAGAATCAAGTAATTTACTCGTTGCCATTCCGATGTCATTCTTCTGCCCCCATCGGGATCTTCGTTTAATTCCATTGTCAGCAAGTCCCATTTTTACTTTATCATATGTAATATGAGAAAGTATTGTTTTCGTGCAGAAAAAAATTTGAGATTTTGATGGATTTACACTTTTGAGGTCCCCTGAGTTAAATAAGACCATTTCCAAAAATTGGATGTGGCCATGCCCATGACTTTATCATACTTTTATTAAATATTAAAAAAATAATTTTTAATAATAAAAAGAAAAAAATATTTTCCATTAACCAATGTGATTCAAAATCTAATCAGCTCTAAGTCTAAATATAAAGATACAAAATACCAATTTTAGTTTTGAAATTCTTATTAGTTTTTGAAATATTTAATAAAAACTAATAATAAATAAAAAGATTTAAAAACAATTCTCTCCATGAACCAATTTTATCCAAAATTTAATCAGCTCTAATTCCTGCCATAAACATAACAAATTTCAACTTTAGTTTTGAAAATCCTTTTAGCTTTTTAAAATATTAAATAAAGGCTAATATTAAATAATAAAATTTAAAATAATAAAAAACAATTGTTTTTATAAACAAATTTTAACTAAAATTTAATGAGTTCTAAATATCGATTAAAATATGCGAAAACCTAAATTTAGTTTAGAAATTCGTATTACTTTTCGAAATATTAATTAAAACTAATATTAAATAATAAAACTTAAAAAATAAAAACAAGGTGGAACTCGGATGACCGCAGTTCTTAGGCTTCTATACAGCTACCTTTTGGTTTACAATTATATAATATTTGTAATTATTTTTAATTTAAATTTATAATTTTTCTTTATCTGCACGATCATCAGATTATCTTAATTTTTTAGTTGGTAACTAAAATTTTCTATATAAGAAATTGATTTGCATTTTGTAAGTGTTATTTTTACGTTTTACGTAATTTTTACTTTCACTTTTTCGCACCTTTAATTGGTTAGTTCATTTATTACCAACCCAAAAAGTGTAAGATGAATAAAATAATCTCATAAACAATTGAAAAAGCGTCCACAACTCTGTGTGTTTGATCTCAATTAATTATTTTGAATCTTGTTAATCCATTCACGCGTTTGTCCATCTACCCACAAAAAAGTAAAATTTAGTGACAAAGGTTTTTGTCACTAATTTAGTGACTTTGAATTATGTGAGACGGACGGACGGACGGACGACGACGACGACGGACAGAAGGATCAAAGGCCTTTCTATAAACTATGTTCATAATCAATTATGATTTAATTTGAAACATTCGGACTGGAAAATAATTTAATAGTTCTGAATCTTTACAAAATCTAATCAGTCTAAGTCTCAACATAAGGATACAAAATCCAAAATTTTGTTTGAAAATTCCTATTATTTTGCTGGTCACAAATTACACACAACACACAACAACACACACACACACACACAGACATTTTTGAAATGGTCTTATTTTACTCAGGGACCTCAAAAGTGTAAATCCATCAAAATCTCAAATTTTTTCTGCACGAAAACAATACTTTCTCATATTACATATGATAAAGTAAAATGTCTGTGTGTGTGTGTGTGTGATGTGTGATGTGTGTGTGTGTGGTCAAATTTTGTGCGACCCACAGCAAAACTAATAAGAATTTTCAAACAAAATTTTGGATTTTGTATCCTTATATTGAGACTTAGAGCTGATTAGATTTTGGCTAAAATTGATTCACGGAACTATTTTTTTTTTTTTTAAATTTTATTATTTAATATTAGTTTTAATTAATATTTCAAAACTAATAAGAATTTCAAAACCAAATTTAGGATTTAGCATACTTATGTCGAGATTTAGAACTCATTAAATTTTAGTTAAAATTGTTTTATGAAAACTATTGTTTTTATTTTTAAGTTTTAATATTTAATATTAGTCTTTATTTAATATTTTGAAAACTAACAGAATTTTCAAAACCAAATTTGATATTTCCTATCTTTATAGCTGGAGTTAAAGTTATTTAAATTTTGGTTAAAATTGGTTCATGGGAACTATTTTTAAAATTTTTTAAATCTTATTATTTAATATTAGTTTTAATTAATATTTCCAAAAGTAAAACGAATTTCTAAACTAAATTTAGGTTTTCGCATATTTTAATCAATATTTAGAACTGATTAAATTTTAGTTAAAATTTGTTTATAAAACTATTGTTTTATTATTTTAAATATTATTATTTAATATTAGCCTTTATTTAATATTTTAAAACTAAAAGGATTTTCAAGACTGAAGTTGAAATTTGTTATGTTTATGAGAGGAATTAGAGCTGATTAAATTTTGGATAAAATTGGTTCATGGGAGCAATTTTTTTATTTTTAAATTTTATTATTTAATATTAGTTTTTAATTAATATTTCAAAAACTAATAGGAATTTCAAAACAAAATTTAGGATTTAGCATACTTATGTCGAGATTTAACACTGATTAAATTTTAGTTAAAATTGTTTTATGAAAACTATTGTTTTTTTATTTTTTTATGTTTTATTATTTAATATTAGTCTTTATTTAATATTTTAAAAACTAACAGAATTTTCAAAACCCAATTTGAGATTTCCTATCTTTATAGCTGGAGTTAAAGTTATTTAAATTTTGGTTAAAATTGGGTCATGTAAACTATTTTTTTAAATTTTTTTAAATCTTATTATTTAATATTAGTTTTTAATTAATATTTCGAAAAGTAATACGAATTTCGGAACTAGTTTTAAAACTAAATTTCGGTTTTCGCATATTTTAATCAATATTTAAAACTGATTAAATTTTAGTTAAAATTTGTTTATAAAAACTATTGTTTTTATTATTTTAAATTTTATTATTTAATATTAGCCTTTATTTAATATTTTAAAAACTAAAAGGATTTTCAAAACTAAAGTTGAGATTTGTTATGTTTATGGAGGGAATTAGAGCTGGTTAAATTTTGGATAAAATTGGTTCATGGAAGCAATTTTTTTTAAATCTTTTTATTTAATATTAGTTTTTATTAAATATTTCAAAAATTAATGAGAATTTCAAAACTAAAGTTGGTATTTTATATCTTTATATTTACACTTAAAGCTGATTAGATTTTGGATTACATTGGTTAATGGAAATTATTTTTTTCTTTTTTTTTATTGAAACTTATTTTTTAATATTTAATTAAAGTATGATAAAGTCATGGGCATGGCCACATCCGATTTTTCTTATACATTTTTCTGCCTTCTGCAGAATTACATCTACAGCGATAATAACAAACCTGGCATTAAACAATTGTGGATCTTCTTCCATTCGTTGTAGCAAAATTTCTTTTGTACTTGACTTACTCTCGTCCTGACCCTAAGTATCGTTATTTTAAATGAAGTTATTAAATTAATAAATAGGATAACAGACACATCTGAGGCCAGTCTAGCAAACCGCTTCAGATGTAAAACAAATAATATGCTCATAGTACCAGCAGTGGCTTCGGAACTTCGCCGAGGTTACTGTGGGTTAAATAATAAATAAACAGATAAAAAGGATGTTAAAGGAGAAGTTAATGGTCATAATATTATAATAATATATTTTACTTACATTTTAAAACTTGTTTTAAACAAAACTTCTTGATGGTAATGTGAAGAATACAATGGAACAATTATTTCTGTGTTGGCCTCCATTTAGTATACCGTAATAATAAATAATACCAACTCACTAAATCATAACAAAATATTACTTTTAGATATGAATAAGGGTTGGCTTAAAAAACCACCACCATAATTCAAATATTTGATCAAATACGTTTTACTTTTAGGTTATGTGTACTTGTATCTGTCAAAAGTACTATCTCTTACGAAAGCGATACTGCATTAGGGATACTACAGTGCACCAGGCGACAGTCGCAAGTTACAGAATAAGCCCCTGTTATAAATTAGTTTTGAATTAAATTAAGAGAAGAAATGTTCACAAATTGCAAGTTTTATTTTTTGGTTTTTGTTGCGAACCCTGTATCTTTTAAACAAAACTACTTACAAAAACTAATGTCCGAATTCGAATAGCGATTATTAATATGGGCTATATTAATATGGGATAAGCCCATTCAAACCATAAGATAAGACCATTCAAACCATATATCGATAACAACCATCGATAACAATCTCTAGGAAGGGATGGGATACTTTCGCCCCTACTATGTAACATCGTAAATGCAAGTTTCTGTAATTTGCTTGATGTTATCATTATTAAATATTAAATTTAATTCAAATTAATGCCTGATGGTTAGGCAACCAGTCAATTAACCTAATTTTAGATTTTGATTTTAGAAATTTTTAAGTTGGTAGAGAGAATAAAAATTTTAAAGAATTTTCTGGTCAATTAATTAATTACAAATTAATTACAAACCGCGTACGTGCGATCTACGCTTCTCGGTGCTGTGTACTGAATTTACAAAGCTAGGGTGAGAGTTCGAATTTAGGGGTTCGTAAATACACTTTTCTCTATAGAAATGGCTATACCAAACGAAAAAACACAAAAATACAAACTCTTTAAGGTGAGGATCAATCTTGTCGGAGTTGTAATAAGGCCACAATTTAATTTTGAAAATTGCAATTTTCCCATAAGAAATTCATGTAAGTCTATTATTGCGTACTACTCCCAAAAGGGGGTACCATACCATGATTTTCAACTCTATTAGGAGCAAAAACATCTGTGTATGCACTCAGACAAAACCAGCACTGTGAGGGACTTCCGAAAATCTCTCAGAAAAACCATACCTGAGAGGGGAAAGAAGCGGACCAAGCAGGAGCTGGAAGCTCTGTATGATACCATCTGGTACACAGAAGGATTCAAGACGGAAAACAGGATTGGGGCAGGAATAAGCGGGGAGAGGTGGGGCTATGCTTTCAGCATCAATCTGAAACGCCATGCCACTGGCTTCCAGGCAGAAAGAACTGCCAGCACAGAGAAAATAATACCGAGGTCCTATGCAAATAGGAAGATCTGTATAATGACTGACAGCCAGGCAGCAATCAAAACACTGGAAGGGGTAGAAGAACATTGCCTTGACGCACTTGTGGTACTGGCAGAACACAACAGTTTGACACTGAGGTGGGTGCCGGGACATTCGGGCATAGAGGGAAACAAGAAAGCAGACTCTCTTGCCAAGGAAGCTTCAGCAACACGTTTGGTGGGTCCAGAACCAACTTTCGGAATAGCATACACGACTGCAAAAGGGAAACACTAAACAAAAAACACCTTGCTTAACGGGAGAGCATTTCGGGACTAAGGCAGTCGCGAATGTTTATTAAAGGCTCCTCGGAGAAAAAGGAGGCGGGAAATCCTAAAGCTGAATAGACCACAGCTGAGGAAAAGAGTAGGACACTTTGCATGGCACTGCTCTCTGAGAAGGCACCTCAAAATTATGAGGTTAGTTGAAAGTCCTACATCTAGGATGTGTGAGGAAGAGGATGAAACTCCGTTCCACATTATATGCAAATACCCAGCGTTAACGACAAAAAGCTAAGGCATGTCGGCTGTCTCTACCCGGTAACCGAAGAGATAGCATAAACTCACATCAGCTGTATACTCAACTTTGTTGAGGAGACAGCACTGATACAGTAAAACTACGAACGCGGGGTACAATAAGCTTAGAGCTTCAGTGCAAATGAGCTTATAACCACACACGATCAGTTTAAAATAAGGGTCGAAGAATACCCGTCTTCGAAAGTATATTATTTTTATAAAATGGCCCAACCAAATGAAGGAGTATAAAATACGAATCATTTAAGGTGAAGATGAATTTAGTCGGACTTCTAATAAAGGCACAATTCAAATTTGAAAATTACAATTTTTCATAAGAAATACATGTAAGTGTATTATTGCGAGGTATTACGTCATTAGAGTGACCATTCTATCATCAGTTTGCGTGCTGCGCTTGGGTTGACAGTGACTAGTGGTGGGAGATACCAGTCGCTCCTGATATCCGTCACGTCAACATCCACATTTTTTAGTAGGATCGTCTTGGGGATGTTTTAGTAAGTAATGCGCTTATTAAAATCACTTGTAGCGCCCAGAGCAATGCGGAGGGAGCGCAGGGTGCGGAAAGTGGGTTTCGATAAACGCAACTACGTCAAGAGTTGGATTCACACAAAAGTAAATTTTTCCGAAATTTGTTGTCCGATCACAAATTTAATCAGCGGGCAGTTCTTTGTTACATCACAGCGAGTTTTAATTGTTTGTTTTTCTCCCAAGGGAATTTAAATATTTATACACACGCCTACATTTGTTATTTTGGGGAGAATAAATTTTGTTACTAATTCTTCATAGATTACCTGTAGGAATTTAGGTAGGGTAGGAAAAAAGGGCAATGTAAGGGCAGAGAAAACATATTTTTAAAAGAAGAAGACCGACCTCTTAGTTTAACATTTTTCTTCTGGACGACCAAGTGGTTGAGACAAGAGAGAAAATTATTATAATGGGTCTGGATCAGCACTAAAATGTGTGAAGTTTCAAAAAATCATAAAGTATTTGCTGTAACAGCATTTAATATTAAAAATAAAATATACAAGTAATCAGTATTTCTTGAATAAAGAAAAAGCGCTAACCAACAAACTGATTCAAATGTTTCTATGGCTTTAAAGGAAATACGTGTAGAACCCCATCTTAAAAACCTTCTATCAATAGATGTAGGTCAAATATAGTAGAAGCTAATCGTTATTACCACAGAATGCTAAGTATCATCAAATATTAAATTGTGAACATCACAGCAGTGTGTTGTCGAAACTAGTCCATTAAATAATTTTAATTATCTAGTGTGTCTTTTCGTGCAAAAATTATTTTTAAGGTTTCAATTTCTTTTTTGAAAACCAAGACAGAAGCCTTCATCCGGTCCCAGATTCATTTTTGTTTTGCTTAGTATTAATGGAATCGGTGTCTTTTCCGTTGCAACAATATCAAATTTTGAGAGCAAATGAAAAAATAGTATTTTAGCTTCCATTAAAGCAAACCTCGAGGCTGAAATCGTAATAAAAGTTTAAATTTCTCTTAAATCTTCGGATAAATACCTACCGATACAATTTCTAGGTCCCACACCAAACGGCATGTAAGAAAATGGAACTATTTTGTGTTTGTTTTCGTCGCTAAACCGTTCGGGGTCAAATTGATCGGGATTAGGAAAATAATCTGGGTCACGATGTATCCCACTTGTTGGAATGATTATCGTAAGGCCCTTTTTTACAATCAAAGATTTTTCGTTTTCAGTTCTTCCTTCGATCACGTAATCTTGACCACAAATTCTGTCCTGAAAGATGGCTGGTGGCCATTTTCGCAATGTTTCTACAAATTTAATTCGTATAAACTATAAAGACTTAGGTTAAAATAAGTTCATGTACCTGATACGACCATGTCCAAATACTTCATCCCCATAATTTGATCGTAAGTCGCTTTTCCATTACAGTTTTCTATAACTTCATCGATTTCTGCTTGGAGTTTATTTTGAGCGTCTCTTTTAACTGCCAGTTCGTAACTTATGAAACTTGCTAAAGTGGATACCGTTTCGAAACCGGCGACAAAAAACAGAAGTGCCTGGGCGGCTATATCGTCGTCAGTAATTTTTGCTTTTGTAACCGGACGGTCTGATATGGATTCGTATTCTTCGGGAGTTGAATAGTTTCTTTCAACCGTGGTCTCGTGATCAATAAGGGAAGCTTCCTTCCTGGATTCCAAAAGTAAATGTATCATATCGGGACGAACCGTTCCATTTTTCACCCGACTTTCTATAGTTTCATGAATAATTCTTTGAAGAAATTTCACTACTCCTGATGGCATTATGGAAATTTTCAGGATCTAAAATCATGATATTCAAAACATTATGGAATAGTGGAAAAATGTATACTACCTTTCTCAAGAAAGGAAAAACGCTATAAATTAGCATAAATAATAGTCGATAACCGGAAAATGTAGTTGCTTCTTTACCCTTTTGAAAAAATTCATTATCTTTCTGGTTTAAAGAATCGGTAGTTATTCCAAAAGCGCTGGTAGCGATTACATCACTGGTAAATCTACTGCAAGTGTCTTTCATTTCAATTTCGATTATTTCCGAATCTAAAGATTCAAAGTATTTAGTAAATTGGATGGCACAATCCGAAATCAAGGTAAATAAAAATTTCATTTTGCTTCCGGTAAATGAGGGACTTAAAGTAGCTCTCATGTTGCGCCATTTTTCTCCTTCTAATGCTATCAGAGATTTGGCCATAATTGGATCGGTGTCTTCTGTTAACTGAGCAGTTCGATTAATAAAAAAGTTAAAATCCTTAATCATTATTTGTTTGATTAGGTTCGGATCACGTATAATAAGCTGCGGATTACTAAATGAAAATATTCCGTTGAACCTGTCAAATGCAAAAAATTGTGAGCAAAATTGGCGTAAGAAACTTTTTTTTGGAAATTTTACCGCTCATTTGGAAATTCATTATAAAGATCGATCATCAGGTCAAAAAATGATTTTCTCCTGGTAATCAAAGGATACATGAACCCAAAAAACAACGTTGGCTTTTTATGTGGGACATTGCGATCTTTCCAGTAATTCCTTTGTTTTAAAAATTTGACATACAGAAAATAGCACAAAATAACTGTCAACACTAACCAAATCATCTTGGTGAATCTAAAAAAGACATAAGTAATAATCAGATATAATCTGTAAATAATTAAAAATCTTAAAATCTATAAAATCTTAAAAATAATTAAAATCTGTAAAAAATTACAAGTTTAGTGAAATATGAGAATTTTCCAACTTTTTAGTCAACATTTTAGTTTAAGACCCCGTTGAGTAATGTGGTTTCGTTTTTTGTAAGTTGAAAATTTTTCATATTTCACTAACTTGTAATTTTAAAATATTTTATTCAACACATAATTTGTAAATTAACTCAAACAGGAATTTGAGTATTATCGGCGTGGGCATCATTAAAAATTAATGCTCAATTACTATGACGAGTTTAATGGTGAAGTTAAATTCCGCTCTTGGCTTTAAAACATTAATTTTTATAATTTTATATTCAAAATTTTTACTTTTAAATTGAGATTTTGACGGATTTACACTTTTTGATGTCCCATGAGCCTAATAGACCATTCCCAAAAAATATTTGTGTGGGTGTACCGTTCCTTATCTGATCAAATTTTATTATGTGCGCTCTACTTCAAAAATTAATAAAAATTTCAAAACCAAATTGGGATTTCGTATCCTTCCTTATATTGAACTTATTTAGGTATAACTGATTTTGGTTAAAATTGGTTCCCTATTAGTTTTTATTTAATATTTTTAAAATTTCAAAACCAAATTTATGGTATTGACAAATTTAGAGCTGATTAGATTTTGATTCAAATTGATTAATTTTTTATTATTATTATTAAAAAATATTTTTTTAAATATTTAGTTTTAAAATATTTAAATTTTTAGCATGGTAACATCCCATTTTTTATAATTATGTAGGGACTAATACTTACAGCGTAAATAAAGCATTTATTAACTAATATTATTTATATAAAAGAACAAAACTGTCCTACACTAACACAATAATTACAATAATAGTTAATATATTCTTCAATTGCTCTTCTGACCATGAACTGAATGTTGATACGCAATATCAATGTTGTGTAATATTTATATATTTTGAAGCTCTTCGCGCTTGATAAAAGTAGATACTACACAAAAATAAAAATTAACACTTAAACAATTGATGATGACTCATTGGAGCAACATTTGTTTATCATTATAAATGATATCGAACAAATAATAATTATTATTAAGATAATTAAAAGGCTTGTAACGTCATGACTAAATTTTATGCATTATTCATTTAATTTTATATTAATTTCGTACGGAGATTTTCTTATAAATTATTATTTTGTATTAGCACTATTGCCAGGTCCGAACTGGGCAAGCGAAAAGGAGCAAATACCTTGTAGGTCGGTGTTTTTTAAAAGTCAAGGGCCGCGCGAATTTTGTCGAATGAAATATTTTTTCAGTTAAAAAGTATGAGCATCTACATATCTATTGTATAATTTTTAAATTCTAATTTAAAAAATTTCAATTTGCAAAAAAATTATGCACGAAAACACGTAAAATAGAGTATATACAGGGTATCGCCGTGTTCAAGGAAAACCTTTGAACTGGATAGAAGACACTTTTCTTAGAAATATTTTTATTTTATCATATGTAATATGAAAAAGTATTGCTTTCGTGCAGAAAAAAATTTGGATTTTGATGGATTTACACTTTTGAAATTTCCTGAGTAAAATAACACCTTTTCCCAAAAAAATGTCTGTGTGTGTGGGTGGGGTCTGTAGTCAAATTTTGTGCGACCTACAGAAAAACTAACACGAATTTTTAAACAAAATTTTGGATTTTGTTTTCTTATATTGAGACTTAGAACTGATTAAATTTTGGTTAAAATTGGTTCGTGAGAACTATTTTTTAAATTTTTTAAATCATATTCTTTAATATTAGTCTTTATTTAATATTTTGAAAACTAACAGGAATTTAAAAACCAAATTTTAGATTTTGCATACTTATGTCAATATTTAGAACTTATTAAATTTTAATTAAAATTTGTCTATGAAAACTATTGTTTTTATTATTTTTTAATTTTATTCTTTAATATTAGTCTTTATTTAATATTTTGAAAACTAATAAGCGTTTCCAAACCAAATTTTAGATTTAGTATTTTTATGATAGAAGTTAAAGCTGATTAAATTTTGGTTAAAATTGGTTCATGGAAACAATTCTTGTTTAATCTATTAGTTTTAATTAAATATTTCAAAAACTAATACAAATTTCAAAACTAAATTTTGTATCATTTTGTATCTTGTATCTTTGTATTGAGATTTAGAGTTGATTAGATTTTGGGTCTTTTGGAAATTTTAAATAAATTTTTGGGGAAGAGTCAGAAAACCCAAACTCAAAAGTACACATTTTCCTATAAAAATTGCTTTACCAAACGAAAGAGCATTAAAATACAAGACTTTTAAGGTGAGGTAGGTTTCGCTGACTCCTTTAATAAGCTCATACTTTAAATTTTAATTTTCCCATAAGATATAGTACATGTAAATGTATTATTGCATAATATTATGCCAAATATGGTAAACATTCTATAACCAGTCCGTGTGCTGTAGGTGGGTCGACAGTGACTAGCGATATTATTAATAAGTAAAGCGCTTGCTTACTGCGGAAAGTGGGTTTTGACAAACGCAACTACGTCAAGACTCGGATTCACCCTAAAAGTTTAATTAAAATAAAATACTCGATGACGATTCGAATTCCCTGATCGCGATTTTTGTCATTTTTGAAGTGGATTATGAAAGATGAGGATCTAATTAGCGTATAAAAAAAATAAAATTTGCGGTCGGTTCACACATTTTGGAAAAAAACGGCTTTAAAAATTAGTTGGGAAAGCAATTATCTCATTGGCTCTTTAGAACTGTAACCTCGCCCACCAAAATTGAAATAGGTTGTGGCGAATGTAAATATACCAGAATCTCGGTTTTTACAACGAATTATGATAGATAATGGTGTATGTAATTAGCTAATAAAAAAATTAAATTAATTTTTGAAAAAATACCACTTTTTGTGTGAATTTGTTTCTGATGTGGTTGCGCTGTCAAAATCTACTGTCCACACCCCTACGCGACCCTCCGGGTTGCTTCGGGAGCTCGGAGCAGTTTTAACACGCGCTTTACTTACTAAAAACATCCCCCAAGTGGCTCCATCTCGAAAAGTTTGGAAGTTGACGCGACGGATCTCAAAGAGCGACTGGTATCTCCCCATCACTAGTCAATGTCAACCCAGGCACAGCACACGTACCGTCTACAAAATGTTTTCCATATTTGGTATTTTAATACACAAAAATAAACTTACATGTATTTCTCATGGAAAAATTGCAATTTTCAAAATTAATTTGTGGCCTTATTACAACTCCGACAAGATTGGTCCTCACCTTAAAAAGCTTGTATTTTTGTGTTCTTTCGTTTGGTAAGGCCTTTTATATACAAAAAGTGTATTTACAAACCCCTAAATTCGAACTCTCACTAAATACTCCATTCTAAAAATATTTTTAGCCCTAAAAAGGGCTGGTTTTTTCAATCGACGATTTGGGGAAGTGGTTAGAAAGTATACTTTTCTGTGATCTGCATCACCATGTTTTGGAATTTCTCTTTATATGTCTGACGAAAAATTAAATCCTGAAGCTGAATAGACCATAGCTGAGGAATATAGTAGGACCATTAACAAGACACTGCTCCCTGCGAAGGTACTTCAAAATTATGGGGTTAGTGGAAAGTCCTACATGTGTGTAGGAAGTGTGAGGAAGAGAATGAAACTCCATTCCACATTCTGTGCAAATGCCTAGCGTTAGCGACAAAAGGCTAAGGCATTTCGGCTGGGTCTACCCGGTAACCAAAGACAGGACTAATGGTCCTAATAAAAATAAGACAGGATTAGAGCTTCGGTGCAAGTGGGCTCATAACCACACCCGTTCAGTTTAATAATAAGGGTCGAGGTAAGAAACCCGTCTTCGAAAGTAAATTTTTTCTTATAAAAATGGCTCAACCAAATGAAAGAGCATAAGAATACGAATCATTTAAGGTGAGGATGAATTTAGTCGGACTTCTAATAAGGCCACAATTCAAAATTGAAAATTAGAATTTTCCCATCGTTTAAGGGGGTTAATTAAGATTAATTCGAATTTGAAGCGCCGAACAACTGTTTCGTATGGCGGAAGATCGAAACGCGCTCGCCGCAGTGATTGCCGACGTTCGGGGACCGAGCATGGCACATAGAAGAAGAAAAAAAATTAAAAATAAATTGCACTAAAAATTTGGAGATGATCTTAATTAATAAAAACTGAGTTAACAAATGCATTTTTCATATTTATAAAAATCTAACTCAAGTTCTTCTTTTAAAACTAAGCAAAAATCCTTCATCCGGGCCCAAACCAGGTTTTATTTTGCTTATTATTAAAGGTATTGGTGTCTTTTCAGTTGCAATGATATCGAATTTAGACAGCAAATGGAAGAACAAAACTTTTGCTTCCATTAAAGCAAACCGCGAAGCTGAAATCGTAATTATTAAAATATGATTTTTTTTATTTTTATTTCTATTTACCCACACAACTTCTAGGTCCCAAACCAAATGGCATGTAAGAAAACGGAACAATTTTATGTTTGTGTTCATCACTAAACCGTTCGGGGTCAAATTGATCTGGATTAGGAAAGTATTCTGGATTACGATGTATCGCAATTGTAGGAATCAATATCGAAACGCCTTTTTCGACAAGGAGAGAGTTTTCGTTCTCAGTTCTTCCTTCGATCACATAATCCTGACCACAAACTCGATCCAAGGCGATACCTGGTGGCCATTTTCGCAACGATTCTACAATTTGATTTGAAGTGGTAATTTGCAGGATTTACGTTAAAATTTATTTACCCGATACGACCATATCTAAATACTTCATTCTGATAATTTGATCGTAGGCTAACTTTCCACTGCAGTTTTCAATAACTTCATCAATTTCTGCTTGGAGTTTTTTGAACGTCTTTATTAAGTGCCAATTCGTAACTCATGAAGCTTGCTAAAGTGGATACAGTATCAAAACCAGCAAGGAAGAAGAGAAATCCTTGGGCAGCTATATCATCATCAGTTATCTTAGTTTTAACCGCTCCGTCTGGTACGTCTTCACATTCTTTGGAAGTTGAACAGTTTCCATCAACCATGGTCTCGTGATCAACGAGTAAAGCTTCTTTTCTAGATTCCAAAAGCAAATGAATCATATCGGGACGAACCGTTCCATGTTTCTCCCGACTTTTTATGGTCTCGTTAATAATTCTTTGAAAAAATGTCAAAACTCCTGGTGCAAATAAGGAGATTTTTAATATCTAAAATTATGAAGTTCGTAACAATTTCAGAAGAAAAAAGAAAAGAAAATTATACCTTTTTCAAGGGAGGTAAAAGAATGTAGATGAGATAAATTAAGGCTCGTCCACCTCCAAACGCGGTCGCTTCTTTGCCCTTTTGAAAAAATTCGTTATCTTTTTGGTTTAAAGAATCTGTGGTAATTCCAAAAGCGCTGGTTGCAATTACATCGTTAGCAAATCTACTGGAAGTGTCTTTCATTTCAACTTCAATTATTTCAGAATCCAAGGATTCAAAGTGTTCGGTAAACTCAATGGCGCAGTTCGAAACCAAGTTAAATAAAAATTTCATTTTGCTTCCGGTAAACGAGGGGCTTAAAGTTGCTCGCATGTTGCGCCATTTTTCGTCTTCTAAGTTAATTAGAGCTTTGGACACGATCGGATCCGTATCTGATGTGATCTGGGGAGTTCGATTAACAAAGAAATTGAAATCCTTAATAAGCACTTGTTTGATTAGATCCAAATCGCGTATGATAAGCACTGGTTTTTGAAATTGAAATATTCCGCTAAATCTGTCAAATGCAAAAAAATGCGAGTAACATGGCGCTAGCAGATTTTTATTCGTTTTTAAAAATTTACCTTTCATTTGGAAATTCGTTATAAAAATCGAATAATAGTTCGAAAAACGACTTTTTCATGGTAATAAGAGAAAGCATATGTCCAAAAAGAAGCCATGGCTTTTTATGGGGAACGTTCCTGTCTTTCCAGTAACTTGTTGGTTTAATAAGGGTGGCATAAATTAAGTAACACAGAATAATTATCAACACTAACCAGATCATCATGATAGATCTAAAACATATTTTTAAAGTAAATAAAATTTTAATCTTTTGCGATTATTATTGATAATGTCGCTTTTGCTAATTATAGCTTTTATTTATTTGATTTTGATTATAAAATTTTAAAATATTACAAGTTACATGAAATTTTAATTAAATTTAATAATTAGTGAATTACATTTTTCAAAACTTACTTATTAGTCCATTATATATGTAGATGTATACACGCATATTTCATGCTTTTCTGGCAATCGTCAGATGGCCTGGACGATAATTAAATAAAAAATTGTAAATAATTTTGGAAAATATATTTAAACTAAGGTATTTTAATAATTACATTTAAAATTTTACAAAACAATATTTTATTTATTTGATTAAACAAATTCGTCTAAAAACATGGAATAACTTTTTGTAAATTCATCAATTTTTGATTATAGTTAGATATTAAGAATACTTACACAATTAAAAAAAATTTTGTATTTATCTTCTTTCCGATCAAGAATTATGTGTATCTATATATAACATGTAGGTATGTACATATGTGTGTACCTGCGTACATAGAAACATATACTATAATATAACAACGTTGTTTATTATGAATTTCAAAACTATTTTCGTATGATTGTGTATCTTTTAACATATCTTTCGTATTTATTATCTGATTTTCAAAAACTTTGGAATTTATCAAATTAGAATTATAGATCAGTAATTTGGACTGGTTATTGACATTAAATATTGCTAAATTGTCAAATAAAAATCTAATGGTAACAATTTTTTTGTATGTTTTCATTTTCTTTCATAAATGTGTATACATATAGTTAAAATTTTGCCAATAATTTGAGAACAACAGAAAGAATGGGTTTTTTCAGGAAACTTACTTTTTATAACGATTTGAGTATTAAACTGAACTAAAAAAGTTTAAGTAAAATGAATAATGTTCTAATAAGGCCAAATTCAAATCTTGAAAATTAAAATTTTAAGTAAATAATTAACTGTATTCGTTTTAGATACATTCTTTGCCATCCGATGCTATTGGATTTGATTTATCTCTGATTTTCAAAATCCACATTTACCATGGAGTTTTATTTTTAAATAAGTAATTACTTGTTAAAGCTTAATAGAAATACGTGTCCGATGCTTGAAAGCATGCTGAAATTGACTGTATGAGATTTACTCAAGACTCGGATTCACCCAAAATTGTATTTATTCAAAATTTGATAGAACGACCACAATTTTAATTTATTTGTTAAATAGATTATTTTATTTATAATTCTAAAAATCGATGATTATTCGTATCTTATGTCACTACAACTATTGTTATTTCGGTGGGCGTACAGTAAAAGCAATGAGTAAATTGCTTATAAATAAATTTTTCAGTTTTTCAAACATCTCAAATTTAATTTCTTGCATTTATTTTCATTTTATAAACACTTTTAAAATGGTTCAAAATTTAGTTTTTACCCGTCCCCCATTTTATAATTCTACTGATAAAATTACGGACCTTTAAAGAAGGCAAAATCAGAAAACCGATGGTACTGTCACCCGACCTTTTTTTAATTTGGGGGCTAGACGGGTAACAGCTTCAAGAGACCAATAATAGATAAATAAAGCGTCGACCCAAAATAAGCAAACTCAAAAATTTTATTTAAACGGTCTTAATTATAAAAAGGTGTTGAGATGCGCTACAGAGGTAGTACCTTTTGCCACAACGGTCACATCAAGTGCTATAAGCAGGAGATGGTTGATGGAAACTGCCCCTCGTAGTGCACTCAACTCTCACTTATGGCTCCAAGTGCCACACCCCGGTAAACTGCATTGACCTGCAGGCCAAACTAAGTGAGGGTAGCCAGATATGGTGAAATGTAGCGTCGGATCCACAGTGGGCGGCTACAAACAGCGTCTGCACCCAGAATGGGCGGCTGAAAGAACACTCGCCAACACGCTCGGCAAGCGCGGCATTTTAATGCTATATCCCTTCAATTTTGTGAAATGATTACGAACCAAATAAAACGGCCCTTAGTCCCCAGCAGTTTGCTATTCCCTGACCACGGCAGCGGTTGGATACGGAGGCAAACAAAGGGTGCAAAGAATCCTGGGTTAGAACAGGCTGTCAAACGGTACTGAACATTGCAACATATAACATAAGATCTATTGGTCAGGAAGAGAGACTAGTAGAACTGGAAAATGAACTGCTCACCATAAACTGGGACGTGCTTGGTCTAAGCGAAACACGTCGAAAAGGAGAAAATGCTAGCATACTCAAGTCTGGAAATCTGCTATACCAATACAACAGTGAGGTGTCTTCCCTGGGTGGAGTCGCTATCATGGTCCATAAAAGACATGTCGATAGGGTGGTACAGATGAAGTCTATCTCGGAAAGAGTAATTTTCGTGGTATTACAGCTTACGAAGCGATACAAAATTAAGTTTATTCAAGCCTATGCCCCAACATCTACACATACTGACGACGAAATGGAAATGTTTTTCGAAGATATTGAAACAGCTGTGAGAACCACAACACACAATATACCTTTATTCTGGGCGACTTTAATGCCAAGATTGGCAAAAGGATGACGCGGACGGAGAATATATCGGAAACTTCGGCCTAGGAACCAGAAATAACAGAGGTGATATGCTTGTGAGTTTTGCACCGCAACAACTTGTATGCATTGAACACTTTTTCAAGAAACAGTGCAGAGAAGTATACCTGGCGAAGTCTTGATGGAATCACAAAAAATGAAATAGATTTTATACTCTCTAACAAGAAACACATTGTTACGGATGTTTCAGTACTAAACAGATTCAATACAGGAAGTGACCACAGACTAGTCAGAGCAAGAGCCGAAATAAACCTGAAAATTGAGAGAACGAAAATGGTTACAAGAAAAATATCAATAAAATCTGAAATTCTACATTAAAACAAAGAAGAATATCAGAGGCATATGGAGGCGAAGCTTGCAACGTTGAACAGATGTTCCGCTTTCGAAATGAGTGAACTAGCACAGCACATCACACAAGGCATGCATACGTGTGTAAAGAAGATTAGTATGCGAAACCAAAAGCGAACCAAAGATGCAAAATTAAGCGAGGATACTCTCAATCTCATAGAAATACGGCGTAATCTGGACAGAGACACCGAAGAATATGGAATTATAAATAAAGAGATAAGAAAAGCCACAAGGAAGGATCTTAGATGCTATAAAACAAAAATTATTAAGGAAACAATAGAGCAAAACATGAACATGAGAATAATGAGATCCAAACTATCCAATGGAGTAAATAAAATCCATAAAATCAGAGATGAGAATAGAAATTTGGTAACAACAAAATCTAAAATACTGGCTGTTATTGAGACATTCTACACCAACTTATATAAAAGTACATACCAAAATACAGATTCCAGACCTGTTGTAACTCGACAAAACATTACAAATGTGAACTCTGAAGAAATTCCGGATATTAACGTAGCTGAAGTTGAAGCTGCTCTGTCACAGATGAAAATGGAAAATCGCTTGGCGATGATGAAATAACGAAATAAATGATTTCATATGGGGCCAAACTCTTCTTGAGAGTGTTGCTATTCTTTTAAATAGGTGTCTTCAAGAGGGAAATGTACCTGCTCCCTGGCAGAATGCTCAGGTTATTCTGCTTTTCAAAAAAGGAGATAAACACAACATCAGCAATTATAGACCTATCAGTCTGCTGTCCCATTTATATAAACTGTTTACGAAAATAATTACAAACCGTCTTACCAATAAACTGGACTTTTATCAACCACCAGAACAGGCTGGATTTAGATCGGGTTACAGTACGACGGAACATTTACAAACCGTTAGAACACTCATTGAGAAATGTTCGAGTATAACATAGACTTGAATATGGCCTTCGTTGACTATGAGAAAGCATTTGACTCGATCGAAATGGACGCTATATTGGCAGCGATAGACAACGCAAGAATTGATTCAAGATACTCGACAGTTATAAAAATATATACCAACATGCCACTAACGGTTAAAATTGACAATAGCCTTGCAACAAATAAAATAAAAGTCGAACGAGGAGTGAGACAAGGGACAATCTCTCCCAAGCTATTCACTTTAACAATGGAAGATATTTTTAAATCACTGCAATGGGACGAGATTGGGGTAAACGTGGATGGAGTCAGATTGAATCATTTGCGTTTCGCAGACGACGTTGTTCTCTTTAGTACAGAAATGGCAGAAATTCAAAAAATGCTTATCGAATTGAGCTCTCAATCTTTGAAGGTCGGTTTAAAAATTAACACCCAAAAGACAAAGATCATGACTAGCGATGATACCACAAACATACGCATAGACGGGAAATTAATAGAGAAAGTTGAAGAGTACGTGTACCTGGGTCATACTATCAGGCTGGGAAAACAAAACCAGACTACCGAGATAATACGTAGAACTCGTTTAGCATGGGCGGCGTTCGGTAAACTGGCCCACATTTTGAAGGCAGATATTCCAAATTGCCTAAAACGGGAGGTTTTCGATAAGTGTGTGTTACCAGTCATGACCTACGGGTTGGAATCTACAACTATTACAATCAAAAGCGCAAATAAGTTAAGAACCACTCAACGCGCTATGGAACGTCTGATGTTGGGCATCCGGCTGCGGGACAGACAGAGAAATGTTGACGTTAGAAACCAAACCAGAGTTAAAGACGTCATGGAAAGGGTGGCGGACTTAAAGTGGGCTTGGGCTGGGCACGTTGCCAGACAAAGTCACGATAGATGGGCAAAGAGGGTCCTGTCATGGAGACCACGAACAACTAAAGATCTGTCGGTCGTCCACCTAAACGCTGGACCGACGACATTGTTGAGACAGCGGGGAAGAATTGGCAAAATCGAGCCCAAGACCGTGATGCGTGGAAGAAATTGAAGGAGGCCTACATCCAACAGTGGATAGATAAAGGTTGAAAAGAAGAAGAAGAAGAATTATAAAAAAGGAACTGTCACAATAATGATGCCACGATTTGAACATTTTCCTATCAACTACTAATTTTAGATTTTAGGGTGGATCCGAGATTTTTCATGCCTGCGTTTGTCAAAACCGACCTTCCACTCCGGACGCTCCTTGTAAACCGGGTCTTTCGGCCGGGTCTATTTCTCTGGGACCGACTTTAGGGTAGTCCGTTCAACGGTTTATGAAATACACACGTTTGAGTTATACGCGACACAAGCTATATAATTCGGACACCCGTAAATATTCTAATTATTTGATTAGGATTGTAAAATTTGATATTAAAAATTCTGCGTAAAAAAACTAATCAATAAAGTCTATCTACTGTTGTTATCTACAGTCCATCTCGAAGGGTAAACACCATTGTAACCGTCTTTTTTCTCCGCACCCGTTGGTAGTGGTTTCACCTTTTTCGTTTGACCCCAGGGAATCGCCGCTAAAACACTGAACTGTTTTTGACCGCTCACTTTGTTATCCAATCTACGATAACGACTGTCGACGCGTGGTTAGATCACACTATTTTTGGTTTACAAAATGATTGCGATGGTGATATGGTACAAACTAATGTTAGTCATTACTCCTATATTGGTTAAACTACTATAACCTCTGCCAAGTTTAGTTATTTACGTAAAGCAAGTACATCACCATTATCGACCCTGAAATGAAAATGTTCGGTAATCTAAGATTGCCCCGATTCCTAAAAACACAAATTTATAACAACGAGTTTTACCCTTCTGTTTGTTTAAATTAGCTTTTCTGGTAGCGGAAGCAAGAGTCGTTCATTTAACAAAATTGAAATTGTAGGAGCTCTGCAGGTACATAAACAAGATTGCAAAATTACGATAGGCAACAAACAACTTGATATGTGAACGTACGGTAATTTAGGATTACCTCCGCTCGCAATTACACAAATTTATATTTAAGTGTTTGCCCGGATGGTCGCGTAGAACTAGCTTTGATGGTAGCGGAAGCTAGGATCCTTGAGTTCGTTAAGCTATTGTTGTCCTTTCGCTTCTTCAAAAGTGATCAGTAAATAAAACTCAAATGATTAAAACCAAAACGTTTATTTAACAAAAGTGAAAATGTAGAAACTCTGCAAGTGCGTGATTGCAAAATTAATAAGTGCAACAATCTTTGTGAAAAAAAATAATTGACCCAGTGCGTGTGGATCACAAATGTGTGATTTAATGATATTTAAATTAAAATGGTCACAGCAACTGATCTTAAGTAAAAAAATTGGACTAACCAGCTGGATAATACCTTACAAAATATATAAGATGACAATGAATTGCACTTAAAGAGCAGTTGCGGGCGGCTACTCAGTGAACTTTAAGGTTGATCAAGCACACACTACACTGAGTTATCTTCTCCACAGGATTTATGCCTTCGGAAGATGAAGAGATAGTACTCGAAGCACTAGACGGCGTACTCCAGGTGATAGTTGAGACGGTAAAATACTTCGAAAAGACTGATATCAAGTACAGAATCGTACTTATTGCGTTTCAAGCCAATTAAAACTAAATCACTTAAATTGAATATTAATGCTCGCTGACTCGAATTTATTGCGATTGTCAAAATAAATAGCCCGTTGAAAATAATAAGAAAATTGATCGTCGTTCTTAATGTTTAGAAATATTTTTCCACTCACAGCGCAAATAACAACAAACCCTGTAAGATAACTATAGCATGGTCTGTGCATAAACTCAAAATTGCGATTTTCCAAAAATATGGAGCCGACGAAAATGTGGTCAACCGATGATGAACTTATTTTCAAACTAACCTTTTAAATTATGCAGAATTGTTGCCTACCCGATACCCCCAAGAGGATCTTCTAGGATTTAGTACATCAAAGATGTTGCTAGCACCTTGTGTGAGAGGACCATCGGCTTTACGTGCCTTCTAAAGCCTTACGTTAACAGTTGATCTCGCTAACAACCAGGCTAATATTTCTTTTTATTAAACTTTTTATTTAATTTGATTATCAATAAACTTCTAGAGCACCTTCGTCATTTAGAAACAGCAATTTAATTATTAAAATTAAATTAATTCATTTGCAGTGCTTAAAATAAAAATTTTATAATTGACAAGGATAGCACCTAGGCTGTTGCCTTTCACATCATTATCGGCACTTTGAAATATTCCTTAATTTCCTTCAACGTAGAATCTCTTTGACTCTTTCAGAGAGAATCTTTGAGCAAAGCGTCTCAACCTTCATTTTGTAACATTACACTTTCACTTGTGTTGTTACATAAATTTTATTTCATTTAATTTCAAATTTTACCAGGGTTTTTGATAATCTAAGTTGGCACTATGTTTTCCAACTCAGATAATCTTACTTTCTGATAACCCCAGTGCTCAACTAAGACCTCAAGAGCACGCATATATTTTTATTTTGGTGCAAATTTTTATCTGTTTCAACCTACTGTGATTTATTCCATCCTTCATATCACAGGTAAATTACAATTAATTTTACTTTAACGATTCTAACCACTTATTTTTAGTGGGTTTTAATGCCAGGGTATAATCTACTTAATTGCGATTCATTGCGTATTTTTGGTGCTGCGTTATATTGCTGCAATGGCGCCAAGTCGTTATCGGTTTGGAAATCTTTACACCTGTACTGGGGTAGAGTTAATATTCCCGGGTTCGAGAGCTCATTTTTCCCCTATAGAAATGGCTATACCAAACGAAAGAACACAAAATACAAGCTCTTTAAGGTGAGGATCAATCTTGTCGGAGTTGTAATAAGGCCACAATTTCATTTTGAAAATTGCAAATTTCCCATAAGAAATACATGCAAGTGTATTAAAATGAAAAGGTATCATTCATTCTGTTGGCGGTACGTGTGCTGTGCCTGGGTCGACAGTGACTAGTGGTGGGGATATACCAGTCGCTCTCAGAGATCCGTCGCGTCAACTTTCAAAATTTTCGAGTTGAAGCCGCTTAAGGGATGTTTTACATGAGTTTAGCACGTGTCAAAACCGCTCGAAGCGCCGCCAGCGCCCGGACGGCGCGGGCGTGTGCGGAGAGTAGGTTTTGACAGTGCAACCACCTCAGAAACAAATTCACACAAAAAGTGATTTTTTTTTGAAAATTTGTTGTCCGATCACAAATTTAATTCTTTTTATTAGCTAATTACACTTTTATCTATCATAATTCGTCGTGAAAACCGAGATTCTGGTATATTTACTGTCGCCACAGCCTCTTTCAATTTTGGGGGCGAGGTTACAGCTGAAAAGAGCCAATGATAAAATTGCATTCCAAATTAACTTTAAAGCCGTTTTTTTCAAAATTGTGTGAATATTCCGCAAATTTTATTTTTTTTATACGCTAATTAGACCCTCATCTTTCATAATCCACTTCAAAATGGTAAAATCGCGATCCGGGAATCTTAACCGCTCCCCTGTACTGATATGAAAATTTAGCCCGCAAGGAAAAGTCGACCTTCGTTTGTTAACTTTTACATTGGAGCGGTTCGGAAAATTAGTTTTATTATTTTCACGGATTTTGGACTGTTGTGTTTAGTGGATGATGGAGTCCTCGCATTTTTAGACGATAGTATTCTTGAAGCTTTGTGAGAGCTTCTATGCTCCTGATCAAGATGCCAGTTGTTCCTTGGCAGGCCTTTTGATTTACCACGAAGACAGCTGTTCCTTCCATTTTTTTACCTCCGTTTGAAGTTGGACGAAGCGTTTGTAACGAGCCATTGCTATGAATTTGTGTAGTTTGTGAATCAGTTTTCAACATTGGTAGTTGACGTTGTCGACCTGAAGTTATGTTTAATCCATTCTTGTGTCTTTATTTGATTTTAGTAAACTTCCGGAGATAACCTGATGTAGGACGATGACGTGATTTACTCTGAAATTGAAGGTAACCCGAAATGGAAGGTATTTTAAAGATTCGATCCGTCATTTTGGAAGTCTCTAGGTAAGTGAGCTATGTCAGTAAAGATTCGGGAATGTGTGTTTTAACTGCGCTTCAGGTGGGACTTTTGATTTAACGTCAACGATTTCACAACAAGAATTCAATTGTTGAACAATTCATAGTAATGGGGAGTCGACTTGAACCATCACTAGCCTTCAGCTGGTGTGGTTGTATTTTGCTTTAAGAAGTTTACCCCTCAGGTGAACTTACTTATTTAACCCTTGTTTTTTTATTATTTTAGCCTGTAGCCTTCAGCTACTTGCTAATGTTACTTGCTTTGTTTTTTATTTTTTATTATGTGTTTGTTCTGATAAGGAATTGAAAATAAATGTCACCACAACTGTTTACTATCTTTGCTTTTGTTAAATTAAACAATTCTTCCTTTCTTGTACGTTTTATTTACTTTAGCTGGCGCCTCATTTACATCATTTTTTCCTCATACTGAGCAATGCAATTTTAATTACGAACCCACGACGGTTTTCGAACCACCCCCGCACTTCGACTAAATACTTAAATGTATAAGAGTTAGCCGATCGTGTAATAAGAGCTACGATCAAGCAAGTGGCTAGCGTGGCAAAATTAAGATTTATGCAATTATTGCTACAATTTTTCGTTCGTGCGAGCAAATGTAACTTCACAATTATTGACGCACCTCAAGGATTTTTAAAATTTGTAGTTTTTGAACTTCAGGAGAAACTATCCATACAATTTCAATATCAACCTCACACAGGGGATATTCCCTGCACCCAAAAATTTGTTTTACTTTTTTTTATATACTAAACTTTCAAATTTCTTTCACTTTCTTCCCGTTTGCATTTTTTAAGAGTGACCTATGGGCGACTAACTTTATTAGGTTAATATGGACCATCCAAGATTTAAACAGCAGTTACCTGTTTCCTAGTCGACCACTGTATGTTTTGCACTATACCGCTATGCTCTTGTGAATTAAAAGATCACATATAATTTTTATTAAATTTATTTACAAATATGTTCCAGTTACACAAATAAAAAAACCAAAACATCTGGCGGGTAATGTTCTAATAAAAGAAAGGTGCTGACCTATAAACCAATCAAAATGCTCCTTTGCATTAAATAGAGAAGGGCGCTTAACTTTTTAAAAATTCAATTTCTTCTTTTCAAACCAAGACAAAATCCTTCGTCCGGTCCTAGGAAAGTTTCTTTTTGCTAATTATTAAGGGAATTGGTGTTTTTTCGGTTGTAACAATATCAAATTTTGATAGCAAATGAAAGAATAAAACTTTAGCTTCCATTAAAGCAAACCGCGAAGCTGAAATCGCAATAAAATTAAAAGTTTTTTTCAAATTTTGGGTTATTACTTACCAACACAACTTCTAGGTCCGACGCCAAACGGCAAGTAAGAGAATGGAACTATTTTGTGTTTGTTTTCGTCACTAAACCGTTCGGGGTCAAATTGATCGGGATTAGGAAAATAATCTGGATTACGATGTAGAGCAACTACCGGAATAAATATCGAAACACCTTTTTCGACAACGATAGATTTTTCGTTCTCAGTTCTTCCTTCAATCACATAATCCTGACCACAAACTCGATCCAATGCGATGCTTGGTGGCCATTTTCGCAATGATTCTACAATATCATTCGTAGAAATTTATAAAATTTATTGTACAGTTTATTTACCCGATACGACCATGTCCAAATATTTCATCCCCATAATTTTGTCGTACGTAAATGTTCCATTACAGTTTTCTGTAACTTCATCGATTTCTGCTTGGAGTTTTTCTTGAACGTCTTTATTTGTGGCCAATTCGTAGCTCATGAAACTTGCCAAAGTCGATACCGTATCGAAACCCGCAAAAAAGAACAAAATTGCTTGGGCAGCTATATCGTCATCAGTGATTTTCGTTTTTTGAACCGTTCCGTCTGATACGTCTTCGCACGCTTCGGAAATTGAAGAGTTTCCATCGACCTTGGTTTCGTGATCAATAAGTGAAGCTTCCTTCCTAGATTCCAAAAGTAAATGAATCATATCGGGACGAACCGTTCCGTTTTTTTCCCGACTTTCTATAGTTTCATTAATAATTCTTTGAAAAAACTTGACTATTGCTGGCGAAAATACGGAAACTTTCAGTATCTGAAATCAAGAAACTTCTAGTAATTACAGAAGGATGCAAAAGAATATACTACCTTTTTCAAAGGTGGAATAAGAGTGTAAATTAGTAAAATTATGGCTCGAGGGCCTCCGAAATTTGTAGCTTCTTTACCTTTTTGAAAAAATTCGTTATCTTTCTGATTTAAAGAGTCGGTGGTTATTCCAAAAGCGCTGGTCGCGATTACATCATTGGCAAATCTACTTGAAGTATCTTTCATTTCTATTTCTATTATTTCGGAATCGGAAGATTCGAAATGTTTGGTAAATTGAATGGCGCAATCCGAAATTAAGTTAAATAAAAATTTCATTTTGCTTCCGGTAAATGAAGGACTTAAAGTTGCTCGCATGTTGCGCCATTTCTCGTCTACTAAGCTTGTCAGAGCTTGGGATATAATCGGATCCGTGTCCCCTGTGAGCTGGGATGTTCGATTAACAAAAAAATTGAAGTCCTTAATCAGCACTTGTTTGATTAGATCGAGATCGCGTACGATAAACACCGGTTTTCGAAATTGTATCATTCCACTGAACCTGCAAAAATGAAAAATAAATTATCAATAAAATTGACATATAAAAATTTGTATAAATTTTACCTTTCATTCGGAAATTCATTATAAAAATCGATTATCAGATCAAAAATCGACTTTGTCCTGATCACAAGAGGCAATATGCTTCCAAAAAGGGGCCAACATTTTTTATGTGGGACGTTTCTGTCCTTCCAGTAACTTGTTGGTTTTATAAGCGCGACGTATAAAAAGTAGCATAAAATAATTGTCAACACTAACCAAATCATCCTGGTAGCCTAAAACGAGTAATATTGTTTTTTTTTATTTAAATATTCGCAGGGTTTAAATTTAAAGTTAATTTGAATTTAGCGCGTTTTTCAAACTTAGGTTACGCCATCTCGGTACGGTGAGAGGTGATCACACGTAGGTGTCTACCCGGTAGACTTTACTTGTACGTGGGCTTTAGTTTGAGTTGTACGTTTGTAATGACCGTTGTTATTTTCAACAGTGTTTAAAAATCACTTTACAAAGAATTTGCAATTATTAAGGTAGTAGTCTGGTAACTTGGGTTCAAAAGATCGAAAATTTTGTTTTTGCTTAATTTGAAAGTACAATGTCTTGAGAATATACTGTAAAAATTTCAGACAGAAATTCGAAATATTTCGGGAGTTGTAACGAGTTTCCTAGAGCGCCTCGGAGTCCAACCTTTAAGGTCGACCGGCAGCTGCAACCGCTTGGACCCTTCTATTGTTTGCGCGCATTTTTTATACCTGGGTAAATTTTAAAGTATTTTTAAGTTAAAATTCACAGTACTGTGTTAGTATTTGATCGTACGTTGACACGTAAGCATCTAAGATGAAGAGGATGAAGGCATATTATACGTTCCAGGCATAGACGATTGACGTAAGTATAAGTTTACTTATGAAAAATTGTTGTTGAACTTTAAACGCGTTTTTCTCAAAACATCGTTTTTCTGGTCGGCCCGGGTCCTACCTTTTTTTCTACTGAACCAATTGCTTTCAAATTTTAATAGGCTGTTCTACACACTTATAGTTATCGTCTGAACTAACGATAATTTTTTTCACCTCTAACTTTTTATTTTACAACCCTTTCTTTGTTAAAATAAAAGGACTTTTTTTTTCAAAGTCCGCCATTTTGTTATTTACCCTTGAAATTTAACTTCGGTAGTTCAGACCAGAATGACATATCTATAGATTAAGAATAATCAAGAATATTTGATTTCAGATAACATCAAGAGCCAAAATCACCCGGGCCACCCACGTGCATTTTTTAAGGTTCCAACTTCGAATGACAATAATAATAGTAATAAACTATTAAATTTTTCAAATAAACTTTTTTATATTTTCAATATGTAAATAAAACACTCTAAATATTCAAGATAATTCATTTTATTTTCCTATAAAAATCACCTTCCAAAGAAGTCATGAAAATATGCATAAGTTACCAGACTACTACCTTAATATTTAAAATATTATTATCTCAATTAAACTTGTGTGAATAAAGTTACTGTAAGTACAATTTTATGTAATATTAACAAAAATCTATAGCTTTGATTATTCGTTTTCACTCCTTTGTTTGAGGATACCATATTGATGAATAGTTCATGAGTTACAGCGAAGTAAGGTGGAGCAAATTTTCTCAAGAAGATGCTGACCAATACAACATATTAACTGAAATTTCGACGAAAAGTCAAGTTTTCGCAAATTTTTTAAAAATTTGCTCCGCCTTACTTTGCTGTAACTCATGAACTATTCATCCAAGAGAAAAAAAGTTCTAGAACATTTTATTCTTTAAAATTCTTGTAATAACTATTTTCAGGTTACATCGCAACGGAAAGGAGATATATACGAAAAACTGCTTTTCGGTACATTTTAGCAAGATGGCGGCGCCCGCTCAAGATCGCCAACTTAGTATGATGGTCAGGATATGCCAGTCTACAAGCTTTCCAAATTACAACTTTCCCCTGACTTTTTGCTAGGTAGAATGTCTCTCTTGACTGTACTATGATCTAATATTAATAATTTTTTAATTTTAAGATACACAAGGAATTCAAAGCAAGCTAGCCGAAATTTTCTTTTAAAACCACAAGAAGGCCGATGACCTCGGCACCAAAAATTGACAGAATTTTTAAAAATAATTTTTTTTTATTTTTTTGAGGTTTTTTTTTATAAAATTTTCAAAATAAATTTGTTTATAATTTAAGTTCAAATCTGATATGGCAATATGAGAAATGTTTTCTCAAAAACAAAAGAGAATTTAAATTTTTGTATTTAACTTTTAAAAAACCTACAAAATACATGATTTACAATAAAATCGGAAATATCGAAACTTTTATTTCGTTAACATTCGATTTGTGAAATGACAGTCGCAAATGAAATTATAGCAGAGTAAATTTGCATACATTTTAAACAATTACGTTCCAAAGTCATATTTCTAGTTCAAATTGATTAATGAATTTTTTTTAATTATTATAAGTATTAAATTAGCAATTATTACAAGTTAAAAAAAAAATAAAATATTAATTGAAATAATTACTAATTTAATACTTAAAATATATTTACACAGTTTATAAACAGTTTATAAACAATATATAAACCCAAACCTGTTTTTATGCGGTCCTTTTATGTGCGTTTTTTGTAACCATGTGACTTTTTCAATGTAAATTTTTTTATGCTGTATACGTGCTGGTAAGGTTTTTAACTATTGTTTATATTAAGGTGACAACAACGTAAATGCCTGATCGAACCCCATGTTGGGCGACAATTAAGGTCTAAACAACTTAAAATAACTGATCGAGCTTTGTTTTGGTAAAGCCAAGTGTATTATAAATTAAATTTATAAAGAAATTATATATATTATTAACCTTTGAAATTAATATTTGATTCAAATTTTTTTAAATTACAAGGTTAAATGAACAATAATTATTATTAAACGTCTGATGACAGCAGTAACCATTGCTGAAAGCTTACAAATAATGTTTCGTTTTATTGTTCATTTAACCTTATAATTTTAAAAAATTTGAATCAAACATTTCTTTAAAACTCCCCAGCCTGCACGTGAAGAAATCAACACAACGAAACATATAATAATCCTACCTTTGATGTTCTCTGGATGCCCTTTTAAAAATCGCAATATACCGGTGCCACAATTAATGTTTAACATCAAGAAAAAATAAAATATGAAAATCACAACCTGTGTGAACACAGATTAAAAAAAATTTTAAAATAGTGTTGTATTTTTTTTGATCGACGAGTCACGGGTAATATTACAGTTGACTTCGCCACAGCAAGGTTCGATCAGTCATTTTAAGTTGTTAGCGCAATTGGCGCCCAACGTGGGGATCAAATTACAAAACTTGGTTTACGGACTCGCAACTCATAATTTTTGTCGAGTTAGGCTTCTCATCATGGAGACGAGAAGTCGATCTTTGTCAGATAAGAAAACAGAGAGGCAGGAGGTACAAGAAGTACTTGTAGAAGTGAACGCGAGTAGTGGCGATTCAAAGGGGATCATCCAGGAGGTAGAAGGTAAAAATCAACAACGAATTCAACAGTTAAATGAGGGTTAACAAAGCACAAACAAAAATTTTCCTTTCTATGTTAAAGGCTGAATTGATTCTACAATTAAAGAATTTATATGCCGGATAAACCGGAACCCCCAAATTTGATCTCAACATGGGTTGGTCATGGATCAGAAATAGTTTTCTTATCAGCGAACCAAAAATCGCAATATATTTGAATTAATCAATTATCAATAATGTGCAGTCAGTTGTTTTTTAATTATACTGTCAATGTACAAATTGTTAAAATGTTAAAAGCAATAAATAAAATAATTTGTTAAAACAATTTAATAATCCAGCCGAATTAGCAAAAAAGCTCAACAAAATTTATAATGAATCTTTTTCTTCACAGTTATATTACCCAAGTGATTGATGTTCTGAGGTTCCCCACTTCTAGCCCTTGAACGAACGCCGCCATATTGAAAAAATGGCGGCTGTCGTAGAGGCTCCGCACTTTGTTTTTCGGGTTTTTCTCTAAAACCGTAAGTTGTGCGTCAATTTTGAAAAGAAGCTTTTTTGAAGAAAATGAAATTTTCAATAAGAACAAGTAGGTATTATTTCGGTCCGATGCCGGGTTTCCCCGCAAAACATTACAAAACAAAACTGTTTTTCTTGCTTGTTGAAAAGGCTAGAAATAGGACAAAAGTGTTTAATTAAACCAAGTGCATCTTAGGATTTTTTTTTAATTTTTATTATTTTTTTGGAAATTCGTTATTGTTTTTATGACTTTAAAATACTTCTAATTTTGAATAATTGATCTGAAATGAATTGCTTGAAATAAACGTGTCCGTACTTCGAAAATGCTTATTGGAAATTTCATGCTCTTTAAATAAAGGTCTTCTTCAAAATTGACGTACAATTTACGATTTTAGAGAAAAACGCGACAAACAAAACGGGGTACCTCTACGGCTTTAATTTTTTTAAGATAGTGGTGTTATCTCAAGGGCTAGAGGTGGGAGACCTCTATGTCGGGATGTAGTATACGAAAATAAGAACATTATTTTTATTTTTTATAATAAAATTGAATGGTCAAGTTTACTGTCTAAGGAAATATTATATGTATTTCTTCAAGTTACCTACATTATTATGTTTATATCAACTCTGGGTGAGAGTTAAGATTCCCGGAATTAAAAATACACATTTTCCTATAGAAATTACTTTACCAAACTAAAGAACAGAAAAATACAAGCTCTTTAAGATGAGGATCAATGTTGTCTGACTTGTAATAAGACCACAATCTAATTTTGAAAATTGCAATTTTCCCATAAGAAATACATGTAAGTGTATTATTGCGTAATAAAATGCCAAATATGGCATACATTGTGTTGTCAGTACGTGTGCTGTGCCTGGGTCAAAAGTGGCAAGCGGTTTTGAGATACCAGTCGCTCCCTGACATGCGTCGGATCAACCGTTCCTGGGGAATGTTTTTAATGACTAAAGAGCTTGTCAAAACCGTTTGTAGCGGCCGGGGCGATGCGGAGGCTGCGGAAAGTGGGTTTTGACAAACGCAACTACGTCAAGACTCGGATTAACTCAAAAAGTGTATTTTTCCAAAATTTGTAGACCGACCACAAATTTTATATTTTTGTTTGTTAATTAGGTTCTCGTCTTTTATAATTCGTTGTAAAAATCTAGATTCGGGTATCTTTACTCTCACCACAGCCTATTTTAATTTTGGTGAGCGGAGTGACAGTTCAAAAGAGCCAATGAGTAAATTGCATTGTCAATAAATTTTTAAAGCTGTTTTTTCCAGAATTTGTGAACCGTCCGCAAATTTTATTTTTTTTTGTGCGCTAATTAGACTTTCATTTTTTATACACTACTTTAAAAATAATCCAAATCGGAGTTCAGGTTTCTTACCTGTTCCCCGCATTTTATAATGCAATTATTCAGAGAAACAGTCACCATATAGCCAAAGGCTGTTATACAAAAATGAAACGGATAAAAAAGAACGAATACATAGGAAGGAGAAAATTATTAAAAGACATCACTCACGTGTTGTTGGGTGGTAGTATGAGATTTTTACTCACTAAAACTCCCCCCTAGATGGTAATATGTTCAGATTTCATAGCTGCACATGGAATGAGCTGAGCATTCTTTGTGGTGCACCTGGAATCGGCTTCACGCCTTTGTAATATCATGCTCTTTCGGGTCTTCATTACACTTTCGGTTAATTTCTTATGTCTTTTCGGGTTTTTTCTTTACCTTGACTCAGCATTATTTCAATAGAGGGAGTGGTGCTTCATCTTTATTGCGTTATCTTGAACAGCGCTTGTCTGCTGTTCATTGGTCTCCTCGGTTGATTTTTGCGCTTCTTGCAAACTTCGTTTTGCAATGTTTGCCTTTTGCTTTTTTTCGCCTATTCGTGACTTTTTCTTCCGCTCCGCTTCGGGCGCTACAGGCGGTTTTGACAAACCCAACTACGTCAAGACTAGGATTCACCTTAAAAGTGGTTTTTTCCAAATTTGTTGACCGACCACAAATTTTACTTTTTTATTAGGTAATTGGACCCTCATCCTTCATAATTCGTTGTAAAAACCGAGATTCTGGTATCTTTACTGTTCCCACATCCTATTTTAATTTCAGTGGCCGGGGTTACAGTTCAAAAGCGCCAATGACAAATTGCATTCCAAATTAATTTTAAATGCCGTTTTTTCCTAAATTTGTGAACCGACCACTAATTTTATTTTTTTATCCGCTAATTAAACCCTCATCTTTCATAAACCGCTTTAAGAATGCTAAAAATCCCGATCCGGGAATCTTAACTGTCATTCAACTCTGTAAGCAATTCTTTCTGAGCGAAAATACATAACTTGTCAAACAATTAGTATTAAAATTCGATACATTCAATTGACATAAATCATGTGAGCTGACTAATGTAAACGCAACAAAAGGTAAAATTATTTTTATTTATACGTACATATTTTTTTACATGGAACTGTTTTTTTTGATAAATTTACCACATAAAAAGACTTTTTTAAAAAGTGTTGCAGACAATACATTTTATAGCTACAAATATCGGTTTTGATTAATTGAGCACAAAGGTAAAATATTTGATTCAAATTTTTTAAAATTAGAAGGTTAAATGAACAATAAAACGAAACATTATTTGTAAGCTTTCAGCAATGGTTACTGCTTGTCATCAGATGTTTAATAATAAACATTATTTACAAATAATGTTACGTTTTATTGTTCATTTAACCTTCTAATTTTAAAAAATTTGAATCAAATATTAATTTCAAAGGCTAATAATATACAGGGTGTCCCCGTGACCGTGGAGAACCTCTTAGGTGCTGATAGAGGACACTTTTCTAAGACATATTTTTAAATAAAATTTTTGTCCAAGTCCAAACCCTTGAGGGGTACCTCACTTTAAAGCAATTTTTTCAATTTATGATTTCAAGCGGCCATTGCACCGATATTTTTGATTTTTTGGGTTTAATGGATTAGAGCTTTTCTATAGAGCATTTGAATATCTACAAATTATGTTATAACCCCTTATCGCCTAGAATCAACAAATTTTGAGTTATGAATTAAATTAAGGGAAAAAATGTCAAAAAATTCCGAGTTTTATTTTTTTTTACTTTTCTTGCTGTACAGCAAATACTAATGGGAACTTTGAAATCAAATTTGCAATTTTGTATCCTTATATTAAGACTTAGAGCTGATTAAATTTTGGTTGAAATTGGTTCATGGAAATATTGTTTTTAAATCTATTTATTTAATACTCGTATTAGTTTTTATTAAATATTTCAAAAACTAATGAGAATTTTAAAACTAAATTTGCTATTTTGTATCATTGTTTGAGACTTAGAGCTGATTAGATTTTGGGTCAAATTGGTTAATGGAAATTATTTTTTTCGTTTTATTATTAAAAATTACTTTTTTAATATTTAGTAAAAGTATGATAAAGTCATGGACATATCTGATTTTTTTTTACTCGAATAGGGGTGTATCGACAGTTCTAATATTTACAGGAATGTTGTAGTAATAGCGAACCACGCTTACCCTAGCGAATATGGATCTTCTGGATCTGCTGGTGGATCCTTTTTATTCAAGTTTAAAGCATAAGATTTCTAATAAAATCGAAAAAAATTGGATGTGACATACCCATGACTTTGTTATACTTTTACTCAATATTAATTAATAAAAAATAATTTTTCATTTATTTTTTTAATAATTACTTTTATTATTATTATTTTAATAATAAAAGGAAAAAATCAAAATTAAAGAAAACAAAAAATAAAAACATACTAAAAAAATTGGATGTAGCCATGCCCATGACTTGATCATATTTTTATTAAATATTAAAAATTGTCATTAATAAAAACAATAAAAAATTATTTTTATTAACGAATTTGACCCAAAATCTAATCAGCTCTAAATCTCAATACAAAAATACAAAATACCAAATTTAATTTTAAAATTCTTATTGGTTTCTGGAATATTTTGTAAAAAGTAATATTAAATAAATAGCTTAAAAAAGTTGTGCCCATGAACCAATTTTAACTAAAATTAATTAGCTCTTACTCTTACGTTGAAGATAAGAAATCTCAAATTTGCTTTTGAAACTCTTATTAGTTTTTAAAATATTAAATAAAGACTAATATTAAATAATAAAATTTTAAAAAATAGAAAAACGGGTCGGGGTAAGAAACCCGTCTTCGAAAATACACTTTTCCCTATAAAAAAATGGTTCAACCAAACGAAAGAGCATAAAAATATGAATCTTTTAAGGTGAGGATGAAAGTTGTCGGACTTGTAATAAGGCCACAATTTAATTTTGAAAATTGCAATTTTCCCATAAGAAATACATGTAAGTGTATTTGTGTAGTAAAATGCCAAATATGGAAAACATTCTGTAGACGGTACGTGTGCTGTGCCTGGGTCGACAGTGACTAGTGGTGGGGAGATACCAGTCGCTCTCTGAGATCCGTCGCGTCAACTTTCAAACTTTTCGAGTTGGAGCCGCTTAAGGGATGTTTTTAATGAGTTTTGACAGTTCAACCAAATCAGAAACGAATTCACACAAAATATGATTTTTTTTCGAAAATTTGTTGTCCGATCACAAATTTAATTTTTTATTAGCTAATTACACCATTATCATTCATAATTAGTTGTAAAAAACAAGATTCTGGTATTTTAAATGTTGCCACAACCCATTTTAATTTTGGTGGGCGGGGTTACAGTTCAATATAGCCAATGAGTAAATTGCATTGTTAATAAATTTGTAAAGCCGTTTTTTTCAAAATTGTGTGAATAATCCGTAAATTTTATATTTTTTATGCGCTAATTAGACCATCATCTTTCATAATCCACTTCAAAAATGGTCAAAATCGGATGACGGGTTTCCTACCCGTTTCCAGAAAAACAATAGTTTTCATAACATAATTTTAACCAAAATTTAATCAGTACTAAATCTCGGTATAAGTATGCGAAATCCAAAATTTGGTTTTGAAATTCCTATTACTCTTCGAAATATTAATTAAAAGCTAATATTAAATAATAAAATTTTAAAAAATTTAAAAAAAAATAGTTTCCATGAAACTAAAAATCTCAATTTGAACTTAATGAAAGAAGCTCCATTATAAATAATACCGTGCAACACATTTTAAATGAGGGAGGACATTTTGAAAATTTATTACAATAAATTTTGTGAATTTATTTAGTCTTTTTAACCTACACCTTGTTCATTATTTTCGTAATTTATGTGAAAACGGTTGCTTTTCCAAAAAAAATTATTAAACCAACGTTGTAGCCCGTTAAATTTCCTATCCGGTTTGGCCGTTAGTTTTTTTCTAAGACGTTTCGTTTAAAAGATACGGAGTTGGCAAGAAAAGTAAAAAAAATAAAACTCGGAATTTTTTGACATTTTTTCCCTTAATTTAATTCATAACTCGAAATCTGTTGATTCTAGGCGATAAGGGGTGTGGCGGCCAACGCCACAGCCTGTTTAAGAATAAATGTAGAGATCAGGAGCTCTAAAGAAGGTACACAAATTGATATGGTAACCAGTAACCATGAGGTTATTGTTTGTTATATCAGACAGTACGAAAAACAACGATACCATATCGAGTAATGATTAGTAATCATATTTGTTCCAAATAAAAACCAATTATTAATTTTGTAATTATAATATTTTAAATAAAACAAATAGTTATTTCCAACATCAAGCTACCTTAAAATTATAACGTGAGAGGATTTAAATACGCATCCTCCACAGGGGTTATAACATAATTTGTAGATATTTAAAGGCTCTATAGAAAAGCTCTAATCCATTAAATCCAAAAAATCAAAAATATCGGTGCAATGGCCGCTTGAAATCATAAATTGAAAAAATTGCTTTAAAGTGAAGTACCCCCAAGGGTTTGGACTTGGACAAAAATTTTATTTAAAAATGTGTCTTAGAAAAGTGTCCTCTATCACCACCTAAGAGGTTCTCCACGGTCACGGGGACACCCTGTATATTATTAATTTTTGAAATTAATATTTGATTCAAATTAGAAGGTTAAATGAACAATAAAACGAAACAGTATTTATAAGCTTTCAGCAATGGTTACTGCTGTCATCAGACGTTTAGCAATTATAACAAATATCTAATCAGCTCTACATCTCATTAGAAAAATACGAAATAACAAATTCGGTTTTGAAATTGCTATTAGTTTTTGAAGTGTTAAATTAAAACTAATATTAAATAAAAAGATTTTAAAAAAATAGTTTTCATGAACCAATTTCAACCAAATCTAATTCTTATTAGTTTCTGCTGTAGAGCGTACACAAAATTTGGCCACACAGACAGTTTTTTGGAAATGGTCTTATTTAGCTCATGTGAGCTAAAATTATACCTTAAAAAGTATAAATCCATCAAAATCTCAATTTTTTGCACGAAAATTTTTTCATATTTCATAAAGTAAAAATTTTTATTTTCGAGTATGAAATGTAAATTTTAAAAACCAAATTAAAGTTAAATATTCTCGATAGGTACTAAATGTTTTAGGCACCGAATACAAAGACAGTGATTAGTTATGAATTAATTCTAATGAATTAATTAATAATAATTTTAAAATCACTATTTTAAAATTTGATTCGCTTACCAGACCATCATCGGGGCACACAAAGTTTCAAATAAATAAATCAAAAGTACCCACGCTTCCGGTGTATGAAAAAGAATAATAAACAAAAAAATTGTACAGTTTCTTTCGGTTTATTTACGTATAAACAACTAAAAATTGTTGATAAATTAATTTTACGTAAACAACACAAAGTTCAAATTCAACTCGCCTCGTTAGATAAGTGGTAAAATGCAATGATAATTTCATATTTAACTACATACTAATTACTTACAGCTCAAAAAATGCACTAATTATTGATCAACAATTATGATGCAAAGCATAAAACTAACCTACACTAACACTATTAAAAATACTCTTTAATAATTATTGCTCTTCTTTCTGACCATGAACTGCATGTACTATGGTACTAAGTGTTTACTTCAATGAAAGCTGTATAATATGATTATGAATTTTCCAGCTCTTCACGCTTGATAAAAGTAGGTACCACTCCAAAAATAAAAAACAACACGTAAAATATTGACGATGATTCATCTGTGCAATCTATACTTAACATTGCGAAATAATATCTAATAAATAATTATTATCAAATTATTGTTTTATTTTCGGTTTATTGTTCGATAGGAAAAAATAATACTTTCACTTCGAGAACACATTATGACGCACGGAGGAAGACGTTTCTGAATTAAATAATAGTTTTAACTAAATTAGCATAATTTGACGATATAAGTAGTTACAACGAACCCAAATTGGTATTGGGTTGCACAAGGTTTAAAAAATTACTTTTTTGTATACCGAGTGTACATTTTAAAACTTCCAGCAATAAACGTCTCAAAACCAAACATCAGATAAAAAATTATTTAAATAAAAATTTTGAAGCGGAAAACCTATGGCACAATTACTTTTTTAATTATTTGACCTTTTCAAGGTCATTTAAAGATCGACTTTGTTTTTTAAAGTGCCCATTATATTTTTGTAGCAGATTCTGATTTTTCATGAAAAAATAAACAACTTTTGTAAGAAAATCTTTTTTGTGCGACATAAACTTTACGAGTAAAATGCGTTGAAACAAAATAAAAACATTTTAATAAACTGTAAGTTAATCGAAAATTTTTTTTTAAAGTTAGATGGTAATTATTGTTTTCAACTTTCAATTTATTGCAACTTACTACAATCAAAACAAAACACGTCAGATAAAATAAATTAACATATACTTGAACCCAAATAAATTGAGCCCTGCGTCATAGATTAAAATGAAATGAATTAAGATCAGAATCGCTAGTCAAATGAGTGCATTTTAAAATGCATCATTTTTTGGTATTTTGATGTAACTCCCTCTGGTTATCACAATTTCAACTAATGTACAAACATTACAATCACTACGTATCTCAAAAATTTTCTTAATTTATAATATAGTACAAGTAACGAGGTACTAATTTTTTAACAAAGCTAAACGATGGCTTAAATTATATTCAGGATGTCGTTTCTTAATCAGAAATTTGTGACGCAAGGCTCAATTTATTTGGGTCCGAGAATATTTCTTTCAACTATTACCTATCAGTTTTGTGGTCTGAGTTTTCATTTTTCACGCTAACTTTAGATCTGATTAAAGTTTGAAATCAGATAATCAGACTCAGAATCAATGAATGAACCTGATTAGTGTCATTCCTGACGGAATATAACCTCATTTTACGAAGTTTTCTCGATCCTAACTTTGAGATGGATCACACCTCATCTCTTACCATTATTACAGCCTCCAATTCTGTATTTCTATTATCAAGATAACCATGCAAATATTGTTCTATATTATTATTATTGTTAGCATTACATTTCATGGGAATTTAGCTGTCCATAATAGGACTTGCAAAATCCATTTAGTGAGGTGGATTAGTCCTCCTAAAACAATTAATCATTAATTACAGGTTCTAATGTTTTTTTGCGTCTTGAACAATTCCTCGCCAAACTGAGCGTTCCATCACCTTTTGTCGCCACTCCACCACCCCCATCCTCTCCAAATCCTCCATCACTCGTCCGGAGTACAAAAATACAAAATCTTCTCTTCTTATTTCTCCTTCGTTTTTCCATCTGGTTTCTTGTAATCCGGCCACCGCTATCCCAAACCTTGCCATTTCCTTTGCGACTTTTTTTCAATTTTCCAGGTCTCAGTCCCCGCTTCCGGAGCACCTGTCTGGGAAGGTCCAGATGCTCCATACTCCAACTGTATCAGTTTTTTGTTGGTCGCCCCGTATAGTTAGAAACCTTAAGGCAATTCTCTTTTTTATCCCATATATATACTTCATCCCACTTGATCATCTTCTGGTACCCTACTCTCACCTTTTCACCTTTTTCTCTTTCAATCTTAGCCAAAGCCCATACTTGTGCTTGTATATTCATTTCTTTGCTAGCCATATCGCTTTCAATATAAATGGCAGTACCTTCAAGTTTACTTTTGTTTTCCATTATTGCTCTCTTTTGTGTGTGGTTTCTCAATTTCGCCACAATTACTTGCCTGTCAGCGTTTCTTTGCATCTTTTACTTCAACCTGCACCTGTATCTTATCATTCAAGAAGCTTTCAATATTTCAGGGGCTCACGGTTCCAACAATTTTCAAGTTCTTTATGATTATGTTATCTTTTCTTTTTTCTTTCTCTTGCTTTTCTAATTGCTCCTCCATATGGGCTATCTTTTCATCTTGTTTGACAATTTTCGTTTCCCAAGTCGCCGATTACTTGCTCCATTTCATGAAATTTGGCATTCCAGGCGGTTTCCATCGTTTCCAGTTTCGCTTTAACTTCCATATTCACCCTATTGCCATCGTTTACCATATTTGTCAAACCAGTGATCACATGTTTAAGTTCATCCATGTTTCCTTCTCCTTCAACTTCCCCGGCTGCTTTATTTGGCGTCTTGGGTGTCTTCTTGCTTCTTCGAAATGCCTCTTCTTATTCTGTGCTGGAATTTAATGCTTCTCTTCTTCTCTTGATAAAGTCTTTTATAGATGACGTGCTATTAGTTCTTTCTCTGTTATACACAATTTTACTCATAAGTTTAATTTTTGATTGCACTTATGCAACCCAAATTACGAAGTTAATAATTTATTATAAACAATTTAAACTATAATTGATTTTCCTTTATTTCGTTTATTGTCTGTTGTTAGCGATAATGTATGAGCCCAAATCTACCCTTCAAAAGTACTCGCATTACTAACAACCCTCCAAAAGAAAACAATGCAACAGTCTAACCTTAAAAAAAAATCTCGTGGTTTTACTTTTATCCGATTCCTCCTATTCCTTTACTGATATTTATGCAATTCTCTTCTGTTCCACACGCTCCTTACTCCCCACACTTTGCTCAATCTTCAAATCTATGTCTCTATCTCTCGCAATCTTCCGAAAATTGTTCTATAGCTAAACAATTACTTGTTTGCAGTTTTGCACATTATTTATTTTCAAGATTATGAAATGGCAGAAAATTATACAATTAATGAAAAAAAAATCAATTTTTAAAGTTTTATTACTCCGGAAACAGCATACGTAATGAACGGGACCTTTTTGTTGGCTTATATCCAGAAAGACGCTCTGGCGACCATTCAGAAAGTGATTGATAATAATCAAAATCAATACAAATCAGTATTTAAACCCTGTTATATCTGCAGAAAGAAAAGTTTTACTTTTGAAGAGAACCACATTACTGGTGAAGCTCCGAGTAATGATACCGAAGCAAACGTAAATGCTGCCATAGTGAATAATCCTTAAATCGGTACAAGACAAATTGAGTTCATCATACTTCTTCTTCTTCATCGTTTGCTTCTTGTCAGAAGCGTCGTGACCCAGCTTGGCCGAAACCAAGATGAATTTTCATGGGAGTATAATTCATGGGGTGGTTTCCCATTGCCTTCCCCATGGTCCACAGATTGATATTGGACCTTTGATCACAGCAGTGTATCCGACTCGACTAGGAATCGACTTATCCATGTCCCCTTATAAATGTCTTTTTGTTGGAAATGTGTGCTTTTTATTCTCATATTTTTTCTCCATTGCAAAATCTATCAAAATTCTTCCATTTTCGTTCGTTTCTTTATGTAGACTGTTCTTTCCTATTGTTGGTTGGTATATCAACTCCTGTCCTATCTTCGCATTCCAATCTCCAACCATTACTTTCAGATAATAGCTTGGAATACTGTCATATATCCTTTATAATTCCTCGTAAAACTTTTCCTTAACTTCTGTATCCTTCTCTTCCGTGGGAGCATGCACGTTTATTACACTTATTATCCTATATATACCTCCCAATCTTATCCAACACATTCTATCTGATATCGCTGTAAATCCTAGCACCATTGGTCTCATTCTTTGACTCGCTATGAATCCTGTTTCCAATCTTCTGTTCTCACCCCCACTCTTAAAAAGAGTATACTCCCCTATATCTACAATTTCACTGCTTTTCAGTTTTGTCTCCTGTAATGCCAATAAATCAACATTATACCTTTCTATTACATTTATTAACTGCTTTATTGCATCTTCTACAAAAATTCTTCTTACATTCTAAGTACATATAAATATTCTTTTTTTGCTAACCTTCTCCAATCCATTTTCATGCCTGTTCGTTTTATATATTTTCACCTTTGGACTTCTCAGTTTTTCAACCCAGGAGGCTGTTATTGCTTCTCCTATTTTTTCGTTCCAAAAATACTGTTTATCATCTATCCACATCTTATTATAACCCACTCTAGTCTCTCTTCCTCTTCCTTTTTCTTCTTTAGCCACTCTTCTCATCTCACTCTGAATCTTCCTCTCCTTTACTGTCAAATCATCATTTATGTATATTTCCTCCCCTTTCCATTTCCCTTTATTTCTCATTAAATTTATTTTACTTTTGAAACTATCCAATTCAACCACCCACATATTTTTCCTTATTGAATACAGTTTCTTTATTTTTGGGTCCACCTCGATTTCTTTTTTAATTAGGTTTTTCATCTCTTTTATTTTTTCTTCTGGTTCATATGTTTTTATTTGGGCTCCTGTTATTATCACATTGTTTTTTCTCTTTTCCTTTTTATGTAGTTGCAATTTATATTCAACTACTTCCAAGTGTTTCTCCAGTTTCTCTACCTTGGCCTCCTTGAGTGTTTTGTCCTGTTTCCATTCTATTTTTATTCGTCCCACATCTTCCCTCAGAGTTTTTATATCTTCCGCCTGTGCTTCTATTTGTTTCTGCATCCTTCCAATATTTTCCCTAATTTTCTGTTTCAGCTCGGCGTTCTCAGCTCTCATCTTTTTTATGTCTACACTTATGGACTTCATGAATTCCTTTATTTCCCCCATATTCTCTACCTCAATATTTTCAGATTCTTTATCGTTCCTAGTTAGGGTCCTATCCGTTCTCTTACTTCTCTTCACTCTCTTCTACCTCCTCACTATTCTCTATTTCCTCTAGGGAACGAGTTCTTTTAATGTAGGTGTCTAAGTTGCCCACACTACCAGTTCTTTGTCGGTTACTCTTCTGTTGTTCTGGTTTTTCTTTGTGGTACATTGGTTTCACTATTTTCACTACTATCTATTGTGTACTGCGGTGGTATTTGTGTTGCCTATATTTGTATTTGACGTGATATCGTTTTAACGGTTTCTGCCATTAACCTTTAAGTTATTGATAATATTTTTTCTTTTTTAATTTCTCAATTTGCCTGTAATGTTCCACGTTTATGGACCTTCCCTAGTCGCAATTTCACCAATACTTCTGCTCGATACCGTCCAATCTTGGATTTAATATCGGAGCTCGGTTTTCAAGTGTTTACTTGTCCAGTGGGGTAACACTGGCCCAAGTTTTGGTGGAGGAATGCAAACACAACAGTATAAAAATATAAGAACCTATAGAGGTGCAGACATAGACTCGGACCATCTTATGATAGGAATAAAGATGCACCAGATTTTGCCAAGTACTAAGACGGTAAAAAGAAGAGAAAAATAGAATCAAGAGGATACAGATTACCAACGAGACAGAAATAATAAAGTATCGCAATGAAATAGAAGAGAACTACACATGACTACGAGTAATGTGCAACAAACTGTAGAAAAAAGCAGCAAAGATAGAAGAATGTATAAGGAAAGTTAGTGGAAGTGGGAAGACAATATAAAGTACAACAAGGAAAAGATCGGGAATGGTTTGACATAGAATGCAGAGAAGAGGTAAAGAAAAGAGAGGAGGATAGAATGAGGATGATGAGAAGTAAAACAACTGAAGACAGACAAATGTTTGAACAACAACGTAGGAAATGTCAAAGAATGTGTAGAGAAAAGAAAAGGAAATACAATGCTGATAAATTAGATGAAATTGAAGAGAAATATTCAAACAAAAAAATAAGGAATTTCTACCAGGGAATAAAAAGAACAAAAATAGGTCACCAAACTAAAATTGTATTGTAAAGATAAAAATAGGAACGAAAGAGAGATGGGCAAAATACTTCCAAGAGCTATTGAATAGATACCCAAACGAGATCACAACAGATAGGCAGTAAGAATATAGTAAAAAAATTGAAAACACCTTCTTCTTCTTCTTCTACTTTTGGCTAGGATAACCTCAGTGAGCCCAGATCTGTTGATCAACAGATCTGTTTTACTTAACAGTAGCATCGGCGATATCCGAAGCCACTGTCAGTACCTTGAGCACTACTTGTTTTACATCTGAAGTAGCTTGCTAGGCTTGCTTCAGATGTGCCTGTTACCCTATTTTTTATTGTTAATGCTGGCAATTCATTAACATAGGAGGACCACCGTCTTTACGTGCCTTCCGAAGCACGGAGACGTCATTGCAAAGTGAACTCCACCCGGATTTGAACCGGGGCGCCTTGCATTAGCAGTCCTTGCGCTAACACCCAGGCCAATGTCCGTCTCATGTTGAAAACACCAGCAGCGATAAACCAGAAAAAGAAGAAATTCATATAATAATAAAGAACATGAAAAACAACAGAAGTCCAGGAGAGGATGAAATACAAGTGGAGATGATTAAGAATTGTGGTGAAAAGCTACTTGAAACGATAGTCCATCTAATACAAGAAATATGGATAAAAGAAAAAATGCCAAAAGCATGGAGCCAAGCACTGATATGGCCAGTATACAAGAAAGGCGAAAAAACAACATGCGACACTATAGGGGTTTTGCGCTTCTGAATGTAATGTATAAGATACTGGCAGGGTGTATCAAGAATAGATTGAGGACTTTCGCTGTCTTCGGCAGGTGCATGTCGCCATTTCGAATTTTTATTCAAAATAGTTTAAATCGTTTGTGCATGATTGTGCATTCTTTATTTTCGTTTGTACCTCTTTTGTTTTCGCGTAATTAAAAACAGTTTGGGGGGGGTCTAGAGACTTGCTGATATGTGAAAGTACGGTAATTTAAGGTTACCTCCGCTCGCAATAACAAAAATTTATATATGTATACCTTTAGTTATCCTTTCGCTTCCTTAAAAGTAATGAGTAAATAAAACTCAAATAATTAAAACAAATACGTTTATTTAACAAAAATAAAAATGTAGAAACTCTCCAGGTATGAATGCAAGATTGCAAAATTACTAAATGCAACAATCTTTGTAAAACAAAATAAATGACCCAGTGCGTGTGGATCACAAATGTGTGATTCAACGATGTTAAAATTAAAATGCTCAAAGCAACTGGTACCTTAAGTACTCACCAGCTGGATGATACCTTACAAAATATATAAGATGACAATGGATCGTACTTAAATGGCAGTTGCGGGCGCCTATTCCGTAAGATAACTATAGCGCGATCTGCGCACAAACTCAAAAATCGCGACCTTGCTATTTTTCCAAAAACATGGAGTCGATGAAAATTTTGCAGCCAGATGTTGTTTCAAGTAACTACTAAAATTCGCTCTCTCTAGTGATACACGATAAATCCGCTTATACAAGCGTAACCGCCAAATGACGCACTTAAATCTTAATCGAAACGATAATTAAATTACACAAACTTTGGTCGATAAACCAAAATGAAAAATTGACCGCATCTAAAGAACCATACTACGCTTCAAGGTTCTGGTGATCACTGCCTTCTTTAGCATGACCGCGCGCGACCGTCTTATCTTCCTTACACGTGACATCGTAACCCCCAAGGGGAATATATGAAAGGTGCTGTCAAGCGTACCTTGTAATTTTAACAATTTCCTGTTATAATGCTAAATTTGAACTTTGAATTTCGGATTCAAAATTGTTCAGATCGTTTGTTCTTCGTATATACTTGTTTGTGCAAACTTTATTTTCGTTTATACCTCTTCTCGTTTCGAGATTTTTAAGAAATACAAAAGTTACATTGACGCGCAGCAAGATTAACGAGATTCCCAATATTTATTAAAAACCGAATAACAAATTTTTAAATTTTTTGATATACAGATAATTGATTTTAAATCCCAAATAGTCTTAATCGTTTGTACATCGTTTGTTTGGCAAAAAACAAACACAAATATTAAATTCAATGCGGTCATGATGACCGCACGAAGGTGATATTACATCTTAAAACGTGGTGATGATGGTACATGAGGCACTTAACTACACAATTTTGTACACTTTTGCTATACCATGTTTATTAATATTAAAAATAAATAACGTTTAAACATATTATGTTTAATAATTTTCATAATAATAAATAATGTACAGGGTAATTTTTATTTGTTCATTTATTTAAAAAATATTAAATTTTTTTTTTATAAAATTATAAACTTTTCCACTTACAACTAGAAAAAATCAATTGTTTCGGTGCTATATGACTATGCGGTAGTCGTGCATTTGATCCCTGACCATGTATATCAGATTATTCTGAGAGTGCCTCTCCAACAAGGTACCAATTTATTTCTCTGTAATGGAAGTGTTGTAATATTCTGTTGAATATTATTTAAACAATTAAGATGTGTGTTTATATTAACTTGATTTGTTTACATCAACGAGTCAACTATTTGAACCAAACCACAAGTAGATAGTTCCTAAAATTTGTGATACCGCATATAAAAATATAACAATACTAAAATAAATAAATATTCAAATTCAAACACATAACAGTGTATATACTTCCCATGTTAAACTGTAGGTCCCCCGTGTGTGCAGATACGCTCATTACAAATGAAGGCCGGGACAACAGCAAACAGAAGTTTAAAAACTCGAATATACATACATAAATCTTCTTTACACCATTGGTTCGAATTTCTTCCCTCCTATGCGAGAGAGCACATAACAGTAGAAGAGTTTTCTAACCATTAGTTTTTCAACGAGCAGCACTTTTTCTAGCAGGGTAGCAAATATGAGCTAAGATACCTGTTAGAAAAATAAATTTAGTAATAATTTAGTTTATTTAACAATAATTTACATTTACAAGCAATTTTTCCTTTTCCGTTACCAAGATTCGACATTCTTTCCTGAAATTACTTCACCACCACATTTAATATGTTAAAAACCAAATTACTTCGTAAATTATTGTTACTTATTGAAGTGATGTGATTACCGATGTATCTTTGACGTCACAATGGAGGTTCGTGGCAGCTATTCGATCAACTTTTGTAAGATTTATAAATACCTAATATACGAGTATTACTTATTTGAATCTACTTGATGATCTTTCTTTTTTAAGTGTAATTTTAAATTAGTTTTGGTTTTAGATTTAAATAATCACAAAGGGGGCACTCGTATGATTTCTCATTGGTGTGAAGTCTTTGATGTTGTCGTAAGTTATTCATACTTGTACTTTTAAATTCACAAATAGGGCATTCAAATGGTTTTTCGCCTGTATGCTTTCTCATGTGGACCATTAGGGGTAGTTTTTCTATCGACTTATAGTCACAATAACTACATACGTACGATTTTTCTCCAGTGTGAATCTTTAAGTGTCTCCGAAACCACTTTTATCTGCACATTTAAAATCACAAGTTTTGCAGTGGAAAGGCTTCTCGTTACTATGAATTCGCAAAATGTGACCCTTCAAATTCTTATTCGTGGTCGTCTTGTAATCACAAATGGTACAAGCAAATGGCTTTTCACCTGTGTGAATCCTTGAATGATTCCGCAAATCACTTCTATCTAAACATTTAAATTCACAGAAATCACATTCAAAAGGTTTCTCACCCGTATGAACGCTCATGTGCTTTTTTAGCCTACTTTTATGTATAGTTTTATAATTACAAACATCGCAGACGAAAAATTTTACCGATTCCGACTTCGGTTCCATGTGTTTCATTACATGCAGTTTTAATGTGCTTTTATGTTTACATTTGTAATCACAAACAGTGCATTTGTGTGGTCGCTCATCGGTGTGAGTTCTAAAGTGACTTCGTAAAACACCTTTACTTGTAGCTTTAAAATCACAAATATTACATTCGAAAGGCTTTTCTCCGGTGTGTTTTCTAAGATGAATCTGTAAACTCAATTTCCCAATTGAACTGTAATCACAAATACAGCACTTGTATGGTCTCTCTCCGTTGTGACGTTTCTCATGTCTTCGTAAACTACTTCTATCTGCACATTTAAAGTCACATACCTTGCACCCAAACGGTTTTTCGCCCGTGTGAATTCTGGTATGATTTTTCAAGCGGCTATTCGAAGTTGTTTTGTAAGAGCAAATATTGCACTGAAATGGCTTTTCCATCAGGTGATTTTTTAAATGAATTTGTAACTCGGTTGTATTTGCGGTTTCATATTTACAAACTTTGCAAGTAGTAATTAAACTTGAAATATTTTCAATTCCCACAAATTCCCTTTCTTCCTTGATATGTACCGAATGATGTACTTCTTTCAAGTTGTAATCAATATCTTCCGATTTAATTTCATTAACTCCTAAAATATTTAAAGTTATCACAACATTCACTCAAGTTCAAGAAGGAACATTATTTATCGGAAAGAGGAAAAAAAATTTACACTAACCTAAAATTTGTAGTTGAGGTTGATCAAAATATCGTCAAGTCTTTCATCTTTTATTTTGATTGCAATAAATTGTTCGTCCATTTTTCCACGAATTGTTTAATTTATTATTAACTGTCAAAATGCGATGTTTATAGTTTAACAACTGAAGTCTGTCATATATAGAAACCAACCTTTGAGATTTTGAGGTTGGTAATTAAAAGGCCTAGGCTCTTGCCACTGTTGCCAGATTGGGCGATTTATCGCAAATTGAGCGAATTTTGAGATATTTTGCGCTTGAATTTGTCAAAAATCGCAAACCGCAATTTGGATGTTTTCTGAGAAATTAAGTTGCGGTTTATTGCGATAAATAATCGACTTCGATAGCCGAAAATATTCTCGATGTACAATCAATAATGCGTATAACTACTTGTAGGTGGGGCAGTAATAGATGATCAACCAATGGGTGCAGTGCTGGTCATAGATAAGAGAATTTCGTTCTCTATCCGTTTCGGCTCAAACCCGATTATATCCAGGGAAGAATACACAGAGTATACACAAAAAAACTGAATATTTATCCTGAGAATTTACTACTAATTAAAATGGCTCGAGTTAAAATTCCCGTACTTGAAAATACTCTTTTTCGTGTAGAAATGGCTTCACCAAACGAAGTCTTGGAAAGCGATGATAAATTTGTTCGGTTCTTTAATAAGCCCATAATTTAAGTTTGGTGGGTCCTTTAATAAACCCTCGATTTAAATTTGAAAATCACAAATTTCCAGTAAGAAATACATGTAAGTGTAATATTATGCCAAATATTGAATACATTCTATCACCAGTCCGTGCGCTGTACACGTGGCCGTGTGAGTCGACAGTCATAAGCGGTAAAACCAACTATCTACCGACGACCCGACCCCCATTGAACCAGCCTCAACCTATGAAGTTGCAACGGCAATCAGATCACTCCAAAATAAGAAAGCTCCAGGCCCAGACGGCATCTCGAACCGTGCCATGAAGGAACTGCCTCGCAAGGCGGTTGCCGCCATCACAGGTATCATTAACGCTTTCTCCGATTTAGGTACTTCCCGAAGATCAGGAAAACCGCAGACGTGGTGGTCATCCACAAACCAGGCCAGGACAACCGAAACCCCCAGAGCTACCGACCAATCAGCCTCCTGCCCACGATGGGCAAGCTGACGGAAAAAATCATCCTCTCCCGACTGAAACAAGCCGTCTTCGACAACGACGTCCTGCAGGACGAACAATTCGGATTCCGCGAGGGCCACAGCACTGTTCACCAAGCCCTCCGTCTGGTCGAACACATCTCCACCGGCTTCAACAAAAAGGAATTTACAGGCGTAGTATTACTCGACGTGTCAAAAGCCTTCGACAAAGTTTGGCACGAAGGTATACTCTTTAAAATGTTACAGGCAAAGATCCACCTCCCCTCGTCCAACTAGTGGCCTCGTACCTAGAAAATCGTCGCTTCAGGATCGTCATCGAAGGCACCCGCTTTTCCGAAAAGGGTCCCCAAGGCTCCATTCTCTCCCCGACGCTCTTCAACATCTTCGTGAGTGACATCCCCACCCCGCCCGACACCCGGACCAAAATAGCGCTTTACGCGGACGACACCGCGGTCTACACGTCGTCCATGAACCCGAACACCGCCACGGAACGCCTCCAAGAAGCCGTCAACAGCCTCCAGACCTGGTTCGAAACCTGGCGCATCGGCGTCAACTCGAGCAAGAGTACCGCCACCATGTTCCGAAAACGGAACAAACCCATCAAGTCAGCCGTGTGGATGTTCGAAGAGCAAATCCCCTGGACAGACCACGCTAAATACCTGGGCATCACCCTCGACCGACGACTCAACTGGAGGAAACACGTCGACATCGTCACCAAGAGAGCAAAAGGCGTCATCAACGTACTCTACCCCCTAATCAACAAAAAAAAGCCCGATGTCCACCGCCAACAAACTGCGAATCTACAAAGCTATCATCAGGCCCACGATGACCTACGCCGCCCCAGTCTGGGGCACTGCGTCCACCCGCACCATGTCCAAGGCCCAAGTAATCCAGAATAAATTCCTCCGAGCCTCCTTCAACGCGCTCTTCTACGTTACAAACAGGAGGCTTTACGCCGACGCCAAGATTGAAACAATCGATAAACACGTAATCAGACTGACCACCCAAATCTACGCCAAAATCTCTTCTTCGGACAACCCGCTAATCCAAAACTTAGGACATTACAACGCAGACGAAAACCTAGAACACCCGAGGCCAAAGGACATCGTCAAACCGCCCGACCAATAACCCAGCCAGCCCATCGCCGCCACCCGCTTCCTGCACAACCAACCACCTCGCAGAAAACCAAGCTCCTCCCACCCGCGAGCAAGAGCAGCCCAATCAACACAACCCATCAGCCACCGCCAAATGAAGAGAGGATCTGTTACTAAACCACAACAGTACTCCACCAGGTCCCGCACCAGCCAGATCCAGCCTAGAGCTTAATCCAGGAGGCAGTCGCCTCCCTAACCCACCGCCAGTTTCCAGCATCAAATGAAGGAGATATGGGGCTACGCCCCGGTGCTCCGTCTAGCCAATATGTTCATCGTTCATCATCATAAGCGGTGGGGAGCTACCAGTCGTTCTCTGATATCTGTCGGGTCAACATCCACCCCTTGCCGAGTTGGACCGTTCTAGGGAGATATTTTTAATGAGTAAATCGCTTGTTAAAACGGCTTGTGGCAAACGGAGCGAAACGGAGGCTGCAAAAAGTCGTTTTGACAAACTCAACCACGCCAAATCTCGGATTCACCCTAAAAGTATATTTTTCAAAATTTGTGATTCTACCACAACGCCATTTATGGATGTTAACAAATATATTACATAGTTATAAAGAAAATCTAAAGTGGATTGTACGTGGTTGCACTTTTTTTAAATTGACGGAATTAAAGGAATTTGAGAGTTGAGTACAGTTGTGTGAACAAGTATGTACGTGTAAGATAAAAGATTTCAAATTTAATATAACAAAGCAGGCTCGTATGCATGGGGCACCTGGGGACACGTGCTTGTTTATTCGCCTCAAAACCGTTACCATTAAAAATCCTCTGTCTAAGTTGATAAATTTGATTTATACATATAACGAAAATTTAGATGATAATTTGGTCCCGGTAATTTAACCTCAGGTAATTTGATCCTCTAATAATTTCATCCCCGGTGATTTAGTCACCAGGTGATTTCATCTCCAGGTAATTTAGTCCCCGGTAATTTTACCCCCGATAATTTCACCTATTACAAAAAAACTTAGAGCTTGAGTCTTACAGTTTAATTAATAAAATTATTATTTGAGACGGTAACTAGCCTGGTTGTTAGCGCGATCAACTGCTAATGGAAAGGGCACAGTTCGAAATCGGATATAGGATTACTTTGTATGGCCCTCTCCATACTTCGGAAAGCATGTAAAGCTGATGGTCCTCTCACAAGGTACTAGCAACATCTTTAAGGTATTAAATGCTATATTCTCTTGAAAATAAACGAATCGGAAGACGTCGTAGAATGTTTAAAAAACCGATAATTAAATAGATTATTTGAAGTTTTGGAGTTTACTCCTTAAGAATCGATTTTCATATATAAGGCGCCCGGTACGATAAAAATATGAGGTGTAAAATCTACTGATGAATGACCTCGTTACTTTTTAGTGCGCACCTATGGTGCGCAACTTTCATTGTGTATTTACACGCACATCAGTGTCAATGTACTTAAATTGCTGTTTTGTTATACATATCAATAATTAATATTGTTATTTTGTGAAGTTATAATTAATATTGTTATTGTGAAGTTATAATTTTATCATTACATTTCGCTAAAGTGAACTGAAAGTATTTTTAAATAACTATGGCAGAAATGGGTGTACATAATATTGCCGGAACATCTAACAACCACGTGGGTAAAAGGTACGTTTTAAAAACGAAAATGAGAGGCGTATCTTTACATTAGCGCAACCGCACCAAATCCTGCCCGCTTGGACATTTAGTAGTACGTAAAGATTTAGTGACAATTATCTTTTATAACCATATTTTGTTATTTTATTATAACCATATTTTGTTAGTTATTAAGATAATATTATATTTTAAATAAAAATTAATTATAATAGAAAATAATTTTCATGTACTATTTATTATTGTACGTAAAAGATTTAGTGACAATTTTTACTGGAGTAAACTCGAGTCGTGCGTCGGAGCTGACACACGGTTTTTTATAAGAGTATAATTTCGAGCTTAGATCAGTGTTAAGAAACTCCCACATCGAGGGATATCCATCTCTTTTCTAGTAGCACACCTTGCCGAGTACCGAAGACCGCTTTAGGGGGATATTTTTAGTAAGTAAACCGCACCCTCCACTCCGGTCCCTACCGCTCCGGACGCTCTGGTCAAATGCAACCCGGCAAATCTCGAATTCACCCTAAAATCTGAAATCAACAGTCAGACGAATAAGCAAAGAAACGATCATTGGTCTGGTTGTTAGCGCAATCAACTGCTAACATAAAGCGCCCCGGTTCAAATTCGGGTAGAGGTTCACTTTGTACAACCTATTTCGATTTTAAGGGCGGGTTACAGTTCAAAAGAGCTAATGATAAAATTGCATTCCAAATTAATTCTTAAAGCCGTTTTTAACCAAATTTGTGGACCGTCCGCAAATTTTATTTTTATGTGTATATGGCATAATTATCTTTCATAATTCACAAAAAGAATAGTGAAAATCGCAATCACGAAAAGTTCATAAAGAAGTCTAAATCGATTGTGCATCGTTTGTGCATTCTTTATTTTTGTTTGTACCCCTTTTGCTTTTGAATTATTTAGAAAATTAGTTGTGGGGGCGGGAGGACTGGAGACTCCCAATTTTGAATTTGGGATCGAAAATAGTCTTAATCATGCATGATTATGCATCATTTATTTTCGTTTGTTTCTTTTTTGTATTCGTGTAATTTAGAAAAGTTTTAAGGGGAGAGAAGCTGAAGACAATTTGAACTTTGAATTTTAGATTCAAAATAGTTCAAATAGTTTGTTCTTTGTTTGTACATGTTTGCAAAACGCAAACGGTACAAATAAAATAAGATGCACTAACGATAAACACACGATTAAGATCATTTTCGATCTAAATTTGATTATCTGTATATCAAAAGATCTAAATATCCATTTATAAACATTTACAAACGAACTACAAATGATCTGAACTATTTTGATTCCAAAATTAAAATTTAGCAAAGTCTACACCCCCCCCCCCCCAAACGATACAATTGAAAAAATAGAAATGTACAATCATGCACAAACGATTCATAATGCCATTTTTGATCCAACATTTTAAATGGGGGTGTTCATCCCCTCCCCTTTCAATAAATTTTAAATAATTTAAAACCAAAAAAGATACAAAGGAAAATAAAGATGCACAATCATGCACAAATGAATTGAATTATTATAGGTTTTATTCAAGAACTATTTGGTTCACAGCCCCCTCCCCCTCAAATTTTCGCAAATGTAAGCTCATTAAGGCGCAAACGAAGCTGAAACGTTTAACATCAATTTTAACAAAAAGTTTGATTTAGGGAGGCCAGCAACATGTATTTACCATTTAATATGCTTTTCCACATCTTTTCAACTTTCATTTTAAAATCTATTGTTCTTGGTATTAAAACCTTTACCTTTTTCAGGAAAAGTGCAATTTTACTTTATTTACCAAGCGAAATATGCAAAAACTTTAGATATCCAAAAATGAGTCCTAGAACCATTCTCAAACCTACAAGCAGCAAAATTATCATTGCAAGAGAAGTTGGTTGAATTATCTACAAATGAAAAGTTATAATTGCAATTAAAAATAGGTCACGAGCCGCCACTGCTATATTTAAACATCACCAATTTAAACTAGGGAATTTTTATCTCGGCGGGTGGTATTCATGGGCATTATTATTATTATGGCGTTCATGTCATTGATAAGAAAGTTAGGTTCATTTCGAGATTTGGGTAACTTTTTTAATTTAAAAATAATTTTCTTCGTTAATTTTGCATGTTTGAACTAAAGTATTTTTGGTGTGTTGAAGCACATATTTGGTGATATTACAACTGAACATGTGCGATTTGTAGGTTATGAAACCACATTTTTCATAATCTCAAAAGCTGGAAAGTTTGTTCCTTGTTATTATTATAAACATAATTGGTAAATTTATACTATAAAAATAGAATTCTCTCAAAGCGTTCAACGCGATGAACAAACTTTTTGGGATGATAATGACGACTTTTCACTTATCCTCTAAGAAGAACTGAATTTTTTTTAATTTAATTTAATTCCATCTCAATTTTTCGTAATAATACAAAGATTGTGATATTTACAGGTCGATTAGTTCGGTCCGAACACAAATTGCAGAATATATTGCCATGAAGGTGTCTGTAAACATTGCAGTTGAAGCGGATGTCGATATAGAAATATGTGCTGTCTTCACCGAACAATCTCCGCTTGCATTTAAATGAAATGATGAACAAATTTTTCGGTATGTTAATGACGACTTCATTTATCCTCTAAGAAGAACTGAATTTTGATTAAATGTAATTTATTTTTAATTGAAATTTTTTTGTATTAATACAAATAGTGTTTTTTCAGGTTGGTATCTTTGTTACTGGTCTTATTGAAGACTGTCATGGCCTAACGTTTCAACTGCTAAGATGAGATCCCCAGACGGAGTGAGAATTTTTCTGACCGTTTTTCCTTGGCAAGCAATGGTAAATCACCGACGTAGAGTGCCAGGGAACTCGAAAATAGATTCACCAAACCTTTTTGAGGGTAAACAGTCTGAGAAGGAAGGATTCTTTGCTACAAAGGAGATATAGCAGAAAATACGCTGGTATGTTTATTTTTACAATTAGTTTTTCTTTAAATTTTAAAAATTTGATGTTATAATTATTGTCTCGTTCGTATGACTTCCATGATTCAAAATTCGCTACTGATTTATGTTTGATATTCTATAAGCTTTCTGTTAATTGTCCTTGATTGAAATGCTTTTCTTTGTAGGTGGCTCTCTCAAGATAGTAAAACTCAAACGAATAAAGATGGCTTAACAAGATCGGAAACGTAAGTATTTTTTAACAAAATTGTCTTAATTATTATTTAAGCTTCCGTGATGTTTTTTTAACAAGCATATGTCTGACTTGAGTTGTTGACCACCCACATTATCTGATACTAATTTATTTATAATTATTGCAATACTGAAGAATTCTTAGGTGAACTAAATTAGTTTTTATTTTCAGTATCAATCATGGTTATTCTCAGTTTGAATTGCGCCTTTTATGGATGTATGCTTTAGGTAAGTTGGAACTAAATTTTAAGAGGAACACCTTTTGTGATGATTTTTTATCCATAAACGTACAATTAAATTGTTCATTAACTTTTAATGATATTAATTTAACTAGCATATGTCTGAAAGTTACTGTTGATTACCTACATTATCGGAGATACGTTTTTTTATGTATTAATTGTTTGATAACTGGTTAATTTTAATTATTTTATTTTACAGTATCCACATCTGGTTTGTTTGATTCCGTAGGAACCCTACTTCCATCCATGTCAAAGTAAGCATTAAATAAACTTTATTCAGTATAAAAGTACCATGATTAATTTTTTTTCTGATAATAATTTTTCAATTGTTGCTAAAATTACAGTAAATATTTTTAAATCTAAGCATGATGATAAAAATTACCGGCTGAAATCTATGATTATATTAATTGGCTGCATTTTTATGTAACTGACTTTTTCTCTTTCTTAAATCTTTTCCCCATGTGTTTATCCAGCATTGTAAGCTTTTTTCTTTTTGCAGAAAGCCAATAGGAGTGCCTCCAGTTACTATGGACTGATCAGGTATGTTGAATGAAAACTCATTCTTAATACAGTCAACTTGCGTTGTAACGAATTTCAAGGGATCGAGAAAAAATATTCGTTATAATTTCTTAAAATTCGAAATATCGAAGAGATTTAAAGAAAAATGTAAACAAAGTCGTTGTCGTTTAATAAAATAAACAATACAACACATATACAGGGTGTTCCCGTGACTGTGGAGAACCTTTGAGGTGGTGATAAAAGACACTTCTTTACGACAAATAAAATTTTTGTCCAAGTCCAAACCCTTGGGGGTACCTCCCTTTAAAGGAATTTTTTGAATTTCTGATTTCAAATGGCCGCAGCTCTGATATTATTGATTTTTTAGACTTCATGGATTAGAACTTTTTTAAAGATCACTTGCTTATCTACATATTAGGTTATAACCTCTTATTGTCTAGAACTAACGGATTTCGAGTTATAAATTAAGGGAAAAAATGTTAAAAAAATTCAGGTTTTATTTTTTTACTTTCCTTGCGAACCTCATATCTCTTGATCGAAACGTCTTAGAAAAAAAACTAACGCCTCTAACCGGATAAGGAATTTAACAGGCTACAACTTTGGTCAAATAAATTTTTTTGAGAAACCAACCGTTTTCACAAAAATTCTAAAAATAATGAAGGTGTAGGTAAAAAAAAATTTCACAAATTTTTTTCATAGCATTTGTTTTAATGTCAAAACGGTTGATCAATACAAAGGTCAGGGGGGGGGTTGTTATGGGCGGTGCAGTTATCAACAAACGTAATATTGTTGAGGGATTCAAGCCATTTGTTCCATAGTTCGGTAGTCAACCACAATTTTTTGTTGCTCCTATTTGTCATCGGAAAGGACTTGACATGCTTAAAGCACCTGGGTTTAGCGAATTTGCCATCAATCAATAAGGGCCTCAACTTCTCCCAACCATCCATATTTGCAGCAAAAAGTAGTATAATTTGCTTTTTACTCAGTATTCTTCCATGGCACTTTTCATTTTTAAATTTAGAAGTTCAGTCAGGTAAACATTTAAAATTCTCGTCTGGTCATACATTTTTCGACCCTTATTCACATAAAAAGTCTTGAAGTGTCTCTCCAGTCGTCACAAAAACCTTTGTTGATGCTGGTACTTTCCCCATAAATTTTCTTGAAGAAAGTTATGACGCTTTTTAAAACAGGGTTCCCACTTGTATGGAAATCCTGGAAAAGTCATGGAATTTAAAACTTGTCATGGAAAGTCAGGGAATTTTAAATTTTTAGCACCAATGTCAGGGAAAACAAAATTTTGTTAAGGAAATATTTTAATTTCTGTTTCTCAGATCAATCAATGAAAATTTTTCCTCTATTAGTTAAAAGTTTTCTTTAGATTAGTACGATGCCAAATTTTTGAATTTCTTATTTATGCTTGTTGAATAAAATTTGAAAATGATCAAATTGTTTTCCGTTTACTGTACTACGATTCTAAAATGTCAGGGAAAATTAAAATTTTTGTCAGGGAAAACCTGAAAAAGTCAGGGAATTTGCTTTGAAAAATTTAGTGGGAACCCTGTAAAATTAGACAACCCTAGAAATGACAAAAAATTATTAGACTTGGGCCAAAAAGCTTCGTTATATCCAGGGGACCAAAACCCATTTAAAATTTTGTTATAACGCAAGAATTTCATGGGACCAGCAGTTTCTTTATATCGAGATTTTTGATATATCGAACTTATAATGTGAGTTGACTGTATTTCTTATTGCCATTCAATGATGATTACTTAGTTATCCCTGTCATACTTTCAATGGTGATATCTTGCTTACTGAAAATCTGGTTTCTTCACAATTTTTTTAAATTAATTTACCATTCATTGACTTTAACATCTTTTTTTTTAGGTGTTCAATAGGTCAGCTTGGAGTTTTTGATTCTACATTTCTTGCATCAATGCTAAACGTAAGTATTAACTCTTGTTTGTAATAAAAAAACATCTCAACATAATAATATTGGAATGATATTTAGCATAACTATACATTATAATGCAGAGAATGGCAAAACGTGGTGCTTGCCACTAACTTGTTGAAATATTTTTTATTTATACTGAGAAAAACTAAATTATTCATAATCCCATAAATCGTTTCCGATGGGTGTTATTTATTAAAGTACAGTAGAACCCCGATTATCCGTGAAGCGGTTTATCCGTGGGCGCATTATACATCGATTACTGTGCACAGATTATCCGTGCGGCGGCTTATCTAAGGTGTTTAGTGTATTTTTTTGCATTATACATAATAGTACTATGAAATTTCGCTGAATTTATTGTTATGTACAAATGACTTTCGGTAGATAAAAGTGCTGAATCTAAGTATGTATTAAACTTATGTTAAAATTTAACAAAAACGTCGATTATTATTTTCCGTGCAGAGCACGGTCTCAGTCGGCCCGGATAATCGAGGTTCTACTGTACTACATGAAAAGTAGCAAATATTTTTCTGCTGTATTTACTTTTCATATTATAAATTTAAGATTGTAAAAGGCTTGAAATCCCTAAAACGTAGAAGCCTGTGAGATTGGTTTTTACACACTTTACAATGGGGTTCTAAAGGTAAGCATTTACTTGTACGCAATGCTGTCACCTCCAGCAACGGCGTTTTCAAGTTTTCAGTTGCTTTACATTGTTTTAAATGAAAATGTATTCATTACATTAGTCTGTCACTAGCTCACAGAAATGCGGCTGCCTTGCTCAATACAATGCGGGTAACGTTGGATTAGTACATGATGTCATCGGGATATCCAATGTCAGAAACGATAGTAAACGGAGCAGCTTATCGCATTTTATGCACATACATAATATGATGCAATTCTAACAAGTGGACGCATTGGCTGGTGGCGGATATGACGGCGTTGCATACAAGTGAACGCTTACCTTAATAATGCATATTGTTCTTGCCACCACCTTCAAACAAAGGAACCTCCCACCACACCTGCAGCTGTGAACACAGGATATGTTCTCCTTACCATTATACCTTCATGATTTAGACAGAGGTTACACGATCAATTCATTCCATGATTGTGGTTAGAAACTGATCATGTAGTGAATTTACTGATATACTAGACTGACGGATTATTAAATACATACTTTAATGCAAATCTGATCGTGTAACCTCTGTCTTAGTCATAGTTTGGTAATTAAGTCAACATTATTAGTGGTCCGTGCACACAAAATTTTCGTGAAAACCTAGAAAATGTTCTTAATTCTGCTTATTTTGCTACTAATTATCAGTATTTATTTTTACTTGGTTTTTGAATCCATATTAATAGTGCTTTTTGTTTCAGCAAAAACAATGAAACTAGAACTATGTGACAAATTAATCTACATAATGATTGTTTTTGGATTATACTCGTAGGTTGTGTGTTTGCACACATAAATATTAAAGAAAACACACAGAAGATTTATCGTTCTTATATCCGATAGAAATATGTTCTGGCAATGGTACTGGAAATACTGGATACTGTAATTAATTATAATTTTTTTGAAGAAAATTAAGATATTAAATAAATAGAAAAAATTTAAATTTATTCTAATTTTCTTTTTATAAGCAATAGTCGATTTTGTCTGACAGTTTTTGCAGATTTAGCATAAATGTGGCTATTAAGCGTAGGAGTTTTAATTTAAATGATTCAAAATGATGGCCACTAAAAAAAAATTAGTGGCAATTTTTTAGCTAAAAATAGCAATTTTTTTTTGTTTTTCTCAAAAGGTTTTTAATTTCTGTACACTCAAAAATAAATACACCTGTACATTTCCTAAAAATTTCGAAGTACCATCGGTCAAAAGAATAAAAAGAGAAAGATCATTGCTAACGTCCATATCTGCATATTGACATTGAATAGAACCCGAGCTCAGCTCCACCCCTATACCCATTTCTTCATTTTTTATATCGGCGGCTTTCCATTCCTGTCAGAATATAACCACTTCCATTCTGGAAGTCCTCACAATCCGTTTTATGAGGTGGATTACTCCTCTGTTTTACTTTAGCCAACAGCCCGTATGAAATTTAACCTCGACTACTTATTTGTAGTCACATATTTTATTTATTTATTATTCATTCTATAATAACAATTTAGCTATTAGATAAATTAACGAAGTAACCCATGTAACAAAACAAACAAATCAGAAATGTGATTGGTTACTTCGTTGATGACCAACAGAGAAGTTGGAAGACTTAAATGACTACGAATAAGTAATCGCAGGTTCGAATTCCACACGAGCCTGTTGGATCAAGTAAAACAGGAGTAATCCACCTCGTAAAACGAATTGTGAGAACTTTCAGAATGGAAGTGGTTATATTCCGACAGGAATGGAAAACCGGTGACTGATGTATTTAATAGATATTTCTTGGTGAAGAAAACGGGCAGAAGTCAGTAAAGGGAGTAATCTAACTTATAGCTTTACGTGGAAACCAAACCATGACACAAGAAAGTATGCAATCGTATATTTCATATTATTTACTACAAAATTCAATTACAACATTTTTATTTTAACATTTATTAACGTTGCACACAATAATACAAACGTCAGTCTAGATAGCCGGAATAGTGGAAATTTCCGATGGATTGGTGCTTCCTTAAAGTTCATAAACATAGAATATACATGAATATTTTGGAATATACAATTAAACTGTATTCTTTAAAATAATAGTATCCCATTCAACAAGGGAATAAAGTACCACGTTTCTTTACGAGGGAAATTGGGGATTGTTAGGTAAATTTTTCCGATGGTATTTTCTTTCTGATCCGACCTAGATTCTGATAATAAAAGAGTAGGCTGACATTATAAAGAACCGTTTAAAAGTTCCATTTGAGAATGTTCTACATCAGCAGCTTCCTTCTTCCTTTTAATGATAAGGTAAAATTGATAAGTAATTTGTATAGAAATGTAAATGCATACAATTGTTAGGATGACTTTAAAAACGGTTAAACCGGTTAAATATGAATTATTTATTTCTCGAGTTTCATGAGATTTTGAACCTACATTGTTGTGAATAGTATTCAACATATTTAAGCCTTTTTGGATGTCATCGCGGGCAATTGAAGAAACAGTCACATTTTTATTTCGATCCAAAGCTTCTATTATGCGATTGGTTTTGTTTAGCATCATTTCGACATTAAATAAATCTAAACCATTGGATATGTATTGTGATTGTTTTTCTTCTTTGCAAGCGATACCATCATAATTTTCTGCGATGGATTCGTACGATAACTTCCATAAATATACTGATTTTATTTTTAGCAATTCTGCCATTTCTCCTAGTCTATCGCAATTAAAGTTATTATGTTCTAGATGGATTGTTTGTAATTGCAGGCACGTATTCAACAACAATTCCACGTTCAAATCAAACAGTTGATTGTAATTTAAGATCAGGTCCAGTAACGGAACCGAATGGGATAGTACTGAAGTATCGAACACTACCAAATGATTATGAGACAAATCCAGGATTCTTAAAGAGACCATATTAGAAAAAGCTTCATCTTCAATTGTATGAATTTTATTGAAACTCAAATTTAATCGTGTGGTGTCCCGTAAACTTTGAAAAACTTTTGACTTGATTACAGTGAGACTGTTATTGGATAAAAATAAATATTGGAGGTTGGATAAACCATAAAACGAATTTTCATGTAATGTTTCCAATCTGTTATTTGTTACAAACAAATGCACTAAGGAGCTCATGTTTTGAAACATGTTTGGACCGATTGTTGCTAAGTAATTGTTGTTTAAAGTTAGTGCCTGTAGATTCGTCAAATTATCGAATGCACCCTCTTCGATGGAAGAAATTTTATTATGATGCAAGATCAAATATGTTAAATGCTCCAATCCAGAAAAACTGCCGTTTTGTATGATTTTTAGATTGTTGTATGATAAATCCATAGCCACCTCGTAAATAAAGAGTTGGCTTAGGTGAAGAAAAGCACCGGGGAGCAATTGAATTTATAGTTAAGTTGGATAACTCGTATCGAGACGGAATAACTGTCCTTACATGTAACTTTGATTTCAAGAACACTTCCGCCATTTTTGAAAATGCTCCTGATTCCAGACGGCTGATACTGCATTGATAGAAATTTATTGATGTTAATTTTGGCAAACCTGCAAAAGCATCTTGTTGTATACTTCCAATACTAACATTTCTAAAATTCAGACGAGTCAAAAATTGCATTTGATTGAAAGTGTTCGATCTGAGTACATTTAAGTTTGTATCCTCGATCAGGAGTGAATTAATTGGTAAACCATTAAACGCCGATTCGTTAATAAAAGTTAAGTTTTTGTTCAAAACCAGAGTTTTTAGATGTGATAATCCTTGGAAAGCATTTTTGTCCAAATTTTGGATGCGGCATTTACTTAAATCCAAGTTATTTAATCCAACTGAACTACCGAAAGCTCCTGATCTTATCCAATCGATTTTTGTATTTGCAAGTTCCAGGTTGCTCAAACTGGTTAAACCATTGAAAGTGTTTTGTTGCAGAACGGTTATGTTGATGGAACTCATGTTCAAATAAATCAAATTTTGTAAACCAAGAAAAGCATCGCTTTCCACTTCCTGTGTTTGAGTATTGCCCAAAGACAACCATTTCAAGTGTTTCAAGCTTTCGAAAGATTTCGATTTAATTGTCAAAAAATTATTGAAACTTAAATCGAGAGTGATTAAATTATCGAGTCCCATAAACATATTTGAATCCAAGTTTCTAATTCCTAACTTAGTCAAATTGAGAAAAGTTAAACCACTTAAGTTCTGAAAAGCATTATCTTGAATCAGAGTAATTGGGTTTTGTAGCAAATTTAATTTCTTCAGATTGAAAAGACCTAGAAAAGTATCCGACGCCAACGTGGTTATGTTGTTATCATTTAGGGACAAAGTTTCCAAATTTTTGAGTGAGATGAAAGTTTCGGCTTGCAAAGCATTGAGTTCGTTCCGTTCCAAATTTAAGACGGTTAGATTATCTAGACCGAGAAAGGCTTGTTGGTGGATTGAGACAATCTGTTGATTCGATAGATCCAGAAATGGTACTCGATTTAATCCTTGGAAAGCGTTGGACCCCAATCGTTTCAAATTGTTCTTGCTTATATTAAAATGGATTACGTCATTTAGCTCGTAGAAAACGTTTGAATCTAACACTTCGATCAAGTTGTTACTCAAATCAAGCGTGTCCAAATGCGGCATTCCGATAAAGGTATCTTCACTTAACATCCTTAAATGGTTACAACTTAAATTTAATCTCAAAAGTTTGTCCAATCCGTTAAAAGCTCCTAGCTCAATTGACGAAATATTCAGATTGGACAAGTCAAGTTCGGGCAAGTTACCTAATCCATTGAAGGTGTCCGTTTTGATTTTATAAATCGCGTTTTGCTTAATATCCAATTTTTGCAGATTTTTCATGATCACAAACGGTTTATCGTGCAAGGAACCAGAATTATTTTTTAAATTCAATTCCAATAATTTATCCAAACCGTTAAACATGTCCATGTTAAATTCAAAAATAAAGTTGTTGTCCAAATTCAAACGTTTTAGTTTCTTTAATCCAACGAAAGCATTATCTTGTATGAACAAAATTCTTAATCCACTTAAATCCAATTCCTCCAGGCTTTCCAAACCTGCAAAAGCTTCCGATTCTACATGTACCACATTATTTTGCAATATTGAAAACGTGTTCACTTTTTTCAAATCCAAAAATGCATTTTTGGGAAAATTTATTATTTCGTTTCTGTCCAGCGAAATATGTTTTAGATTATTTAGCCCAACAAAATTCGTATCTCTTAGCCGTGAAATGTTATTATTTTGCAAATACAAATATTCTAGCATCGATAAACTCTTGAACGACTCTCCTGCGAGATATTTTATTTGATTGTTGTTTAAAAAAATTGTGTTCAACATCTTTAAATTTTGCAGTGTTGTTTCATTTATCTGTGTTAACTTATTGAAGCCCAAATTCAAACTTTTGAGATTTTGGTTGCACTTGAACAATCCGTCGGTGCTGCTGATGTAATTTTGACTTAAATCCAGATCTTCTACTGAAGGCATATTGCAGAAAAATTGAGAATCAATACTTTTAACTTTGTTGTTGTTTAAATTGAAAATCTTTAAATTATCCATTTTATTAACTACATCGGTACTATTTAGATAACTTATCTCGTTGTAACTCAGATCCAGTTCTTCCAATAAACTTTTGGTGAAATTAAATCCTCGAAGCAAATTATTATTCAAATACAGCTTTTTTAAATTTGTAAAGCTTTTAAAAGTTTCATCTCCAATTTTGCTTAATTGTAAATTGGATAATAAAATTTTCTTATAAGCGGCAGGGTTTCTTAGAACAAATGAACCATTGTTCACTTCAGATATCCTGCTATGGGCTATCTCAAGATTTAGGCACTCTTCTGTCATCGAATTTCTAGAGCCGCCATAGTATGATTGTGAAAATTCACTGGTGCTGCTTAGTTTGTACGCCAAGTTGTATGTACTTAATTCGACACATCTCAGTGTTAAACATGGTCTTATTTGCCAGCTGCAGCTTGGATTCGATGTGACACCATAAAAATGTAAAAGAGTGGTAGCTAGTAGGAGTATTATATAGGTCAGCATTTTTATCTGAAAGAATACGTAATAATAATTAGAATTGAGTATTAGTAACTTGTAAAATAAGTTATAAGAATAAATTTAATGATTATTGCATGGTATCGAATTTAGTGATAACTTCTATTAATTCTTGAAAATAATATCAAATGAAATTTATAACCGATATACAAATTTTTGAAATGCTGCCTGCGCTGAGAAAATCAAATTTGAAATTCAAAAATGAATCGGTCAGCCGATTACGCCTCTGACGTCAGACGCGTGGTCCCGAACGTTTTTATAGAAATTTTACAACGTCGCAAAGACCTGACAGTTAAATATTTGACTTTTATTTGACAGTTGTAAACAATGTAACGTTTATCATTTAAATTGTTTTTTTTTATTAATATATATTTATTTTAATACAAACTGTACTCACAAACAATTATAAGAAAAATGGTTTATTCCGAGTTTTCTGTGTTTTATTAAAATTCATTTTCAATTTTACACAAACTATTTATAGGTTACATTATCAACACAAACTGCATTTGCTGTGTTGTCAGTTGTTAAAAAAAATAGTTTGTGACGTCATTTGCGCTAAAAACACGGTTTCAAAAATCATTTTTTATATAAATTTTTTGAGAAAACTAAAGGTCTCCTGAACTTTTTATCTATGCAATGCTGTTTACCAACACCTAAAATTTATAAAAAAAATACTTCAAAAATCATGCAACATCTCTATTGCAGAAATTTGCAAATAATTGCAAATCGTTTACAAAATTATGTACACCAAATATACCAGGTGGGCAACCCCTCGGTAAATTCTATGGTTGGAAACACCTGTTGTGGCTCAACCCGGCCCACTGCTTGATGACGCCACTGGTTGGGATTATAGATCAAAGTTGGTAATGTTGATTCCAAATAATTTTAGTTTTGTTTACAAGTAATTGTTAAAAAAGCGTTGCCGGTGTTTGCTTAGCAAAAAGGTTTAAAATGGAAAATATAACACCCGACGATGAAAATAAACCTAGCATTCGCTTGAAAACGGGAATCGATTTAAAGTGAGGTTATTCTCTTTATTTTTTTTATTATTTTTCCTAATTCCATTTTTCAGAGATGTAGTTTCGAAAGAAGGTGCTACTTTTGAGGTCAACTTTGACGAGCTCAGCATAGAAGAATCTCAACTTTCGTATGGTAGAGAAGAATTATACGAGCACTTATTGAACCAAGATGCTATTTTTAACACTTACGGTGATGATGGTTGTCCACCTTTCGAAGACATTGAACAGAAAATGGTTAATGTTTTCGACGACGGTAAGATCAAGAAGGAGGTTATTCGTCCCGGAAGTGGTGAAGTTCTGCCTAAGGATTCTTTTGTTACTATTAATTACAATGCCTACATGGAATTCAACGATGAACCGTTTGATTCAACTTACATTCGAAAGAAGCCGTTCTCTTTTATATTGGACGAAGGAGCGACAATTGTAGGTTTAGATATGGCGGTGCAGACGATGAAAATTAATGAGAAATCTCGCTTTTTGATTGTTCCCGAGTTGGCGTATGGTAAACTGGGTTGCCTGGAACGTGTTCAACCGGATTCGACTATTTTGTTTGAAATTGAAGTTATGAACTGTATTGATTCAGGTTATGCAAAGACTTATGCTAATTTAAACGAAAAGCGACAGAAAGATTTTAGTGAAATGTACAAGTACTGTCTGGCATTGTGTTCCCAAGGGAATGACAAGTTTCTAAAGGGTTTGTACAGACCAGCAATTCGCTATTACAATACTGCAATGGGGAAGTTGGATTGGTTTCACCTCAAGGATTACGAAGAGCAGAAACTGCAACAGGAACTCTTACTCAGAATCAGAACAAATGCAGTAGTGACATACACCAAGTTGGCGGAGCCAAAATTAGCATGCTCCCACTGTAATAGAATTTATGCCATGTGTAAGGACACGGAACTGAAGGTACCCCCAAAAATCTACTTTAACCATGCTCGTTGTTTGGTACAGTTGAATGAACTGGAAAAGGCGGAAATATATTTGAAAAAAGCGCAAGCTCTGGAGCCCCAAAATATACATATCACCCGAGAGTTCATCAAATTAGATGCAATACGAAAGAAACATCAGGAACAGGAACAGTCTTTCTGTAAAGCTATGATGGGAAGTATAATCGACCGAGTTTCGAGCAAGCCATCATGGATGTATGTAAAAAATTCAAGTGTGATAAAGCCGTTGAGCAAATCTTGCCGATTAGGCTGAGTCCCGTGGAAAGGAATTTTACCGAGAAATGTGCTCGTGAATGTGGATTGAAAATCAAAGATCACAATGGGGATACGATTTTATTTAAATGATGGGAGATTTATAATTTCTTTTTTGTTTGTTTCTTTGTTCTCTGATAATGGTAAGAAAGCTTAAGTTTTATATTTTTTATACGTATGCCTAATTGCTGATATGTTGTGCAATATATATTACACATAATATTCATATAAATATAAGTTGATCCGAACAATTTTTTGTTATATATACCTATTTTTGTAAGTAAGCAGTTGGTATGACATAAAGAAGTTTCAGGACTGAAAGCCACCATACATTATCAGATCTATCGTTAGATTCATGTGATGCGATTGATTACTTTACAATAAGGTTGCAACAATAATTTTAGATTTTAAGCAATGGATTGTAACATATTCTTTTGTTAGCCCTAACAAATTAATTATTAGATATAATCAGGTAGATCAAACGATTTGATCAATTTTATACCAATTACGTAAGATGATTTTTGACTCCCATATTTATTTTTTAAGTTCTAGACACTTCATTGTGCGTAGGCGATCAGCTTAGCCAAGGGCTAAGGGATCCTTTACTAGGAATATAATTAATGGGGTGATTTTCCGTTGCCTTCCCCACAATCCAAAGATTGATGTAGAACCTTTGATCACAGCAGCGTGTCCGATGCGACGAAGACTTGAACCGCGGTCTTCCGCTCTCTAGCCGGCCGACCCATATTTATTGGATATTTTTATCTGTCAACGATATAAAATGAAAGATTGAGACCGGAGCGTATACTTCTCAATGTATTCTCTAGAATAGCTATTCTTAACCTATGTGGTTCGTGGCGGCATTACATAAAACCTAAGAAGTTTTTAATCATGATTTTATTTTTCACTATTAAGTCCAGGGGTCTGCAGCGAAATGATATATTTTGAGGGCGTCCGTTGTAAAGAAAAGGTTAAGAACCGCTGCCCTAGAACACTAAAGCTACATTATAAAGCTTCTACATAATTTTTAAGTATTTAATGTTCTGCCTTCCAGTCCTGGGGCATTGGATGGTATTCTACACCCTCCAAACTTTCCAGTTTATACGTTTGTTTATTTTTTCATTTGTGAATTGACGATTTCAGCATATTGATTGTTGTCGTAGTTGGAAAATTTGCGGTCGGTTCACAAATTTTGGAAAAAAACGGTTTTAAAAATTAATTTGGAATGCAATTTTCTCATTGGCTCTTTTGAACTATAACCCCGCCCATCGAAATTAAAATAGGTTGTGGCGACAGTAAAGATACCAGAATCTCGGTTTTTACAACGAATTATGAAAGGTGAGGGTGTAATTAACAAAGAAAAAAATAAAATTTGTGGTTGGTCAACAAATTTCGGAAAAAAATCACTTTTAAGGTGAATCGTAGTCTTGATGTAGTTGCGTTTGTCAAAACCCACTTTTCGCAGCCTCCACTCCGGCCGCTACAAGCGGTTTTGACAAGCGCTTTACTCATTAAAACCATCTCCCAAAAACGATCCTACTCGGAAAAGTGTGGATGTTGACTCGACGGATATCAGGGAGCGATTGGAAGTTCCCCCGCTAGTCACTGTCGACCCAGCTACAGCACGCAGACTGGTGATAGAGTGTTTGCTATAATGACATAATATGTCGCAATGATGCATTTACATGTACTTATCATGGGAAAATTGTAATTTTCAAAATGAAATTGTGGCCTTATTACAAGTCTGACCAAGTTCATCCTACCTTTAAAGAGCTTGTATTTTTCTGTTCTTTCGTTTGGTAAAGCCATTTTTATAGGAAAAAGTGTACTTTCGAATCAGGGTCAACGGACTCTTGCCCGAAGCTGTATTTTTGTTTACAAAAACAAAATGTTCGATCTAACTGAAGAGAAGGATAAGACCATATTTCCATAAAATCTGGTGTGTCATAAGACATTAGGGCAACTTTCTCTTTGTTTGTTCCAAAATCAGCATGAGCCGGAACAGTGCTGCATAACTGAAGTTGAAAAATGTAACTTTAGAGGATTGTAAACAAACATAAAGGCTATAGTTGCTTTCAGTATTAGAGAGTAGGAATCGTTTCAACTTTCCTCCCAGCCCCAATCGAATTATTGATTAAAATCAAAATTTTTGATTAAAATTAAAGTTGAGTGTGGTAGATGTTTTTGGAAATTTTGTGCAGAAGGATCTGAAATTTTAAGTAAACTCCTGGATCTTTTGAAGATTTCAAGAACCAAAAAATCGGATGTGGCCATGCCCATGACTTGATCATACTTTTATTATTAAAAATTAAAAAAATAATTTTTATTGATAAAAAAAAAAATGATTTCCATTAATTAATTTGACCCACAATCTAATCAGCTCTAAGTCTCAATACTAAAATATAAAATAAACCAAAAAACTATATTAAATTATTAAACCAAAACAATTAAAGTAAATTTATTAAAGAAATAGTTGAATTATTAAACAGAATCAATAGTTGAATTGATGAAAATTAAATTAATGTTTAAAAAAAGGAAAAGCTAATCACACCTCACATCAACATCGCACAAATGTTTCCACTACTACATCACGTTCTGATGACCATGAAAAAATCCTTTTAAAATAGTTCTAAAACTAAAGAGGTACAAACGAAAATAATGAATCCACAATCATGCACAAACGATTTAAACCTTTTTGAATGAAATGGGGGGGGGATGGCAAAATAACAGAACTCTTCAATTCTTATGTGCACCTAAACGATACTCGGGCAAATATTTTAGGATATCGGGATATTTGAGTTATCATGATGTCCTTATGGTAAAATAAATGCGGTAGTGGAACTTCATTAATAAAAATAAAAAAGAAGACAATGGAACTCCTCAAGAGCTTAGAGTAAGAGTGTTTTCTATTACCATATTTCTAATTGGTTGTAATCAAATTGATGCTAACTTAGATGCAAACTATTGTTAACATTACTAAAAAGAAAATTTATTTAAAAAAAACCGATTTCAAAAAAATAAACGCAAGAATTAAAAAAACGTAAAAATTCACTATAAAGTATAAATAATATTTAGTTACAGCACAACACATATTACTAATAAACACATATCAAAATATTTATTTACATGAAATCACTTTTTGAAGTCGGTGCCGAACATACATTTTTAATATAAAATGTCAAACATTAACCTAATGGTACACTGAGGTACTAAAACAAACTTTTGTAATCAGGAATTGAGTTTAAGCGATGTGTTTCATTCCCTAGCAAAGTAAAAGTAAATTAGTGAGTGAACGATTATAAAATAAACAAGGATGTCCTGACCGTAGAGAACCTTAGAGTAATGATAAAATATTTTCTAAGATAAATCTATTATATAAAATTGAATTTTGATTGGAATTTGTTTATCGTCATTTTAATAACTCCATAAACCGATTCGACCGATACCAACCAAATTTTGCACAGTATACTCTCTAAGGACCCTAAAGATGGTTTTCCGCTAAAACACGGACGAAATAGTTAATTTAAAAAAGTGAAACAATTGCGGACGAGCATGAATGAGATTAACGAGATTCTCCATACGCCAAACTGTAATTGATATATGGTAATTTTGACGTTGGTAATATCAATTCAGTACCTACACTATTATAAGTGATTTAGAAATACTGGAGAAGAAAAGCTGTAAGAAAATTGTAGAGTACAATATAAACCGTTCTGAAACACTGACAACGGGAACACTAAAATCATTCTGAAACGCTCTAGCAACGGAAGCAAGATTTCGTCGAGAAGAAAACCTTAAGCGAAGCAGGATACTGAAAAATCTAAATACTTCACACAAAGGCAAAGTATTTTAATTATAGAGACCCAAGCCGGTATCCAGCTATTCAATCATTCAGACAAAGGCAGAGTTCCACCTTTTAATGAGACCGCAAAGCCGGGTATCCAGCTAGTTTTCAAATAAAATTTTGCCAAGTCCAAACCTTGGGTACCTCTTTAAAGCAATTTTGAATTTCTGATTTCAAACGATTATAGCTCCAATATTATTGATTTTTAGACTTAATAGATTAGAACTTTTTAAAGATCACTCGCTTATCTACAAATTAGGTTATAACCTCTATTGTCTAGGATGAACAGATTTGGAGTTATGAATTAAATTAAGAGAAGAAATGTCAAAAATTGCAAGTTTTATTTTTCATTTTTCTTGCAATCCTGTATCTTTTAAATGAAAATACTTTACAAAACTAACGGCTCAATTTGGGTAAAAAATTTAACGGGCTATAACTTTAGTTTATTAAAAATTTCGAAAACCAACCCATTTCATAAAATCCTAAAATAATAACAAGTGTCAAAAATTTAATAGTCATACAGGGTGTCCGTATCACGATAAATCTTGAAGGTTTGATAAAGACACTTTTCAAACAAATTTTAAAAAATTTTAGTCCAAGTCCAAATTTGGGTACCCTCTTTAAAAAAATTTTAATTTTGCTTCAAACGGCCATAGCACTGTAACCATTGATTTTATGGTATTAATGGATTAGTAATTTTTGAAATATCAATTATTTATCTACAAATTGGTTTATAATTTTATCTTCTAAAATCAACGAATTTCGCGTTATGAATTAAATTAGGGGATGAAATGTCAAGAAATTGCAATTTTGTTTTTCGTCTTGCGAATCCTGTATCTTTTAAACAAAACTATTTACAAAAAACTAATGGCCCAATTTGGATATCAAATTTAATGGGCTATAATTTTAGTCTAGTAACATTTTTTGGAAAATCTACCAATTTTACAAAATAATGAATAAGATCAAAAAATTGCTTTAATGTGGGGTACCTCCCGAGGGTTTCAACTAGGACAAAAATTTTATTTAAAAATATAGCTTAGAAAAGTGTCTTCCATCCCAACCTCAAAAGTTTACCATGTACACGGAGACACCCTGTATGACTATTATATTTTTTGTGCCAAGCTTATTCATTATTTTGAGATTATCAGTGAAATGGATTAGTTTTCCAAAAAATTTTAGTAAACTAAAGTTATAGCCCGTTAAATTTATTATGAATTGGGCCGTTAGTTTTTTGTAAGTAGTTTAGTTTAAAAGATACAGGATTTTCAACAAAAACGAAAAATAAAACTTGGAATTTTTTTTGACATTTCTTCTCTTAATTTAATTCATAACTCACAATCCGTTAATCCTAGGCAATAGGAAGTTATAAACTAATTTGTAGATAGATAAATTGGCTTTAAAAATCACTAATCTATTAGTACCATAAAATCAATAGTTACGGTGATATGGCCGTTCGAATGCAGAAATTCAAAAAATTGCTTTAAAGGAGTACCACCGGGGGTTTGGACTTGGACAAAAATTTTATTTGCATATTTGTCTTAGAAAAGTGTCCTTTATCGCCACTTCAAAGATTCGTTTGTTTGACACCGACTTCAAAAGTGATTTCATGTAACTAAATTATTATTTTATACTTTGTAGTGCATTTTTTCATTATTTTAATTGCGTTTATTTTACTATAAAAATTTATCACATTTTATTTGTTTTTGTTTAGAGAAAATTTGAAAAAACAATCATCTTCATAAAAATATTCTTTTAGATTATAAATAATTTTTATTGAAATAAATATTATGTAGGTTTAGATAAATCTTCTCAAAGGCTACAAAAATGTTTTATAAATTATTTTGACAATACAATTTAAATAACGCTTCAACTTTTTATGTAATTTTTTCCACAAAACCCTTACTTTTCGAGCAAATTGCGAAAAACGCTCGTCGAAATTTGATTTGTATTAGGGAATTTAAAAAAACACCTTAGCTTTCAACATTCATATCTGGAACCAAATTAAATGTTAGAATAAATTGTGTTTATTATAATTTTTAGGTAAATAGCTATAAAATTAGTTATTTAGGTAAAAATATTTTCCGCCCTTAGAAGGCAGGCGACCGGAAGGGAGAGCAGGAGATTTCGGATATTTTAAATATTTATTTTATACCTAAATTGTTACTCTTTTACATTAAAAGGTTACTTTGCCTATTTTTTATTGAAAAAATTATCGACTATAAACCGAAAAAAAATTTAAATGCAGCTACAAAATTAAAATTTTTGAAGATAAAAGGTTAAACCAATTAAACCCAAAATATGAATTATAGTGATAAATAATAAATTACTTAATAGACCACGAAAGCCAAATAGTACTAACCTTAAAAATATAAAAATTAAAAATAGCACTTTAGAAAAATTCACGAAGCCGCATCAAAACTTTCTAAACGGCACAGCATCTTTAATGCGGTGATATTGATATCGGGAGTCAATAAGTTATCTCCTTCGCTCTATTAGCTCATTTCGATTCACTGTAAAAGCTGTTATTTGTTAAACAATTCACAAAATTGTATAATCACTTTTAACAAAGCGTTACGTATGTATAATAGTTTATTACGTCATCAGCGCGGATAATCATATATTTACGTCCGAACATTCTGTATTTTGTGGTTATAATGCTTATCAATAAAATATTTAATAACCAGCAGGTTATTTTATTTTCCCTAGTAAGTAAATGATGTGGAAAGTATTTGGTTTGGAATTCGTTTGGTGTGCTACTCTAATGATGTGATGCTTCTGCATCATATCCTTTCCCCCTCCTTTCTTGGGCTCTATGCCGTGTTTCGACCAGAGTTTGGAAAATTCTTTTGTGAACTTCAGGCTGGGTTTTGTTATTTTCATCAAGTGTATACCATTAATCGTAACTAATCAGAAACTTGGTAGGTTTCTGTGAGTTAATTTTAGTGAGTAATTCTGTGAGTTAAGTTTAGCGCGTGTCAAAACCGTTCGGAGCGCACTTCAAGACCCGGAGGGTCTTCCAATGCTTTTTGAACTTAATCATGAACTTGAAAAAGTTAAAAAACTTAAAGTGAAACACCATGAACTTAAATCATTTTCCAGAGACTACCTTCAAGCAACCAGCATAGAAGTTGAGGACCGGAATGGCAACCTTGCAATCTCAGTAATTTACTGTTCACTAAATATAAACATCCAGAAGGAAAACTTTGAAGAATTTTTTAACACTTGTTAACACACCATCAAAGGTAGTATTCCAGACTAACAAATTCAAAAGGCAGACAACTATACCACGCAATGGAAGCCCAAAATATTCACCAACTTTCGGCCAATCAACCAACTTACTGACCAACGAATCGAAACAAGATCCCAGATCTTCTTGATTTTTGTGTAACAAAGGGCTTCGCCCCAGGCTATCTCTCCATCAAATCTTCTTTGGCTTTATCCTCCGACCATACACCCATCATCCTGACGACCCAATTCAATAAAAGGAACAAACCAATTACTCTCTACAATAATAAAATTGATTGGGATCATTTTAGGTACTCCATCACGCAGGCCTTTAATCAACAAATCTCCATAAAAGAGGAAAAAGACATCGATTACCTGGTAAACTATCTCACCAAAGTCATCCAAGAAGCCGCATGAAATTCGACACCTAAAACGAAGGAAGGTTCCCACGGAAATAAAAGCCATATGTTTGTCAAGGAACTTATTCTCAACAAACGAAGATTACGGAAAAAGTGGCAAACAACACTACACCCCGCAGATAAAACTCTATACAATCGTGCTGCCAGAGAGTTAAAGAAAACCCTAAATGAACTAAAAAATAAGGAAATACAAAACTACCTGCAAGAACTTTCTCCAACGCGGGACACCGACTACTCCTTGTGGAAGGCTGCCAAGAGAATGACAAGACCACAAACATATATCCTACCTGTCAAGGTAGGAAATGGCCAATGGCCGAGAAGTGACGAAGAAAAGGCTAATACTTTTGCTGAGCGCTTTAAAAACATTCACTCTTTACCAGAGAGTGTGGCATTAGCGAAGAAAATCAATTTATCAGTTGCTTAATACACCTTGCCGATTGGAACAACCAATGATAAGATTAAAAAGGTTGCCGATATGCCAATGGATGACAACACCACACTGGCAACGTTTCGGATGATCTGCTGTGATGGCATCAGATTCAGTCCATGGCAGCTTCACAGGTCCTCCAGAACCATATAAATAAAATTCAGAAATGATTCATCTCTTGGAGAATAAGAGTAAACGAGAATAAGTCAGCTCATATAGCATTCATCTGAAGAAAACCTACCCACCTGTCACATTTGGTAATCAACTGATCCCACGGACCGAGAAGGTGAAAATCTGAAATCACTTAGATCGAAGATTAATGTGGGCACAACATATAGGAGCCAAACAAAAGCAATTAAACTTAAAGTTGACGAAGTTCTACTGTTCTACAAAACAAATTACTGATATACAAAACAATCTTCAAGCCCGTCTGGAAGTATGGGCTGTAGCTCTGGAGGACAGCAAGTGCCACATATTTTAAAAAAAAATTCAAGCATTCCAAAACAAATCACTGAAGATCATAGCGAGGGTTCCCACATACTATCCCAACAATGTAGTTCATGATCAGTTAAAAATGCCAACAATTCAGGAAGAAATAAGGAAACAATGTGAGAAATACCAATACCGGCTCATAGACCACCCAAACCCACATGCAGTGGGCCCCCCATATTGAGACGTGATCCATTTGACCTAATGCAAAGTGAAAATTAGTGATTTCGGTCGGAAAATATAACGTAGCCTGCAAAGCGGGATTTTGTATATTGAAAAGAGTGAGTCATTGAGTACTATCTTCACATGTCCCATTCCTCTAACTTACAGTACTGCTTATTGTTATTTTAACAGATTGTAACTATCCCAAGGATTCAATTAAAAAAACAGTGATACCCTCCACCTAGTAGTTTAGTTCGTTTGTTTTTGAGCACTGTTCACATGCATATCTTCATGATATTTAATAGCATCTTGACATTGAATAGAACACCAGAGCTCAGCTCCATACTGCATGTACAGTAGATCCGTTTTCGGACTAATTCCGACGAACGAGAATTCTGTCTTTCACTATTACCGATCACTCGCATCTATGAATCTCCGTCAGACTTTCTGTTCGCAACAATTCGTCCGAAAACGGATCCACTGCACGCGCAGCCTTATGCTCCATTTCCTCACCTTGACCTATAGCTTTACATGGAATCCAAACCACAGCATTTGATAACAACATTTTTATTTTAACATTTATTAACATTACACACAGTAAATACGAGCATCAGACTAATAGATAACCGGAATAGTGAAACTTCCGATGAATTAAGGTCCAAAAACGTTGAATAGCTAATTTCCATGAATAATTTAATAAAAACTGTATTCTTTACAATAATATTATATTATTCAACAAGGGAATAAAGTACAACGTTTCTTTGCGAAGAGAAAATGAGGGCTGCCAGGTAAATTTTTCCAAGGATATTTTTTTCCCGATCCGAGCTTTGTTATAATAACAAAGAGTAGGCTGATATTATAAAGTATCACTTAAAAGTTCTTGTTCTACTACATCAGCAGCTTCCTTCTTCCTTTTGATGATAAGGTAAAATTGATACGTAATTTGTATAGAAATGTAAATGCATACAATTGTTAAGATAACTTTAAAAACGGTTAAACCGGTTAAATATGAATTATTTATTTTTCCAGTTTCATTAGGTTCTGAACCTGCTTTGTTGTGAATAGTATTCAACATATTTAAGCCTTTTTGGATGTCATCGCGGGCAATCGAAGAAACAGTCACATTTTTATTTCGATCCAAAGCTTCTATTATGCGGTTGGTTTTGTTTAGCATCATTTCGACATTAAATAAATCTAAACCATTGGATATGTATTCTGATTGTTTTTTCTTCTTTGCAAGCGATACCATCATAATTTTCTGCGATGGATTCGTACGATAACTTCCATAAAAATACTGATTTTATTTTTAGCAATTCCGCCATTTCTTCTAATCTATCACAATTAAAGTTATTATGTTCTAGACGGATTCTCTCTAATCGCAGGCACGTATTCAACAACAATTCCACATTTAATTCAAACAGTTTATTGTAATCTAAGAACAAGTCGATTAACAGAATGGAGTGGGATAGTACTGAAGTATCGAACACTACCAAGTGATTATGAGACAAATCCAGGATTCTTAAAGAGACCATATTAGAAAAAGCTTCATCTTCAATTGTATGAATTTTATTGAAACTCAAATTTAATCGTGTGGTGTCCCGTAAACTTTGAAAAACTTTTGACTTGATTACAGTGAGACTGTTATTGGATAAAAGTAAATATTGGAGGTTGGATAAACCATAAAACGAATTTTCATGTAATGTTTCCAATCTGTTATTTGTTACAAACAAATGCACTAAGGAGCTCATGTTTTGAAACATGTTTGGACCGATTGTTGCTAAGTAATTGTTGTTTAAAGTTAGTGACTGTAGATTCGTCAAATTATCGAATGCACCCTCTTCGATGGAAGAAATTTTATTATGATGCAAGATCAAATATGTTAAATGATCCAATCCAGAAAAACTGCCGTTTTGTATGATTTTTAGATTGTTGTATGATAAATCCATAGCCACATCGTAAACAAAGAGTTGGCTTAGATGAAGAAAAGCACCAGGAGCAATTGAATTTATAGTTAAGTTGGATAACTCGTATCGAGACGGAATAACTGTCCTTACATGTAACTTTGATTTCAAGAACACTTCCGCCATTTTTGAAAATGCTCCTGTTTCCAGACGACTGATACTGCATTGGTAGAAATTTATTGATGTTAATTTTGGCAAACCTGCAAAAGCATCTTGTTGTATACTTCCAATACTAACATTTCTAAAATTCAGAACAGTCAAAAAAGGCATTAGATTGAAAGTGTTCGATCTGAGTACATTTAAATTTGTATCTTCAATCAGGAGCGAATTAATTGGTAAACCATTAAACGCCGATTCGTTAATAAACGTTAAGTTTTTGTTCAAAACCAGGGTTTTCAGATGTGATAATCCTAGGAAAGCATTCTTGTCCAAATTTTGGATGCGGCATTTACTTAAATCCAAATTATTTAATCCAACCGAACTACCGAAAGCTCCCGATCTTATCCAATCGATTTTTGTATTTGCAAGTTCCAGGTTGCTCAAACTGGTTAACCCATTGAAAGTGTTTTGTTGCAGAACAGTTATGTTGATGGAACTCATGTTCAAATAAATCAAATTTTGTAAACCAAGAAAAGCATTGCTTTCCACTTCCTGTGTTTGAGTATTGCCCAAAGACAACCATTTCAAGTGTTTCAAGCTTTCGAAAGTTTTCGATTTAATTGTCAAAAAATTATTGAAACTTAAATCCAGAGCGATTAAATTATCGAGTCCCATAAACATATTTGAATCCAAGTTTCTAATTCCTAACTTTGTCAAATCGAGAAAAGCTAAACCACTTAAGTTCTGGAAAGCATTACCTCGAATCAGAGTAATTGGGTTTTGAAGCAAATTTAATTTTTTCAGATTGAAAAGACCTAGAAAAGTATCCGACTCCAACGTGGTTATGTTGTTATCATTTAGGGATAAGGTTTCCAAATTTTTGAGTGAGATGAAAGTTTCCCCTTGCAAAGCATTGAGTTCGTTCCGTTCCAAAATTAAGACGCTTAGATTATCTAAACCGAGAAAGGCTTGTTGGTGGATTGAGACAATCTGTTGATTCGATAGATCCAGAAATGGTACTCGATTTAATCCTTGGAAAGCGTTGGACCCCAATCGTTTCAAATTGTTCTTGCTTATATTAAAATGGATTACGTCATTTAGCTCGTAGAAAACGTTTGAATCTAACACTTCAATCAGGTTGTTACTCAAATCAAGCGTGTCCAAATGCGGCATTCCGATAAAGGTATCTTCACTTAACATCCTTAAATGGTTACAACTTAAATTTAATCTCAAAAGTTTGTCCAATCCGTTAAAAGCTCCCAGCTCAATTGACGAAATATTCAGATTGGACAAGTCAAGTTCGGGCAAGTTACCTAATCCATTGAAGGTGTCCGTTTTGATTTTATAAATCGCGTTTTGCTTAATATCCAATTTTTGCAGATTTTTCATGATCACAAACGGCTTATCGTACAAAGAACCAGAATTATTTTTTAAATTCAATTCCAATAATTTATCCAAACCATTAAACATGTCCATGTTAATTTCAAAAATGAAATTGTCGTTCAAATTCAAACGTTTTAGTTTCTTTAATCCAACGAAAGCGTTATCTTGTATGAACAAGATTCTTAATCCACTTAAATCCAATTCTTCCAGGCTTTCCAAACCTGCAAAAGCTTCCGATTCTACATGAACAACATCATTTTGCAATATTGAAAACGTGTTTACTTTTTTCAAATCCAAAAATGTATTTTTGGGAAAATAGATTATTTCGTTATTGTCCAGCGAAATATGTTTTAGATTATTTAGACCAACAAAATTCGTATCTCTTAGCTGTGAGATATTATTATTTTGCAAATACAAATATTCTAGCATCGTTAAACTCTTGAACGGCTCTCCTGCGAGATATTTTATTTGATTGTTGTTTAAAAAAATTGTGTTCAACATCTTTAAGTTTTGCAGTGTTGTTTCATTTATCTGTGTTAACTTATTGAAGCCCAAATTCAAACTTTTGAGATTTTGGTTGCACTTGAACAATCCGTCGGTGCTGCTGATGTAATTTTGACTTAAATCCAGATCTTCTACTGAAGGCATATTGCAGAAAAATTGAGAATCAATACTTTTAACTTTGTTGTTGTTTAAATTGAAAATCTTTAAATTTTCCATTTTATTAACTACATCGGTACTATTTAGATAACTTATCTCGTTGTAACTCAGATCCAGTTCTTCCAATAAACTGTTGGTGAAATTAAATCCTCGAAGCAAATTATTATTCAAATACAGCTTTTTTAAATTTGTAAATCTTTTAAAAGTTTCATCTCCAATTTTGCTTAATTGTAAATTGGATAATGAAATTTTTTTATAAGTGGCCGGAAGTCTTAGAACAAAGGAACCATTGTTCACTTCAAATATCCTGCTATGGGTTATCTCCAGATTTATGCAATATCCTACTTTTGGATTTCTAAGGGCAGCAAAGTATGGTTGCGAATCTTTACTAGTGCTGCTTAGTAAGTGTGCCAAGTTGTATGTACTTAATTCGACACATTTCAGTGTTAAACATGATCCTAGTTGCCAGCTGCAGCTTGGATTCGATGTGACATCACGAAACTGTAAAAGAGTGGTAGCTAGTAGGAGTATTATATGGGGCAGCATTTTTATCTGAAAAATACGTAATAATAATAATAATTAAAATTGAATATTAGTAACTTGTAAAATATGTTATAAGAATAAATTCAATAGGTGATTTTCAATCGAATGTATTGTAAATTAGCTGAATCTTTCGATTGTGCTTATGAAATGATATCTTTTTCTGACTTGTCATTATTGAACTAATTTAGTGCTATTCACGACGATATTGCCTATAAGTAATATTGCTAATTTGACGTATAAATAACTTTTGACAGTCTTAGCAAGTTTTCTTTATTCTGCATTATTCTCTAAAAATGGATAGCAATTGCTAAGCTTGCTAAGTTTCATTAAGCTCTGCATAGCACTGATACGCTTGGCAAGCTTGCTAGCTTAACAATTCTTATCCATCTTTACAAATTAGGAAAATTTTTTAAGTCTTCCTAAGGGAATAATTTTCGAACTTACATTTTTAGTTTAAGACACCGTTCTACAAATTGTTTTCGCCTTTTAAAATCTTCTCAGTTAAACTAGCCCTAAATGAATGAATATGATTTAAAATCCATTAAAAATTGATATCAAAAACTACTTTGGAAAATTTTATAATAACTAATCGACATATGTTTTGACAAACTCACATTGATACACTATAGATTCTTAAATTGAATGTGAAAATTGACAGCGCCAAATTTAATATTACAGAAATTTAAAAACTTTTAATTAATTTTCCCGTTTGCATTGCACTGTTTTTGGATATTTATCCAAATGTTTTAGGATATTTATTTTAGTAAAAATTGTTACCCTTTTACGTCAAAAAAGCTATTTTGCCTATTTTTGCTTGAAAAAATTACCGACTAATTCAAGTAGCCTAATTTTAAACATAAAAAACTTAATATGTAAATAGTACGAAATTAAATCATTTTTAAAAATAAAAACTGTTTAAACTCAAAATACAAATTAAACTGACGAATAACAAATTATTCCATTAGACCATGAAAGAAAAATAATAGGTACTAACCATAAAAATATAAAAATTAAACCTTAGAAAAATTCACAAAGCCGCATCAGCACTTTATAAACGACACCGCATTTTTAATATTGATATCGGGGGTCAATAAGTTATCTTCTTCGTACTATTAGCTCATTTCGATTCACTATAAAAGCTGTTGTTTGTTAAACAATTCACAAAATTGTAAAATCACTTTCAATGAAACATTACGTATAATAGTTTATTACGTCATCAGCGCTGAAAGTTAGATATCGATGCATTAACTATAGACGATTCAAAAATTTTGACGTTTAGGCATTAAAAAATCAAAAATTGTAATACCTTTGTAAGGCTAAATTCGAACCTCAAGTCCCGCCTATTTTGAATTTTTTTTGTAATTTTACTTAAAATCGTTGCGTAAAAATTGTTTCGTTTAAATAAGTTTTTTTTAAACGTTAGTCCGAGTTCTTGTGGGTTACCCTATATATATGTTTGGCACCGACTTCAAAAAGTGATTTCATGTAAATAAATATTTTGATTTGTGTTTGTTAGTAATATGTATGTGCTTTATAAACTAAATTATTATTTTTATTTTATAAAAGGTTACTTTGCCTGTTTTGGATTGAAAAATTATCGACTATAAACATTAAAAAAATTTAAATGCAAGTACAAAATTAAAATTTTTTGAAGATAGAAGATTAAACCAATTAAACCCAAAATTTGAATTACAGTGATAAATAACAAATTAATTAATAGACCACGAAAGTCAAATAGTACTAACCTTAAAAATATTAAAAAAATTTATAAAAAAAATCAAATTTTTTATAAAAAAAATTTTTAAATATTTTTTTTTCACCTGAAAATGGGGTAGACTATTTTGTACCCATTATTTCCGAAATAAGAGTCACGGCTCCTAAGCCGCGTGCCCCGGTTCGAATCCGGGCCGGGGTGGGATAAGAAATTTAGGCTAGAGTCCGTTAACCCTGACTCGAAAGTACACTTTTCCCTATAGAAATGGCTATACCAAACGAAAGAACAGAAAAATACAAGCATTTTAAAGGCAGGAGGAACTTTGTCGGACTTGTAATAAAATCACAATTTTATTTTGAAAATTGCAATTTTCCCAAAAGAAAATTATTGCGTAATATAACACAATAATTTTATGCATTTTGGTAACAGTCCGTGCAATTTCATACTAGCGGATCTACCTTAAGGCGGGGCTAACTAGAGCAGCGTTAGGAAGGAGTCAGTCGCTCCCTGAGATCCGCCGCGTCAACTTCCAAACTTTTCGAGTTGCGGCCGCTTGGGGGATGTTTTTAATAAGTTAAGCGCGTGTCAAACCGTTCGAAGCGCCAGGGTCTTGAAGGGTTGCGGAGAATAGGTTTTGACAGCGGAATCACATCAGAAACGAATTTACACAAAAAGTGATTTTTTTAGAAAATTTGTTGTCCGATCACAACTTTAATTTTTTTATTAGCTAATTACACCATTATTTTTCATAATTCGTTGTAAAAAACGAGATTCTGGTATTTTAAATGTTGCCACAGCCCATTTTAATTGCGATGGGCGGGGTTACAGTTCACAAGACCCAATAATAAAATTGCATTCCAAATTAATTTTTAAAGCCGTTTTTAAACCAAATTCGTGGACGGTCCGCAAATTTTATTTTTTTATGTGTATTTGGCATTGTTATCTTTCATAATTTCCAAAAAGAATGGTAAAGATCGAAATCAGGGTTGACGGACTCTCGCCGAAATTTATTCCGATCGTCTTCACATGCGAAGCATGTTTAACTGCTAAAACCTCTCGGAAAACCAAACCAATCTCTTACAGAGAGGTTTGGAGGAAACTGAGAGAGCTTACGTCCAGGAGTGGACGAATGTAGGCTGAGGAAGAAGAAGATTCCGATGGGTGATTTAAGTTTCCACAAGTTTGTCCTGTGTGTTTGGTTTAATTTTTAATTTCGACTAATTTGGTTTGGAAATTTATGAATCTCTTATTTTTAATAATTTTTTATGATTCCGTTTCAAATATTTTTGGATACTTACTGGTTACCATATTGGTGCGTGTTGGACTCGTTTATCAGATATGGATATTTTCTTTGCAAATTTGTTTTGACGCCGTATGAGTTTGATTGCGGACTGTTGCTGAAAGTCGACCAATGTGGAGAAATGGGCTGCATCATTTTTTGGTGGTTCTCACGATCAGCGGTGGCTAAAGTTAGTGGACGTATTTGTGGATGGATTCAGGGTTATCGTCGACTTGGTTGAACGTATTTCATACAACCCTGACTTAGTCTCGACGAAAGGGTGCTACCAGTTCCCTCGTAGATTGGGAATGGATCATTTGGGGATGCTAGCATTTTTAATGTGATGGTTCGGCCGAAGCTAGACGAACATTGAACCAGGAATATAGCGAAGTTAGAAGAATGTCGATGACAAAAGATATTTTTGACGAGAAGAAGACGATGTTCCCGTGCGGAACTGGATGAGTTTTGAAACTTGAAGGATCTACGATGCTTATTATTCACAGACGAGATCCTGTAGGCATTTTACCATTCATTTTTTTGTGTCCTATATTGTTACCTCGATGAGCATTTCATTGTTCCAGCGTTACTTACTTTAGTTTTTTTTGTTTGTTGCCCTTCAGGGAAGCCAAACTGTATTTTTGGGTTTAAATCGTTTTTCATCTTTAATAGAAAGTAACGATGATTGTTTGATTTTGTGAACTCCAGGTCTTCAACCTGGATGTTTAGTATTGTCTCGTATTCTGATATTTATACACACGCCTACCGTTAGTTATTTTGGGGAGATTCATTTTTGTTGGTTACTGTAAATCAAAATTGAAAAAATAATGTTTGAAAAAAAAGATGTTTTGTGTTATTCTTGCCAATACCGGAGACAATTCTCCGTTCTGTCAACCCCTTCACATTTTTCCGCGATATGGCCGGATCTCCAGCATTTGTGACACAGAATTTCTTGTACTTCTTCTTTTATTCGCACAATTACCATTACATACATATTTTCTACGTGGGACTGTTTTTATGTGCACAGCATAAAGAAACATTTTTTTAAATGTGTTGCAAACAATATATTTTATAACTATTTATGAAGTTTCGAGATACTTTTTTATTTAATTTCATTTATGCGCTTCCTATATCCCGCACAAAAACAGGTTTGGGTGCATTTAAGAGTTTCTTCGCTGTCAGTCCTCTAGCCTCAATTCGTACCATCTACGTGCCTTGTGTGACCTTCAAATCTATTGGCTATTTCTTGCAGGCTATCCTCTTGTTCGATGAAGATTGTCTGCCCCTTGTCAATTTGTGGTTTTTTATGTATGGTACCTTTTCGTCCTCCTAAGCAAACCAAACAAAACCTTCGTAACCCAAACTCATACCGACGTTAACATTATTTGATTTGATAAAATTAACTGACCATGTCGTTCCTGTAAACTGGATAATCCCGGACAAGCAATGTGGCTTTCATCCAGGAGACTAAACGATCCACCAGGTACTGAGGTTGACAGAGCACATCACATTGCACTGGAACAAAAACTAGGTAACGGATGCGTTCTTTCTGGATGTTGCTCAATTCTGGGACCAGGTCCTGCCTCACAAATTGCTTGAATCGAACATCCAGATAACTCTAGTGCGCCTATTATTCCGAGAGCTGGGTACCTACCAACTCGAAGACTTTTACGATATAAGAGACCCAGGACGATCTTGCAGTCCTCTGTGTAAAACCATCACTCTCTTTCTTTACAGCTTCACCTCTAAAAAGGACAAAGGAAGACCTCTCACTGAACACAAGACACAATCTATCGAAAGAAATTACAAATTATAGAATAACCTGATTAACGACAATTATACAACTGCCCAGTACATAGAACTGGGCGATAGGCTATCTTACTTTTGCCAAATTTTCTATTTGAAATACTTTCAGCTCAGGCGAAAGCCTTGTTGTCGTGAGCACTGGTTGAGCCCAGTACATACAACAACTTAACCAATGGGTATTATCCACATTAAATGCCAATGGTCAGATCAACGACCAGCCAGATCAAGGAGAAGTGGGTCAAAGACTCGGAATCAATGGAATGGAATGAATCAATGAAAATCAATTGATTTAGACTGGAATGCAAATCAATCGATTTGCAATAAAGAAACAATAATAGTAAATGTTTATTAATTGTGAAATTATATGTTGAATAAAATAATTTAAAACTTACAAGTTGAATGAAATTGGAAAATTTTTACCACTTTACGTAATGGGGTCGTAGACTAAAATGTAAGTTGGAAAATTTTTAAATTTCATTAAAATTTTAAAAAAAATTTTAAATTTCATTCAACTTGTAACCTTTTAAATATTTTATTCAACATAAAGAAATAATAAATTATGCCAATATTTATTATAGATTTTTTAACAAATTATTTTTATCTCGAGGTGTTTTTAGAATATGGGGTCAATTTTTTCGTTTTTTAACGCCACTGGATAAAATTCCACAAGAATTGAGATTCCGAACAAAACCGGATGTCTCGTTATTTATTTACATTTATTACGGGACTTTTCGACTATCTGCAATGCCTTCTGAACAAAAGATCCCACTTCCACAATTTGAACCTAAGGAATGGTTTCCGATCTCAATTCACCCTCTTGCCAAATAAGTGAGCTTTACTCCATGTATAAATCAATTTGAAAATGCCTACATAAGAAGTCCTTCAAAACAAAAAATTTGGAGTCGAGCTCTGCTAACCCAAAAAAATTTAAAATGCTAATGCTAGTAATTTTTAATAAAAAAACAAAATTTCAACATTAAAAATCTATTTCATGGCAACAAAATTAAAAGGTTTTCTACGTAAAATATTTAAAGTTAATAAACACGTACAGGTGAGATAACAAAAATTTAAAACATTTTTTAATTTAGTGGCACACAACAATTTGTTAACAAATTATGATAACTCTTTCTTTGCACTAGGTACCTAGATTCAAAAAATTGGCTTACGATATGTTTATTACTGTTTTGTTCTATTAAGTTCTGTAAAGGCCCCAGTTAGAACACATAAAAACAGAATTTTGACCTTTTGTTTGAGTATTCTGTGATAAAAAATCAAGCTTTCGCCAAAAATTGAGCAAAGTGCTCCTAATAAGAAGACTTTACGTATTTATTTCCTAGGCAATAATTTATTTAAAATAGGTAAATTTGATCTAATTAAAAATTTTGAGTTACCTCCTATACTTGTGATGTACAGAAAATTTCCCACAAAATCCCTTTCACAAAAACAATAAACTATTAAAATAAATCAACTCAGTTCAACTTTTCCTATTCATATTAATAAAATCACAAATAGACAAACTTGAAATACTACCAAAAAAATAATACTACCAAACTGCCATTTGCTAAATAATATGTTTTAAAATATTGATATAAATAAAATGATAATTTGGTAACGTTTCAGTTAATATTTTCTATCTAAGGTTTGAAAATTTTCTATTACTTTGGCTATTCCAAAGCTCTGTCTTCCAGCGTCATGTAGATACCTTCTTCGCCGTATGCAGAGTCGTGTTTCGCCAACATTCTCAATAATGGGCGTAGTTTCAACCACCATTGCTCTTTTGGTATGCGGAACCTGCAAAAATATTATTTAATAATTACTGTTACAAGTTTCAAAGTTGTGTTTATTTTATTATTAGTTCAGTTTATTGTGACATAGCAATACGCCAAAAAATATTACCCTCACGCTGGATTCAAGTCTGGTATTTTATCGCTTTCAGTTAATTTCACCCAAGAATTATCATTTGTTAAGCAATATTTGCTTATTCCAAAATTTGAAAACTTTTAGCTGCCAGCCAAGATCTCCGGTGCCAGGCGAATTAACAACATTATTCTAACGGAGTTGCTTCAACCAACAACGGCAAACCACCGAGGTAATCTGCGATAAAAGTAATAACTAAAACTAAAAAACTTACTCGAAATTAGTTTGTTCTTTCAAATCTGCTATGGGTGTGAACTTGTACTGACGTTTAATCATGCCTAGTAAAACTGCGCTCTCAGGAGTGTTGCATCTAACCTTGCCATCCTTGTCAGTACTTGTTTTCAAAATATTTACCATCCAATCCACACATTTAGCCGCCATTTTGGTTGCCATATTACGATCAAAAGGTGTGGGTGAACCTCCTTGCTGCATGTGTCCTAAATAACAACAATTTTGAATGAAAAATTAGAAACATTAAATCTCACATTAATCGAACCTAATACATTCATTCTGGCGCTGAACAATCCCTTGCCTTCCTCTGAATATAAGCGATGAATGAAATCGGTGTTGTAGTTTTCGCAAGCTTTTTCATTACGCAGAATGAGGCCTCTTTGAACACCTTCCGACATTTTTGAAGCCATATGATACAGATCCTGTTGTAATTCTTTAATGGAAAACTTTTCTTCAAAGATATACGCCGCGTCTGAACCCCCTGCAAGACCTGAAAAACAATTTTTATATCATGTTATAGCAGATTTTTGTTGAATTTACCTGCTAAAGTTGCCAGATAACCACAAAAACCTCCCATAGTTTCAATGATAAATACTCGACGTTTGGTGCCCTGAGCAGATTGGCGAATGCGATCGCAAATTTCGGTGATTTCGTTCAATGCTGTATCGCAACCCAATGAAAACTCAGTGCCTGGAACGTTGTTACTAATGGTGCTCGGTATAACAACGATGGGAATTTGAAAAGCTGGATATTTGTCTCTGGCTTCGTATAACTGCAAAGCTCCTTGATATGCCTACAAATTGAAGAGTTAAAATTTATCGTGTTACTCCCCCCCCCTATGATTTGGTTACCTCAAATCCGCCTATAATAAGAAGACCTTGTATATCAAATTCGGTAAGACGTTGGGCAACTTGCTCTAAACGCGAGCCGGGCAACGTACGCTTGGTTCCAATGAACGCACCACCCATGCCAACCCATCCGGTTACATCTGACCAATCTGTTGATAAAAACCAACGTTAGTATACAAAATTGATAACAAAATATAAAAATCTCACTCATTGGTTTAATGTTTCCGGCAATAAGTCCTTCGATACCATCGTGGATTGCCATTACAGTGTCACCCCTGTAGATAGAATTTCGAACGAACGACCGAACGGCAGCGTTCATTCCACATGCTGGTGCTCCAATGTGCAATACGCCGAGAGTGTAACCTACCTACAATGTAAATTAAATATGTATCATACGGTCAGTAGAAACGCAGTGATTGTTCGTTTTAGTTAAAAAAAAAAATATGTTGTGTAAAAACTTACAAAAGTGTTTCAGTTTCCAGGTAGTCCAGAGAGAATCGAGACTTTTGAAAGTTATGATTAGGCCACACAAAGCGGGTCCATTATGATACGTTCAGTATTAATTCCACCGCATGTTGGTGTTTATCGGAAAGCCGAGTTAAGAAATTCCGCGAAATCCGCGATTTAAACTCGATAACTCAGCGGATACAACAAAAAGCTACTTAGCTTGCAAATTGGGGACGGCGTTAGCTTCCGACTTCGACCCACTGAACAATAAGAGAGGACCAGGGTCTCTTAACACATTGGAACCATGAACATGGACGCCCCAGAGAGGAGAAATTTAATATTCTACTTTTAACATTAATAATCATTACAGCAGCAAGACTTACAGGTACATACGTAAGCTTTCCAGAATATTATAAACAATGTAGTAAAGGGGGGGAGATAAATTATAAAGAAATTGATCTGTTGCTGTTATCAATGTAGAAAACGGGAAAAATCAAATTGATTAATTAAAAAAATAATTTAAAAAAAAAACCAGACACGCGGAACCGCGTGCGGCTCTTCGTAAAGAGGACAGAAATTGACTGCCTTTCCGCATTTTTATGGTCGTGTTGTCTATCGTAACCATGTCTTTTTCTTTTACGTTCCCTAGAGATGTGGGAAAATCAATTTTAGTAGTGCAGTGACCTGGTTAAGTAACCGTTCTCAAAATCAATTAAGAATTTTTAGGGTAAGTGGATTGAAAGAGCTCTTACTTTAATTTTTCTGGCAATTAAATCGTCGTGCAGAACTTACCATACCGAATTAACAAAAGGAAAAAATATATAGAACAGAAGGGCAATTTTGGGAGAAAACCTAACATTGCTGTTTGGTTTTGATGTCACTACCTGGATAACCGCCTCAAAAATCCTCGGCATTGTGTAATATTAAAAAGTAAAGGAGGTGTATCTCAGAATGAATTACTACTTTTATTTATTATTCCCACTTAAGTTGAAAAAAATAAAGAAAGATGAGATACCTCCTTGTGTAGATACTTACCGAAGAACCCCACAGAGTATCCTGCTGTTATGGACAAAATTTTTTTATTAGAAAATCACTTCACTCTAGCACACAAAATTAAATAAAAAAAATTTGTTAGAAAATCGACTAACGTCATCAAAAAACAATTTTGTGAATTACCTTTTGCAAATTATTGGAATTTACCGCCTGTTCGCAGCAAAAAAATATTTTCGTCATTAATTTTTTAGCAACTAAATCACAGTTCTTGATATTTTTCCTTAAAATGTGAAGGAAAAAGAATTAATTAGCAAAAGTGCACAAGATAAAGTAGACAGAATGTGATGTGTAAGCATTATCAGTCAGAAAGTGACACCAAGTAAGTTAGCTAGACATGCACACAGGGGTCAGTTCAAAAGGATCGCTTCTATTAATCGATGTTTAATCGGCAATAAAAAAGTTATTGTATAATCAAATAATCGATTAATCTATTATTTGTTTAATCACTTGTGAAATTTTCAAGTCGTCTAACCCATAGCAATTACAAAATAATAATAATAAATTACTAAATACAGTAAGGTAAGAAAAGAAAAAAATTTAAGTTAAAAACAAAATTCTTAAAGTAGCTACGTTCTTTTGGCCTACTACATTTGTCTAGACTACACCCAAAAATATACCCCGTGTGTATACCTGAAGTTAGCACTTAGTTACTATACTCCATTCGTTTTAAGAAAAACCTTGACTTTTGAACTAAAATATAATCTTGAAACGTGATTGGTTGGTTTTCACAAATTTATCAATATTTTAGTTCCAAAGTCAAGTAAACCTCGACTTTTGAACTAAAATATAATCTTGAAACGTGATTGGTTGGTTTTCACAAATTTGTCAATATTGTTAAAGTTCAAATTGGTTTCAAATTTGTCAATATTTTAGTTCCAATGTCACAAATTTGTGAAAACCAACCAATCACGTTTCAAGATTATATTTTAGTTCAAAAGTCAAGGTTTCTTCTTAAAACGAATGGAGTATAGCTACTTAGGCGTAAAATTGAAGCATAATTTATATATTTACAAGCAGACAGACCAACATAGAATCCATAAATCGTGCTCTAATTTTTTTTTCAAGAGTGAGCGAAAGGGGATGGAAAGTAAAGTGAAAATCAAGAGCATTTCACAGGTTTTTTGAATTCTGATATTAAAAAAAAAATGAAAAAATTGTGATGTCAACGATTAAAACTTGAATCACACAGTGTGATTTTCAATTAATGTACATTAAGGTAGGGTATACGGGTTACCCCATATTTTTTTAAATTCCTATCTATAACATTAATTTAAAAAAAGGGCCATATACCATACCCTTAATAATGCCTATTCTTGATTAAAATGTTCTTAAAGGGAAGATATCCCCCATCAAATTTTTGCATAAATTCTTACATTTCGATTATCCCAAGTAGATTTTACAAAAGACACCGCCAATTTTGAAAAATGTAAAAGCTTAATGACTTATGCCCACACATGAATGAAAAAGCTTAGGAAAAATACCAAGAACCAAATTACAATTAATACAAATTCAATTTATTTTTAAGCAAAATTACTTACGGAAGTTTTGTTTCTCCTCGAGGACAATGAACTTCAATTGTACATAAAACAAATTAGGGAAAACTCACCTTCACTTTATCATCGGTGAGACTCTTAGGTGGCTTAAGGCGAGTCAAAAGCTTGTAGGTCTCCAAATTACGCTTAAACGATTTGCCTCGTAGTTCTACGGCCAAATCCCAGTTCTTGTTCGCCATTGCCTGTAGACACAAAACATAATATTTAAAACATAAAATTGAACCGCAAGATCTTTTTACCTCTGCAACAGCTTTTGTGCGCTGCACACAATCCATAAGTGGAAGACGAACTGCTTGATTGCCGTCTAAAGATATAACGCAAGGTTCTGTGGTCTCTGTTGCCTCCATGAGAGCCATAACAGCCTCTGCGCCCATACGACAACCCTACAACACTTGAAAATGTACCCTTTGTAAACAAAACGTCAAATTTTAAATTACCAAAATTCTGTCGAATGCGGAAGGGCTTCCACCCCGCTGCACATGACCTAAAACGGTTATGCGCGTATCTTGTTGCAAATTATCAACGACTACTTTTTTAACTTGCTCTGCAGTTATGGGGTCACCGTTACGATCAATTGCGCCTTCCGCCACTATGATGATATTTAAACGCTGGCCGGCTGTTCTTTCCTAAAAGGTGCGCCAAAATATCATAAAATCTTGCTTTGGTACCCATTTTCACAGTTATTTTAATTGTTAATATTTCAAACGTGCAAAAAATAAGAACATCTACGATTATGCGCATCAGTTACCTCGAATTTATTCTTACAGTGTCCACTACGTTGGTGCAAAATAAAATTATGAGATATCTGATTCGCCAGTGACGTTACCATCGTAGGGATTCCCAGGCAAAATCCCAAAAAGTGATTAAACTACCATTTAGGAATCGTACGCATGTTACAGCCACTTAAATTTTTTCTTAGAATTAAAATTATAAAAAAGCCCAAGCACCTGAAGAAGCGATTTTTTCTAAATACAGCAAAGTTTTACTAGTACAATAATTTCTTTAAGTACCTGCGAGAGTTTACTACAAAGCTTAATTGGCCAATTGAGTGGAGCTGGATCTTCCGGTATGAAGACGTAGTCAGCCTCGTTGGATAACGCAGCCACCACAGCTAAATAACTGCAACATTTTTGTTCGCAGCATAAACAGCAAACTTTTGCCTAACCTACATTTTACTCTTTTAATCTACTGGCAGTTTTTTTCAATAAAAAAGTTTTACCACTAGATAGCACCAGGGGAAAAAACCGAAAAGCATTGGTTAGTAGCGGATTAAAACAAAAAATTAATAGAGGGCACTTCAAAACAACTTCCTAACCTGAGCCAGTTTGTCGCAAAGTCTTTTTTCCCAATCGTCGGGGGGAGGTGATTCGGGGCAAAACACAAAATCAGCTTCCGATGTCAAGGCTGTCACCACCGATAAATACCTACAAGAAAGTGTGGGGACAGCCCAATAATGAATTATGTCGGTGAAGATAACAATAGAAATGAAAATTCTCAAAAATAGTTTTGCTGGTATAAATTTCGTTATTTCTGTTTCATCGATTTTACCTGGCGCCCAGCAAATGGTATTCCCCAATATTATTTAATATTACCAAATTTAAGTGCGTTATCGACTTAAATTTAAAATCCATCTGTGTGCAGAAATTTATCCCAGAAAAACCATTAGTAACCATTTTCATTTTTGTTCTTAAATTCAATAACATTAGAAAATTTTTACTTTTAAATTGTTTACGTGAATATGATTCTTTTTTAATTTTAAGGCAGTAATAATATTAAATAGGAAATGGCCAAACTTGTTCAATCTAACTGAAAACTTAAAATCGTAAACAACATTAAAAACGTGAAAATTAAATTATAAAAAATGTATAACCCATGAAACATAGTTTTTAAGTTATTTTATTATAAAAACTCCTATGGAATGGTTTGAATTGCTGGGTCATTCCTATCAAGTGGAAAATTGACGACTGCAAGAACAGGGTGTAGCATTTTCTTGCATTCACGGGTTTGCGGAAACTGAAATAATTTGGCACCTATTCTTAAACTACTATTTATAAAAATATGGGAACTTACCCATGGGAAAGAGCCTTCCGGAAAGAATTTTTCTGAGAGTTTTTGCCAGCGCAAAGTTTGTCAATTAACTAATAAATTCACGATCTATATGATTCATGAAAGCTTCCGTTACCCTATCTATCTAATTTTGCTTACAAACAGTTTTCATGTAAGTTATGTAGAATATCCGTTGAGTATTGTTTTGTTCTACCTGCACAATAATTATTAATTTAATACTTTCGGATATTTGTCTAGACATACCGGAAATTTTTTCAATTTTTCATATTTTGAAATTTAAGAAACCAGAACTTCTTCTCAGCCTTCTTTCGCCCACTGCCGAACGTTAGTCTCTTTCCTTAAGACAACGGTTTTAAGCAATAACAGCCCACGACTGTTTAGACCAAGTTGTGGAATGCGTCTGTGAGCCTCCTATTATATTACGGTGACAATCATCAACACAGAGCCGCCAATTTTTAGTGAATTTTAAAGATGCTAAAATTTCCTTAATTCTAATTGGTCAAGATTTCCTACTTTCTATCTACGGTACGTGCAGGGGACGTATATAAGGCCACTTAGACAGCTCCGAGTTGCCATTTCACTCTAGAATTCTACATCGTTAACATTCACATTTAGGAGATCTGTACCGCTTCAGTGATTTACCGGACGCATCCGGTAGCTTCATTTGAAAAATAATAATTTAAATTAAAAAAATTCTAATTCTATTTTATTTTTAGCTCTAAAAAGTTACAAAAGTCTAAGATTATGTTGAAAATAATTTGTACACTTATTCTGCATAATAGCATGTCAACGTCATGAAGAGAGCTGCGGAACTAAAGTGGAGATGGACGGGACATGTGGCAAAAGAAGGGGACTAGAAAGTGGACAAACAGAGTGATCGAATGGCGTCCAAAAACTACAAAGAGAAGCGTCGGTAGACCCCAAAAGAGGAGGTCATACGATATAAGGCAAACTGCAGGTAAACATTGGCAACAAGTGGCACAAAATAGGGAGAAATGGAAAGGTATAGAAGAGGCTTATGTCCAGCAGTGGGCGGAAAACGGCTAATAAAAAGAAGAAGACTTGTTCCGCATCGCACGATTAAATATTTATAAAATATTACCAATCCTAGACATATTTGAGTCGATTATACCACAACCAATAAAAAATACGCTCTCAGTTGCGTATATTTACAGTTCTATTGATAGGCGGAGCTAAGGAAATATAGCCAATACAACAACCGAATTACATTTTGAATGGTCCATAGCTTATAATCTTGTTAATTTTATATTTTATCATAATCTTTCATAATTTCTTCAGGAAATTTGTTATTTCACAGTTTTTTATTTGAAGTAGCTTACTAGGCTGGCCTCAGATGTGCTCTTATCCTGATGACAATTCATTAACATAAGAGTGACCACCGCCTTTACGTGCCTTCCGAAGCACGGAAACGGCTACGACAAAAGTCAACCTCTGTCCAGATTAAAACTGAGTGCCTTAGCGTTAGCAGGTGAATTGACTACAAAGCCAATGACCGTTTCTGCCAGCTGTTTTTATTATAGTGTGCACCTTGCATTCAAACCTTTCGATGTTCACCAGTAGCAGACTCATCGATTGAAGTTTTGCTACAGATTTTATTAGTGAGTACCTATTATGTAATCGCATCTGCTGCTCACGGTGTTGGAAGTCATGTGGTAACATTGTGCTACTAAAGTCTGGGTGTTGAGGTTGCACGCAATTTTCTTAGCCTTACCGGTTTCATCAGCATGAGTTGTTGTTGTAGTTTCCTTTCAGTTGCGTTTCTCGGTAAGAGTTTCCAAGAGTTCTTCCGTACTCATCTCGTATTTCTTTCATAATGGGTGTTGCACTGCCATACCCATGATAGAATTTGAAATCGTCTGTCGAGTTGGTCATATAAAGCCCTGACGAGATGCAATTCAGCTCATCGCTACATCAGTTGAATCTATTTCGTTTCATATTTCCGTTTTATACTTCCGTTTCACTTCTTTTGCATATTGAGTAACACTTTTTGAACATGCTACCGATTTTACATTCGTATTTACGTCAATATTTAATTTATTAATTCCCCCCCCCCAAACCGAGATTTGGAATCCATTTATATAAATAAGCATTTTAGTAAATCAAGTTAATTTAAGATGACAATTTTCGTTTACATGAAGTAGTCCAGCTGCATTAGCATGAAAAAACACAAAAGCTCAACAAAATTAATAATTAATTTTTTTTTTCACAGTTATACTATTACTTAAGTGGCAGGAATTAACGTTCTAAAGTTCCCCACCTCTAGCCCTTAAGCTAACGCCACCATTTTGAAAAAATGGCGATCGGATCGTCTCCCAGCATTGTTTTTCGCGTTTTCTCCAAAAGCGTTAGTTTTACGTCAATTTTGAAAAGAACCTTTTTTAGAAAACATAAAATTTCTGATAAGAGGATATAGTTGTTATTCCGGTCCGATTCCGAGTTTCCATAAAAAAAATTTTTTTTCTATTTCAAGCAATTCATTCAGATCAATTATCCAAAATTAAGCTCGCCTCACACGAGGCTTGATTTGCTGATGGGTTGCTTGCTGACCGCTTTGATGGCCGGCTGTGCTGGAAAGTGACGTCACGTGCTGGGTTTTCGTGCTTGTTTTGTGATAAAACGGTGCTATTTTTCTTGTTGGTTTTCTGCTGGTTTTAAGCGCTAACCAATGACAAAGTCGCGTCGTCTTCGTAAATACGGGCGCTACTAGGTTACGACAAGGCTAACCTGTTGTTGTTTGCTGTCAAGTGAATTTCCATTATAACCGCGTCCATTTTACAAACTGTCACCTTGTCAATGATATCACTAAACCGCGTGCGCGTTAAAACTACCTTGCATTAAAACTACCGTGTGAAGCCAACACACTGAAAAACCATCCTGAATATCCAGCCGCTTGAAAGCCAGCAGAAAAATCAGCAAGCAAATCAAGCCTCGTGTGAGGTGAGCTTTAGGATCATTTTCAAGTCATAAAAACAATAATAAATTTCCAAAAAATAAGAATTTAAAAAAAGACTTGAGATGCAATAGATTCAAATTAAACATTTTCGTTCTGTTTTAGCCTATTCTCACATTTTCAACAAGCAAGAAAAAAAATTTTTACTTTGAAATCTTTTTCTGTGATAACCCGGCATCGAACCGGAATAACAGCTACATATTCGTATTGGAAATTTCATGCTCTATAAATTCATGCTCCTCTTCAAAATTGACGTGCAACTAACAGTTTTGGAGAAAAACGCGAAAAACAACGTGCGGAGCTACTAGTCGCCATTCTTTTAAGATGGCGGCGTTAGCTCAAGGCCTAGAGGTGAGAATTCCATAATGTCAATCACTACTACTTAGGTAATATAATCGTAAAGAAAAAAATTCATTATTAATTTTGTTGAGCGTTTTTGCTAAAACTGTAAACTTGAATTTTACAATTTTGTGGACTGGCTTCAAAATGCCATTTGTAAATGCCTTTTTGCTATTCATTTTATCTGGTTGAGTCTGATTTTACCTGATATACCCTGTTGTTGAGTCACTCGAGTACTTAAATTCAGATTTGGTTGGATTTTCTTCTTCAGAGTAATTCAATTGATAATTTTTGTTTAATCGTTTCTTTAAAATCGTCACTTAAGTTATTTTCCTGTGAGGCTAAACCTTCAGTCCTGGTCCTACAACTTGATTCATGATAAATGTTATTGAGTTACGACAAATATAAATTATTCCTATTATTTTACTTTTTGGCTCGGTAACTGAGCTACTGCCTACCCAAGCACACTTTCAGTAGTTAGTCGCCCTTCGCATCAAGAACTAAGAAACATTGTTATGGGCTAAAATTTTTGACCTTATCTGGGCCCCTGCTACAATTATTTAGCATTGAAAAGTGCCATTTCTAAACTTGGAAAATTTTATAAAAAAATATGGGGCAAATCTCGGGGTTGATATTTTGCATGTGGACACAACTACTCCCCACTTGTTTGTAAATACAAAATCAATTTGCATACTTTTTTCCTTTCTGAAAAAATTTCCCCGTGAAGATGAGAATTCTTTAAAACGTTAAGAACTAAGGCTAAAATTTCACTCTTTAGGATAACTTTTAGGTAAATACAGGTAAATTGCTTTTAGCCTTGTATTGATGCAACAAATATGAGCCGAGATATTTCAGTTTTTGCAAACCTATTAAAATTCGAAAGAGTCGCAACTTGTAAAACACATGACTGCCACATGAAAGCAAAAAACAATCAAATTTAAATAAGGATTCCCTATGACTGCCAATTGCACAAAAAATTCAAATTTTTAAAAAGGTCATGCAACCAATGAATTTATTTCTAGACCACTTGATATGGAATGACGCTGCCCAAACCAATCTGATGAGAATTAAAATAAATAAAACTGACCAGAAAACTGTTTTCATGGTTATTATTACAATTTCTTAGAGATTAATTAAAAAATATGAATTTACTTACCCGCAATGTCTACCCATGACTTCCATAATAAATGTGCGCTGATGCGAGTAAGCTGTTGAAACTATGGCGTCAGTTGCTTCAATTATTCTGCAAATCGGAATCAAAATTATGATTAAGAAACAAAAAAAACAACAAAGGTTACCTGTGTAATGCACTGTCAGTTCCAATGGTCATGTCAGTACCGCAAAAATCATTATCTATGGAACCCACCAAACCAACAATATTCAAAATTTTGTATTTATTTCTTTGCTCTGCATTTATTTCGCCTAAAATTTTAGTGATGAGACAAAAGTTTTAGACAAACTTGAAAGTTACCTTTCCGTAATAATTCATCCAGCAGAGATGACCACTCTTGCCTAAACAAATTGGCACCGGTTAAACTACCGTCACCTCCTATTACAACCAAATTTGTAATTCCATGTTCGACTAAATTTTTAGCTGCCTTTAATCGGCCAGGACGTTCTCTGAAATGTTACATTTGAATTGTTTCAATCTGAGTGTGTGGTTCAAAACTACCTAAACTCCTGACATCTTGCAGAACCAATAATTGTGCCACCTTTATGGATTATACTACTCACTGATGCCCAATTAGCTTCGACAATATTATTTCCACCGCAAACCATTCCTAGAAGAAAATACTTAGCGGAAATTGAATACACTGAGCGTTTGCTTTTACCTTGATAGCCCTCTTTTATAAAACACATCTTACATCCCAAATAAATGCCCATACGTACGACCGCCCTTACGGCGGCATTCATGCCCTAAAATACATCAAAATTAGAACAAACAACCAATTTTAGCAAAACTAACCTCACCTGCGAATCGCCTCCGCTTGTAAAAACGGCAATTCCTTTACCTTTATGAGCACCTCGCTCTATAAACTTATGGGCTGGATTTTGTGACATGTTAACCTAAAAAAAACAATAATTCCTCTTACATACTCATATTTTGAATATAATCCACCTGCGGCATTACACTAAATTTAAAATACTTGAATTTCTTATGTCAAGGTGACCTTTGAATTTAACTCCAATCAAATACTCAACAAGTTATTGAGGACACACGAATTTTGCTACCTGTCAATTTGATTGCGCAACCGTGAGCAAATGAACTACGATCATATTTTTCCAGATCGTTTGACCTACTTGATAATTTTAAGGGAGGCCGCACATCAAAAACACAAAATACAATATTATCAAACATAACATTTAAAAATAATTTTGGGCTTCGTCAAGGAGAAGCAATATGGGACAAGAAAAGGTAATTTTTCATCATTGATAAAAATCATACGAAAGAAAACTCTCTCGTCACCTTAGTTTTGCTATGATGGATGATTTTTTCAAATAAATAAAAAATGTTTTTGTCAAGACGGAACGAATTTATTTCACGACCCTAGATCAAAAAATATTTTCTATTCTATTTACATTTTCTATTTACACAGGAACTTATTTAAAATTATTTATTACGATATAATAATTATAAATTATCCATATCGTCAGTCGATTCGCCCTCGAGCGTCAATCTTATGTCGCCTTTCTTCTTCATATTTTTTCCTTTGCGTCGATTGATCACACCATCCGTTTCATCCATCATTCTCAAAAGTAAAATTTGGTCCGAACAGTCCATTGGTGCCACTGATATGTCTCGTACCGCACGAAATTTTCCGCAATTATTGAGATGTTCGTTTTCCAAACGGAAAAAGTTCCACATGAACCTTCTGAAAACTTCAAGGGGTGCCAAAATTGTAACCATAATATCGGCATGGACGTAATCCATTTCGATCAAAGACATCGATAAGACCCAGCCAAATCTTAGAATCAAGTCTTCCACGATGGCGAAGTAATAAAACCACTGAAAGCGAATTTATTAATTTGGAAGAAGTTGGTTAAATTTTCCCACTTACGTTTGATGAGTAAACAACTTCTTCCCTTAAAAATTTGTTGTAACCTGCTTTGGAGTCAAAAAGTCCCCAATCCAATTTTATATCCCAAGTGTAAGCGTAACAAGAACTCACGATAGAGGCAGTAATCCATAAGTAAAAATACATTTTCAGCTATGGAAGTTCCATCTGCAAATAAACGTGTGCATATTTTGGTATCGTCAATCTCTCGTCTTACCTGAAGAATTGACATGATAAAGTGCAGTGAAAATGACGACAAAAAAGACGTGGCGTATTTGGACGCATTTGCTAAATGAGGAAAAACTTCTTTCGTGTCTCTATATCTCCTCAGGCACTGGGCAAATCGAAACCAAGCAGGTAAGCATGCCATGAAAGGTCTGATGATCATGTATTTTTCCACGCAATGATTCGGATCTGAAAAAGTACATAATTATGAAATTGCAAACCACGAGAGAAAAATATTTTCAAACCTTTTCCCGTAACCAAATCCGGATTTGTTGCATAAAAGCACACAAAATATTGAAGATCTGTAAACGCTGTCACTAAACTATTTAACTGATCGCCCATCCAAAAATCGGCAAAGTTGACATAAAAAAATGGCGCCAACATCACTCTTCCCTAAAAATGTCGTCAATAAATTTTTTCGAAAGTTCTTGTACCATGAAGATGATGCATCTTGAAAAAATCTATTAATGCACCAAAAATTTAGCAAAAGTTCTTCAAAACTGCAGCAAATAATAAAGCAAATAACAAAAATGTAACGTGAAATGGTACGCACCACTACGCGCAGAGCCCAGAATCTCGCTTCGTGTCGAAACGTTTTGCTTGGATTGACGAAATATGCAATCATCAAAATCAGCAAAACTAGCGGATTGATGTAAGGTGGAATGCTAAGTTGCGGACTGTACAAGAAACACAGCACCGAGAGTGACCAAATTACGCCAAAAACGGACGCTAATTCGATGACGTGTTGTTCGGATAAATGGTTTCGTGGATCCAATTCGAATATTAACACGTGATTCACTCCCGACGATCTCCATCCGTAAATGTTTATTCCCCATAAAAATAAAAATTCGATTATCAAAAATGGTCCTCTATACAACCGGCACACGATGCGCCAATCGTCTCTTCCTTGGTGAAATATTGCTTAAAAAAATTGAAAAGTGAGAATAAAATGAAAAGTGAAACGAAAAGGGAATTACCTGATATTGCAACCGCAAGTATAAGAACTACGAAAGCACCCGAAAATAATCCAACTTTGAAAGTAATCCAAGGACTTTGTTGTTCACCTAACGGTGGAACGCGTAATCGCTTCATGGCGCGTTGTCTGTCCCCCCCTTCGAGCTCATTTGTGACGGTTGCTTCGGTTTCGCGAATAATACGATCTATGTCCTTATTGGTGTGAAAATGCGAATTTTCCACATGCAGCAATCGCCATCTTACTCCAAAATCCACGGTCAGAAGCTACAAAAAAGAGATTAGCCGTTTAAGACTCAAAAATGAAAAAATTCTACCTTATCGTGTTTTTTAAAATTTTCTGAACCCTGTAAAGTTTAGATTTTGATAATTTTGCAATAAAATTAAACTTAAATAAAATTCGCTGTAAGCCAATTTGAGTTCTTGAATTTTGCGGGCCGGTTTATTTTTTTAGTTCAATAGAAGTGTGGCTTTATGGTGTGCAATTTTGTGTTTCGTATTGAAGTCATTGTCCACCGCTTCCGTCAATTCGCTCTTTAAGTTTGCCGATTTTCTGGTCGCTTCCGCCAATTTTTCTAAAATAAAAAAGTTTAGTTAAAATTACGCAGTATAGGAAGCTTTTTGAATAACCAGAACTTTTCGCTCTGTAGTTTCGCGGCGAACACACCGCAATAGCACGGCTAATTTGTAAATTTAAAAAATAGTAGAAGTCATCACAGGTCGCTCTCGCGGCAATGCGAGTATAGAAAACATTAAATTACCTAAAGAGAAAAATATTTACCCGAATAAAAAGTGTTTATTTTGGTCAATTCCTTGTCACAATAGTGAAAAAATTTTTCATCAAATTTAGTAAAATATCTGGTTAAAATTTCCGGTTCCATAATTTCGGCAGAAGGTGCCTGTTCTACGGCTGCATAAAGCAACGCTTTCATTTCCTAAAAATAAATTTCCTTTTATTTTTGCTGCATTTATTAATAAAGTTTTATTTCTTGTTTTTTTCTTACCTCGTAATTTATGTATTGCTTCCTCCATTCCGGAGTGATGTGAGCCGATAAATGTTCCGCAAACTTCATAGTTTTTTTTTATTATTTACTAAATTAAAAAATTATTGCTAAATAAAATCAAAACGGGAGGTTAACGATGCGCTACAAGCCATTTTAAAAATATTTACAAGACGCTTGACGTTTATTGGGCGTCTATGGCGTCTGCACGAATGTAGGTCACTGTTTTACAACTTTGCTTGAATCCTAGAAATCGATCCAAGGTTATAACTGTCAAGGTGGGATAATTAAAATTTTGTGTGAGGTGGAATTTATAAATTAGGTACGTCACGAGAGTCAAGTGGATTATGTGTCAATGTTTCTTTCCCCAGCTGTCAACTTCATTTTCATAATTCCATATAGGTACTAAAAGCAAAAGTAAACAGAATATTCTATTTACTTTATTTTTAAATATAATAACATAATAACTTAATTATTATTAATTTGACAAAAAGGGATAATTGGGCGTTTTTACTCCTCAGTAAAATTCAAAAAGCTTTCCTAAAAAATGTTACATACTAAGTAGAAAGGTAATTTAATTGCTTGCAATTTTGTTTTCCCTTTTACCTCTACCGCAAAAATAAACCAAGATATAGCTATTTCTTGTCCAAAAAAGTGTATTATGAAAAATTTACTTGGTTCATATGAAAAATGGAAAGCTCCTGAACAAAAATTCCTTAACCCGGTCCTGATAAAAATTACCGTGGAATCCTTCAAAAGATCCAGGAGTATACTTAAAAATTTCCGAGCCTCCTGCACAAAATTTCCAAAACATCTTCCACGCGCAACTTTAATTTTAATCAAAAATTTTGATTTTAATCAATAATTCGATTGGGAGGGGGTTCAAAATACCCACTCTCAAATACTGAAAGCAGCTATGACCTTTACGTTTATTTACAATCCTCTAAAGCTACATTTTTCAACTTTAGTTATGCAACACTGTTCCGGCTCATGGTGTTTTTGGGACAAATAAAGAGGAAAGTTGCCCTAATGTCTTATGACACACACCAGAATTTATGTAAATATGATCTTATCCTCCTCTTCAGTTAGACCGAACATTTTGTTTTGTAAAAAAAAATACAGCTTCGGACAAGAGTCTGTTAACGCTGACTTGAAAGTACACTTTTTCCTATAAAAATGGCTTTACCAAATGAAAGAACAGAAAAATACAAGCTTTTTAAAAGCAGGATGAACTTAGTGGGACTTGTAATAAGGCCACAATTTCATTTTGAAAATTACAATTTTCCCATAAAAAGTACTTGTAAATGCATCATTGCGACATATTATGTCATTATTGCAAACATTCTATCACCAGTCCGCGTGCTGTAGCTGGGTCGACAGTGACTAGCGGTGGAGAACTTCCAATCGCTCCCTGATATCCGTCGAGTCAACATCCACACTTTTCCGAGTTGGACCGTTCTTGGGGATGGTTTTAATGAGTAAAGCGCTTGTTAAAACCGCCTGTAGTTGCCGAGTGGAGGCTGTAAAAAGTGGGTTTTGACAAACGCAACTGCGTCAAGACTAGGATTCACCTTAAAAGTGAATTTTTTCGGAAATTTGTTCACCGACCACAAATTTTATTTTTTTCTATGTTAATTACATCCTCATCTTTCATAATTCATTCTAAAAACCAAAATTCTGGTATCTTTACTGTCGCCATAATCTATTTTAATTTCGATGGGCCGGATTGCAGTTCAAAAGAGCCAATGAGAAAATTGCAATCCAAATTAATTTTTAAAACCGTTTTTTTTCCGAAATTTGTGAACCGACCGCAAATTTTGCAACAATCAATATGCTGAAATCGTCAATTCACAAATGAAAAAATAAACAAACGTATAAACTGGAAAGTTTGGAGGGTGTAGAATACCATCCAATGCCCCAGGACTGGAAGGCAGAACATTAAATACTTAAAAATTATGTAGAAGCTTTATAATGTAGCTTTAGTGTTCTAGGGCAGTGGTTCTTAACCTTTCTTTACAATGGACCCCTCAAAATATATCATTTCGCTGCAGACCCCTGGACTTGATAGTGAAAAATAAAATCATGATTAAAAACTTCTTAGGTTTTATGTAATGCCGCCACGAACCACATAGGTTAAGAATCGCTATTCTAGAGAATGCATTGAAAAGTATACGCCCCGGTCTCAATCTTTCATTTTCGTCTGTCGTTGACAGATAAAAATATCCAATAAATATGGGTCGGCCGGCTAGAGGGCGAAAGACTGCAGTTCAAGTCTTTGTCGCATCGGACACGCTGCTGTGATCAAAGATTCTACATCAATCTTTGGATTGTGGGGAAGGCAACGGAAAACCACCCCATTAATTATATTCCCTAGTAAAGGATCCCTTAGCCCTTCGGCTAAGCTGATCGCCTACGCACAATAAAGTGTCTAGAACTTAAAGAATAAATATGGGAGTCAAAAATCATCTTACGTAATTGGTATAAAATTGATCAAATCGTTTGATCTACCTGATTATATCTAATAATTAATTTGTTAGGACAAACAAAAAAATATGTTACAATCCATTGCGTAAAATCTGAAATTATTGTTGCAACCTTATTGTGAAGCAATAAATCGCATCACATGAATCTAACGATAGATCTGATGATGTATGGTGACTTTCAGTCCTGAAACTTCTTTATGTCATACCAACTGCTTACTTACAAAAATAGGTATATATAACAAAAAATTGTTCTGATCAACTTATATTTATATGATTATTATGTGTAGTATATATTGCACAACATATCAGTAATTAGGTACACATATAAAAAATATAAAACTTAAGCTATCTTACCACTATCAGAGAACAAAAGGACAAAAGAACAAACAAAAAGAAATTATAAATCTCCATCATTTAAATAAAATCGTAACCCCATTGCGATCTTTGATTTGTAATAAACATTCAGAGCACATTTCTCAGTAAAATTCCTTTCCTCGGGTCTAAGCCTAGCTGGCAATATATAGTTAATCATCAGACTTGAATTTTTACATACATCCATCATGGCATGCTCGACACTCGAGTCGATTTACTTCCCATCATAGCTTTACAGAAAGACTGTTCCTGTTCCTGATGTTTCTTTCGCATTGCATCCAATTTGATGAACTCTCGGGTGATTTGTATATTTTGGGGCTCAAGAGCTTGCGCTTTTTCAAATATATTTCCGCCTTTGTCCAAAAAGTGTATTATGAAAAATTTACTTGGTTCATATAAAAATGGAAAGCTCTGAACAAAAATTCCTTAACCCGGTCCTGATACAAAATTACCGTGGAATCTTTCAAAAGATCCAGGAGTTTACTTAAAAATTTCAGAGCCTCCTGCACAAAATTTCCAAAAACATCTTCCACGCTCAACTTTAATTTTAATCAAAAATTTTGATTTTAATCAATAATTCGATTGGAAGGGGGTTAAAAATACCCACTCTCAAATACTGAAAGCAACTATGACCTTTACGTTTATTTACAATCCTCTAAAGCTACATTTTTCAACTTTAGTTATGCAACACTGTTCCGGCTCATGGTGTTTTTGGGACAAATAAAGAGGAAAGTTGCCCTAATGTCTTATGACACACACCAGAATTTATGTAAATATGATCTTATCCTCCTCTTCAGTTAGACCGAAAATTTTGTTTTTGCTAACAAAAATACAGCTTCGGGGAGAGTTCGTTAACCCTGACTCGAAAGTACACTTTTTCCTATAAAAATGGCTTTACCAAATGAAAGAACAGAAAAATACAAGCTTTTTAAAGGCAGGATGAACTTAGTTCTCATTATATGCCCCCACCATCTTATTCTTTGCGCTTTGATGAATTTAACTATGTCTTCCCCGTTCATTTCTTCGAGAAGTTCTGAGTTAGTTTTACTTTGGTATCGTCCATCTATTTTCCTATATCCCACTATCGCTCGCAAAACCTTCCTTTCAAACACTCTTAATTGTTCCTCTTCTCTCTTTGTTAGGCAGGCGATTTCGGATGCATATGCGATTACAGGTCTTATTAACGTCTTATATATCTTAATTTTTGTTCCTTTAGAGATTTGTCTATCTTTCTTTAAATAGGTGTCTATTGGCATGATACGCCCTGTTACCTGCCTGTATTTTTGCTATGACTTCCATGTTTCTGTTGTTTCTGTAATCGATCTGCACTCCAAGATAGTTGAAGTCCCTAACTTTCTGAAAGGCGGAGCCGTCTATTTTTAATTCACTCATATTATCATTTTTGTCTCTCGTGCATTTCATGTATTTTGTTTTTTCTTGGTTGATGCTTAAACCGATTCTATTTGCCTCTTCTTTTATTAACCTGAGTGTATCCATTATTCCGTTTTTTGTTCTAGATACTATGACAACATCGTCTGCATATGCTATCACCTGGCTTTCTTTATTCATTATTGAACCCGTACAGCCGGTGATCCTGATTATCTTTTCTAGTGCGATATTGAACAAGGTCGCTGACAAGGCATCCTTGCCTCACTCCGCAGTTTACCTCAAAGCTGTCCGTATCTCCTTCGGTTGTTCTTACAGTGGCTCTTGAACCGTTTAGTGTTGCCCATGTCATTCTTATCAATTTAGAAGGAATATTGAATTCCTTCATAATGTTCATCAGCCTGTTTCTATTAACTTTATCAAACGCTTGTCTGAAGTCCACAAATAACAGATGAATATCCATGCCATGTTCGCAACTTTTTTTCCAGTATCTGTTTTAACAAGTGCAATGCATCAACCGTCGATCTACCTCTCCTAAATCCATACTGATAGTTTCCTATTATCTCTTTGGCATACTTTGCGATGCGGAGGTGAATCACTTCCGATAATATCTTGTATGCAGTATTCAAGAGTGTAATGCCTCTGTAGTTAACGCATTCTTCTGAACTTCCCCTTCTTCTTTATCGCTACAATTATTCCTTCTTTCCACTTTAGCGGCATTTCTTCTTGCGTCCATATCTGTTTTATCAGCTTGCAAATCTCGCAATATACTTTTCTCCTCCATTTTTATCATTTCTGACGTGATTTCATCAGCACCGGACATCTTGCGATTCTTTAACTTCCTAATTGCATCCAGTATTTCCTCATTAGTTGGTTCATTTATTTCGTCGGTGTTACATGTGTCCTCTACTAGATTTTGTTCTATTTCTTCTTTCTGTTTCGTGTACAAGAGTGTTCTGAAATGATTTTCCCATATTTTTCTAATTTTTTCTGATCTATTTTCTAGTTTGCCTTCCTCATTCTTCAGTCCTCTACTTCTTATTTCATGATTCTTTTTTGTGTTCTTGATTTGTTTATAAAAGCTCCTTACTGTAATATATGTAAATACTTAAGATTTGAATTTGTACCCATTGTCAGGGTTGGTAACCATGGGGTTAGATTACCAACCGTACGTGTACATATGGAGTAGTTTTAGTTAGATATAGTTAGTTCGTTTGTACCTCTTTTAGGTTAAAGTTTATTTATTGAATTGTGAAAGTATTAAAGTTTAAATATTTATTTGTGTAAATAAATTGTTATAAAGTAAGGACTTTACACTTACATTATTATTAACATTGCTTGTCTCTATTTCGTTCATTACATTTTCAACCCATTCATTCTTTTTTGTTTATATAGTCGGTTAGCTTCCGTTTTTTTCCCTTTTTGTATTCTTCCAGATGTTCTTGTTCACCGCTTCTTATCCATTTATTTCTTACTTCCCTTTTGTTTTATTCATCTCCTCACATTCACGATCAAACCATACCTTCCATTTCTTTTCTGTTCATAGCCTAACACTTGTAATAAGTGGGACTTGTAATAAGGCCACAATTTCATTTTGAAAATTACAATTTTCCCATAAAAAGTACTTGTAAATGCATCATTGCGACATATTATGTCATTATTGCAAACATTCTATCACCAGTCCGCGTGCTGTAGCTGGGTCGACAGTGACTAGCGGTGGAGAACTTCCAATCGCTCCCTGATATCCGTCGAGTCAACATCCACACTTTTCCGAGTTGGACCGTTCTTGGGGGATAGTTTTAATAATTAAAGAGCTTGTCAAAACCGCTTGTAGCGGCCGGAGTGGAGGCTGTAAAAAGTGGGTTTTGACAAACGCAACTGCGTCAAGACTAGGATTCACCTTAAAAGTGAATTTTTTCGGAAATTTGTTCACCGACCACAAATTTTATTTTTTTCTTTGTTAATTACACCCTCACCTTTCATAATTCGTTGTAAAAACCGAAATTCTGGTATCTTTATTGTCGCCACAACCTATTTTAATTTCGATGGACGGGGTTACAGTTCAAAAGAGCCAATGAGAAAATTGCATTCCAAATTAATTTTAAAACCGTTTTTTTTCCGAAATTTGTGAACCGACCGCAAATTTTGCAACTATGGCAACAATCAATATGATGAAATCGTCAATTCACAAATGAAAAATAAACAAACGTATAAACTGGAAAGTTTGGAGGTGTAGAATACCATGCAATACCCCAGGACTGGAAGGCAGAACATTAAAAATTATGTAGAAGCTTTATAATGTAGCTTTAGTGTTCTAGGGCAGCGAGTTCTTAACCTTTTCTTTACAATGGACGCCCTCAATCTTTCATTTTCGTCTGTCGTTGACAGATAAAAATATCCAACAAATATGGGTCGGCCGGCTGAGGGCGGAAGACTGCAGTTCAAGTCTTCGTCGCATCGGACACGCTGCTGTGATCAAAGATTCTACATCAATCTTTGGATTGTGGGAAGGCAACGGAAAACACCCCATTAATTATATTCCTAGTAAAGGATCCTTAGTCCTTCGGCTAAGCTGATCGCCTACGCACAATGAAGTGTCTACACTTCAAGAATAAATATGGGAGTCAAAAATCATCTTACGTAATTGGTATAAAATTGATCAAATCGTTTGATCTACCTGATTATATCTAATAATTAATTTGTTAGGGTAAACAAAAAAATATGTTACAATCCATTGCTTAAAATCTGAAATTATTGTTGCAACCTTATTGTGAAGCAACAAATCGCATCACATGAATCTAACGATAGATCTGATGATGTATGGTGACTTTCACCCTATTCTCTAACTGTCGTTATCCTAACAATTCGTTAACTCGTAAAATTTGGTTTACACTCAAAGTTAACCTTAAAATTGAAACAATAGCAATAAACATTTTGTGTAAACCAAATTTTACGAGCTTAACGAATTCGTTAGGATAACAAACAGTTAGAGAATAGTGTTTCAATCCTGAAACTTCTTTATGTCATACCAACTGCTTACCTTCAAAAATAGGTATATATAACAAAAAATTGTTCTGATCAACTTATATTTATATGATTATTATGTGTAGTATATATTGCACAACATATCAGTAATTAGGCACACATATAAAAAATATAAAACTTAAGCTATCTTACCACTATCAGAGAACAAAAGGACAAAAGAACAAACAAAAAGAAATTATAAATCTCCATCATTTAAATAAAATCGTAACCCCATTGCAATCTTTGATTTGTAATAAACATTCAGAGCACATTTCTCAGTAAAATTCCTTTCCTCGGGTCTAAGCCTAGCTGGCAATATATAGTTAATCATCAGACTTGAATTTTTTACATACATCCATCATGGCATGCTCGACACTCGAGTTGATTTTGCTTCCCATCATAGCTTTACATAAAGACTGTTCCTGTTCCTGATGTTTCTTTCGTAATGCATCCAATTTGATGAACTCTCGGGTGATTTGTATATTTTGGGGCTCAAGAGCTTGCGCTTTTTTCAAATATATTTCCGCCTTTTCCAGTTCATTCAACTGTACCAAACAACGAGCATGGTTAAAGTAGATTTTTGTTGGCACCCTCAGTTCCGTGTCCTTACACATGGCATAAATTTGATTACAGTGGGAGCAAGCTAATCTTGGCTCCTCCAACTTGGTGTATGCCACCACCGCATTTGTTCTGATTCTGAGTAAGAGTTCCTTTTGCAGTTTCTGCTCTTCAAGATCCTTGAGGTGAAACCATTCCAACTTCCCCATTGCAGTGTTGTAATCGCGAATTGCTGGTCTGTACAAACCCTTTGTAAACTTGTCATTGCCTTTGGAACACAACGCCAGAGAGTACTTGTATATTTCACCAAAATCTTTCTGTTGCTCTTCGTTTAAATTACCATAAGTCTTTGCATGGCCTGAATCAATACAGTTCATAACTTCAACTTCAAACAAAATAGTCGAATCTGGTTGAACACGTTCCAGGCAACCCATTTTACCGTACGCCAACTCGGGAACAATCAAAAAGCGAGATTTCTCATTAATTTTCATCGTCTGCACCGCCATATCTAAACCTGGAATTGTCGCTCCTTCCCCAATATAAATGAGAACGGCTTCTTTCGAATGTAAGTTGAATCAAACGGTTCATCGTTGAATTCCATGTAGGCATTGTAATTAATAGTAACAAAAGAATCGTTAGGCAGAACTTCACCACTTCCGGGACGAATAATCTCCTTCTTGATCTTACCGTCGTCGAAAACATTAACCATTTGCTGTTCAATGTCTTCGAAAGGTGGACAACCATCATCACCGTAAGTGTTAAAAATCGAATCTTCTTTCAAAAAGTGCTCGTGTAATTCTTCTCCACCATACGCAAGTTGCGGCTCTTCTATGTTGAGGTCGTCAAAGTTGACCTCAAAAGTAGCACCTTCTTTCGAAACTAGATCTCTGAAAAATGGAATTAGGAAAAATTTTTAAAAAATAAAGACAATAACCTTACTTTAACTCGAATCCAGTTTTCAAGCGAATGTTAAGTTTATTTTCATCGTCGGGCGTTATGTCTTCCATTTTAAACCTTTTTGCTAAGCAAAAACCGGCAACGCTTTTTAAACAAAACAAACAAAAGTTATTTGGAATCAATATTTATCAATATTACCAACTTTGCTCTATAACCCCAACCAGTGGCGTCATCAAGAAGTGGGCCGGGTTGAGCCACAACAGGTGTTTCCATAAAATTTCCATATTCTGGGTCCATGGTGTTTTTTTAATGTTCAAATAATATCTCTCTTAATTATTAAAAAAAAAAATTTAAGTAGTACTACATACGAAATATTTTGTATTAAATATTATAATTAACAACCCCGAAAAAGTGAAAGCCATATTTACTTCACTATTTCGCGACTCGGGTGTAATTTAAAATCGATATGTCAAATATAAAAAAAGTGTTTTTTCAAAATTTGAGTGCCGACCACAAATTTTATTTTTTTTTATCTTTTAATTACATCCTCATCTTTCATAATTCGTTTTGAAAGTCTAGAAAATCGCAATCAGGGTTAATTAACTCTCGCCGATTAACCAATCAAAATTATTGTTCTGCGATGTTGTCTAAGTTGGCATAATAAATAAAATAGTGATCGTGTGCATTTAACGATTACTATCTTCTAAAAGTACGTAACCAAAAATTCTATTTGCAAACATTTGACAGCCATCACAAAATTGACATGGAAATTGTCTGCATTACTAACAGTATTTAAAAATGGTTTGGCAGCATGGCATTTTTTCTTAATTCTGATTGGTTTTTCAGTTCAACTACGTCATAAACCTAACTCTTTTTGAATTTCAATAATTTTTTCTTGTGCTAAACGTAGTAAAAAAAATTTTAAAAAACATTAAATTAATAGAAAAACTGTCTAAGGCCGGTATTCTGTAACTCGTCTCTAACGAAAATATCCTTTAAAAATGATAAAACTTACAAGTTTTACACGCAAAATTTTGACACATTTTTGACATATTGAACATGGAAACCAAGATTTTCCTTTGGCGAAAGAATCCTTTCGTAAGAAATTAGTTATACTTAGAATACCGACCTAAGTTCGACTTCTACTTTCAAATAATAAAATTTAAAAAAATAGCAAAAGTTCTTCAACCTCCCCCCCCCTTTTACCTATGTTGTAGCCGAAAAAGAGCACCATGTGTAAAATCAAAGATTATTTTTACAGATATCTAGCAGCGCCAAAATTTGAATTTGGAGAAATTCAAATTCAATTCAATTTATAATTCTGGCAGACTATGTTTGTTTTTTTTGCATTTCTAAAAATTTTCAAAATTATTTTTTAATTTTTGTTTTAATTAATTTTTCTAATTCCTCCAAATTCAAATTTAGACGCTGCTATCTATTATCTCGTCAGAGGTGACATTATTTTATATATATAAAGCATATATAAGACATAAGTAAAGCGCTTATCAAAACCGCTTGTAGCGCCCGGAGTGGAGCAGAGCGCAGGGTGCGGAAAGGGGTTTTGATAAACAAAACTACGTCAAGACTGAGATTCACCTTAAAAGTAAATATTTTTCGAAATATGTTGACCAACCACAAATTTTAATTTTTTATTTGTTAATTACACCATTATCTTTCATAATTCGTTGTAATATCTGAGATTGTGGTATCTTTACTGTCGCCACAACCTATTTTAATTTCGATGGGCGGGGTTACAGTTCAAAAGAGCCAATGAGTAAATTGCATTGTTAATACATTTTTAAAGCCGTTTTTTTTCAAAATGTGTGAATAATCCGCAAATTTTATTTTTTTTATACACTAATAATTAGATCCTCATCTTTCATTATCTACTTTAAAAATGATCAAAATCGGAGTTCGGCTTTCTTATTCGTCCCCGAGTCGGATTCACACCAAAAGTGAATTTTTCCGAAAGTGTTGTCCTATCATAAATTTAGGGGACGGTCACGAAACCCAAATTCGGATTTTCATGATTTTTAAGTGAATTATGAAAGAGGACATCGTTCTCTACACATTTAAAAAGAAAATTGCGATTGGTCAACAAATTTTGGAAAAAATCGGCTTTAAAAATGCATTTGGAATGCAATTTTGTCATTGGCTCTTTTGAACTGTAACCCCGCCCACCAAAATTAAAATAAATTGTGAGAACAGTAAATATATCAGAATCTCGTTTTTTACAACGAATTATGAAGGATAAGGGGCTAATTAACTAATAAAAAAATTAAATTTGTGATCGGACAACAAATTTCGTAAAAAATTCACTTTTTGTGTGAATCCGACTCTTGACGTAGTTGCGTTTATCAAAACCCACTTTCGGCACCCTGTGCGACGCTCTGCGTCGCTCCGGGCGCTACAAGCGGTTTTGATAAGCTCTTTACTTACTAAAAACATCCCCCAGGTACCTTCAACTTGAAAAAGTATGGGTGTTAACGCTACGGAGCTCAGGGAGCGACTGATTCTTTCTTATCTATGGACTGACTCCTTCCTAACTGCTTTAGTTAGCCCGCTCTATGGTTGACCATGCATAAAATTATTGCGCAATAGTACATTTACATGTATTTCTTATGGGAAAATTTTAAACTTTGAATTTAAATTGTGGGCTTATTAAAGGACCTAACGAAACCTACCTCACCTTAAAAGTCTTGTACTTTAGTGTTCTTTCGTTTGGTCAAGCCATTTTTATAGAGAAAAGTGTACTTTGTAGTTTGAGTTTCTTGACTCTACCCAAATTTAATTTTTTATTTGTTAATTAGACTCTCTTCCATAATAATTCGTTGTAAAATACGAGATTCTTGTATCTTTACTCTCGCCACAATCTATTTCAATTTTGGTGGGCGGGGTTACAGTTTAAAAGAGCCAATGACAAAACTGCATTCCAAATTAATTTTTAAAACAGTTTTTTCTAAAACTTGTGAACCGACCGCAAATTTTATTTTTTTTATACGCTAATTAGACCCACATCTTTCATAAACCACTTTAAAAATGGTAAAAATCGCGATCCGGGAATCTTAACTGTCACCGATTTTGTATTTTCTTTATCAATCTGGGTTTGAGTAGTTTAATTCCATTTTGTGGATAAGAACGAAACCTAGGTCATCCAGTAAGTTGTAGAAATTATTATTTTTGTTTGCTATTTTTTTCATTCGACGATATTGCTGAATGCGACTCTGCTTTTTTGAATGTTTACGTTGGATTGTTAGATTTTCATTGACCTATTACCTCAACTATATTTGCTTTTCAATTTATTTTTTGTACCTATGTACTTGATGGTAAAAATTTGAAACTGGGGTCGCCCAAAGAAGTTGCCCGGTAATAAAATTATTACCAGTCCGCATTTGACTCGCGACTCTCGCTTCCATTTCGTTCAGAATTTCCTAATAGCTTAGCAAGTTTCATCTAGGCAGACAAATTTTAAGTAGATTGTCATAAATTTTACCATGTAAATTATATCGCAGCGTCACTTTTGAATCACCCTGTACATCACGTTAAAACTTATCGGACGTAAAGCAAATTTATTGCTTAACATTTTTAGATATTTTAACAGTTTAGCGTTGTAAATGTAATTTACATTATGAAACTGTAGGTGCCCAGTTCTTTTGAATTTCGTAGAAATCCCCCCACAAGCTAATGGTAAAATTCAGATGTTTGACAGTTGGCATGCATAACCAAGAAATTTTTATACAGAAGTTGTCGGCGTTTCTTGTTCCTGTAATATATTGTGCGTTTTTAATATTTAGTAGGAGTAATAATTTTTGAAGAAAAAAATGGCAGATCAACCCCAAACGTCGAAGGATGCCAACGCCGTGAAGGCGCCCATGGTTTATATTTGTGGAGGTACGTAAATGATAACAGAAAAGTGAGGTTATGTTATTCCGAAACTTTGTTTTTAGAGTGCCACAGTGAAAACGACATTCGTCCAAAAGATGCTATTAGATGCAGAGAGTGTGGTTACCGTATTATGTACAAAAAACGTACCAAAAGATGTAAGTTTTGCAAATTAGTAATTTGGAACTACTAAATATTTTTTTAGTGATCGTATTTGACGCCCGCTGATCGCCTTGCACGTGAAATTTTATTATGTAAATAAATTTATAACTTAATTAAATAAACTTTTTGATACTTATTATTGTTGTTTTTTACACGGGAAGATCAAGGAACAGTGAAAGCCTGCATAGCTGCATCGATTTCAAAATGACACGGTGTGGCAGCAAAGCACACACAAATTTCAAGGTCGATGCGCAAGGGCAATGTTTCAACGCTTGGGTACTACATTCCCAAGGACGTACGAATAAAAACGATCAATAAAACATTACGCTAAATAGGTACATACACAATAATTGGGCTCACCGTCGTTGGAATGCGTAAGCCAAATAGTAGGTGCGGAACAACTCCCGCACTATTAAAATTGGGTGCCGATTTGTACAAAATGCGTAGGAGGGACGCCGCGCGTCCATTTTATTTTTTCGAATTAGTCTCCTGCACATTTTTTAAACTTTTCTTCTCCCATCCAGGTTTTGTGGTCGAATATATTTACAAACATTCGCCTAGAAAAATTTCATTGTTTTTATTTGAATATTGCACCACGTGTTTAAATCGGGCACAATGTTCTGTCGAAGTTGACTGTTGCGTTTTCTTGGAAGCGGGAAAATTTCCCTATGGAAAATCAAGATGGATTGTCAGAAAATGCGGAGACGAACGATAAGACTGTCACTTTTGACAGATTTGGGATAATCTAAGCCTCTCTTTTGTTTGTTTTGAATTTAAAAACAAAACGAGCTAGAAATTTGACATTTAGACGGAATAGTGACATTTGCATGATGTTTTCAAATTGTCAATTCAAAACATCAGAACGTCGCTTATTTCCTGCAGTTGCCTTATTTTTGTTATCGCGTTGCGGTATTCAAATGAAGGATGAGAAAACGCAGTAGACAACTGATAACGCATGCGCGTAAGAAGTCGTGCTGTGAAATCTAGACATGTAGGTTTCCAAAACAAGTCTCGTTGAAACAAAAGACAACACATAACAAGAAAAATAGAGAGTTGCAGTGTAATGCGTGATAGTGCGTCGGGTAGTGTGAACTATTGTGAATAATAATCATTATGAATCTTCGTGTGTCAACCGCCAAATAATATATAAACCCTAAAGGTATGTGCTATGTATGTTTGTATAATAAAACCCGGCTTAGCCTTGAATATTTTGTTTAAACAAAATTTTTGTGCTGATACGACTACTTGATTTCGAAAATTTGACATTGCCTTTATCGAATTTTTGCTAAATTTTGAGTAAAATTAAAAACGAGTGTAGGCGGGAGAAAGTTGTGTTTGTGATTCACTGACATTGAATTCACCCTGCGCTTTTTCTCGCTAGGGATGTTGGGGGAATTTTTGGCATCTCGCACTATTTTTTGTTCAGCATACATTTAAAATCGAACGTTTTTGCTTTCATTTCGATGTTGATTTACTCATATCATAATTTTCCCCGAACGTATGATGCAAGAGTTAGATAAAAATTTATTGACAGTTTTTCCTTCTTTTCACGAAAACTTACCGTACACCACGTAGCCAAAATGACAGTAATTGCCCTTTTTACGCTAATAAGCATTAAATTAACCGCGTTATCATCGTAAATCGTAATAATTGCGCGTCAAATTCATAAAATTGTGCACGTGATTTTCCTTCAATTTTGTTTTTATACGAGGACGCAACAATAAGTTTCAGTGTTATTTTTAAAGTCAAACATTATTTTCTTGAATTATGGTGTGAAAATCACAAAACTATCTGCGGACCCCGAAAAAATTGTCAATATAATAAGAGATAATATTTAAAAATTGTCAAAAAAAAATTATATTTTTTTGTTGTATAGCTGGCGCACAAGCTAAGGACGATTATACAGAGTGTTCCCGCGATTGAGGTGGTGATGGAGAAATTTTTAATTAAAATTTTTGATCAAATCCAAATCCTAGCCCTCCAAGATTTAAAATTTCTGCCTTCAGCAGCCATATCACCGAAACTATTGATTTTTTAGTATTAATAGGTTCGTGATTTTTTAAAAAGCATTCACTTATCTACAAATTAGATTATAACCCCTTATCGTCTAGAGTCAACGGATTTCGATTTATAAATTAAATTAAGAAAATAAATGTATTATTTTTTGTTTTTCTTGCGAACCTCTGCGCCTATCAAACGAAACATTTTTCAAAAGAACCTAACGGCCCAATTCGGATAGCAAATTTAACGGGCTACAGCTTTAGTTTTTATTGAAAAACCAACCGATTTCACAGAAAAGACGTTTCATTTAAAAGATACATCATGGAAAGAGCACGGAAGTTTTTGTTTAACTTAATTTAATTTTTATCTAAAAATCTGTTGACTCTAGACGATAAGGGGTTATAATCTAATTTGTAGATAAGTGAATGCTCTTTAAAAAATTACCAATCTATTAGCATTAAAAAATCAATAATTTCGCAGCTATGACCGTCTGAAAGCAGAAATTCAAAAAAACAGCTTTACTTCCCTTTGGATTAGAACAAAAATTTTCATCGAAAAGTGTCTTCTACCTCAAAGATATCCTACAATCACGGGAACACCTTGTATATTAAAATAAACGCCGAGTTCCTAGGACGAAAGTCGAAAATCTTTCACCCGTAACGATAATTAGCACAGTAAAAATAGATAATTTAGGAGAAATAATTAGGGGATCAACGAAACTCGGCGTAGATGTAGTCGAATACAGTTAAACCTGTTTTTATGCGACTTTTTTATGTGCGGTATACGTGCTATAAAGGTTTTTGGCTATCAATTTTTGGACAGAGTTAATCAACCCTGATTGCGATTTTCATCGTTTTTTTGCAAATTATGATTGATAATACTAAATAGGCACAATAAAATAATTTGCAAACAGTCCACAAATTTTGGAAAAAACGCCTTTCAAAATTAATTCAGAATGCAATTTTCTCATTGGCTCGTTTGAACTGTAACCCACCCATCGAAATTAAAATACGTTTTAGTGACAGTAAGATACCCGAATTTAGATTTTTAAAACGAATTATGAAAGATGAGGGTCTAATTAACAGAAAAAAAATATTTGTGGTCGGTTCTCAAATTTTTGAAAAATTACACTTTTAAGGTGAATCCGAGATTTGCCATGGTTGCGTTAGTCAAAACTGACCCTCCGCTCCGGCCGCTACGGGCCGTTTTGACAAACGCCTTACTAACTAAAAATATCTTCCTAGACTTCGGCAAAGTGTAGATGTTGACCCGACAGATAGCAGGGAGGAACTGGTAGCTCCTCCCCAGTTGTGAATGTCGACCCACCTACGGCGCACGTAGTGGTGATAAAATGTATTCCATATATGGCATATTCCGCAATAATTCACTTACATACATGTGCTTCTTATGGGAAAATCGTAATTTTCAATTGAATTGTGGCCTTAATAGAAGTCCTACCAAATTTATTCTCACGTTTGGCGAAGTGATTTTTATAGGAAAGAGTGTTTTTTCGAGTCAGGGTTAGTTTCTCTTGCTCTTGCCCAATTTTTTGCCTGGACATATTTGAATGAATCAATTGTTATTAATACCGCATAAAAATTTTTTTAAATGTGTTTCAAACAATATATTTTATAGTTACTTATGAAGTAGGTTTCAGGTTATATTTTTTTTATACAAACCCATTTATACGCTCTCTATACCCAGCACAAAAACAGGTTCGAGTCTACAGTAAAAATAGATAATTTAGGAGAAATAATTAGGGGATCAACGAAACTCGGCGTAGATGTAGTCTACACAGACAAACCTGTTTTTATGCGGCCCTTTTATGTGCGTTTTTTGCGTGCGATTTTTTTTGTGCGGTGTATGTGCTATAATAGGTGTTTACTCTCAATTAATCAATTATCAGTTATGTGCACTTGGTTTTTTTAATTGCACTGTGAATGTACAAATTATAAAAAATTATTTTAATAATAAAATTAATAAAATAATAAAATTGAATTGTTAAGTTTACTGTGTAAGGAAATATGTTCTCTTTCAAGTTACCTACATTATACTGAAACTTGTTTTTTGCGGATGATAGGGACCGCATAAAGAGAATCCTTTCAAAAATATTTCATTTTTTATTCATATTACGAGTATGCATTTGATGGAATTTTATAATATCTCTGTTCAGCCTTTTCCACCCACTTTTGAGCATCAGCCTTTTTCTCTAAGAGAAAGGTTTAAGCATTAAGACCCCATGGCTGCTTAGTCCCGGTTGGGGAATGTGTCTGTAACCCTTTTATTAAAACAACCTTAAACCTTGTTGATGCTGGCAGTCATCAACTCAGGGGACTGCCGGGTTTATGTGTCTCCGAAGCACGGATCGAACCGGGTGCCTTTGCATCAGTAGTTGATCGCTCTAACTACTAGGCCAAGACCGTCTTTTTATAATATATCGCACAAAAAATAAAAACGTCTCTCATAAACAATTCCCCATATAAAAACCGCTTAAAAACACCGCATAAAAAGATGTTTGACTGTATTATGTTTTATTTCAATTCTTACTAAGCAAGAATGACATGATATGACGAATTAGCATTGAAATTTGATACATTCAATTGGCTAATGTAAACGCAAGGAAAGGTAAATTTATTTTGATTTAGACATACATATTTTCAACGTGTAACTGTTTTTATGCGGTAAATTTACTGTACAAAACACTTTTTTAAATGTGTCGTTTCAAGATATTTTTGATATCATATTTCATTTATGCGGTCCTATCCCCCGTACAAAAACAAGTTTGAGTGTACTTACTCTTTCAAGAACCGATGAGACTACCTCGGATTTAAGGACACTTGCCGTTTTAGGGGTTGAAAGGAGTGAAAAATTACTCTTCTGCGCATAATAATTTGAAACGTCTAATTTTATCGAAAAATTACAAGCAATGAATTTTATTTATTTTTTTGTACGATAAAAGTTTACCGACTTATGATTTTCAACCCCCAATGTAAATAAATAAATCAAAAAAATACAAGGTTGAAAGGCATTTTAATTCTCTGTAATTTTGCGTTTTATTTTACCCTTTAGGTAAGGTAACCATTTGTTCTGGTTTTACCAGGACAGTACTGGTTTTGTATCCTTAGTCCTGGTTAGTCGTGACAATTAACCAGGAAAATTTTATGGTAAGATTGAGGAGCACGAATTATTATTAAAATTAATACATTCTTTACAAAAATATAAGATGCAAATTTAGAAATGCAGTTGAATGTACGTTAGTCCATCGGTAATCCGGCATCTCACTTCTCCGGCCCTCCCAATAATCCGGCGTTTTAATAACCCAGATTATTCAACTCAAAATTCATAGCAGTCGGACAGCTGACTGCTAGTAATCGCTTGAGCGAGTAATTCGTTAGTGTAATTTTGTGTATATATACTACATAAATAGTATATGTATAGAATAAAACATAGCTTCTGCCATTTAAATGCGTCATTATTAATGATTTCCAGTAATCCGGCGTTTTCGGTAATCCGTCAATGCTCTGATCCGATATACGGATTACTGATGAATCACTGTATTTTTATAGTCGATTTCTTTACTTAGTCATCTTCAAGTTAGCGAACTTCAGGTTAAATTGACGAAATAACCAATCTGATGATTGATTTATTTGTTTTTTTGTTTTCTGATTGGTTATTTCGTTAATTTAACCACTATTAAGTTCGCTAACTTGAAGATAACTATGAGTGAAGAAATCGGGTATTAATAATACCAAAATACCAAAAGTCCATTTGCAATAAGAATGCAGTAAAAATTTGTAGGGGCGCTTTTGACGCGAAGGACAATTCACACAGAAAAACGTCAAAAAATCAAGGCGAATGTCAACTTAAAAATTTTCTTAAACATATGAGAAATGTTTTCTCAAAAACCAAAATAGAACCTAAATTTTTGTAATTAGCAGCGCAAAATTTGAATTTGGAAAAATTAAAATAATAATAAAATTTTTAAAAATAATTTTGGAAATTTTTAGAAATGCAAAAAAAAGATGTTGCATGTTGCTGAATACGACCCTGCTATTTTGAATGTTTGCGTCGGTAATTTGTTGTGAAAAAGGTATCTACTTGTTATTTTGAGGTTAGGTTATTTACATCAACGATAAGTTGTTCCAAAAGTGTTCGTCGGATGTTGGCTCTGAAAAGCTGTCAGTGTGACATAATCGGAAACTGTTCAGAACACGTCCAACGAACAAACCTATTTTAACCAATCACGTTGCAAGGTGTCTATTTCTAGGACAAATTTTTACTGCATTCTTATTTCAAATTAAGGTTTTATCAGAAATCGACCAGAATCGTAATTAGGGGTGACGTGTATTACTATTGGTCGAATCCGAATAACGGAGTGGAATCTAAAATTACTGACAGGACCGTAATTAGGAAGTATCGTCTATTACTATTGGCCGTATTATAAAGGGGGTGGAGTCTGTTCCTACTGACCAGGAACGGGATTGATAAGATGTCGTACCCACGGATGTGGTTGTTACTTCTAACATGTATATTTTACACTCAAGAGGCGGCAGCAGAAGCGGAGGAGCAGTAAAAGAGAGAAAAGTACAGGGAAATCCGTCACTGATTGAAATCGATAAAATTGGAAAGAGTATTGACGCGCGCCGCAAGATTTGGGAAAACTGTCATGCATGTTATTTGGAGCATAATAAATACTAACGTATTTTGTTCGGATGAATCTCGCTATGCGTCAGGAGTGCTACTCATAGTAATCTCGATCGAGACCAAAAGTACCGCATTTTGTTCGGGGAATCTCGCTCTGAGTTACTAATAATTATTTGTTTCCTCGGAATATGTTTTAATGAATTTACATAATATTTAAATAATTTCATTCAAGTTTTTCAAGCGTTGTTGGCGCATGTTGCTCGGAGCTTTAAATTACAGCATAGATAGCAGAAAATTCCAGAAAAAATTCTTCATTTTCACAGGTTTTTCCAAAACTTTTCTCGAATATCTCCTGTAAGCGCTTCAAACGATGGAAATGTCGAAAGTCATTGAAGCTCAAACGTTTGAAATTATTTCACTAGACAAATCACATTGGCATTGGGGGGGGGGGCGAAATATATCTTATAGAGGCATGCACGACTTCAGAATTTTGATCACACATGATCATCTGTGGGTGCCTTAACAGTAAAACAAATTAAAAAAATGTAACAAAAATAGTTATTTATGTACTAAGACGCAAAGTGGTACCCTCAGACCCGCGCAGCACAGTTTGTAGAAGGCTAGAGATTTACAGACAATCGAGTCTAGTTTCATTTATCTGTGGACCACTGTTGCGTCAATTAAATAGAAGAAGAAGGTTTACAGCTGAAAACTACGTTGTACGCACTCTGCGTTCGTTTTTTTTTCGGAAAAATACATAGGCTAGACATCATTTTTTTAGCTTTTATCTCGGCTTTTATTAAGAATTCTAAAAAAAGGATTACTTATTTTGAGGACGTGGTATGTATTATACGATCTAAGATTTTTGGGAATTTGCTCTATCTAGATCGAACCTGACGTATGTAGCTTCGGAGATTTTTTCAGAAATCTATTGCACTAATAGATTTGTCGAATTTCACAAAATAGGCTATTATGACTTCCTCGTTTGACGTAAAACACCTTTTTCATGTTAGGAAGCAAAAAGAAAGCTTATGGGACTAAGAGACGGTCTTGGCCTCGTAGTTAGAGCGATCAACTACTGATGCAAAGGCACCCGGTTCGATTCCGGGAGGAGTCTAGAAAGGAAAAGTTTTCTTTCTGATTCTCTTTCTATCTATGACCGTCTCCCGTGTAAATCGGCGGTACCCCTGAGTTGATTACTGTCAGCATCAACAATGAAAAGGGTTACAGGTACATTCCCCAACTCGGACTTAGCAACCGTGGGGTCTTAATGCTTAAACCTTTCTCTTAGAGAAAGAGGCTAAAGTCCAGCAGTGGGCTGAAAAGAAGAAGAAGAATGGGACCAAACCTGGAGAATAGGGTGGATGTGGTAGCAATTTGTAGCGTAATTAGACTAGTTTTTCTGTGACGATTGAGGAGTAGTGAGCTGGTGCGTTGTTATGATGAAACTTTTTTTTATCCAAATATGGCCGTTTTTCATCAATTTAGCGTCGAATCGTCCCAATACATCAGTATAGTTCTGACTCATGATTTCAAGCCATGATGACTAGGCTAGGCGCTTCCAATCTGTCAATGTAAAAGTCAGGATGCATAGAGCAAATGTCGCAAGGTGGTTCAACGGTCGCTGATGCAAAGTCTTTTAAGAGTGAATTCGAAAAGCTCCACTTTAAAGCTTCTGAAAATGTTAAACATCGTATCTTCTACAATATTTTCTCATCAAAATGTATTAGAAGCAGTAAAGAGTGGTTGTTTTCAAACTTTTAATGTTTGGGGCCAAAAAGTTTCTTTTATTTTTTCTAGGAAATGTTCAGAATTCCTGTTTTATTGCATAATATTTTGTCACATTGGAACGCCTAGAGTTGTGAAAAATTGGCTGAAAAGTTTCTGCCAAGTCTTGCAAATGTGGATTCAAACAACTTCATTTTAAAGCCTCATAAATGTAAAATAGCAAATCTAGGTATTAAAAAATTCCTGTTGCTCTATAATGTATCTTTTTGCTCGATTGCACCTAGAGGAATGGTGACAGGTCTATTCTGTTGGTCGTTAATTTTTGTGTGTAATTAATACGGGATGAAGATCATGGTCTGGCAGTTACTTTGATCAACTGCTAATTCCAAGGTACCTGGTTCAAATTCGGGTAGTTTAACTTTCTTATGAGTATCTCCGTGCTTCGGAGGGCACGTAAAGCCGGTGGTCTATCTGTGTTGATGACTGACAACGAAAACAGAGTTACAGGCACATTCTCAAATCCGGTTTAAGAAGCCGTGGAGTCTTAATGCTGTCCCTTTTTTCTATATATGTTTTGTATAGGCCGATGTTTAGCAGTGGAAAAAGGGGCTGAAAGATGAATGAATACATGAACAAACCAATCAGGTGCGAGAGATAGAGAGATCCGAGAGAGATAGTTTTCTATGGTTTTCTAATCTCGATTTGAATCTAAAAAAATTTCTATTTATGATTTTTTTGAATGACGTTTGGGTGTGTTGTGTTCCCCCCAAAATTATTTTTTGAATACTTAAATTAAAATTTCTAATACGAGTAGTTCGTTTGCATCTTTAACAGCTTCCATTCTCATCGTTTGAAACTACCGTTTTTTTTTAAAAGGGGGGGAGACTTTCTTAAACGCTTAAACGATTTTAATAGAAGCGTAGCGGTTCTAGAATTAGTTATTCATATACAGTAAAGTTCGATATAACGAAAATCTCGGTATAAACAAAACAACTGCCGTCCCCTTGAAATTTCCGCGTTATAACGAAATTTTAAATGGATTTTGGTCTCCTCAATATAACGAAATTTTTTTGACCAAAATCTAATAGTAATTTTTGTTATTTCTATGGTTGTCTAATTTTAAAAAGTGTCATTACTTGGTGTTCTAAGTTATCAAAACTGGTGAAGGTGTTCAAAACTTATACTCAATTTTAAATAAGAATGCAGTAAAAATTTGTACTAGAAATATGGCCTTGCAACGTAATGGTTAAAAGATATGCAAGTTTACACTGCTGAAATCTCATTTGCGATTGTCATTTCGCAAATTGAATATTAACGAAATAAAAATTTCGATTTTTCCGATTTTATTGTAAACTAGTTGGATACCCGGCTTCGCCGGGGTCTCCCTAAAATTAAAATACTTTGCCTTTGTGTGAAGTATTTTGATTTTTCCGGATATCCTACTTCGCTTGGGGTTTTCTTCTCGACGGAAATCTTGTTTCGAGCTAAACGCTAAAGCGTTTCAGAAACACTTTCAGAAGCGTCGGGCTGGATACCCGGCTTCGCCTGGGTCTCATTAAAATAAACTACTTTGCCTTTGTCTGAAGTATTTTGATTTTGCAGGGTTGCTTTACCCGAGCGTTTCTTCTCCAGTATTTTAGAACAGTTTACAGTCTTGCTTCCCGTTGTCCTTTGGTTGCTATAACTTGATTTATTTTTACGAAATGAAATCACTTATAATAGTGTAGGTACTGAATGTGAATATACCAACGTAAAATTACCATATATCAATTACAGGTATTGGCGATGGGAATCTCGTTCCATTCATGCGCGTCCGCAATTTTTCACTTTTTTTTTAAATTAAGCTTTTCGGTCCCGGTTAAACCCTTTAAACCTTCCTGGACTTCCACAAATAATTCAAAACCAAAATTAGCCAAATCGGCCCAGGTTCTCGAGTTTTAGCGAGACTAACAACAAACAAATTGATTTTATATATGTTACTGTAAAGCCCGAAAACCGGTAAATCCTAGATTTACGCGTTAAACCTAGGATTTACCAATTTACTTTGGTAAATGCCCGAAAAGTGAATTATCAATACAATTTCGGGCTTTTACCAAGTCATATTGGTCAATCTTAGGATTAACTGGTTCGTGTTGGTAAATGCACGAATGAAAAAGAAAAACCTACAACTTGTAAATATAATTTAGTTTTGTGTAATAGTTTATTTATATTTCTTGTAAATATTTGTAGAAATATTGAACTTGTAATATTTATTACAATAATATGGCTGATGAAAAGCGTTTTTATGATAAAATGAATCTTATTGTTGCTGATAAAAATGATGACAATAATTTTTATATCACGAGTAATAAATATAGTAACTATATTCGTGAAGTGAAAGAGGCTAAACTTGTTAAGCGCAAAAAAGCGGTACATTACAGAAGATTAAAACGATTTGATATTTTGAGTATTAGTGGTGAGGAAAGGCTTATCGAACCGCTTTTGCCAGGATGTCAAGATATACGCTATTATGTGAAGTATGAAGACTTATTTACAGCATTACATGAAGCACATCTTGCAACGGGCCATGGCGGTAGAACAAGAACCATGAAGGAAGCTAACCGTAAATACAAAAATGTTACAATTGAATCGATAGTTCAATATCTGCGGTTATGTGAGCCGTGTCAGAAAAAGTCTAGTATGCCAAAAAAAGGTTTAGTGGTTCAACCTATACTACACACAGAAATGAATTCAAGATGCCAAGTTGATCTTATCGATATGCAATCAAATCCTGATGGTGGATTTAGATTTATCATGGTTTATCAGGATCATCTTTCAAAATTTGTTATTATACGCCCCCTTTCTAACAAGCGCGCCGAAGAAATTGCCTACAATCTTCTAGACATTTTACACTTTTGGGGCCCCAACATACTACATTCGGATAATGGTCGAGAATTTGCAAATGCTATAATAACTGAACTTTGTCAAATGTGGAACGGTGTTAAAATTGTGCATGGAAAACCGCGGCACAGTCAGTCGCAAGGATCAGTGGAACGAGCTAATCAAGACATTCAGAATATGATTACTACTTGGATGGAAACGAATGGCAGTAAAAATGGTCCGAGTCATTAAGATTTGTTCAAGCCATGAAAACAACGCTTATCATGAAGGAATTAAGCGTTCTCCTTATGAGGCTATGTTCGGTTGTCCGATGAGGATGGGCCTCTCTAGCGCCAACATCCCATCCAAAGTATTACCAAACATAAAAAGCGAAGAAGATCTCGAAAAAGCCCTTTGCCAAGATGATGGCAATGATCTAATAAATGAAGAGAATATTATGACTTCAAATTTAGGCGAAGAAAACGATGGTGTGTTCTGAAAATTTTATTAATTCCGTGGATGTTCCTGCCAATGAAATAAGTGTAAGAGGAGCACTGCGACAAATGTCTTTATCTGGAGGACAGAGGTTTCAAAGATGTAACTGTACTCGAAAATGTTCTACCAATAAATGTTTATGTTAATCATCCGAAAATTATGCAATTCAAAATGCCATGGAAGTTCATCATGTACTAACAAGTAAACTGACAATGTACTAATACGTTATTTATATAATTATGAACTACTACTTAATACCTTTAAATATAATTAAATTTGATGTTTATATAAATGTAATAAAGTAACAACCGTCAATAAAAATAAATTTCACAATTGAAATTCAATTAACATAACATTCGTACATTTACCAACACAAACCCTAGTAAATCCTAAGATTGACCGATATGACATGGTAAAAGCCCGAAATTGTATTGATAATTCACTTTTTCGGGCATTTACCAAAGTAAATTGGTAAATCCTAGGTTTAACGCGTAAATCCTAGGATTTACCGGTTTTCGGCTTTACAGTAACATATATATAGATTGTGCATTTTGTAGGTTTTTTTAAAAGTTAAATACAAAAATTTAAGTTCTCTTTTGGTTTTTGAGAAAAAATTTCTCATATTATGTTTAATAAAATTTTCAAGTTGGCGTTCGTCTTAATTTTTTGACGTTCTCTTGTGTGAATCTTCCTTCGCGTCAGGGGCGCATCTACAAATTTTTACTGCATTCTTGTTTCATATGTTTCAAAATCACACTACTTTTTGCTGCAAATATGGATGGTTCGGAGAAGTTAAGGTCCTTATTGATAGGCAAATCCGCTAAAACCAGGTATTTTAACCATGTTAAGTCCTTCTTAATGATACAGAGCAACAAAAATTCGTGAATGACTACCGAATTGTGGAACAAATGACTTGAAACCCTCACCAATGCTATGCAAAACAACGTAGAAAAATTATCATGTTTGTTGATAACTGCACCGCCCCCTCCCGACCTTTTTAACAAGCGAATTGAATTCCTTCTTCGCCTTTTATTAAATTATTTTCCAAAATTGCGTTATATTGTTACATTTTCTTTAAATTTCTTACAAATATCGAATTTCAACGAATTTCGATAGAACCAACTTCTGATATCTCTTGGGGGATGTTTTTATTAAGTAAAGCGCTTGTCAAAACCGCTTGTAGCGCCCGGAGCAGAGCGAATCGCGGGTGCGAAAAGTGGGTTTTGACAAACGCAACTACATCAAGACTCGGATTCACACAAAAGTGAATTTTTTTCCGAAATTTGTTGACCAATCACAAATTTTATTTTTTTATTTGTTAATTATACCATTATCTTTCATAATTCATTGTAAAAACCGAGATTAATGGTATCTTTACTGTCGCCTCAACCTATTTTAATTTTGATGGGCGGGGTTACAGTTGAAAAGAACAATTCATGAGTAAATTGCATTGTAAATTAATTTTTAAAGTCGTTTTTTTCGAAAATTTGTGATCAATCCGAAAATTTATTTTTTTTATACACTAATTAGACCCCCATCGTTCATAATCCATTTTAAAAATATCGAGATTCTGGTATCTTGACTGTCGCCACAACCTATTTTCATTTCGATGGGCGGGTTACAGTTCAAAAGAGCCAATGAGTAAATTGCATTGTAAATAAATTTTTAAAGCGGTTTTTTTGAACAATCCGCAAATTTTATTTTTTTATACGCTAATTAGACCCTCATCTTTCAGAATCCACTTTAAAAATGGTCAAAATCGCATGACGGGTTTCTTACCCGTCCCCTAATTTTGTTATTAATTTCGAGAAAATTAGTATTACAAAAGTCATAATCGAGAATAACATGATTGCAGACTTCAACTTCATGTTTTGATATTTGTTTCAGCCTTCAGGATTATCCGACCTTTCACTTAACTGACCTAAAATGGGTTCCCGTTTAGGTCGTGTAAGCCGGGTTCCACTGTATATGGCTTCTATAAATTTATACGAGTTCTATCTTAACAAAAAGTTTTTCATCTGGAAAACGTGTTTTTTTGTATTTTATTGTTTTTCTATTGTCGCGCCACCTATAGATGACATTTTCTTTTTGAAAAAACCTCTCTTAAAAGGTATTCATGTAAGAATTTCTTATCGATTTTAAGAATTTGTACATTGACAGTACAATTAAGAAACAACCGAGTGCACATCAATGATAATCGATTAATTCAAATAATAAAAGGCAAAAAATTGATAGTCAAAAACCGCACAAAAAAAATTTGCACACGAAAAATCGCACATAAAGAGACCGCATAAAAACATTTGTATACGAGTTACTTTGGAAAAATGTCCTCCAACAAATTTAATTTAGTTATTTTGTTGAATAAAATATTTTAAAAGGTTATAAGTTGAATGAAATTAAAATTTTGTTGGAAAAATGTAAGTTGGAAAATTTTAAATTTCATTCATTCAATTCATAATTTCACAAGTTAATAAACATTTACAATTATTTAATTATTTTGGTTTCTAAAAAAATTTGTACTTCATATTTTGTTCGGTGTTACCAGAAGTACACTCAAACCTATTTTTGTGCGGGAAAAGGGACCGCATAAAAAGAATCCCTTCAAAAAGATATTTTATTTTTTATTTATTTGATAGTATATCGCTCAAAAAGAATTCCCCATGTCAAAAACGGGTTTGGCTGTATATTAAATTTTGTTTAAACAAAATGGGAAAGTCAGGTGTTATCAGGTCAGATTTTTTGTGTTGAAATTGTAGTAATTATTGTATTATTTGCAGGGCGGTAAAATGTCGGCCGATACAGAGCTGACCAGCATGCAAACTGGAATTCAGCAATTGCTTCCAGACATAGCTACATTGAGCCTACTACATAGGTCTCAAGGTCTCAGTACCCACCATACCCATCATTCTACCATGCAACAGGCCGTATCAGGTATTTATATTTTTGAAAGCGCTAATTTTTCAATTCGGTTCGATCCTCAATAGGAGCCACCATGAAGTTTATTTTAATTTCGCAATTGAAGGCTTGAACGGACCAAAGCCTTTTCGAAAATTTACGACAAGAAAAGTGCACGTAACGGAAGAGTGCTTAAAGTTCAACAAACCAGTTTTCTTTTTGTCAAACGCAATTGTCCCACCAAAACAAACGAACGTCGTAGAATTACGTACGTCGCGATTACTATGTTATGCGAATTAAATGGAATGCAGTCGATACGACGCAGGCGTATGACAGGGATTGCGCATCACCACCTAATTTTACGCTTTTGAAGTGATCTGAATCATGTAAATTATCGGAATCGAAACAAATTAAAGGAATCACTTTTTATGCAAGCAGGAGCATTTTTCATTCATGAATAAGATTAAATAAGAACGCTGGTCAAATTAACGACTGAGGCGTGTTTTGTTATTTTTTAAACTTATATCTTCACGTGTCCGAGCGACCCGACGATAGAGACTTCGTCGTAACTCGTTTCGGTTACCAAATAATCGTGACGTCGCACTCGACAGTGCATATGTCCGCCTGCCTTTGTAACTTTAACAGACATTTTACTGGTTTTGTGGTGTGATTTGTGTGCTTGTGTGACTGTTTTCAAATAAATTATGTATTCTGGACCAGGAGGCCGTAAGTGATTACTTTAATTTTTTTCACGTGCACGCCCGATCGATTTTCGAGCTACGTACAAACTTTTTGTTACGTTTAAATGCAAAACGAGGTCTCCACTTTTACCATTCATAAAACCACAACAAAACAATTTTTGTCGTCGCCTTATAGGCAGATTTTGTTTTTTCGAAACAAAAGGGTTCGAGGTCGTAGATTTTGCGAACAAAAACCCACAAAACAAAAACAATTGACAACCTAACCTAATCGCGACGCTCTATGCAAAACGCCAACATTTCTAAACAATCCCACGGTTCACAAAACAAAATTTAGATCGATCGTCTTTTATTATTTGTTCGTTTTGTTTACTTTTCGATTAACTTATGTTTTGGTGTTTGACCAATTTTTAAAAAATTTAATTTTTCGATATGATCGATCGATGTTATTTAATATTTATCGTCCTTGAACGAATAAACTTGTCGATGATGGAATTGTCTCGGTGAAATATAAATAAAACTCTGCTTTTGTGGTGCCTTTGATCTCGTAATTTTCAACAGGGCTGTAATTAGGTCAACGAATTTTGCATTTCGGTACAATAACATTTTTGAGGTTTCTGTTTTGATTATTAGGTTCATTGAACTTCGACCTGTCTACCGAGATGACTTAAATTTATTGATTAAGTCCGATCCTGTATTTGTTACTTTCTGTTTTTCTAATTTCGTATGCAAAATTTAAACGACCCAAGAGGCCCACGCGATTTACTCATTTTTGAATGGCCAAGGATAATGTCCTTCGAATTGTTTGCGTTGGAGGATTACGAGGAAGCTTGACGTTATTTTAAGGAACCCGGTGGTTGAAACTGATATTAATGAGTGCATTGAGCTTTTTGCCATAAATTTGTTTTGGAATCTCCGATTTTCTATGGTATATAATCACGTTTTTGTACGAGAGGCCAACCAATTTTTTCTAACTTCCAAGTTAATTAAGGCACAATTTTGACCTCTTTTGTAGTTTCTCCTAAAATTTATTTCATTGCAACCCACTTCGGATTGTGGATTATATAAATTGAAAAATAAATTAATAATATTTACTCATTCTTATCGAATTATTATTTGAGAAATGATCTACAATTTGATTGGACTTGATCATATTTCTAATTACACTATAAATAAACCGGATGCCATTGCTAAAAATATAATTGGCCAAATTCATCGTTATGGGTGGTTTGTGGGTATCCATATCAATTTTATTTTATCTTGTTCGATTTTTTTCCTTTTTAATTACAACCCGGTCTTAAATTTCCATTGCAATGTTTAATAAAACTTGATTGCCCCCCCCCTCTCGAGATATCGAGAAAGTCGGTATTTTTCTACGCCTCCTGGAGGACAGGGTTATCTTTAAGTAAATCATAACGTAAAGATAACCCTTAAGTAAATCATAACGTAAAGATAACCCTGTCCACCAGGGGACGTAAATGACCCTGTCGTACAGGGACTGGATAAAGACAGGATGGCCGTAATGAATGAACAGTGAAATAGCTAATTTTATCACTGTCAATTGGTATACACTCTATTTCTTAGCTCAAATACGGCAAAACGTGACGGCCGGTTTATCAGTAGGTTATAAAGCTTGTTCCGAAACAAAGATGGCGTTAGTCTGTAAGATTCTAATGATATTCACTCAGTTTATCTGCTCTGAAGATTGTAACTGAAATTGTTGACTAATTCTGCAAAAGTGACATGTCAGAGGTCTATGGTCATATTATACCAACTTCCTTACCAATTTGCATTTAGCCAGCTTAGTAGGGAGGTAAGTCAGGGATATGTAATACTGTCTTAACGTCACATGAAAGATTTCCTCTTTGTGGAACTGGAAAATACAAATCTCTCGACTACCAACTGGCGGGAAAATAAATTTGAATGGCTAATACCTTTTCTAATAATTGGGTCATGTGTAAGACGGTCATTGACCTGGTTGTCGGTACGATCAAGTATTAACGTACGGCGCCCAGTTCGAATCCGGGCAGAGGTTCACTTTGTGTGGCCGTTCTCCGTGTTTCGGAAGGCACGTAAAGCTGCTGGTCCTCTTACAAGGTGCTAGCAACATCTTAGAGGTATTGAATGCTCGAGTACCCTCGTGAGGGAACGTGTAAGCGACTTATGATCGATTTATACTCGTCATTTAACATTTAAGAAAATTAATAATAGGAATTGTGCATAGAATGGTGTACCCATTGGTTAAAACTAATTTTAATTCTCTTGTCTTAAATGTTAAATGACGAGTATAAATCGACCATAAAATCACTCATAATCAAAATTTCCGATCAAATTTTGACTGGGGCTTTTATACAGGTAGAGCCAAAATTTGTTCGGAAATTTTGATTATGAACCGATTTGTTAGCAACCCTTCGAGACCCTCCGAGGGCGCTCCGAACGGTTTTGACACGCGATGAACTTATTAAGAACATCCCCAAGCGGCCGCAACTCGAAAAGTTTGGAAGTTGACGCCACGGATCTCGGGAGCGACTGACCCCTTTCCCTAACGCTGCTCTAGTAGGCCCCGCCCCATTACCAATACATGCATATTAAAATGCACGGACTGTTAACAAAATGAATATTTTGCCCGCATTTCGTGATTTTTAAAATCGATTTTACGTTATTATTGGAAATATTGACTTCATCCATAGTACATTCCACTCGTATTAACGTCCTCTACCTAATTCTAAATAAACATTTGTAAAATAATCACAGGCAAAAGTCCCAGTTGGCGTACTCCAACCAAACGAAGAATCTGGAAAAAGTTAACTTTCTTATGAGCGTCTCCGTCCTTCTGAAACCACGTAAAGCCGGTCGGTGATCCACCTGTGTTGATGAATTGCAAATCATTAGTAATAATAAGAAAACAGGTTCATATGCCCATTTGAAGTTAGCCTGAAAAGCTACCTCAGATGTAAAGCTTTGTTCATAGAACTGATTGTGGTTTTGTATACCACCGACGCCGAAGTTGGTGTTGGTAAAACTCAGATTCTAGACCTCGCATATTAAGAAGAAAAAATTGATTGTACCGTAGAATCTCGCTTATCCGACCCGAATGGGACCCATTTTAGGTCAGATAATCGTGAAGGCTGAAATAAAGATCAAAACATGAAGTTAAAGTCTGTAATCATATCATAAATCACTTTATTCTCGATTATGACTTTTGTAATACTAATTTTCTCGGAATTAATATTATTTGCACAATATTATCATGGTAGTACTAACGTAGGTACGTAATCAATCTGTCTGTCTACATGACCATCTTCGTGTCGGCGAGATTATGTACGTAAACATTCGCCTCGGTCGGATAACATGTAAAAATTCTCGGAAAGGACGGATAAGCGGGGTTCTACTGTATAGTAATATTAAAAAATATTTATATTCCTTGCCCAAGTTTTAACAGCAGGGTTATTGTGTCTAATTATTTTGACAGATTGCTTAGGGGACGTCTATTAATTACCCGAGCTCAAAATGGGGGTGAGGGCCGGCAAAATCTTGCGTCAACTTTTTTACTTATTTAATTTTGTATTATAAAATCAATCCCGGGCATACACTATAAAAAATTACTGGTTTCCAATGTGGTAAAACTTATAAGGTAAATCTCATGTGAGGGGGGGGGTCAAATTTAATGAAAAGCACCACGCAATTAATGGACGTACCCTTAGCCATTGAAAGATAACATAACGGAGTTGAGCGTACTATAGTCAGGTTATGGAAATTACATTTTAACATAGAAGCTATGTTATTGCTTTTCTATATTGCAAGACGACTGGCTGTTCCGAACTGGTAGTTTGGCAGTAACTTTTTTTATGACCGTCTACGTTCTTCGAGGGCACGTAAAGTCGGCGGTCCCCTCGTACGTATTCCATTTGTCTTAATAATCCTAAAGATCCAAAAATTGAACTTATAACTGAATACTTTTTTTGTCTTTATTTATAATTATTACATATTCTAACAAGAGCGGATTCAGTCTAAGTTCGGGAAGGGGGTAATTTAAAATTTTACAATAAAATCTAGAGAAATCTCCACATTTTTAATTTATTTTACGTAACGGTGTACATTACAAGGGAATATGGGGGGTCAGAATATCTACTGTAGCTTCATCAACATAGTTCAGGCTAAATATTTAAGAATATTTGAACCAATGTAACATGGAGATGTAAGTGGTGATCTAAAATACCTAATTTTATGGGATTAAATTAAGAAATCTTAATGAAATTCTTCCATAAGTCTTAATGGTTGGGTGATGGGTTTCAAATTATTCAGATAAATCAGATAATTTATTTGTTAATAAATACAATATTCTAATGGCAAATTAATTATGTAGAACTCCTTTTTTCCACGGACCCCCACAAAATATATTATGCCGCCACGGACCGCTGGACTTAATAATTAAAAATAAAATCATAATTAATACGTAGTTATTTACATTACTGGAATATTTTAAAGAAGATAATAAAGAAATAAAACCGCAGCTTCTTAGGGGTCCGCAGGCCACAGGTTAAGAACCGCTGATGTAGAAATTCAACACGGGCAACCAATTTTTTTCTCCAATTGTCAGAAAAACCATTTATTTTAAGATAATATTGAAAAGACAGGGAAAATAAGCGGCAGAATGAAGTGAAATACTCGTAGAGGGGGAGTCCTCTGCATTAGGCGCTAATATATGGCGTCAATGTTAAATTTGTGTCAACTTTACTAATACATTAACAGAGAATTTTAGAATTTATTTGTAAATGAGAGAGAACTCAAGTTTTACCTCCAAGGAGACGACAGCTTGTAAGGGTCAAAGAGTTTTTGTCGGACTGGACAGCTGTATTTGGACTAATTCTTTTCAATTTATCTTTACATTCGTACCGAACCTGCTTACATTGGATTTCATAGAGTGGTAAAGGCGTATTGAAGTGAAAACCCATTTTATTCGATTGATTAATTTTATACTGAAATTTATGGTGGGTTATCTCTCCATTGAAGAGAGATCGGAGAGATCAATCTACAGTCAAACCTGTTTTTTTGTGAGGTTTTTATATGTGGAATTGTTTATATGCGATTTTGTTGTGCCGTATAACAAAAACTTCCATCAAATGAAATCAAAATGAATAGAAAATAAAATATTTTTTTATGGTTTCTTTTTATGTGGTCCCTATCCCCCGCCCAAAAACAGGTTTGAGTGTATATTTTTACGAACACATTGCCCAATCCGATTTAAGCAGCCGCGGAGTCTTCATGGTTTTGCCTTTCTCGTAGAGAAAGAGGCCGATGTCCCGCAGTGGAACGGAAGGGCTGAAGATGATAGCGAAATGTGCTAAAAATGTTTCTCGATGTGGATTCCAATTGGCATATTAGCTGAGAATAAGCTGCATTACGAAAATTTTAACCAACTACTTGTTGAACATTATTTCTTACATAAACCAACGTTTATTCCTTTAAAAGATTTTGGGTTCATAAATAGTTCGATGATATGCTAAGGCTGTTTTTTAAATCTAATAGGCATAACCGTGCGTGGACACCTTTAGTAGCTTTTGTTATAAAATTTAATATAAATCGGTTTAAATTTTGTATCTAAATTTGTATGTATGAATTTTAGAGTTTTTAATCATTCTCTTCGATGTCCGTAGTCAGTGCGTTATATAGTACTTTCAAGAAACGGGGATCTACAGTATAACGTCAATTACAGATAAGGTTTATAGGCATAATACCTCAAAGATGTTATCAGCACCTTCGAAAAATCCTGGTGGCCGGGGATCATACCCACGACTACGACATAGCAAACTACACTCGAACCATCCTATCTAAATTTGTTTTGTTATAAATTATTATTTTCATATTACATATTTCAAAATGTAATTATAATTATGTTTAAAAGGTTGATTTTCCTTCAATATTAAAATAATGTTTTTGACAGCAATTTGATTTTCAATAATTTCAAATGGTAATTTCAATAATTGAATTAATAAATTCTACATGATTTAAGAAAAACATATTTTCGAAGGAAAACAAAATTAATTCCAACAATCCTGTGTGGGTTGAAGGGGGTAGACCACATCCCACTCTATAGCACCACCGCTCGGTTGATAATTAACAGGAACGAAAAGACGCAGGTTTCTATTGCTGATAGGAATAAACACATTGTACCTATTTACAGCTTTCTTAGCTCTGAATGAGTTTGTGGTGAAAAGGGTGAAACTGGGAGTAGGGTAGACTGTTTTAGAAATGACATTTTAGAATGAAAATTCTTACTTCACATTCTATTACTGCGTGGAACTTTTATATTAGTATTTGTTAATAATTCTACTATAGCCACATCCTACTCGAATTCCTCTTGTTTCTCGGGCAGTAATTTCACTCAATTTCAGTACTAATATCAAACAGAATTTTTTTATTCAATAAATTGGCTCTACTGCCCAAAGAAGGATTTAACAAGCTGAAAAGGTCAAATCAAACTTATTTTGGTGAAAAATTCACGCCAATTTGCTTGAAAAATTACAGATTTTAGAAGGAATGTAACAATGAACAATATGAGCTCATCGATTGCGTTTATCTATAAGTTTTCTTGATAATTGAGGCTAAAGAGTTTCATTCGCTAGTTTTTAAAAACCCAAATTAATGTGCAGAAAAATGAATTTGACCACATGTACTAAATCAAAATTTTTTTTATAGAGCCCTGGCAGTCTAGTCCACCATGTCAGACTTCAAGCCCAACCACACAAACCACATTTGCAGATCCATTATCAAGTAAGTGAAATATATTATGTGAATTTGTGTTTTGAAAGTATGTACATTTATCGAAAGTGGGAAAAGCTTTATAAAAATTTATGCAAGGTCTCCTACATTCCTCTCATAGCCAGTCGTTGTTTGGGAAAGCTAGCTTCCAAACTCAATAATGATATTAATGTTTCTTTTTCAAGTTTGTAAACTTATTAAAGCTTTCCACAGTTGAAAGTGTGTATTAATCTCGCAGTTAACTAAAACCTGCGGATATTTAATAAATAATAGAAAATGCAAACAGCAAGCTCTTCTCAAGTTTTGGTTGGCTGCTATTATGAAATGTCAATTTTTTTTTTACAAAATCGTATTTGCATTTTTCTTAACGAACTGTATTTTAATAGCGGGAACATCAGGTGGTGCCTTAGGAGCAACAAGCACTGCCGTTGCCTTGCCAGGAACCGCGGGAACCTCATTATCATCTGGTACGCCGCCTGATCCACCACATTTTCAATGTCCCAGACGTCCAAATTTAGGTCGCGAAGGGCGGCCAATTGGCTTAAAGGCAAATCATTTCCAAATCACAATGCCACGGGGGTTTGTACATCACTATGACGTAACTATACAACCTGACAAATGTCCTCGGAAGGTAAGTGACTCGAATTTTTAAGTACTTTCAAGCAGCTAAATTTTTGGGACAGGTAAATAGGGAAATTATCGAAACTATGGTTCACGCGTATAGCAAAATTTTTGGAACACTTAAACCCGTATTCGATGGTCGAAATAATTTATACACAAGAGATCCTTTGCCTATTGGTAACTCTCGCGAAGAATTGGAAGTCACTTTGCCAGGTGAAGGAAAAGACCGTTTGTTCCGTGTTACAATCAAATGGGTAGCTCAAGTTTCGTTGTATGGTTTGGAAGAGGCACTCGAAGGCAGGACAAGACAAATACCTTTTGAAGCAATTTTAGCACTTGATGTCGTCATGCGGCATTTACCTTCTATGAGTTACACCCCAGTTGGAAGAAGTTTCTTTAGCAGTCCTGAAGGCTACTATCATCCTTTAGGTGAGTGTTTTTCTTGGGTGCATTGCTTTCAACCAGCTCAAATTGCGCGGTATTCGAAAGTACCGCGTTAGGACAAAAGGCTGGGAGAATAGTATTCAATGTTGTCCTGCTATCAAACGATTTTGTTAGTTTGATGGGTTCAAAAGGCAGTGAACATTTTCTTGTTGGAGCATCCCTTAATGTTATGTCAGTAGCAAATCAAATTTCAGAACTCCGCATGAAGGTCTACAAAGTTTCTGTTCTAGCAGGTTATTCTTTACGTTTTTGTTGTTCGCATTTTTAACTATTTTGAGCTTTGTTAGTCTTGTTGCATCAATAACACTCGGCTTTTTAGTGCCGATTCAACAAAATCATCTCAACTTGAATAAAATAATGTTTTAGGTGGCGGTAGAGAAGTGTGGTTCGGTTTCCATCAGTCTGTTCGTCCTAGTCAATGGAAAATGATGTTAAATATCGATGGTAATTTTTAACCACCCTTCCCGAGTGTTTTAGCCTAAAATTTCAACTTTTAGTTTCGGCGACGGCTTTCTACAAGGCGCAACCGGTAATTGAGTTTATGTGTGAGGTTCTCGATATTCGAGACATCAACGAGCAAAGAAAACCGCTAACTGACAGTCAGAGGGTAAAATTCACAAAAGAAATCAAAGGTTTGAAAATTGAAATCACGCATTGTGGTCAAATGAGACGGAAGTATCGCGTTTGTAATGTAACACGAAGACCTGCACAAATGCAATCGTGAGTGACGCACTTTTAGTGCTTTTTAAATGTTAAAATTTTTTTTTAGGTTTCCACTTCAATTGGACAATGGACAAACTGTCGAGTGTACCGTGGCCAAATATTTCTTAGATAAATACAAAATGAAGTTACGGTATCCACACTTACCGTGTTTACAGGTCGGGCAGGAGCACAAGCACACTTATTTACCTTTGGAGGTCTGTAACATTGTGGCGGGACAGAGATGTATAAAGAAATTAACGGATATGCAGACTTCAACCATGATTAAGGCGACCGCTCGGTAACGAAGAATTTATGTTTTGAATTGTATAAGAATTTTTCCTTTTTTAGGTCTGCGCCTGATAGGGAAAGAGAAATTAACAATTTAGTGAGAAGGGCAGATTTCAACAATGACGCATACGTGCAAGAATTTGGTCTTACCATCAGTAATAATATGATGGAAGTACGGGGACGGGTACTTCCCCCACCAAAATTACAGTACGGCGGAAGAGTAGCGTCCCTCAGTGGACAGGTGGGCTGGCATGTCAGTTTCATATTTTTTATTAAGTTTTTTTTTGCATCCCAAGTCTAGTCGACAAGTCACAAGAAAAGGAATATGCACGGAAATATTTCAGAAATTAAACTTTTCTACTGAAATTTTTGAATTTGTCATCTGGAAGAAACCCTAAGTTTTCTGGTTAATTTGCTGAGAAAGGTTTCAAAAATTGTGTGTTTTTCAAAAGACAATATTTTACATTTCAAGTATTCAATTTTTATTTTTTAATCAACGAAACTTTGGACATAAGATGTGCAGAAAACTGTCAAGACTTCATGATTTTTGGGACATTTCTATAAAGATTTTCCTTTATTCCGATTCAAACGTGATAAAGAGAACTTGGGGCTTCTTTTGGATGCGAAACTGAAGAACATAGACAAAGAATTTTAATTTCTGAGTTATTTTCATGCAATAATACCTAATGATTGGACTATTTCAAAATTTTGTAATGTGTTACTAAATTTTAATTTGAATTTTTATAGAGCAAACAACAGGCGATGCCAAATCAAGGAGTTTGGGACATGAGAGGCAAGCAGTTCTTCACTGGTGTGGAAATCCGAGTGTGGGCGATTGCATGTTTTGCACCACAAAGGACGGTACGTGAAGATGCGCTCAGAAATTTCACTCAACAGTTGCAAAAGATCTCAAACGATGCAGGAATGCCCATTATTGGACAACCTTGTTTCTGTAAATATGCCACAGGCCCCGATCAAGTCGAACCCATGTTCAGGTACCTCAAATCAACCTTCACTTCGTTACAGTTAGTTGTGGTGGTGCTTCCCGGTAAAACCCCCGTTTATGGTAAATCTTGTTATAACCTAGCCACAATTTCATCTCATATATTTTTCTTACAGCTGAAGTTAAAAGAGTAGGCGACACTGTCCTAGGTATGGCCACCCAATGTGTTCAAGCTAAAAACGTCAACAAAACTTCCCCACAAACTTTATCCAATCTTTGCCTCAAGATTAACGTCAAGTTGGGCGGAATTAACAGTATACTAGTGCCATCTATCAGACCAAAGGTAAGCGATCGAGCACCCTGTATAAAGTATCACTTCAAATTCGTCTTTTTTTAGATATTTAACGAACCCGTGATATTTTTGGGTGCGGATGTTACGCATCCACCCGCAGGAGACAACAAAAAACCCTCAATTGCAGCAGTGGTCGGCTCTATGGACGCCCATCCGTCGCGTTACGCGGCGACGGTTCGTGTTCAGCAACACCGCCAGGAAATTATTCAAGAATTAAGTTCCATGGTGCGCGAACTTCTCATTATGTTTTATAAATCGACAGGTGGTTACAAACCACACAGGATAATTTTATATCGTGACGGCGTCTCGGAAGGTCAATTTTTGCAGTTGTTGCAAAATGAATTGACTGCAATACGTGAGGCTTGCATCAAATTGGAAGCTGAGTATAAACCTGGCATTACGTTTATTGTCGTGCAAAAAAGACATCACACAAGATTGTTCTGTGCAGATAAGAAAGAACAAAGTGGAAAGAGTGGAAATATTCCTGCCGGTACAACCGTTGATGTCGGCATTACCCATCCCACAGAGTTTGATTTTTATCTTTGCAGTCATCAAGGAATACAGGTAAATCAGATAATTTACTGTAATAATTACCATTTTTGATGTTGATGTTATTTTGTTGCTAGCAAATTGAAATTAGTTTCGTTTGAAGATTCTTTCATAGCATTTGCATAATACAGTAAAAGCTCCTTATCCGCGGTTCCGTTATTCGCGGTTTCAGTATTCGCGGAAGAAAAATTGAGACCACTTTCTGTATTCGCGGCCGAAAATTTCATTATTCGCGGATTAATAATTTACGATTTTGAATATTATAATTTATATTCAAAACTCAAAATTAAATAATAATATTTAAACGAAAAAATTTAGACTTCAAGGAGGTTCTTGTTTTGGACAATGCTCCGGGTCACCCTTGTGAGCTTGAAACTATGCATCCGAATATTAAGGTGATATTTTGCCTCCGAACACGACGACTTTACTTCAACCAATGAACCAGGGAATAATTCAAGCTTTGAAGTTCTTTTACATTAGGCGAACCTTTAAAATCATTCTGGATATCATGGAATGTGATTCTGACGTGAGTTTTATGGAATTCTGGAAAAATTTAACATAGCAATGTGCATTGTTAACATAAAGGAATCGTTACAAGAGCTCAAGCATTGCATACACATTGCAATCATATTGGAAAAACTATAGGTTGATCTAACAGTCTGTGAAAGTGAGGATTTAAACAAATTAAAACATTAACTGACACAATTGTACAAATTGCTAATGGAATAGGACATGATGGTTTTGAACAGATAGATTCGAGTGACGTTCAAGAGCTGCTTCAATCACACGATGAAGATTTAAGTGAAGCCGACTTGCAGGAAATGTTAAAACCCTTCAAGCTTCAACATCTTACAATGATACGATGACAATCACCTTAAAAACCAGACCGCAGGTTTCAAATGGCAAATGAACTGTGAGATCACTTCATTAAAATTGACCCGTTTTGGAAAGAAACCTTCCTTTTAAAAGGAAAATTGAAGTTGCCACAGCTGAATACCATGCGGAATTAAAAGGCATTTTAAAGACGGCAAAGCAAGAAAAATTACTAAATATTTTAAACCAAATAATTCAAACAATAATAATTAATAATAATGATAGGTATGTGATTAAACTGATTTTATTTTTATCTATTTTATTTTATTTTCGTACCTTGGAACCCAACCCTTGCATTTCCATACAAATCACTATTCCATATTACGGTTTCCTTATTCGCGGCATAATTTTGGAACGTATACCCCGCGAATAAGGAGCTTTACTGTAGATACCTATTGAAATTATTTAAATAATTGGTCATCATTTCTTAGAATTGTCCAATAGGACATAGGAATTTAACATGTAAAATTACACATGCAATTTCCTGCTTTCTTGATTATGCAAAAATGATGAAACATAAAAGTTTATTACTAAGCTGTTTACTTTTTAGAAAAAATTGTTAATTTTAAAAACTATGGTTTGCCATGAATGTTATTTCATGCTCATCATTAAAAAAAGCCCAAATAATCAACCACATGACCGTTTTGTACGAGGGTTGCTATTTATGTATTGAGAATTGGCAATACTCTGTTACTAGATGCGATCCAAGTGTGGAATCGTGAAGTTTGACAAATTTGACAGTATAAGTAATCAGAACATTTTGTCATACAGACGCCATTTGTATTGTTAACAGTCAATTGAAAATTTTATCTGTGTGAAAAATGGCATTAATCTAACATTTTCGTGCGATGATTTTTATGATTTTCGACGTGGATTATCCCAACAACAATGTGCCGACCAGCTTATTGCGACTTTTGGTGATAAAGCACCATCTAAAGGCCACAATATTTATCGATGGTTTAGTGAATTTAAACGTGGTCGTATTTTCGCTGGAAATTTAAAGAAGGTCGTCCAAAATCGGTTGTTGTGACAGAAAACATAGATGCTGTGCAAGAACTGATAATGCAAATCGTCATCGACCTTCGTGAGATTAAAGGCTTCTCTGGGTTGTGACAGAATACATAGATATTGCATGAACTTTAGCAGTCTTTGCGTTAACCCCTTCGATAAATATGAGACTCGCGTGAATTGGTGCAAGGAAATGATTACAAAATAAACTGTGCACAAAAGCATTTATAACAGTGCAATTGGTGAGCGAAACAAAACAACAGTCGACTGTATGGGTCTTCCAAAATGAACCAAACCCAACAAAAGTTGTTCGACGAAGCACCTCGAAGCAAATGGTGGCCTGTTTCTTCGGTGTAAATGGTCATGTGGCAACCGTGCCTTTAGAGCAACGTAGAACGGTCAACTCTGAATGGTATACAACCATTTGTTTGCCAGAAGTCTTCGGAGAAATAAGAAAACCAACCCCGAGACGGATCATTCTCCATCATGACAATGCGAGTTCACACATCGGCTCAAACAACCGGCTATTTGAGCACTCAAAACGTCGAATTGATGGGTCATCCGCCGTACAGCCCTGATTTAGCACCCAATGACTTCTATTTGTTCCCTCAAGTGAAGAATAAACTACGTGGGCAACGCTTTTCGACGCCACAAGAAGCTGTTAATGCATTCAAAATCATGTTTTGGAGATACCTACTTTGGATAATGGAGAGTATTTTGAAAAAAATAATGAAGTATTTACACCACAATCATTGTTTTATTTATTTATTCTCAATACATAAATAGCACCCTCGTATTGTCGTTTACCTAAATTGAAATATTTATTAAGAGGCAGGCCAATGTTGAGTGTTAGTGCGATCAACTGCTAATGTAAGGCGCCCGGTTTGAATCCAGGTAGAGCTTCTTTGCAATGCGTAATGCTTTTGTAATGCTTTGCGTGCCTTATTGGCGTCTGGCGAATACAGCGTGTGAGGAAGGCCATCCCATCCAAGTGATTTCAAGGTGTCTTTCACTGGTTTTGCTATGAGACGCCGGTTTTCTTCAGATCTTCCCCATTACTCGTAAACGTCTGCTGATTGTTTCTTGTGACACATGTAATTGCTGTTGAATTTAAGTTGGGTTATCATCCAATACCTCCTACAATTGCTCGTTTTCGCATTTTTGTGGTCTACCAAACCGATCGCTGTCTTTTACATTGAAATCACCACTTTTAAATTATTGAAACCATGTCTCGCATGTTCTAATCGATGGAGCCTGTTTACCATAATGTTTCTACAAGCAAATGATGACTTTTAGCAGCCTTTTTCTTTTGATTAAATAAGAAAATGTTGTTTTTCAGGCACAAAACTCGACATGATCACTGAACGATAAAACAAAGACGCTAGTTTTTGGCAGACTCGTCTAGAAGTCTGTGTTTCTGGTTGCTTTTGCTTAATTTCAATAATTGTGAAATTTTTTGAAAAATGGCGAATAAAAATCAAATATCCATTAAAAACTGTGCTGCTATTTGTGCATTATACGACGAGGGTTTAACAGAGCGTGAAATTTCAAGAGGGCATCTAAGTGATTGAAATCACAGTGGACGACCCAGTGGAACCACCAATGCCGAAGATAATTATATTATAACAACGTCTAAACGTGATCGGAAATTTATTACCCGAAATAACCTATAAGGTGAATGAAATTCGGGATAAAAAAGTTTCAGTGACAACCGTTAAAACACGGATGCTGGAGGCTGGCTTAAAGGGTTGTGTATCGGTAAAAAACCATTTCTAAAACCAATATATAAAACAACAGACTTACTTGGGCTCGTCAACATGCAAATTGTTTGGTAAAAAGTGGACAACGAATTGAAATTTTCCGTTCAAAGCGACTTCTGTGTGTTTAGGAAACCCAGCGAGCACATAACAGAGCAATGTTTAGTGCCCACTGTGAAACATGGTGGAGGTAATATCATGGTTCGAGGGTGTTTTGCCGGAGATAGGGTCGACGATTTAGTGCAAATCAAACGAGTAATGCGGAAGGAGGAATATTTGAAAATTTTACAGGAACATGCAGTTTCATCTGTACAGCGGATAGTTGGAAAAAATTTTGTGTTCCAACAAGACAACGATTCAAAACATTCCTTGAGATAATGTAAAACCCCCATTTGGAAGAAAAAACCGGGGAACTTCAAATCATGGTTTGGTTGTCACAGTCTCCCTATCTTTCGCCAATAAAGCTTTTGTGGGACGAATTGAACCAAAAAGCCAAACAAAGCTTACCGCAAAATGAAAAAAATGTTAACTTATGTCCTGTATAAATTTTACAAATACAAAGTAAAAAATTACTATTTTTGTACGTTTCAAAATCAGATTGTTAAATGGCTGAGAATTAGGCACATTGAGCCTACTGTAAAAATTTTAGAAAATTATATTGAATACCAAAGTCACAAAATTGTAAATAAAATTTATCAATTTGAACGCTAAGCATGTAACTTTCCTTTTCTCTATTTTATTTAAACTCTTCTGTGTTGAAATTCACTGTAGTTAGTTAGCATTGTTTTTCACCAAATAGTAATCGATTTTTCATTAAAACTGGGCACAGCCTCAATAAATTATTTTTTATTTTAAGAAAAAATGTTCAACTAAAGTTAAGAAGATATTTGATATTTGTTTGCTTTCAAAAAGCATACGCAACTATTTGTTTAACAAATTTGATATGACAACGTGTGACTTGCCCATTTACTAGGTTCAACTACCTAACACAATTTGATTACTACCTTGAATCATCAGTAGGTTTGACTGACATAATAATATGTTGTTTCGTAATTAATTATAAATTTATGAAATATAAATTGCTGTCTATAAATAAAACGCCTACAAATTGTGAGGGCGTATTTTTATTTTAGATGTTTTAAAAGGCGACGATGTTAAAAAGATTATTAAAAAATAACTGTAACATTTAGAAGCTCATATAAATACGGGTAACCCCATATGCAACACGGTTTCGCTCTAACACGGTTTAAGAATTATGAATATCCCTATATACATGGCATCCCGCAACACAATTTCACTGAAGCATAAAATTTAAAAGAGAACTTCATAAATGATTGATGATTTTCATTTTATTTTGACGATACATTTTATTGAGTAAAAATTAGTTTAGGATTTGCCTAAACTATCTAAACATAGTACAATAAGGTCATGTTTCAACCAAAGCTTTTCTTGATTATTTCGAAATAAAAATGTGTATTAACTTAATTGGGTATTTTTAATTTCTAGGGAACATCACGTCCTTCTCATTATCACGTCCTATGGGATGACTCGCACCTAGATTCAGACGAACTGCAATGCTTGACATATCAGTTATGTCACACTTACGTGAGGTGCACTCGGTCAGTATCGATTCCGGCTCCAGCGTATTACGCTCATTTAGTCGCCTTCCGTGCACGTTATCACTTGGTCGAGAAGGAACACGACAGGTAAGTGACTTCTTCTAATTTGCTTTGATTTTCAATAACCACTTTTTTTTTCATAAACAGCGGCGAAGGTTCGCACCAATCGGGATCATCCGAGGACCGAACTCCTGGTGCCATGGCTCGCGCCATTACCGTACACGCAGACACCAAGAAGGTCATGTATTTTGCTTAACACGTGCGCGCCAAAAAGTACAAAACGATACGCTGATGCATACCAAATAAAAGTCACGACCAAAACAATACAAATTTATGTGTGTGCTTGAGTACGTTGCCCTATTGCTAAACGTAGTGCCAAATTGAAACAAAAAATTAATTAATCGCGAATTGTGTGCCACTTAATTTATTATTGTGCTTTATATTTATTTTTTTTGACTGATTTGTTAGCAGAAAAGCGCCCGTGGTTTGGGTTCGTTTCGTTTAGGCCAACGTACCGAGCGATAATTTTTAAGTATTTTTTGTGTGTTGTTAGTTGGCAATTTGCTCCTCGATCTCTTGAAAGTTTTTTTTAGTACGCAGCTGATACCATATTTGTAAAACTTGGTGCAGGGTATTTTAATTTCCTCGGATTCTCGCCCCGCACCCCTGCCCACTTAGAATTGTCACTTATTTGTGTTCCTGTTTTTAAATTTTTTGTTCATTTTAAACTTGGCGCCCTTGATTTTGGCGCCCTTTTATTAATGAAGTAATGATGCAGATGTAATCTATAGCTTTAAACCATAATGTCTTTCTAGTGCCGTACGATTTGCAAAAGTTATGTCTTAAGCTTTAATTATTATTATTGTCATTGTAGGAAATTTAGAAGCCTTCATATTTACAGTCGCGTTTTGGGCCAATTTTTGAACTTAATAATCAAAAATTGGGATGTTACGCGACCACACGACAACAAAATGAAAATTATGTTACAAAATAATTATGAGATGGGTTCCGGAGTCCAAAAATTCATGTTTTTATGTTGTTCGTATAATTATTTCGCACCGCGTGTATCATAATTCTAGATTATTATGTGACGGTTTAATTAATTTCATTTTTGGAATTTGTACATAATAGTCAAAATTAAAAGGTAATACAACAAATGTTCAAAACTTTTTGTTTGAACAACATTCCAAATGCACAAGTAATGCCCATTTAGTGAGTTTGATGCATTTTATTCTTAAATGACTTAAAATATGCCGCCATTTGATGTGTTTGTTTATTTGGCAGGGTTCCCAAAGGTTTTGTTTCTTTTACATTTTCTCCATTGCTAATTTGCTCTCGTGATAAAGAACATTTTCTTTCCCTCTAGTCAGCCGTCTTATTTGAAAAATTAAACTACATTCCAGTTTTTTTCAATTCTTTCTCTATTTGTGATAGAATAAAGTGTTGTCATGATTTCTGCTTCTTGCAGGATTTTTTCTTATGACAGACCAACAAATCTTGGCAGGGTTTATTATCTCTAATGGCAGACCAAAAAATGTTAACCGAATTTATTATCTCTAATGGCAGACCAAAAAATGTTGCAAGATTTATTATCTCCAATGGCAGACCAAAAAAGTGCAGTTACTGTTGATTGCTTCGCCCTGCGTACTGACACCTTTTTAATTTTGATTCCATTGCAATTTTCATATGGCAATTAAAAATCACAAAAAAAGATTAGTTTTTTTTGTGCACTCTTCTAGTCAATTTGTTTTCATTGTAGGGAAATATTTACCCCCCCTTTCCTACGCACTAGTTCCAACTCCTAATTTTAAGTTCGAGAGCTGTGTTTGTCGAGCAACTGTTCCATTAAAATATATTTAAAAAGTTCTTGTTAAATTCGTCTTCTTCAGCCTTTCCATCCACTCCTGAACACTCGGCCTTTTTCTCTAGAGAAGTGCTAGCATTAAGACCCCACAGATGTTGAAACCAGGTTGGGGAATGTGCCTGTGAAATTTTTTTTTATTGTTAATCTCCCATAATGAAGTGGAAATTGAGTTGAAAAAATGTTGTCGGAACTTCTTCCTCCCCTGCTTAAGGCAAGCCCTTATGAATGGCAAGTTGATGCCGGAATACCCCATGTAGGTTAAAAATTGGTTGGGCAAGTTTGCTGCTTTATGTGTCAGTATATGACTTATCCGTTCATACAATAATAATTCTCTCACCTCCCTTTATTGCTCTTTCAATTACACAATTGATATTCCGAATTTGCAATATTTAATTTGGCCTCGACAGCAGTGCGAAAATTGAAAATCAGTAAATATTTATTGTCCTCTCGCCTCGTTACTGAAATACTAATAAATTAAGAAACTAAGTATAATTTTGTGATGCAATGATTTCGAATTTTTAAAATTTCTTAATTTTCCTTTCCCAAACTCGGTCATAAAAGCTTCAAATGCGGCATATTTTAAAACCTGGGTGTTATTTACGAATAAAATTATTCCAATTAAAGTAGATTTTAGTGTATCTTAGGCTTACGTGTTTTATTTTAGTCAACATCATTTTCTTCTTGTAACACCCCTCCTCTTTTTAGAAAATTTATCAAAATTTTTAATATTTTATAATAATATAGTTTGTAAATAGATATTTTTTATAGATGGAAAGCTTATTTGAAAAAAAGGTGTGGATTTGTGCAACACTTAAATGTGTTGCGAGCTTTCCTCCGAAAAATGTGGCCCTAGTTTCAAAAAACTCGAACTTCTCGTCGTACAAATATAAGCTTGCTAATTTTCGGGAATAATTTTCCCGGTAAAGTAATCATTCTATAACGTTGGGTATATATCGGTTCTGAAATCGTAAGGGGGCGTTCACATTGTGCGTTAAAATAGTCGAATATTAATTTATTGTGGGCGCGTTTTTTTACCTCACTTTTCTGCATGCTATTTTTTGTCGGGTAGAAATGCGCCACTTTTCGAGCACAAGATTCATCGACGACGGGACCTTGACTACTACCTCACTAATTCACGATAAATTTCTACAAAGAATAATTATATCACATCAAGATGGCTACAATAGAGAATCGTGGATTTTTATGTAACGCTAATGTGAACCCCCCATTTTATTATTGTTGATACTTTTTGTTTATAAGTAAATGTTTAAATGTAATGTCTTCAACAAATGTATTCACAAAACAATGCAAATTGAAGTTTAATAGTTAATAAGTGGATTAATAAAGCCGGGAATGACGAATTGGTCAACAGTTTAAGGTGTAACAGTTAAAGCGCTTTAATTGAATTTAGTGTCGTAAATACTATTTTATGGTTTTATGGTGGTGGAACTAAGCTGTTTGTGCGTTTCTTTATATACATATCCACATGGAAAAAAATTATCGTACTAAATATTGGGATTTTTAAACGACAATAAGATGATTCTTCATATCACGTCGATCTCAAAAAATCACTCAATTAATATCACTTTGAAGTAAAATTATCGGGTGCAATTTTGTTATTTTTTTAATAAAGAAAATGAAAATTTTATAGTTATGTAGATTAAGGGTACAGCTTAGTGAGCCACTGTGTTTTATCATTATTTATTTTTCATTTCCTTGCCTCGCGTTACTTTTTACACGTTGTTGCGAATGCCATGATGTATACTAGTGTTGTGGTGAGAGCGACCGACCTCGCGGCACGCTCACGAGGCATCGTTTCTTTTTTGCGCGAAAAACTCTCGTTATTATTTAAATAAATATTTTTTAGTATTTTAAAAGGAAAAACGCTTCAATGCAACTTATGCACGTTACATCATTATTATTAATATTATTATCATCGTGTATTAATAATTAATTAATTAATTATGCAATTTTTTCTTTTGTTAAGACGTATTTTAGTGAAAGACGTTTTGAAAATTGTGAGAAAAATTATTATTATTATTATCGATATACTTAAAATGTAGTCGTGTAGCGCATATCATGTTTTGTTATAGATTTTAAGGAATCATTTTAAATCCTTTTTTGTAATTTTAGTTTTAGTTGCGGATGCAATAGCTCATACAACCATATTTAATTATCTTTATTATTGTGTTATCAGGTAACTTTTTTTTACAAAAAATTCAATTTTATATTTGCGGCGGGTGTAAAATATTTTAACAATTTATTTACGCATACATTATTGTATTTTATGTCCAATAAATTTATGAATTCTAATTTGCAAGTAGTAATTTTAATCTACACTAAAACGCTTTCCATATCGTCCACATTTACTTATTATTGTAGTCTCATCTGGAATACACAACTACACCAAATTTCAGAACTACTACTCATCAGAAAGTAATTGGAAAACAAAGAAACGTAGAATCTACAAATAATTGATAATGCAAAGCCAAGGCGGAAGCCACACTTGTGATCCGCTCGCAGCATCTAGGTCACAATGATGTTTAAGCATGCTTTATTTACGTTTGGACCTCTATGGTTTCCGGAATATTCAGAAATACAAAAATTATACTGACACGCCCAGGCGACTGACTTGATTGATTGACCATCCAATTAATGAGTTTCTGGTTTCTAAATTTAAAAGGAATACAAACATGATTTTTTATGTATCATCCCATCCACCATTTATACCCCCACTGACATATAGTTCTTGTCTCGAAAAATTATCGGAAATAACAGTTTCTATCATCCAACTTCCACCGAGACTGCATGCTATGACCCTTGACATGCCTTTTTACTCCTACTATTTGAACCACGCCTTCTTAACATGTTCTTATATGGATAACTTAATTTACGTTACTGTAGCTCAAAAGTACACTTTTCCTGTCACCGGTCCGTGCGCTGTAGGTGGGTCGACAGTCGCTAGCGTTGGGGAGCTACCAGTTGCTTCCTGATATATGTCGGGTCAACATCCTCACCTCTTCTATGATCAACACTTTTCCAAGTTGGACCGTTCTAGAGGATATTTTTAATGAGTCAAGTGCTTGTCAATACAAACGCAACCACCGCAAGACTCGGATTCACCCTAAAAATATACGCTACATTATATTTTAGTTTGGAGCGGAGTTTACAATTATTTTTGTCTTTAAATATATTAAAAAAACTTTTTTACGGTTAGTTTTAGCGCTAAAAACTTATTTTAATTGTCGATGAGCGGGGTTACAGTTGATAGGAGCCAATGAGAAAATTGTATTGTAAATAACTTTTAAACCCGTTTTTTTAAAATTTGTGTACCGACCGCAAATTTTATTTTTTTTATACGCTAATTAGACCCTCATCTTTTATAACCCACATTAAAAATGGTCGAAATCGAAGTTCAGCTTTGTTACTCGTCCCTTAAGATCTAATAAGAGATTGCTGAGACGGTAATTGGCTGGTTGTTAACGCGATCAACTGCTAACGTAAAGTACCCAGTTCGAATCCGGGCAGAGGCTTACTTCGTATGGCTGCCTCCTGTGCTTCAGAAGGCACGTAAAGCCGGTGGTCTTCTCACACGGTGCTAGCAATATCTTTGAAGTATTAAATGCTAGAATACCTTCTGGGGGAACGGGTAAACGACTTCGGTTGTGTCTTTTCATAAAGAAGCCCGAAATATAATATATAAGAAATATGGTTTCCTTGTCTCTGGCAGTTTCTATTTCGTTTTCATCAACTAGTCAAGCCAAATTTTTCTAGAAATTTTCTTAATTGAAAATTATAATGCTAATCGTAAAATTTATTTTCTGAAAGGAATTGTTTACAATCTTCATAATTTTTGATTGTTGAAGTATTATAATAATAATAATAATTTGTCTTTGTGTTATATTTATTATGTTATTGATATTTTCCAATTAATAAAATTATTATCTGAAGTTTTTTTATAATAGTATAATTTTGTTAGAAATCCACCGGTCGAGCTTACGTCATTGTTAGGAAACTGCTTCATCGAGGGAGATCCACCTCCTTTCAAGTAGCACACTTTGTCGAGTAGGACCAGTCTAGGGGGATATTTTTAGTAAGTAACGCGTTTGTCAAAACGGTCTGGAGCGGAGGGTCGGTTTTGACAAACGAAACCATGGCAAATCTCAGATCCACCCTAAAATCAGTAGTCAATAGGAGAAAGTTCAAATCGTGGTATCAATATTGTGACAGATCCCTTTTTTTATAATTAAGACCATCTAAAGAGAGATTCTTTCTGAGTCTGCGACTTTTTGGGCCTGCGTCCTTTTGTCCTAGACTCAAATTTCAAAATTAGAAGCGAATTCCTTTTTTAGTTTTTGTGTTCCTGCTTACAAAGTATAAAAATTCAATAGTTTTCCACACAAAACTATTTTATAATCAAAGTTTTCAACCTTATATTACCAGGATCGCAGAATTAAGAGGAAGAACATAAATTTGAAGTGAATACCTCTTTTAGTTTCTGTCTTCCTGCTACCAAAATATAAAAATTCAACTTTTTAATATCCGTTCGGAGGTGATTATTGGCCTAGTAATTATAGCGATCAACTACTGATGCTGTTGGATATTACAGGACTCGGTCCTAATTTAAGAAGAACTACTGATGCTAAGGCGCCCGGGGAGGAGTCTACATAAGAAATTCTTTCTGACTCTATTTGTACTATGACCGTCTCCGTGAACGGAGAGTACGTAAATCCGGCGGTCTCCCTGTTTTCATGCGTCAAAGAGGCTAAAATCACCCCCATCGGCTGCGCAACACTTGGCTTTGTTGGGATTTTTGTCTTCGACCGGCGAATACCCAGCCTGCGGCATTGATGGGGTGTGAATCGCGGGGCTTTTTGGCTCGACCCCCCCGGTGAACAACGACATGCTGCAGTTTATACACAGCATTGGTGTGATCACTGGTTGGATTACGGGATAGAAAGTTCTCTATTTGTAACGCCTGCTCTTGCGATGGCGAAGTCAGGCGACCGCCTAACGGCTGTCGGTCATACCTAGCATTGTCGGGGTGCAGGGTCTAGAAGCGAGCAAAAAGAGAAACTAAAATGGGCCCAATTTAGTGACCTGAGTGGCCTTTTCTCATTGGCTCTTTTGAACTGTAACCCAGCCCATCGGAATTACAACAAGTTGTGGCGATAGTAAAGATACTAGATTCTCGAGTTTTACAGCGAATTATGAACGATGACAATCTAATTAACAAATATAAAATAAAATTTGTAGTCGGTCAACAAATTTCGGAAAAATACACTTTAGGGTGAATCCGAATCTTAACGTGGTTGCGTTTGTCAAACCCACCTTCCGCAGCCTCCACTCTGCTTCGGCCGCCCCAAGCGGTTTTGACTTTACTTATTAAAAATATCCCTTAAGAACGGCCCAACTCGTCAAAGATTTACACTTTTGAGGTCTCCTGAGTAAAATAAGATCATTTGCAAAAAATGTCTGTGTCTGTATGTCTGTGGTCAAATTTTGTGTCCGACTTGCAATAAAAACTAATAAGAATTTCAAAACTAAATTTAGTACTTTGTATTGAGGGTTTGAGCGATTAGATTTTGGCTGAAATTAGTTGATAGAAAATATTTTTCTTTTTATTATTAAAAATAGTTTTTTAATATTTAATAAAAGTATGCTAAAGTCATGGACATGGCCACATCAGATTTTTAAATTAGTAACAGGATCGCAGAATGAAGGGATAAACCTAAATTGGATGTTAATAACTCTTTTAATTTATGAGTTCCTGTTACCAAAGTATAAAGTTTTATCATTTCTAAGAAGAAAACTATTTTTTGCCCAAGTTTTTAATAAGTAAAGCGCTTGTCGAACGATGCGGTGGCTGCGGAAAGTCGGTGTTGACAAACGCAACTACGGAAAATCTCGGATTTACCCTAAAAGTGTATTTTTTTCAAAATTTATGGACCAACCACAAATTTTATTTTTTTAACTGTTAATTAGACCCTAATTTTTCACACATTTTTGTGTGAAAACGAGAATAACTATTTATTGTCAATCTACTTTTCCTGACCCTCTATAGGAAAAGTATACACACAGTAGGTATTGTAAACTCTCACTAGTAAAAGTAGATTTTTTTGTGAATCAAAAGTAAATTTACTTACTAATTGTCTATATTCCCTAAGTAGTCTAATGAATGTCTATAGTCCCTTCTTCTTCTAAGTCGTTAACTCGATTTTGAGTGTCGTGACCCCTTCCTATAAGGGGAGCTTTCTTGGCTAATTATCTCGGTGGGTTGCCACTTCCTTCCGCGGGAAGACGGTCAGAATAAATTTTTTTACTCCGCCCGGGTCTGAACCGGGTATCTCGGTTTGGTATTCGACACACTCAATTGCCGGACCTTAACCGTCTTCTACAGTCTACAGTTCCTAGTAATTGTATACTTTCACTGTATTATCCACTTTCACGGTAACATATTGTAATGTCACGATTACATTACATTCCAGATTAAGTCACTTTATGACAATTTTTGTATTAAGTAAGCCTTCAGCAAAAATCGGAAAAGCTTGTAAATATAAAATTCAATTTTTTGAAATCAAAAGGTAACGTAACTTACCAGGAATTGTACATTTTTAGCAGATACAATTTAATTTATCAATGGGCGGCCAAAATTGCATTGTTGGTTTGTTTCCGCAAGCAGTAAATGGACTCTCGCACTATAAAATTTCCATTGTTTAGGAAATATGAAAACTCAAGTGTTTAATTGTAAGTTTTTGTAAATATTTAGTTTTAATTTAGATAAGTAAGTTGAGTTCGCAAAGACGATTAGTGCTACAGGTAGATAAACAATATTTCGGGATAATTAAAGTACCCGACTCGGTTAAAACAATTGTGGCGATCGTGATTTATGAAAATGCAACGGTCAGCGAAACGGGGCATTTTTGCAAAATAAAAAAGGTGAATTCGAACAGCTCAACGCCAGAAGACGCAGAATACGAACGATGACCAGTTATTGTGAATTAATTACCCCTCGAAGTGGGCGTCCCTCAAGGCGCGATTTTAGCTCCCTTCCTCTACATTCTTTACGTGCGCGATCTACCAACACTACCCGACACTCCGGCTACTAACCTCACACTTTACGCGGTCGACACCGCATTCTACACCAGCTCCTTCAGACCCGACCCGATTATTAACCGCCTACAAACGGCCCTCGACGGACTTGAAGTATGGTGCCGCACCTGGCGCATCGGGGTCAACCCTGCAAAAAGTACGGCAACATACTTCAGCAGACAAACGGACGCACCCTCAGTCTGCTCGAACCCCTACAAACGGAGATCATCCCTAAAATCCTTAAGACTCCCCACGCGAAACCTCACGATGTTCGGCACCGCGATTCCTTGGAACGACACCTCCAAATACTTGGGGGTCACCCTCGACAAGGGACTACGGTGGGGCCCCCACATCAAAGACACCGCAGCTAAAGCAAGGGGCGCAATGGCGGCACTGCACCCACTGCTTAATCCCAACAGCAAACTCTCCATCCCGAACCGACTCATCCTATACAAGACCATCATCCGACCCATCCTAACTTACGCAGCCCCGTCTGGGGCTACGCAGCCAAATCCCACTAACCCACATTACCTCCACCAGCAACATCGCCCTACGACGCGCCATGAAGGCCCCATGGTTCGTCACAAACAAGAGGCTGCAGGCGGACTCCGGCGTGGAGCCATCGCAGAGTTTATCCGTCACCTGACGGAAAAATTTTACGAAGCTTCTGGACACTCCGAAAACCCATTAATCCAAGAGCTGGGTAACTACCAACTCGAAGATTTTTGCGGTATAAGAGACCCAGAAGCATACTTGCAGCAACCCAAATAGTTCTTCAAACTATGCAGCGACATCAACAACCCCATCTCCGCAAGCCCTCACCTTCAAAGGGCGAGATGGGACTTCAATTCAGCCAAGACTTCGAAGCTATTTTTTTCCCGAAGGATTCTGCAGGAGGACCGCGACGCTCGCGACCCTCCCCTGCAAAATCAGAAAACCTGCAACCCACACACAGAGGTTTTCACCTCGGCGCGACCCGCAGCAACGCGAAATTTTTCTTTCTTTTTCAGAGTCAAGAAACCAGGCAAACATGCCAGCCAGATGAAGGAGGTGTGGGGCGATGCCCCGGTACTCCACAGTGCCAAGAAGACAAGCGGGCTCAACTAGAGAGCACGGAGTTGGTCTGGTCGCTCGGTTTCGTGGCTCACGCCTGGAAAACGTGGGTTTGAATCTCGAGTCGGTCGATCAATTTTCGTCGGTGTTCCGTGGTAGATGGGGTCCCACGTAAAGCAGAAAACCCAGTGGATAGGCAGGTAGCCCTCTGCGGTAACTGGTGCACGATTCCCGATGGCGACGCCAAGCTTCCGTATGCCGCAATTCGGATTCCGCGTTAACTATGTAGGTTCACTGTAGTGGTTTGTGATACACCTCTGCTGGCGTCGTTGCGCTGCTGCTTCGTTGCGAGTTAGACTGTACCACCTGTTACCTTGGTCCGGAATGTGTGATGCTGCCACGATTCGCACATCTTCTGGACCTGCCCGATTGGCTCTAAAAAGTCTTTCCAACATATTCAACGCCCGCTTCAAGGACACACGTTCTCACCGATGAAGGAGGTATGGGGCGAAGCCCCAGTACTCCACAGTGCCAATATGACAAGGAATGCGCGAGTAGGGAGTCAGTCGCTCCCTGTATCTGTCGGATCAACATCCACACGTTTCCGAGTAGGATCGTTCTAGAGGATATTTTTAATTAGTAAAACGATTATCAAAACGGGCCGGAGCGGAGAGTTAGTTTTGACAAACGCAACCACGGCCAATCCCGATTTCACTTTAAAAATTATTTTCGTAAAAATACTTCTTAAATCGTCGTAGTTCAATGTTTTATTAAAATAATAGTACACATACGTGAGGAATACATCAAAAAAGTGATAAAATACATGATTTTAAGTAAAATTACAAAAATTATTCAAAATGGGCGGGACTTGAGGTTCGAATTTAAATTTTACAATTTTTCTCTTACTTGAAATTTGCCTTTGGCCCAGTTTAGCATTTTCTAAATTTGGCCCAGTTTACCATTTACCCAGTTTTCCGTTTTTTTGAATTTGGAATATCTCCTTCGTTAAGAAGACTCAACTTCTATTTGCTTATCTTTTTCCAAGCCACCCCAACTTTTTGTTTTTGGAATCCTCTTACGCCCACCGCTGGTGCTGTTTCTGGACGGACGGAATGGGCTGTTCCATGTTCCTCTTTTAAAATCCGCTTTTGGGTTTTTTTCAAATCGCAAATTTTCCCGCAGTCTTCGGCACATGGAAGTGAAAGACTGAAGAAAAAAGCCTTTAGCAAAGAAGCAGTTAGATCCAACCCAAACAAAAAATCTGACGACGCCGCTGCTTGATCGCTAAAAAATCAATAGTAGCGGATCAACAAATTATAATAGTAAATAACTTATTTGCTCTTTCTTGGGTGTTAAAAATACCTACTAAATATTGATTTTCTTTTTAATTTACATGCTAGCTGCTTGCAATGATGTGAATCTTAAGAATATTAACCCTAGATGGCACTAGTGTCATCGTTCGACATTTGATAGCTTCCTTATGAGGAAGAAACTGTATAAAATTTGTTCATCTTTGTATGGGTATGGGCTTGTTTGTGATGGTAAACGTCACTTTGACAATTTGAATTATACAAACGTGACCCAATTATCGGATTGGTTTTGATTTAGTTGTTTGTGGTCGACGGTGCGGTGTGGGTGCTTGTTATTCGTTCGCGCACTTCGTCATCGTACACGTGCGGGATAATAAAAAATAGTTTAAACAAAAAACGATCGCATAACCCTCAAGTTTGATGTGTTTTGGTTTTTAATAAAACAATTTGACGTTCTAACCAAGAAACAAAAGATAAAAAGTAGCGTAGTCGATAGGTAAGTGAAAACGTTTTTTAATTTTTGCATGCTTTTGTTTGGCGCGATTGTCTTCCCTAGTTCCTAATTGGCTGAACATTTAAATTGAAATAAATTATTCTATCGACTTGTCGCGATAACTGTTCAAAAGTACGGTAACTTATTTAACCTATATTGGCCCACTGCCCGAGGAGAGAAGTATTTTAGGCGATTTCTCGTTTTCTACGGAATTGATACTTTTACCGTTTTCTTTTTGAAAGAATTTTTCTCCGAAACGCAAAAAAATTTAAATAGAGGCAGGAAACCTGGCAGTACCAAGAATTGATTACTGTTGGTTTTGCCGGAGAAATTCCAAAACTTTCTATCTTTCGTGCGCTGGTGTTATACTTTTAGAGATTTTTGCATCGAAAAATTAGCTTACATAAATAATCGAACACACTTCCTAGTTTCATTATTTACTTATTTTTCTAGTTTGTGCGGATGCCCACGATTACAAAAATTTTTCTATTGTGTTCCATTGTGTCAAAAACTTTCTTTTTATAATTCAAAATAAAATAAATTTGCTGTATTATAATTACTACACAGCACGCACATTACACTTGTAATTTAGAACAAACGAATTTGTTACGTTATACTCGTGTAACTGAGAGAGCGGCATTAACCCCCAGTCAGTCGAAACGTCACGGGTTTCAACTATACCGTAAATAATTATTTCGAAAATATAGGATAAGTAATCTAAATTTTTACAATGGTACCATTTTTGTTCCAGATTTATGTCTGGTTTATTAAATTTGATTATCGCGAAGAACAATGGTGCTAATTTAATCAACCAATGCAGATTGCTTTTCATTTTTATCTCACAATCAGTCAAACAAATAGATAAGGTGATGGATGATATAAGACATTTTTGTAAGAGAAATTTAAAAAATTTTTGTCCAAGTCTAACCCTTTTAAAACAATTTTTGAATTTCTACCTTCAAACGACCATAGATCCAAAATTATTGATTTTTTAATGTTAATGAATTAATGATTTTTTAAAGAGCTTTCGCTTATCTACAAACTAGGTTATTATCTCTTATCGGCTAAAATCAACGGTTTTCGAGTTATGAATTAAATTAACAGAAGAAATGTAAAAAAATCTCATTATTATTTTTTTTTGTTTTTTTGATAATTTTTTCTATAAAATCGGTTGGTTTTCCAAATTTTTTCATTAGACTGAAGTTGTAGCCCGTTAAATTTTCTATCCGGATTGGGCATTACTTTTTTTATACGACGTTTCGTTGAAAAGATACAGGGTTTCCAAGAAAAACAAACAAAATAAAACTTGGTGTTTTTAACATTTCTTCTCTTAATTTAATTCCTAACTCGAAATCCGTTGATTTTAGACGACAAACAGTCATAATATGGTTTATAGATAACCGAATGCTCTTTAAAAAATCACTAATTCGTTAACGCTAAAAAATCAATAGTTTTGGTGCAATAATCGTTTAAAGGCAGAAATTAAAATTTTTTTTTTAAAGAGATCTACATCTACCCCCCCTCCCCCGAGATGCGGCTTAAAATCTCTGTACGGCAATCGGCGTAGAAAAATACAGATATACAATAAAACCTGTTTTTGTGCGGTTTTTATATGTGGAATTGTTTATGTGCGATTTTTTTTGTGCGGTATATAAAAATTGCGGTACCTATAACCCACACAAAAACAAGTTTGAGTGTATGCTGTCAATAGAACAACATCCAGGAGAAGGGAAGAAATGTACGGGCAGTGGCAGAGCGTCAAGGGACTCCACCCTCTAAAACTTTAATCAAATTAATGTAATTAGTTATTGAAGACTAATAACTAATTGGTAGCCATTTGAATAAATTACATCGTTTTACAATTACCGGCGGACTTTAAAGTAATAACTGTAATAGATGTCGTGACTAGCAGATTAGGCCATGACCTTCTAGTGAGTGAATACAGTGGAACCCGATTGACTGATCATAATTTTAAGTTTGCCAAAAAACTTAACCAACAAAGGAGTAATTCCAGAACTTCAATTTTTTTACCAAGATTTTAGTTAAAATTTTTGGAAATTTGTGTAGAGCTAGGAATAGCGGAGTTCGCCTTAGAATTCGTAGTAAAATTTCACTTCGTTAGAGCTTTCTATTTCGGGAGATTTTGATGGAACGGACATACATACATACATACAAACAAATTTATGTTTTATATACAGGGTGCGGCAGGGAAACTACCTCATTTTAAAAATATTGATAGGAGATATCAATTTAATTCTTTTTGCCATCTTATAGAGACGTTTCAAGTTTTTATTTATTACGTTTTAAAATTCGAGTCGAGTTTTGAAGCTTTTCTCCACTTTTTTCAGCATATCGACGGGTATGTTGTCCATAGCAGCTTGAATATTGTTCTCCAGTTGAACCAGGATCCTTGGACGGTCGGTGTAAACTAGGGATTTCAGGTGGTCCCACAAAAAAAATCACACAGGGGCAAATCGGGCGAACCACTGCAGATCGCTCCGTAAGGAGATGAGGCGTCAGGGGAAGTATTCTCGCCAAAGATTTATTGATGTTTGCTCCATGAGGGCCGTCGTGTAATCCTGCTCAAACCAAACATCCCCACATCCATTTCTTCAAGTTTCGGTAAAAATAACTCCTCATGCATGATCCTTACTAAACCTACATGACAGAAAACTTTAGGTTTCGCTCTTTCAAAGGGTCGGGTACAGTTCGGCGCAACAGTTTCGGCGCAGTCCTTTCGGCGCGAGTACAGTTTGGCACGAGTACGGTTGATCCGAATCTACATTTGTAAAGCGAATTATGAAAGATGAAGGTCTCCCCCATAATACGCCACTCCTCTCTATTCTCTGCTCTTTGGATCCAGTGGCTTATGTCCGACGATGGATGATATAGCTGTGATGATGATGATGATGAAGGTCTAATTAACAGATAAAAAAAAAGTTTCTGGTCGGACCACAAATTTTGAAAAAAATACACTTTTAGGGTGAATCCGAGATTTGGCCTGGTTGCGTTTGTAAAAATCGACTTTCCCCAGCCTTCGCTTCATTTCAGCCGCTACAAGCTCTTTCGACAAGCGCTTTACTTCTAAAAAATATCCCCCTAGAACGGTCCAACTCGGCTAAGTGTGGATGTTGACCGAACAGATATCAAGGAGCGACTGGCAGCTCTACACTACAGAATATACCTAAAAGTGTATTTTCGAGTTTGGGAATCTTAACTCTAACCATTGTAATTAGTAATACATTTAGATATTCAGTTTGTGTATACTCTGTGTATTATTCTCTGGGCAACCCCAAGGTAGGGGGTGCTATTTAAAATTTCAAAGTAGGAGTAGATGGTGGGGAGAGGCTTAAACTTAAAATAGTATTGGTTTTGAACGTCCCCCTCGCCATCTAAATCCACGTATTTCTTCTTTTTCATCAAATTTAGTCAACAGCAAAAGTTATTTGGAATGGCTGCTTTTGAAAAGAACATCTTTATAAAAATTTTTGACATTAATTTTGTTATAAAAAATTTTTTATTTTAAAACAAATTCTAAATTTCATAATCTTCCCATACACAATCGTCTTCACAATCTTCTTCGTCTTCGGAGTCTTCTTCATCTTCGGATTCAGAGTCCTCTTCATCTTCGGATTCAGAATTCTAAATTTCATAATCTTCCCATACACAATCGTCTTCACAATTTTCTTCGTCTTCGGATTCAGAGTCCTCTTCATCTTCGGATTCAGAGTCCTCTTCATCTTCGGATTCAGAGTCCTCTTCATCTTCGGATTCAGAATCCTCTTCATCTTGGGAATCAGAGTTCTCTTCATCTTCAGAATCGCAGTTTTCTTCGTCTTCGAGATCACAGGCTTCTTCATCTTCTTCTTCTTCAGCTTTTTTAACATGCTTATTATCCTTTCCTTTAGGATTGATTTGTGCAATTTTAGAATTCGCTCCTACGGTCTTGAATTTTGATGCCAGGAAGTATCATCTTCAATCTTTCTTGGAGCGAAAGCGGAAAATTTTCAGGAATTTCCTTTAAAGTTTTTAAGTTTTCCACCTCATATTCATTATAGCTATGTATGACATCCGATTTTTTGGGTTGATATTCTCTCAACGAAATCAAAATTATACCGTTTAACTTAATAATCTCTCCACGATACCGCATGGAACCTTTCATGCAGCATAATCGTGTTTCACCGTCCAGACACAATGCATAAATCCATCCGTTACCAAGATGTTTTGTTACTTGTGCGTACATTTGCAAATTATCTGATTTTAAGCATAATTCACGTTCTGGACTTTCTTTGGACTTTTTAACGTTTTCTTTCCAGTTTTTTAAAGTTTTTATACATTTTAGCTCATTTATAGCTTCCAGATATTTTGAGTTACCTTTTCCTGTTTTAGATTTTCCGTTTACCATGATTGGGTTCGTTTTTGTAAATATTTTTGACAAGTGTTTTTCTTATATAGAGATACAGTAGAATCCCGATTATCCGTGCGCGGATTATCCGTAAAGCGGTTTATCCGTGGGCGCATTATACATCAATTACCGTCAGATTATTATACGGCTTATCCGCCGAGTAGCTACATTTGAGTAGCCATCTAAGATCTCTAAAGTACACACAACTAGCATTAACCTTCATCATGAGTGAATGATGTGGATCCATATTTTTCGAGCGGGATGACGGAAAAGCGAAGGTAAATTATTGGTATCAAAGGAATTCTGGAAATAAACACATTTTCGCCTTTAAATGCGGGCCCCTAGCTCAGTAATTACTCAGCGGAAGGAGAGCTCAGGATTAAACCGCCACCTCCGAAACATCAGAAGTATGTAACTTCCTAAAACATTTTGATATAACTATAAATGACAGCCAATGACAGCATATTTCACATATGTATATTTCAGAATTGCAAACATTTTGGGGTTGAAGAGTAAAATAGTCGGCTCCAAAATTTCAAAATATCTTCGGCTATGTCTTCTTGGCTTTGCAGAGTACCTGGTTATAGACCCACATCTCTTTTTCAAAAGGAATGGACGGTAGTTGCGCAGCTCCGATAGGTGTACGAAGCTCCATCTTTAGGGGTGATCTGGCAGTTCCTAGACATATAATTTCAAAGTTCATGCAATTTAATACGAAAAATGTAAGTAGAATTGCATTTTGATTATTCTTATTATTGTAATTGTTGTACGTTTATGTAATATTTACTTTGGCCAATGGCGGCGCCACTTGGGCCATGCAACTACCGTATAGTCGCGCCAAAGTGATTTAGAGACAAGTAACCCCAAATCGGGCTATTCTGGAAGGTGTGATAACATTGACAGCATTACACATCCGGATCGAGATGTTACACCCGGCCTAAGCTAAATTATATTGCGACACTAAACCATCATCCGACCCATCCTAACTTACGCAGCCCCGTCTGGGGCTACGCAGCCAAATCCCACCTAACCCACATTACCTCCACCAGCAACATCGCCCTACGACGCGCCATGAAGGCCCCATGGTTCGTCACAAACAAGAGGCTGCAGGCGGACTCCGGCGTGGAGCCATCGCAGAGTTTATCCGTCACCTGACGGAAAAATTTTACGAAGCTTCTGGACACCCGAAAACCCATTAATCCAAGAGCTGGGTAACTACCAACTCGAAGATTTTTTGCGGTATAAGAGACCCAGAAGCATCTTGCAGCAACCCAAATAGTTCTTCAAACTATGCAGCGACATTAACAACCCCATCTCCGCAAGCCCTCACCTTCAAAGGGCGAGATGGGACTTCAATTCAGCCAAGACTTTTCGAAGCTATTTTTTTCCCGAAGGATTCTGCAGGAGGACCGCGACGCTCGCGACCCTCCCCTGCAAAATCAGAAAACCTGCAACCCACACACAGAGGTATCCACCTCGACGCGACCCGCAGCAACGCGAAATTTTTCTTTTTTTTCAGAGTCCAAGAAACCAGGCAAACATGCCAGCCAGATGAAGGAGGTGTGGGGCGATGCCCCGGTACTCCACAGTGCCAAGAAGACAAGCGGGCTCAACTAGAGAGCACGGAGTTGGTCTGGTCGCTCGGTTTCGTGGCTCACGCCTGGAAAACGTGGGTTTGAATCTCGAGTCGGTCGATCAATTTTCGTCGGTGTTCCGTGGTAGATGGGGTCCCACGTAAAGCAGAAGACCCAGTGGATAGGCAGGTAGCCCTCTGCGGTAACTGGTGCACGATTCCCGATGGCGACGCCAAGCTTCCGTATGCCGCAATTCGGATTCCGCGTTAACTATGTAGGTTCACTGTAGTGGTTTGTGATACATCTCTGCTGGCGTCTTTGCGCTGCTGCTTCGTTGCTAGTTTGACTGTACCACCTGTAACCTTTGTTCGGAATGCGTGATGCTGCCACTATTCGCACATCTTCTGGACCTGCCCGATTGGCTCTAAAAAGTCTTTCCAACATATTCAACGCCCGCTTCAAGGACACACGTTCTCACCGATGAAGGAGGTATGGGGCGAAGCCCCAGTACTCCACAGTGCCAATATGACAAGGAAGGCGGAGCCAAGTAGTGTAGCGCGAGTAGGGAGTCAGTCGCTCCCTGCTATCTGTAGGGTCAATATTCACACTTTTCCGAGTAGGACCGGTCTAGGGGATATTTTTAATTAGTAAAACGATTATCAAAACGGGTCGGAGCGGAGAGTCGGTTTTGACAAACGCAACCACGGCCAATCCCGATTTCACTTTAAAAATTATTTTCGTAAAAATACTTCTTAAATCGTCGCGGTTCAATGTTTTATTAAAATAACAGTACACATACGTGAGGGCTGCATCAAAAACGTGATAAAATACGTGATGTTAAGTAAAATTACAAAAATTATTCAAAATGGGCGGGACTTGAGGTTCGAATTTAAATTTTACAATTTTTCTCTTACTTGAAATTTGCCTTTGGCCCAGTTTAGCATTTTCTAAATTTGGCCCAGTTTACCATTTACCCAGTTTTCCGTTTTTTTGAATTTGGGCCGCCAACTTCTCCTTCGTTAAGAAGACTCAACTTCTATTTGTTTATCTTTTTCCAAGCCACCCCAACTTTTTGTTTTTGGAATCCTCTTACGCCCACCGCTGGTGCTGTTTCTGGACGGACGGAATGGGCTGTTCCATGTTCCTCTTTTAAAATCCGCTTTTGGGATTTTTTCAAATCGAAAATTTTCCCGCAGTCTTCGGCACATGGAAGTGAAAGACTGAAGAAAAAAGCCTTTAGCAAAGAAGCAGTTAGATCCAACCCAAACAAAAAAATCTGACGACGCCGCTGTCTGATCGCTAAAAAATCAATAGTAGCGGATCAACAAATTATAATAGTAAATAACTTATTTGCTCTTTCTTGGGTGTTAAAAATACCTACTAAATATTGATTTTCTTTTTAATTTACATGCTAGCTGCTTGCAATGATGTGAATCTTAAGAATATTAACCCTAGATGGCACTAGTGTCATTGTTCGACATTTGATAGCTTCCTTATGAGGAAGAAACTGTATAAAATTTGTTCATCTTTGTATGGGTATGGGCTTGTTTGTGATGGTAAACGTCACTTTGATAATTTGAATTATACAAAACGTGACCCAATTATCGGATTGGTTTTGATTTAGTTGTTTGTGGTCGACGGTGCGGTGTGGGTGCTTGTTATTCGTTCGCGCACTTCGTCATCGTACACGTGCGGGATAATAAAAAATAGTTTAAACAAAAAACGATCGCATAACCCCCAAGTTTGATGTGTTTTTGTTTAAATAAAACAATTTGACGTTCTAACCAAGAAACAAAAGATAAAAAGTAGCGTAGTCGATAGGTAAGTGAAAACTTTTTTAATTTTTTGCATGCTTTTGTTTGGCGCGATTGTCTTCCCTAGTTCCTAATTGGCTGAACATTTAAATTGAAATAAATTATTCTATCGACTTGTCGCGATAACTGTTCAAAAGTACGGTAACTTATTTAACCTATATTGGCCCACTGCCCGAGGAGAGAAGTATTTTAGGCGATTTCTCGTTTTCTACGGAATTGATACTTTTACCGTTTTCTTTTTGAAAAAATTTTTTCTCCGAAACGTAAAAATTTAAATAGAGGCAGGAAAGCTGGCAGTACCAAGAATTGATTAACTGTTGGTTTTGCCGGAGAAATTCCAAAACTTTCTATCTTTCGTGCGCTGGTGTTATACTTTTCGAGATTTTTGCATCGAAAAATTAGCTTACATAAATAATCGAACACACTTCCTAGTTTCATTATTTACTTATTTTTCTAGTTTGTGCGGATGCCCACGATTACAAAAATTTTTCTATTGTGTTCCATTGTGTCAAAAACTTTCTTTTTATAATTCAAAATAAAATAAATTTGCTGTATTATAATTACTACACAGCACGCACATTACACTTGTAATTTAGAACAAACGAATTTGTTACGTTATACTCGTGTAACTGAGAGAGCGGCATTAACCCCCAGTCAGTCGAAACGTCACGGGTTTCAACTATACCGTAAATAATTATTTCGAAAATATAGGATAAGTAATCTAAATTTTTTACAATGGTACCATTTTTTGTTCCAGATTTATGTCTGGTTTATTAAATTTGATTATCGCGAAGAACAATGGTGCTAATTTAATCAACCAATGCAGATTGCTTTTCATTTTTTATCTCACTGTCAGTCAAACAAATAGATAAGAAGGTGTTGATATAATACTTTTTCTCGAAGAGAAATTTAAAAAAAAAATTTTGTCTTAAGTTTTTTTTGCAAAAAGCAATTTTTTGAATTTCTACCTTCAAACGACCATAGCACCAAAACTATTGATTTTTTAATGTTAATGAATTAATGATTTTTTAAAGAGCTTTCGCTTATCTACAAACTAGGTTATTATCTCTTATCGGCTAAAATCAACGGTTTTCGAGTTATGAATTAAATTAACAGAAGAAATGTAAAAAAATCTCAGTATTATTTTGGTATGTTTTTTTGATTACTTTTTCTATAAAATCGGTTGGTTTTCCAAATTTTTTTTATTAGACTAAAGTTGTATCCCATTAAATTTTCTATCCGGATTGGGCATTACTTTTTTTTTACGACGTTCCATTGAAATCGTTTAAAGGCAGAAATATAAATATTTCTTTTTAAAGAAATTTAAGCCCCGAGATGCGGCTTAAAATCTCTGTACGGCAATCGGCCTAGAAAAATACAGATATACAATTAAACCTGTTTTTGTGCGATTTTTATATGTGAAATTGTTTATGTGCGATTTTTTTTGTGCGGTACAGAAAAAATTCTATGAAATATTTTTTAAGAGATTCGCTTTATGCGGTCCATATAACTCACACAAAAACAGGTTTGAGTGTATGTTGTCAATACAACAACATCTAGGAGAAGGGAAAAAATGTACAGACATTGGCAGAGCGTCAGGGGACCCACCCTCTAAGCCTTGAATCACTTTTGGCTTCCCTTTCCTGTACAATTTGAAAAGCAATGCTTGAATATTAACAGTAAAAGAAGTGCTTCTAAAAATTCCGAGAGGTCAACCGCTAGAGGAAATCGTATACAATTAACTTCACACTTCACGTAATTCATGATAATTCTGCATACTTCTTCGTACTTCATATAATTCAGCAGTAATTCACGGGACTGCACGTACTTCACCAGTAATTCGCCGTACTTCACCTAATTCATCGATACTTCGTTGTATTTCACGTACATCATTGGTACTTCAGAGACTTACCGAGATTCCAAAATTTGAGCAATGGATCCCCAGACCCCGCGGATTAAGTAGTTTATTTTTTATTTTGTTGCAGAGATCTTCATCCAAGGGGTACGGAATTTATAATTACGCAATTTATTATTAATTGTCAAATTACGAATTAAACACATTTAATAGTTAATTTTAATAAACTTGAGATATGCTTAAATATTTAATTCACTTTTAATAAAAATAAATTATTTAAACCGGGGAGTCTGGGGGGTGTGGAACACCCTCAGTGCTCTGCAACGGAGATCTTCAGTTTACTTCTGATAAAAGTAAACTACTTGGTCTGGGGGTTCTGCATGTTCTGCAATGTTCTTCATTCCAAAATTTGTGCACTGGAGGGTGTTCCACACCCCCCAGACCCCCGGATTGAATAGTTTATTTTTATCAGAAGTAAACTGAAGATCTCCCGTTGCAGAGGCACTGGAGGATGTTCCACGTGAAGTACTTCATGTACTTCACATGAGATGTCATGTACTTCACATGAGATGTCATGTACTTCACATGAGATGTCATGTACTTCATGAGATGTTTACAAAAAACTTCATCAGCGGTTAACCCCTTGAAAAATTCTAACAAAAACATCAATTACGTGTTGAAGACTAATAACTAATTGGTAGCCATTTGAATAAATTACATCGTCTTACAATTACCGGCGGACTTTAAAGTAATAACTGTAATAGATGTCGTGACTAGCCGATCAGGCCATGACCTCCTAGAGAGTGAATACAGTGGAACCCGATTAAAACGTGCTCATAATTTTAAGTTTGCCAAAAAAACTTAACCTACAAAGGAGTAATTCCAGAACTCCAATTTTTTTAGTTTTTTTTTACCAAGATTTTAGTTAAAATTTTTGGAAATTTTTGTAGAGCTAGGAATAGCGGAGTTCGCCTTAGAATTCGTAGTAAAATTTCACTTCATTAGAGCTTTCTATTTCGGGAGAGTTTGATGGAACGAACATACATACATACAAACAAGCTTTATGTTTTATATACAGGGTGCGGCAGGGAACTACCTCATTTTAAAAATGAATAACACAAACGGTATGGGATAGGAGATATCAGTTTAATTCTTTTTGCCATATTATAGAACGTTTCAAGTTTTTATTTATTACGTTTTAAAATTCGAGTCGAGTTTTGAAGCTTTTCTCCACTTTTTCAGCACATCGACGGGTATGTTGTCCATAGCAGCTTGAATATTGTTCTTCAGTTGAACCAGGATCCCCAAGTGTAAACTAGGGATTTCAGATGGTCCCACAAAAAAAATCACACAGGGGCAAATCGAGCGAACTACTGCAGATCGCTCCGTAAGGAGATGAGGCGTTAGGGGAAGTATTCTCGCCAAAGATTTATTGACGTTTGCTCCGTGAGGACCGTGGTGTCATCCTGCTCAAACCAAACATCCCCCATATCCATTTCTTCAAGTTTCGGTAAAAATAACTCCTCATGCATGATCTTTACTAAACCTACATGACAGAAACTTTAGGTTTCGCTCTTTCAAAGGGTCGGATACAGTTCGGCGCAACAGTTTCGGCGCAGTCCTTTCGGCGCGAGTACGGTTGATCCGAATCTACATTTCTAAAGCGAATTATGAAAGATGAAGGTCTCCCCCATAATACGCCACTCCTCTCTATTCTCTGCTCTTTGGATCCAGTGGCTTATGTCCGACGATGGATGATATAGCTGTGATGATGATGATGATGATGAAGATCTAATTAACAGATAAAAAAAATAATGTTTCTGGTCGGACCACAAATTTAAAAAAAAATACACTTTTAGGGTGAATCCGAGATTTGGCGTGGTTGCGTTTGTAAAAATCGACTTTCCGCAGCCTTCGCTTTACTTCAGCCGTTACAAGCCCTTTCGACAAGCGCTTTACTTATAAAAAATATCCCCCCTAGAAGGGTCCAACTCGGCTAAGTGTGGATGTTGACCGAACAGATATCAAGGAGCGACTGGCAGCTCTACACTACAGAATACACCAAAAAGTGTATTTTCGAGTTTGGGAATCTTAACTCTAACCATTGTAATTAGTAATACATTTAGATATTCAGTTTGTGTATACTCTGTGTATTATTCTCTGGGCAACCCCAAGGTAGGGGGTGCTATTTAAAATTTCAAAGTAGGAGTAGATGGTGGGGAGAGGCTTAAACTTAAAATAGTATTGGTTTTGAACGTCCCCCTCGCCATCTAAATCCACGTATTTCTTCTTTTTCATCAAATTTAGTCAACAGCAAAAGTTATTTGGAATGGCTGCTTTTGAAAAGAACATCTTTATAAAAATTTTTGACATTAATTTTGTTATAAAAAATTTTTTATTTTAAAACAAATTCTAAATTTCATAATCTTCCCATACACAATCTTCTTCGTCTTCGGATTCAGAGTCCTCTTCATCTTCGGATTCAGAATTCTAAATTTCATAATCTTCCCATACACAATCGTCTTCACAATCTTCTTCGTCTTCGGATTCAGAGTCCTCTTCATCTTCGGATTCAGAGTCCTCTTCATCTTCGGATTCAGAATCCTCTTCATCTTGGGAATCAGAGTTCTCTTCATCTTCAGAATCGCAGTTTTCTTCGTCTTCCAGATCACAGGCTTCTTCATCTTCTTCTTCTTCAGCTTTTTTAACATGCTTATTATCCTTTCCTTTAGGATTGATTTGTGCAATTTTAAGGAATTCGCTCCTACGGTCTTTAATTTTGATGCCAGGAAGTATCATCTTCAATCTTTCTTGGAGCGAAAGCGGAAAATTTTCAGGAATTTCCTTTAAAGTTTTTAAGTTTTCCACCTCATATTCATTATAGCTATGTATGACATCCGATTTTTTGGGTTGATATTCTCTCAACGAAATCAAAATTATACCGTTTAACTTAATAATCTCTCCACGATACCGCATGGAACCTTTCATGCAGCATAATCGTGTTTCACCGTCCAGACACAATGCATAAATCCATCCGTTACCAAGATGTTTTGTTACTTGTGCGTACATTTGCATATTATCTGATTTTAAGCATAATTCGCGTTCTGGACTTTCTTTGGACTTTTTAACGTTTTCTTTCCAGTTTTTAAAGGTTTTTATACATTTTAGCTCATTTATAGCTTCCAGATATTTTGAGTTACCTTTTCCTGTTTTAGATTTTCCGTTTACCATGATTGGGTTCGTTTTGTAAATATTTTTGACAAGTGTTTTTCTTATATAGAGATACAGTAGAATCCCGATTATCCGTGCGCGGATTATCCGTGAAACGGTTTATCCGTGGGCGCATTATACATCAATTACCGTCAGATTATTATACGGATTATCCGCCGAGTAGCTACATTTGAGTAGCCATCTAAGATCTCTAAAGTACACACAACTAGCATTAACCTTCATCATGAGTGAATGATGTGGATCCATATTTTTCGAGCGGGATGACGGAAAAGCGAAGGTAAATTATTGGTATCAAAGGAATTCTGGAAATAAACACATTTTCGCCTTTAAATGCGGCTGCTAGCTCGGTAATTACTCAGGGGAAAGGGGAGAGCTCAGGATTAAACCGCCACTTCAAAACTTCAGAAGTATGTAACTTCTCTAAAACATTTTGATTGTGATTATTAATTGTACCCAAACCGAATTTTAATAACGAGTTACACCCCAACCCCTAAGCTAAATTATATTGCGACATGGTGGAGGTGACGGATACCTTGAGATACTCATTGTTAAAATTTCGGTTTAGGTAACAACTACTAAATATTAAACAAAATTCATAATTACATACACATCTCGATTTGCGTCGGTGATTTTTCTGTAAAAGTTCTACGTAACTCGAATTGATTGAAATCAAATGCTACGTAAATCATCATTATTATAATGATTGCGAACGCATCTCATATTGATTTCAATCAATTCGAGTTACGTAGCACTTTTACAGAAAAATCACCGACGCAAATCGAGACCCTGGTGTACATAAATTCTATGAACTAATTCGGTTTTAGAACGTCCTGAGACGTTGTCCGATTCCCCCCTCAAGAGGATAATCGAGCAGATAATATCTCAAAGATGTTGCTAGCACCTTGTGAGAGGACCACTGTCTTTACGTGCCTTCCGAAGCACGGAGACGGCTTTACAAAGTGAGCCTCTTCCCGGAATCGAACCGAGGTGTCTCACGTTAACAGTTTAATTAGACTTAATTAATAAGACTTAACCATTCCCCACCCATGAACGACTTGTCACCACTAACTTTTAACAACTGACTTCCGACTAACTAATTTTTTACATCTGCATTCGTTCTCGCAACCATCTTGCTTACCATACTCTTTTCTCATAGAAATTTTTGATTTCTGTTCTTACTTGGTTCTTACCAGCTTAAGCTATATGATGACGGTGTTGCTGTTCATTACATTATCTTCAAAATCTTCGAAACAAAAAGCTCTAACGAAATAAAATTTTAATTGGCGATTACAAATTCTAAAGTGAACGCCGCTATTCCCAGCTCTAAACATACTTCCAAAAAAATTTATCGCAAAATTTGAACCAAAAAAGCAATAAAATTTCCATAAAAATATAAATTACGATAAAATGCAATGTCGTCATTAATAATAATTTATAAAACACAAAGTTTGCTTTTTATAATCTTACGACGATCGCTGCTATTTACAACACTCCAAGGCGTTCTTTTCGCGATGTCTAAAAATTAAACCCACTAAAAGTGTTTCCTCAATTAAAATTATGAGCAGTCAATCGAGTTCCACTATATTCGTTCACCAGGAGGGCATGGCGGCCGGTAGACCGCCTGACCTGCTAGTTCTATTATAATCCTGAGTTTATTTTAATTTATTTTATATACTGGGTAGAACATATGCGACAGAATAAACGAAAATAAACGAAAAAATAAGATTAATTTGTAATGTAATTTTATCATCGGCTCTTTTGAACTGTAACCCCGCCTATCGAAATTAAAATAGGTTGTGGCGAGAGTAAAGATACCGGAATCTCGGTTTTTACAATGAATTAAGGAAGATGAGGGTCTAATTAACAAATAAAAAAATAAAATTTGTGGTCGGTCAACAAATTTCGGAAAAAATACACATTTAGGGTGAATCCGAGTCTTGACATTTACTCGCTTTACTCATTAAAAACGTCCCACAAGAACGGTCCAACTCGGCAAAGTGTGGATGTTGACCCAACGGATATCAGGGAGCGACTACCGCTAGTCACTGTCGACCCACCTACAGCACGCGGACTGGAGATAGAATGTTGGCTATATGGGAAATATATATGGTTTAGTATTAAATATAATTAGTTCATAGAATTTATGTACGTTATGAATTTTGTTTAATATTTAGTAGCTGTTACCTAAACCGAAATTTTAATAATGAGTATCCTAAGGTATCTGGCACCTCCACCATGTCGCAATATAAGTTAGCTTAGGGGCCGGGGTGTAACATCTCGATCCGGATGTGTAATGCTGTCAATGTTATCACACCTTCCAGAATAGCCCGATTTGGGGTTACTTGTCTCTAAATCACTTTGGCGCGACTATACGGTAGTTGCATGGCCCAAGTGGCGCCGCCATTGGCCAAAGTAAATATTACATAGACGTACAACAATTACAATAATAAGAAATAATCAAAAATGCAATTCTACTTACATTTTTTCGTATTAAATTGCATGAACTTTGAAATTATATGTCTAGGAACTGCCAGATCACCCCTAAAGATGGAGCTTCGTACGCCTATCGGAGCTGCGCAACTACCGTCCATTCCTTTTGAAAAAAGAGATGTGGGTCTATAACCAGGTACTCTGCAAAGCCAAGAAGACATAGCCGAAGATATTTTGAAATTTTGGAGCCGACTATTTTACTCTTCAACCCCAAAATGTTTGCAATTCTGAAATATACATATGTGAAATATGCTGTCATTGGCTGTCATTTATACTTATATCAAAATGTTTTAGGGAAGTTACATACTTCTGATGTTTCGGAGGTGGCGGTTTAATCCTGAGCTCTCCCTTCCGCTGAGTAATTACTGAGCTAGGGGCCGCATTTAAAGGCGAAAATGTGTTTATTTCCAGAATTCCTTTGATACCAATAATTTACCTTCGCTTTTCCGTCATCCCGCTCGAAAAATATGGATCCACATCATTCACTCATGATGAAGGTTAATGCTAGTTGTGTGTACTTTAGAGATCTTAGATGGCTACTCAAATGTAGCTACTCGGCGGATAATCCGTATAATAATCTGACGGTAATTGATGTATAATGCGCCCACGGATAAACCGTTTCACGGATAATCCGCGCACGGATAATCGGGATTCTGTTTCTCTATATAAGAAAACACTTGTCAAAAATATTTACAAAACTAACCCAATCATGGTAAACGGAAAATCTAAAACAGGAAAAGGTAACTCAAAATATCTGGAAGCTATAAATGAGCTAAAATGTATAAAACTTTAAAAACTGGAAAGAAAACGTTAAAAGTCCAAAGAAAGTCCAGAACGCGAATTATGCTTAAAATCAGATAATATGCAAATGTATGGACAAGTAACAAAACATCTTGGTAACGGATGGATTTATGCATTGTGTCTGGACGGTGAAACACGATTATGCTGCATAAAAGGTTCCATGCGGTATCGTGGAGAGTTATTAAGTTAAACGTATAATTTTGATTTCGTTGAGAGAATATCAACCCAAAAAATCGGATGTCATACATAGCTATAATGAATATGAGGTGGAAAACTTAAAAACTCTAAAGGAAATTCCTGAAAATTTTCCACTTTCGCTCCAAGAAAGATTGAAGATGATACTTCCTGGCATCAAAATTAAAGACCGTAGGAGCGAATTCTTAAAAATTGCACAAATCAATCCTAAAGGAAAGGATAATAAGCATGTTAAAAAAGCTGAAGAAGCCTGTGATCTGGAAGACGAAGAAAACTGCGATTCCGAAGATGAAGAGAACTCTGATTCCGAAGATGAAGAGGGCTCTGAATCCGCAGATGAAGAGGACTCTGAATCCGAAGATGAAGAGGATTCTGAATCCGAAGACGAAGAAGATTGTGAAGACGATTGTGTATGGGAAGATTATGAAATTTAGAATTTGTTTTAAAATAAAGAATTTTTTATAACAAAATTAATGTCAAAAATTTTATAAAGATGTTCTTTTCAAAAGCAGCCATTCCAAATAACTTTTGCTGTTGACTAAATTTGATGAAAAAGAAGAAATACGTGGATTTAGATGGCGAGGGGGACGTTCAAAACCAATACTATTTGAATTTTAAGTTTAAGCCTCTCCCCACCATCTACTCCTACTTTGAAATTTTAAATAGCACCCCCTACCTTGGGGTAAATTATTTTGAAGACGGGAAAGATCCTCGTTCATCGACGAGAAAAAAAATAAATTTAGTAGATCCGTGTACGAGTTGAAGATAAAACTTACACGTTTCAATAATAAGATATTAAGTAGGTCGGTAAGAAAGTTAAAAAATTAATTCATTGACATCTCGGTTAATAAATATATTTGTTCCATAATTTACATTTTAAAATTCAATTATCAATCCAGGTCGATCAGACGAGTATCCCCTAGAACGAAATATAAGTGATCATCTTATATAGAAAAGAAAAGCTTTTACGAATATGTACAAACCAAGAATAAACGATCTGAACTATTTTGGATTCAAATTTTAAGTTCAAAATTAGCCAGTAAATCAATGACCCCCTACATTTATTATCATAATATTTTAAAATTATAAGAAACAAATACTCAAACACAATTTTTTTACAAATCCCAAAATGAAATTTTTATACGGACGTTACATTTGACTGACCCCCTCAAAGCTAATAACGTCTTTTATGGACGACCCCTTATGTGTCCCAACCATTTTGATCTTTGTACCTTCATGAATTTGAGAATGTTTTCCGTACTTCATAATTAATTTTTGGATTATATCCACGTTCTTCTTGTTTTGGCTCAAGGATCGTTCTTAGAATATTTCTTTCAAAAGTCCTCAATACATCCTCCTCATTTTGCGTAATGCATATTACCTCCGACCCCTACGTGAGCGCAGTTCTTCTTAGCATTTTGTATTCTTTCTTTTGTTTTTTTCTCTATTCCTTTACATTCTTTCGGACTTTTAGGCAGTACCGTAACTAGCTTTTCGTGTGCCTTGTGTAAGATTTTATTTTTGGGCCTCCTTTAACTTTGTTATTACGAAATAATAATAAACAATAAATTTATTAGAATTTAACAAAGTATTGTTTATAAATGATTTATAGGGATGATTATATACTGCTAACAAGCAGTTATTACTCTCGTTGTTGTAGTTTATGTACGAAAAATAGACATATACCACGAAATAATCTCAATTACGATTGGATGTTGCTTAATTTTTTAGTGTTGGATCAACATCGTATTTTTACCTGACAAAGAGCTTACAATAATAATATAAATTTTAAAGAGTGTACTGAGTGCAAACTAAAATTGGCTGTTATATTCGTTCTTTTTATATTTATTAGTTCAGTGCAATAGATAGGCTAATTAATTAGATGTTTATTTTTAAAAATAAACAGTAAACTTTTTTTTAATTTAGTCTACATGTATATTATTTTAGAAATTATTTTAAAATTTAATTTCAACGTAAAATGTGGAAAGTTTGTTTTAAAAAGGAATATTGTTTGCGGCACAGGACAACTCGCCGCCGTCAACTCGGCGCCGAGTTAGTTTTTTATATATTTGTAGAGTTGATACCAAATAGGTGAAATTAGTGCGAAAAAGGTAAATCGGGCTGTTGCGTTGGTCAGAGTTAGTTTTTTAAATTTTTTAAAAAACTTATACCAAAAAGATATTATCCCTCTTCCGAGATGGTGCAATCCCAATAATTTTAAATTTTGATATTTTTTCGCTATATGAATATCTATATGTCATATTAATAACACCATGTATATTAAATTTTTTTTACCAGACCGGGCCGTATTTTTTGTCGGTCGTTTCTGGGCCCCCTATATTCTCGGCATTGTGCGGCGGTTTTTTTACTGTTTAATACTGTTTTTAAGCCATCTACTCAAATCGCGAACTTCATCCAAGTTGACGAGCACCTTTACGATTGCCCACGCCGCTTTCGTAACTCTGTCCATCGGAAAACATTCTATCTCCAGTCCGTGCGTTATACCTCGATCGACAGTCACAACCGGGGAGGAGCTACCAGTCGCTCCCCACTATCTGTCGGGCCAACATCCACACTTTTCCTAGTGGGGCCGTTCTAGGGGGAATATTTTTAATAAGTCGGTTTTCACAAACCGACTTTCCAAGCCGTTTTGACAAACGCAACCACGGAAAATGTCGGATTCACTCTAAAATTTATCCAAAATTTGTGGACATATCTCAAATTTTATTTTTTTAACTGTTAATTGGTCCCGCATCTTTTATAATTCGTTTTAAAAATCTAGATTTGGGTATCTAAGCTACCACCACATCGTATTTTAATTTCAAAAGAGCCAATGAGATAATTGCATTTCAAATTCATTTTTAAAGCCGTTTTTTAACCAAATTTGTGGTCCGACCGCAAATTTTATTTTTTATATCGATATGGCATTGTTATCTTTCATAATTTACAAAAAAAATGGTTAAAATCGCAATCAGGGTTAATCGACTCTTGCCAAAACTTCAAATATCAATCAGCTTTGGTGGGGTTTGGTGCAGTTCGGTGCGGACCTTATTTTGCGCGAGTACAGTTGGGTGTAAACCCCATTTGGCGCGAGTATGGTTCGGCGCAGACCCGATACACTGTAAAAAGTTACTTGTCTCTGGTGTGGTAAAAATTATAGAGTAAATCTCACGTGAGGGGGGGATCACACCACATCTTACCAAAGGGGAGTGGGGTCAGCAAATTATGAAAAAATACACTTTTAGGGTGAATCCGAGATTTGGCGTGGTTGCGTTTGTTAAAACGACTTGTAGCGACCACTGGAGCGAAGCGGAGGACAAAACCCGAAATTATGAAACTTGAGCTACCATATATCCCATATGGTCATTTTGTGAATTTTAAAATTGTATTGTGGACTTAATATAGAACTTATTAAGTTCTACCTCAATCTGGTCGAAACTTGGGTGTATCCTGAGTTCGTTTATACCCTGTTCTTTCTTCAAGACATCTTTAAAGTTCCAAATTGAAGGGTGGCAAAACTTTTTTTAAGTAGTAGTGGTGCCCGGATTAGTGAAAAAAATTAAATCACCAGAAGTGAACTAAAAAAATCACATAATTTAACCAACACCCATTCGTGCGTGTCACCAGAAAAATTTTCAAGTGCCCTAAAATATGGGTCGGGTACAGTTTCGCGCAGACTTTATTTGGTACGAGTACAGTTCGGGCAGACCCGATTCACCACGAGTACGGTTCGGTGAAGATGCAATTCAAGTACAAGTACAGTTCGGCATGTCCGGTTTTAATATTTTGAATTTGGAGGTTATCCGAAACCATCCTGACCAGAGATCCGAAAAATCACACCAAATCTCATTTAAAAGGAGGAAGGCCAACAAAGGCAAAGTATTTTATTTTAATGAGACCCAGGCGAAGCCGGGTATCCAGCTAGTTATAACATAAAAAAATTTAAAATCAATTCCGGCATACACTGTAAAATAGTACATAATCTGCGTAATATCATATCTTGTTATTATTGTATCATGCTCGTCTCTGGTGTGGTAAAAATTATAGGGTAAATATCACGTGAGGGCGAGTAGGGATCTCACCACATCTTACCAAGGGTGAATGGGGGTCAACAAATTATGAAAATATACACTTTTAGGGTGAATCCGAAATTTGGCGTGGTTGCGTTTGTCAAAACAGCTTGTAGCGGAGCTTTATTCATTAAAAATATCTCCCCAGAACGGTCCAACTCGGCAAAGTGTGGATGTTGATCCGATAGATATCAAGGAGCGACAGGTAGCTCTCCACCGCTTGTGACTGTCGACCACTGTTGCCAGATTGGGCGATTTATCGCAAATTGGGCGACTTTTGAAAATATTTTGCATTTAATTTTTTCCAAAAATCACCAACTGCAATTTGGGCGTTTTCTGAGAAATTAAGTTGCGGTTTATTGCGATAAATAATCGACTTCAATAGCCGAAAATATTCTCGATGTAAAATCAGTAATGCGTACAACCACTTGTAGGTGGGGCAGTAATAGATGATCAACTGATGGGTGCAGTGCTGGTCATGGATAAGAGAATTTCGATCTCTATCTATAGTGGCCAGGTCCGGTGCTACAAACAAAATTTAAGATTATCAGTTGCTATCGCCCCCCCCCCGTCCGGGGAAATAACAAATAACGAACTTAAGTTTTACATAATTAACATTACCACTTTGACAATTTAAAAATCGAATGACATAAAGTCAAGTTTTCTTGACGTTTGGAAAAAATGAAATTTTGTAAGTCAATTTTAATTAAAAAAATTGATAGTTTAGGATTGTTATTAATTTAATTTTTAAAATTTATTTTTTTCTGAAGGAATCGGCCGCATACCCCTGACACCGGCGCTCATAATAGAAGTATTTTTGGAAATGTTAATTACTTAACATTCTATTTAATTTATTTTTATTATTTAAAATTATTTTCCGGTTTCACGAAGGTTACTTAAATTCAATTTTGCCGCCATATGATCAAATATTTGCGCTTTTGGGCGCTTTTTTGGGTTCGAGTTGTCGCCACAGCTTTCTAAAATCTGGCTGTCGACCCACCTACAGCACACGGACTGGTGATAGAATATATTCCATATTTGGCATAATATTACACTTGGGAAATTAGAGATTTTCAAATTTAAATTGTGGGTTTATTATAGGACCCACCTAATTTATCCTCACCCTAAAAGACTTATAAAATAGACCTCTTTCGTTTGGTGAAGCAATTTCTATAGGTAAAAAGTGTATTTTCGGCTTTGGGAATCGTAAATCTCACTATTTTAATTAGGAATAAATTTAAATATTCAGATTTTTTGTGCGTATTCTTCTCTGTATATAATTTTGGGTCTGCGCCAAACTGTACTGGCACCGAATCGGGTCTGCGCCGAAACGGCGGCATCTAAACGGCTGCGCCAAACTGGGCTATTCCCGGTTTGGTGGTCCCATTACATGATACAATAATATGCATCATGGTATCATGGTCCCATTATATACATGATAAGGGGGGGTAAGTTACAAATTTTGTACGAAATCATTTATTATTTTAGAATTTCCATCCTGAAGTAAATTTAATTTGCGTCATTTGGTGGGGGGGGGTGGATAGTTTTTGCAAGCAATCTGGCAACATTAGTTTTTGAATTTAAAAAATAACCAGTGGATGAGTATGTGATTGATTAGTGCTTTCTAAATGTTTATTACAATAAATTATTAGTGTAGCTCTTTGTTGGTAAAAAACATGTTGGTGTAAGTGACTTTTTTTTAAGTTGGTGGTTGGTATTTCCAAATTGTTACAAAACACAACTACGGTAGGGAGCAGGGGCCCCACAGAACATTAATTTACCCCTTCTTCGAGCCCACTAACTGGTTTCCTATGAACCACGAACCATGGGTCTTTCCCCCAAAAAAATCAAAAATTTTTAGACTTGAATTTTAATTTTTTTGTTCGATTGATCTGTTGTGCTGGAAGTGGAAGTTTTAAATAAACATTTACGAATACAATGATAATCATTTATTTTCGTTTATTTCATCAATGCAACTATTTAACTCTTTATCTACTTGAACAAATTCGTCCTTGATGCTGACCTATTAAGCTCCCGCATTATACGGGTTTATTTTAGTAGTTTGGTACAAATTGAGAGTGATCGATTAGGATAAATAATAAATCGTCTGGTGAGTTTTGTATTTTTATAATTTCCATTTTACCCACTTTTTTTTCTCCGTAATATAACAGTAGGTCCCCCGCCATAGGTCCCCGGCAAACTGATACATTAAGGAAAATTAATTATTAAATAGAATGTGAACAATAAAAATAATAATTTAAATCGATCGATAATTTTTATGATTGCGTGACCAATAAATAAATCTAACAATAAGCATTCAAGTTTTTCTATTAACTTTGAATTTATGATTATTAAATTATTTTATATTATTAAATGTAAATCATCGAACTTGATTTTGGAATGGCATTCACTATCTACGGAAGTAAAATAAAAATAACATGACAAAATAATAAAATAAATAAGCAAACAAAATATTGTCAGGCGTAGTGATAGCAATCCGTAAGAATTAAGTAGAAGTGTAGTAGGCGCTCCACACCACCCAATCTCGTCAGGCGTTTTTATATACTCTGTTTTGCTTTAAACAACGAGCGTGCTTATAAAAAAACGCCCGACCAAAGTCGGTGGTAATTACCGTAAAACAACACTAATTAAGCTTTTTTAATTTTAAGTAAATTCAAATTAAAAAACGGTGTCAGTTGTTTCATATATTTGGATAGTGTACGTTTTTAATTTGCTATAAAAACCATCATTAATGAACCAATTAATAGCAGAACAATTTAAAAGCACAGGGAACCGTTATGATTTTAAAATTATGAATTAAAATTAATTATTTAAATTATGCACAAGTGCATCTAAACTGGTGATTCTGCTTTATAACATAAATAATGAATATACTTTGTTGACCTTTGATAAGCGCACATGCCACGCATGAATGTGGAGCTTTGTAATTAAGAACATATTTTCACTCGTGCTAGAGGCCAATTAGATGCTAATTTTTAGTTTAATTTGTAGCAAAACTACTAAATCGATCTTAACCATTAAATTTTGTGGTGGGGTTTCTTAAGAATACGTCCCCCATTTTTGGCATTAAAACTTGTAATTTAAAAGACAATTTGCTAAAAATAACAGCTGCATTTTCAAATAACTGTATTTATTTTTGAATTTATGAAATTTACCGCTAATATTTTTGAAAGTGCACATGCTATTTAAATTTTTTTTTAATTGCAAGATGTATGTAATACTAATATAGAAGGAAAATAGTGCGGGGACTTATACCCTACCCTTAAGCCATTCGCTACGCTCCGACTTAACAAAATAAAGTTTAAAGAATTTATTAATAGGTAAATAAAAATTAATGTTTATCAGCAATGTAAACAAACTGAATGATAATATTATATACATAATTATTCTAAAAATACGTATTAACAAATTCTTTGATTTACTTTCTCAGATTACTGTAGGTTGTACTTGATTGGTCGATGAAATGTAAAGCGGAAACAATAAATTATTCAAAATAGGAAAAATATTTAAAAATGCGAATGAAAATAATTTGCTGCAAATCTAGGTAATATATCCCAAAAACTCAAATTAAAAAACATACTAATAAACACCGGGAGGGGGCGATGAAAAAAAAATTGTTGCATCTATGGTGTCACTCAGTTTTTGATTATAAGATTTTGACCCCTTATTCTTCAAATTTGCAATTCGAAAGGCTTATGGCCTTCAGCACGAAGTGATCAATAGAGGAAGCTTTTGAAACAACATAAAATGCAAGAGATGAGTCTGGGGGCGAGAGGTATTACATACTCCCCAGTAGGTATAATTCCACTCATACACCTGCTGGATAACAAGCGAAACAAAAACTATTACAATGGCGACAACACTACGAGAAGGAAACATCGAAGAAAGCTACTGGGATTCTGCCAGAAAAGCTGGAATGAAGATGTACAGAAAGAACACATGGAGAGCTCAATTATTACATAGCCAAGGCACTAACTTCACTAGGCACTAAGGCTCTAAAACCACATCCAGCCAGTGCTTTTTCTACGAAGGAGAAGACTCTGCCAAGCATACCGTGTTTCGGTGGCCGGGAATGGGCAGAATTGAGAGGGTGGCAGAACGCGAGACAAAAACCAGTCTTACAAAGCTTTCCATGATAGCAACGATGATGGCCGACGACAAGAACTGGTCGGCCTACAAAAATGTGCTAAATACAATTATGACAAAGAAAGAAGACGAAAGAGGCACCTTCCAATAGGGAACAACCAAAAGAAGAGAAAAGAGCCGAAATGACAGAAAAACTGAGCAGCTTAAGTGCCCATACCAACTCGAACAAGATATTACTACTTGAATTGAAAAAATAAATTATTCATATTTGACAATACACTGACAACTTATTTACAAACTATTTTGAGGTTAGGTTATTTACATGAACGACAAGTTGTTCCAAAAGTGTTAGTCGGATGTTGCTCTGAAAAGCTGTTAGTATGACGTAATCAAAAACTGTTCAGAACAGTTCAGAACTATTGTGTTGTGGTTGCCCCAGTTGGCCAAAACTGCTTGGCTGTGCATTTTTATTTGATCTTTAATTTTGTATAATTCAAATCAATCAAAATCAAAAATTCGTTATATTTACCCGTAGGCGTTGAGGTACTTTATTTTATTTTTATTCGTTTTTGTTTACGAATTCCCGTCATTCCACTCTGTTTAAGGCCAATTTTCTTGCTTCGTTCCATGTTTTTTCTTTCTCTTTTAACAGCTGTCCAATATTGTCATTCCAGTATTGGTGGTCTACTTCTTGTTCTTCTTCCGGTTGCTCTCGATTGCCCCACCTTTTTTTCACCGACATATTCAATGCTATTCATAAGTAATATTGCTAACTTGACGTTTAAATGACATTTGACAGACTTGACAAGTTTTCTTATTTTGTCAAGGTCGATAAGAATTGTTAAGCTGGCAAGCTTGCTAAGTTCATTAGTGCTATTCACGGTTTTATTAAACTTAACAAGCTTGCTAGCTTAGCAATTGCTATCGACTTTACAGAAATGATAATACAGAATAAAGAAAACTTGCTAAGGCTGTCAAATGTCATTTATGCGTCAAATTAGCAATATTACTTATAGGCAATATCGTCGTGAATAGCACTGATTATCTTCCATTCTGTTTAGATGCCCAAGCCATCTCAACTGTTGGCATTTTATTTTTTTATTTTCGTAACTCCCTCCACTCTTTTAAGTATTTTATTTCAGTTGCTTTTATCTTACTTCTCATTCTTTGATTGAGGTTCCACGACTCGCATCGTATAATTATGGTGGGTAATTGTCACACCTACCACACATGGTAAGCCGCCAGTGATCAACAATAATATCCCAAGATTATCATAAATGGCCAAGCTATTGTTTTCGTATTAATTCTATCAACATTAATAATCTGATTGCCGCCCCATAGCATTAACTCGAGGGTGTCATTTTTTGATTGTTAATATTCATGATGTGGTCGAACTGATATGTCATAATACACGTGGTCGAGGTGAATTAAAGAAAACAATAGCGGTTATTTGTCATAATATGTTATTACGTTACATATTAAATTTATTAACCGAGACGATTTATTTTCATTTTTTAAAACGTCAAATTACATGAAGTTCTTCATTATGTCAAAATGTGATTACCATCGTGGCTACTACCATCGCCGCCACCAAGCGGGGAGGCAGAAAATGACCGAAATGTCATTTATAATTCAAAATTTAAATAAAAAAATCAATAGATGGTATATTTTTGCTTCCCTCTGGACATTTTCTGGCGGAGTACATTAAGAAAATGTGGGATTCATTATAACATAAGTTTTCTTAATAAAAATTTAAACCGTAAGCTTCGGTGGCCTGAAATGCTTCCCAAAAACATAGTTTTTCAAAAAAATCCCATACAAATAGAAATCTAAATAGTAACAGGTTATGGGCCCTAACCAGGCATACGTTAAAACTGTAATAAATATTTAAATGCGATGGAGGGCTATCTGCATGGAGTAGAGATAACTGGCCTGGGTCTTCGGTCGACCAGGGTGAGTACTAAAACCTTATAACATCTTATGGACCTACCCGTCACACCAACAGAGGATTCAAAAGATGAGAAAAAAGTTGATTTGCACATGGAAATAGAAAAACTATACCGAAAGGTGCCAAAAAGAGAGGACCTAATACTTTTGGGATATTTTAATGTTCAGATGGGAAAAGTGAATTTTCTAAAGAGTGTGATGGAAAAATATACAATCCACGAGAGAAAAAATAGCTATAGAGCAATGGAGAAACGTAACCAATGATTTGAAACAGGAAGCGAAACATAAAGAAACGTGGATTAGACCAGGCAACGACGGAGAAAATCAAATCGATCATTCCTGGTAGCAAAAAGAACAATGTTCAAGATCTTTCTTCTTCTTCTTCTCAGCCTTCTTAAGCCCACTGCTGAACATAGGCCTTTCCCATGTTTTTCACTTCTTTCTGTCCTATGCCATCTGCTGCTAAAGTTTGCTCGCCGTTTGTTTAATATCATCAGACTATCTTTTTGGGATTTTCCGATGCTTCTATTCAACCGATCCTCTTTCGTGTCAGTTAACAATAAATATAGAGTTAGACTCATTGCCCAACCCGGTTTCAGCAACCGTGGGGTCTTAATGTTTAAAACTTGTCTTCTAGAGAAACCGATTTATATTCAATAGTGGGCGAAAGGGGGTCGAAAAGAAGATGATAAAAAGGAGTAGAGATATATTGATAGTGAGGGGGTCAATTTTTTTTATTGCACAAATTTGCACAACCTCAGCAGTAAATAATCCCTTAGGTAACATGTGATTTTGCCGATTTAGTCCAGCCAGCCTAAAGGGAGGTTATGGGAAAAGAAAAAAAATATTAAATGTCCCGCATTTTTATTAAAAAATAATCATCCCTTAAAATTTTCGCCACTGTCGTTGGGATGATCGTGGAATGCTTTTATATTGAATGGAAAAATCAAATTCTTATTTTCTCCAATCTGTAATATTAATATCGTATCGGCTATATTTAGCCAAATTATGTTATTAAAAACTGATAATTTCAATTTAAAAAATCCCACACCACGTCAATTAAAATTTACATTCTCCATCACACAATACCTAATTTCGTATTACATTTGATAAATTTTTAACAAATTCATGCCCACGGGGGAAGTTCGATTTATTGCATGACTATTATCCAAATTACAATTATTGATCAATAAAATACATTTTCAACCGGCTCTCTATTTAAAACGCGCTTCGTTAGTGTGCGCCGCACCATAAGGGCCATGCTCAAATTTATTATAATTTCAGTAATTTTCAACAAGATGCAAATAAAAATTCAGTCTTCTTCGATATTGAAAATATATTTTATGCAAATTTGGATTATGTATCTGCAATTTAATGGAAAACCGGTGTACACGCTCACCAAGCAATCAACATGTATATTTTCTATATACAGGGAATTCCGTACTTTAATCCGACCAGTTTTTATTTGGATAATTTTTTTGAACTCATTCTAAGACACATTCCTGATCTTTTTTCTAATTTTTAATCTTTTAATGGTAAAACCAGTGTACACGCTGATCAGGTAATTCTTATATACAGGGAATTCCGTTACTCGAAAGTTACGAATTTTTTTCAAAATTTCCTACATCAATTTTTTCGTCTTGCGTTGAACTTTCTTATTAAAATATTATAATATTTTACAAAATGAATAAAAATTTTGAGAACTTTTTACAATTTTTGTAAAGCCCTTGATTGGCTCTAGAGCTCCAAAAGGTATTAAAGCTTCCCTTTCACATTGCGAAGCAGTATCGGCGTAGCTCACTCAGCTACCTGGTGATCGTCGAGGGCCCCGAGTAGCAGAGGGCCCTAATTGAAGAATTAGTTAATGTTTGCTCCAGGTTTTTGGAAAAATCACCGATTTTAATGGAAAAAAATTAAATAATTAAATTTTGATCGTATTCAGGATTGTTTAATTTCTGTTGTAGTCATTCTAAAATGGCCGAATTTTAGATTAAAATCATTTAAAATTCGTTATTTCAGGCCAGAAATTGTAGCACAGAGGTTATAGTGGTCAGCGATTCTAATCTTCTTTTCTTTCTTCTTTCATGTGCCATATCCGGTCCCTGGGATTATAATATAATTCATGGGTGGTTTCTTTGATCGCAGCAGTGTATCTAACGCGAGCAGGGTTCAAACCGAGAACTTACGCTTCTTAGTCGACCTGTATATGCTTCACGTTATAGTGCTGGTTCTAACCTTAAAATTGAAAATACAAAATAGTGAACTCAAAAGATATTCAAATTTAAAAAAGATCATGCAAATTTCATCAAATACTGATGATTGAAAAACATGCGGCTACTTAATGTTTAATAATTAATATTCTTCCTGTTAAATTAGGACTAGGTCCTGTTATATCCTGTAATATTAATTATCTTATATGATATTATACATATTAGGGAGAGTCCCGTAATCGGGAGTAAAGCCATTTGAGTAAAACCAAATGAAAGAACAGAAAAATACAAGCTCTTAAAGGTGAGGATAAATCTTGTCGGAGTTGTAATAAGGCCACAATTTCATTTTGAAAATGTTAATTTTCCCATAAGAAATACATGCAAGTGTATTATTGCGCAATATTGCGCAATAATTTTATGCATTGTAATAACGGTGCGTGTTCTTTGGTATGCATGAATCAACCATAGGGCGGGGCTAACTAGAGCAGCGTTAGGAGTGAGACAGTCGCTCTCTGACATCCGTCAGGTCAACTTCCACACTTTTTCAAGTAAGATCATCTTGGGGATGTTTTAGTAAGTAAAGCGCTTATCAAAACCGCAACTACGTCTAAGAGTCGGATTCACACAAAAGTGAAGTTTCTCCGAAATTTGTTGTCCGAACACAAATTTAATTTTTTATTAGTTAATTAGACCCTTATCACCATAATTCGTTGTAAAAACTAGATACTGTCGCCACAATCTATTTTAATTTTGGCGGGTGGGGTTACAGTTCAAAAGAGCCAATAAGAAAATTGCATTCAAATTAATTTTTAAAGCCATTTTTCCAAAATTTGTGAACCGACCGCAAATTATATTTTTAATATGCTAATTAGACCCCCATCTTTCATAAACCACTTCAAAATGGTGAAAATCGCGATCCGGGAGTCTTAACTGTCACTTACATATTATGTAGGAACGGATCTGCATAGGGAGGTAAAATAGCATAATCCCCCTATCTCAACGGGAGTTTATTGATAACAAAATGCTTGGTACTGGGTAGTTCAAGCACCTGTCGTCACAAAATTTATTTCGTGACTTGCCGCTTGATGTTAAATCAGCTAACCCTACTCCGTAGTCTCGAGCGAGAGCGTGGATTCCTGAAAAAGTTAAAGTATGCTCTCTTAGGTGTTCAATTGAAAATACTAAATTTAACAAAATAACAAGATTGACCTTTATTAAATCAGTTTTGATCGCAATAAAAATGGTACAATAAAATTGTTGGTAGCCGCGTATCAAGAATCTCAGATATAATGCAGTGAAGCCACGAAACAATCTTTCCTGAATAAAATGAGGAAAGACACAAAAACACGAAAAAATTGTCTTAAAACAATGGTGGATATGTCAGCTACTACATTTTTTTAAATATCTTACCCTCTGATCAGGAAGGAAGTTACAGAAAATTTCCTATAGAAATTATTCTTAGTAGCCAAACCAGCAGCAATACGCAACATTTTACACTGTGTTTCACTGGAAACTTCGTGTTTCTTAATTTTGGAACGATGGTTGTTGTTAAAGATTTATAGATAAAAGAGATCATTAATTAACCGTGATCTACTACCGGTGATGATCAAATCAACTGATGTTTGTTGTTTGTTTACGAATCCAAAATAATCAAAAGCAGGAGTACCAACTTCAACTGTGCGCTGCAATTTAAAGATTTGAAACGACGAACACATGTATTCTCGAAATTTTCCAAGGTTATAAATGAAAATTTTGACTAAGTTAATTTCACTTGAAATCCGTAAGGGTGAAATTAAACGCTCGGCACTAACTAAACATGCGAAATAAAAAATAATCCTACTATTTTCGGATTAATTTAACCAAAATAAATCTATCGCAGATTTTTAACGTGCAGCGTCGCCAAAAACTAAGTTGGACTTCCCGTTCCTTTGCTTGCGTGCGGGCGCCAACCTACACACGTGATTTTGCAGGTGATCGGGCAGCAAATAATTTGATATTCGGAAATAAATGTAAAATTTCCGTAACATTGTTTATTGTTAAACAAATTGTAATTCTAACCTAAAAGCAATAGTTAGATAGATGCGGCCATGACCTGATAGTTAGCGCAAAGACCTTCTAATGCTAAGGTACCGGGTTCAAATCCGAGGAGAGTCAAACTTTCCGCGCCTCAGAGAACACGTAAGAACAGCGGTCCCTTTGTATTGATGATTGCCACAGTTAACAATAAATATAGAGTTAGATTCATTACCCAACCCGGTTTCAGCAGCTGTGGGGTCTTAATGTTTAAAACTTTTCTTCTATAGAATTAGATTTATGTTCAATAGTGGGCGAAAGAGGGTTGAAAAGAACAATATGAAAAAACTTATACAAAGGAGTGGTGATATATTGATAGTGAGGAGTCAAATTTTTTAGTGCACAAATTAGCACCTCAGCAGTAAATAATCCCTTAGGTAACATGTGATTTTGCCGATTTAGGCCAGCCAGCCTAAAGGGAGGTTATGGGAAAAGAAAAAATATATTAAATGTCCCGCATTTTTATTAAAAAAATAATCATCCCTTAAAATTTTCGCCGCTGTCGTTGGGATGATCGTGGAATACTTTTATATTGAATGGAAAAATCAAATTCTTATTTTCTCCAATCTGTAATATTAATATCGTATCGGCTATATTTAGCCAAATTATGTTATTAAAAACTGATAATTTCAATTAAAAATCCCCACACCACGTCAATTAAAATTTACATTCGCGATCACACAATACCTAATTTCGTATTACATTTGATAAATTTTTAACAAATTCATGCCCACGGGGGAAGTTCGATTTATTGCATGACTATTATCCAAATTACAATTATTGATCGATAAAATACATTTTCAACCGGCTCTCTATTTAAAACGCGCTTCGTATGTGTGCGCCGCGCCATAAGGGTCATTCTCAAATTTATTATGATTTCGGTAATTTTCAACAAGATGCAAATAAAAATTCAGTTTTCTTCGATGTTGAAAGTATATTTCATGCAAATTTGGATCATGTATCTGCAATTTAATGGAAAACCGGTGTACACGCTCACCAAGCAATCAACATGTACATTTTCTATATACAGGGAATTCCGTACTTTAATCCGACCAGTTTTTATTTGGATAATTTTTTTGAACTCATTGTAAGACACATTCCTGATCTTTTTTCTAATTTTTAATCTTTTAATGGTAAAACCAGTGTACACGCTGATCAGATAATTCTTATATACCTACAGGAATTCCGTTACTCGAAAGTTGCGATTTTTTTTCAAAATTTCCTACATCAATTTTTTCGTCTTGCGTTGAACTTTCTTATTAAAATATTATAATATTTTATAAAATGAATCAAAATTTTGAGAACTTTTTACAATTTTTGTAAAGCCCTTGATTGGCTCTAGAGTTCCAAAAGGTATTAAAGCTTCCCTTTCACATTGCGAAGCAGTATCGGTGTAGCTCACTCAGCTACCTGGTGATCGTCGAGGGCCCCAGTAGCAGAGGGCCCTAATTGAAGAATTAGTTAATGTTTGCACCATGTTTTTGGAAAAATCACCGATTTTAATGAAAAAAAAATTAAATAATTAAATTTTGATCGTATTCGGGATTGTTTAATTTCTGTTTTAGTCATTCTAATTAGTGATCACTGCTTTTTAATCTAAATTAGAATAATCGTTCGTTTAAATCATTTACAATTGCATTCGCAAATGACCAATTAAAATAATATCGGGATGGATCATCAATCTAATTAAATTGCGCATTAATTAGCGGTTTGAAGTAATTAACCCACAGAACAGCATGAGTTCGTGGACGTGGGGGCGCATTTCGTCCAACCGTGGGAACCTCTTCGTGGCCTTTACTTGTAGTAAATTTTTATATTCTAGAAAATGTACAGCCTGTTCGGTTTTGAAATTTTTGAAGTTTATTGGCCTTCATAATTTTTCGTTAAATATATATTTTAAAAGTGTTGACCTGCACTACATAAAGATCACACTCAGTACTTTTAGATTTCCCCCAATTTACCCAGGGGTTGGTGATAATTTAATAAATATAGTCAATACAAACTTATTTATGAGTCATATCCTGTTACATCTGAAACTTTCTATTTTGTTCATTACTTTATATGTTTGAATGAATATTAGTAGATATTGAGCCACATGAGTGTGGGAAGGTTTTTTTATCTTAATGAATTGCCATCATTAACAATATAAAATAGGATAGAAGCTAGCCTAGCAAGCTACTTCAGATGTAAAACAAATAATATGCTCACAGTACTAGCAGTGGCCTTGGAACTTCGCAGAGGTTACTGTGGGTTAAATAAACAGAACAACGAATCTAAAAGGAAGTTAAAAACGAACAAGAAGTTTTCATAAAAAATTAATTTTAAACCTTTACACACAGAAAAACGCGGTTGACAAATTTCTAGTAAACCCAACATCCTTCACAAGGTCAAGTTATTGGTCGACAAAGACAACGAGCTTTTATGCTTTAAGCAAGATAGAGGCAGGCTTCGACGAGCTTTTTAATTTTATTTTCTGATAAGGAAAGCTTATAAAAGCTCATTGTTCTTGTCGACACGGCACTTCATTTAATTATCTCCTCAAAAGTCAAAAAAAATGTACAATTTCTAATTTAAATAAGGAAATTAATAATTTTAATTTTAACAAAAACACATTTTCTTAACCGCAAATAGCTACAACACGGCCAATTTTTCATTTACAAATTTGAGAATTTTATTTTTAGAATCTGCTATTAAAAATCTGCTCCGAGTAACATACAATTGGTGCGCGTCACGAGATTCGCTAAAACTGTCGTACGTACATGTGGATTTCATTGCGAAGCATGTTGCTTGGAGCAGATATTGACGATTATGGAAGGATTTAAGTAGGAATTCCATTAATCTGCTTTTAAATTATAAATTCTAGTTTTTCTAATGAAATAGTCGAATCAAGGTATCAAGGTATCGACGCTTGATGGAGAGCAAAAATATGACTTGACACAATAATTATGTGATTTTTGTTTATTAAAATTTAAATCTAAGTTTAAGTTCTTCTTAAGAATGTTGCTGCACGAAGCCCAAGGGCCTAAACCAAAGTAGGCACTTCAGACAAAAGCAAAGTATTTTATTTTTAGTGAAATCTCGGGCGAAGCCGGATATCCAGCTAGTAAATTTATAAGTGTTAAGGGGGCGTTCAATATTGGGTATGCAGGTTTAGGCGGCCGGGGGGGGGTAATTTTTCTTATTGAGGAGAGTATTATAAATCTTACGTAAGATAAAAAAATTATCTCTCCCTCTCAGAGCCCTTCGCCCTACGTAAGGACATAGTAACCGCTTCATTCTTTAGAAGGATTCTCTTGGCATCCCAACCTCGGTGGTTTGCCTGCCGGGGGAAGACGGCCAGAATAAAATTCTCATCCTGCCTGGATGTCCGAAACCGCGAGCTTACGCCTGGTAGTCGACCCGTGTATGTTTCACGCTATATTGCTGGTCTTTTTTATTTATTTATTTTTGCTTATACAGGGGGTCCGAAAATTTGCTTATTGCAAATTGCTTATTGCGGGTTATTGAAAGTTTGCTTTCATAATACGTACTTGAACGCCCCCTAATATGTTGACTAAAAATGCTAAATGCTATATATAACGAAAAAGATATGTATATGTTACGCATATTGTTCGGAACAATCTTACTAGGCAGAAAACTGTCATGTATGTTGCTCGGAAGAATCTCGCTGCGCGTCAATAATTTTTTAAATCATATTGTAAGTAATGTTTTATTGAATTTTTTAACGATTATCGACGCATGTTACTCGGAGCTGTAAAATTGTATAATTATATAAAGGAAAATCTCATCTTGACGTACTGCAATCGACTTAACAACCCCTATAAAGCTGATTACCGAACCTTTTCTATCTGCATTTCAATACAGCCCTCCAGTTGGTACGGTAATTTCGGGAATTCTCTATTCTTTACCATTGACGTTACTTTTGTAGCTCACATGCGAGCGGCACTACCGCGGAAGGTGAGGAGAACTACAATCCAATGAAAAAAACACGTTTTGATTGTTTTATAAAATAAGGTGGAACTCAGATGACCGCAGTTCTTAGGTTTCTATCTGGTTTACAATTAAATATACTCAAACCCGTTTTTAAAAAAAATAGGAAATAAGAAAAACGGAATCCCTCAAAAATATTTCATTTTTTATTCATACTACCCTGAAAACAAAAGGTACGTCAGGTAAGAGTTCAAATTCCCGGCATCAAAAATACACTTTTTCCTAAAGAAATTGCTTTACCAAACGAAAGAACAGAAAAGTACAAGCTCTTTAAGGTGCGGATGAAAGTTGTCGGACTTTTAATGAAGTCACAATTTAATTTTGAAAATTACAATTTTCCCATAAGAAATACATGTAAGTGTATTATTGCGCAATATTACGCAATAATTTTATACATTGTATTCGTGCGTTGATATGCACGAATTAACCATAGGGCGGGCCTAACTAGAACAGCGTTAAGAGGGAGTCAGTCGCTCTCTGGCATCCGTCGGGTCAACTTCCACACCTTTTCGAGTTGGATTATCTTAGGGGACGTTTTTAGTAAGTAAAGCGTTTGTCAAAACCGCTTGTAGCGCTCGGAGCAGAGCGGAGGGTGCGGAAAGTAGGGTCAAGAGTCGGATTCACACAAAAAGTGAATTTTTTCCGAAATTTGTTCCCCGATCCCAAATTTAATTTTTTTATTAGTTAATTAGACCCTCGTCCGTCATAATTTGTTGTAAGAAACGAGATTCTGGTATCTTTATTGTCCCCACAACCTATTTTAATTTCGGTGGACGGGATTACAGTTCAAAAGAGTCTATGAGAAAATTGCATTCTAAATTAATTTTGAAATCCGTTTTTTCCAAAATTTGTGAACCGACCACAAATTTTATTTTTTTATACGCAAATTAGACCCACATCTTTCAAAATCCACTTTAAAAATGGTAAAAATCCCGATCCGGGAATTCGAACTGTCGCCGGTACGTCATATTGATGAACGCTATTCATCAAGTGATCGTAATTCGTAATTCATCGTAATTATGACCAAATCATCAATCTGATGTATAAAATCATCGATCAAGTTTTAGGAACGACGAATAATTGATCAATATCTTTTTATCGTGGCGATGAAACAATCATTAATATGACGTACAAAAACATCGATCAAGTTTGATGATCATGTTTATGCAATCAGCAATACGATAAACGAGTGAACATCATTTAAATGATTGTCATGTCATGATGATTCACATGATGATGATCATGTAAATGATGTTCACCATATTCATAAACACGTTCATCATAATTCTGAATCCAAACATCAAAGTGATGATCAACTGCGCCATGTTAATGATGTTGTTCATTATATGATGACTGAGTACGTCAAAACAATGATTTTACTTCTCATATTTAAGAACAGGTTGATCATAATTATGCATGCATGCATCAATATGATGAAGAAGTACGTCATATCAATAGTAGCGGTTTTAGGGGTGGGCAAAGGGGCAAGGATAACTTGGATTTTATCCCTGAAGCCTTCCCTGATAAAAGTAATGTTTACCATGCGGTTTTAAAATTTAAGTTTGAGTTTGAAATAAGTTTTGAATTTCATTATTTTTTTGATTTTGTTTATTATATTTAGGGGCCGCCCATAAAGTACGTACGCAATTTTTGGCACCACTTTTGTCACAGATTGTCACAATTTTTATCCCCCTCTCCGGAACGTTTAATGGTTACAAATCAAGGACTCACCCTCATTTATCACATGATTATTTATTTTAAAATTTTTGTGCAGATGTCATATTTGGCTAACTCTCTCCCCCCCCCTTTGTTACATTTGGTCACATTTTGTGACCCCCCCCCCTTCTCCAAGACAATGACACCTTTAGGGAGTACTCCTTATGTACATGTTCATCCGTTTGATTCAAATTTTCAAATATTTTTAATGAACTAGTTCATCATATTGATTATGAAATAGAAGATTAATGAACACTTGTTCATTATTAGTATGTATATGTTCATCGGCGTAAAATTGATGATTTTTTCATCAATATAATGAACATTTTCATAAGTATGATGTCACTTCTTTTTTAGTGTATGAATTTCATGAAATTTTTTGACTTGTCACGCAAAAATCGCACATAAACAATTCCACATATACAAACCTCATAAATGCAAGAACCACACAACCGCAAGAGACGGTCTTGGCCTAGTAGTTCGATTAATGTTAACGTTCGAATAGTTTGATAATATGCTCCTGGAAATCACCGAAAGTTATACGGTTCGATTATTTCACAGAGCCGTTTAATTGAAAATGAGATCTTTTGAGAGCTAAAAATAATTTTGAATTAGAGCATTTTTTATTTATATTATAAATGCCGACAACCCGGCGGTTCTAAGCTTATTAAAAACATCAGTCAAAACAGTACTCGAAAGGGTGCATGTTCAACACCTGGGATCTGAAAAAGCAATTAACGCTGCGAGAGCCGCAAAATCTCGTCCCCTCATGGACCGACCACAGAATATATCTTCTCCAACCAGAATGCTTTCAAATGTTTCTATGGTAAGATTGAGAATCTTCAAAATCGACATAATAATAAGATGCGGTCACTGACCTAGCAGTTAGAGCAATCAACTACTGATGCCAAGGCACCCGGTTCGAACCCGGGAGGAGTCTAGACAGGAATTTTTTTCTGACTTTCTTTCTATCTATGACCGTCTCCCGTGCTTTGTAGGGCACGTAAAACCGGCGGTACCCCTGAGTTGATAACTACCAGCATCAACAATGAAAATCTTTTTCTTAGAGAAAGAGGCTAATGCCCAAAAGTGGGCAGAGAGGGCTGTAACGGAAACCGCATAAAAACAGGTTTTCAGGATATAGGTACCTTCATTTTTTCATTGGTAACATAAATTTTCTATATAAGAAAATGTATTTTTTCACTCCTCGCACCTCTGATTGGTTCGTTCATTTATTACCAACATCCATTCACGCATCCATCCATTCTCCTACATTATTAAACAAATGACCATACAACCAGTTACATAGCAAAGCCCTTAATTGAAATATGCGGACGGACGGATGGACGGAAATAGAGCAAGATCACAAGGTTTCTCCGTATGCTGCATATAGAAGCCTAAAAAATTAAATAAATTAGGTAAGAGTTCGAATTTAGGGGTTCGAAAATACACTTTTTCCCATAGAAATGTCTTTACCATACGAAAGAACAGAAAAATACAAGCTCTTTAAGGTGAGGATCATTGTTGTCGGACTTGTAATAAGGCCACAATTTAATTTTGAAAATTGCTTATTCCCATAAGAACTACATGTAATCGCAATATTACGCAATAATTTTATGCATTGCATTTGCGGTGCGTGGACTTAGTGCAATCGCTCCCTGCTATCTGTCGGGTTTACATCCCAAATTTTTCGAGTAGGACCGGTCTAGGGGAAATTTTTAATGAGTAAAGCGTTTTTCAAAACGGCCTGCAGCGACCGAAGCGCAGCAGAGCGGAGGCTGCAGAAGGTCAGTTTGGATTAACGCAACCACAACCGATTTTGAATTTTTAAAGTGGTTTTTTCCAAAATTCTTTTATAAACCACTTCAAAAATAGTAAAAATTCCGATTAGGGAATTCGAACGCTGTGCAGCATGCATGTAGTTCGGATGATGTCCTAATGATTATTAAAGGTTCGACACGTTTTTTTACTGAAGGGTTCAAGTTTTCTAGAATTCTTTGCGGATGTTGCTTGGAGCAGGGAGCGACTCTGTTACAAAGTAATTAACCTCAAAGTCTCAAAAAAGTTATTACTACTAACATTTTGTATTTCCACTTTGCAACTGGAAAAGCGTACTTTTTACGATCGTAGAAAATTTAATTTTCAAACGAACAAATACGGCTACGCGGAAACATCAAATTGACAAAAGCGCGGGGCTTAAGTTATTTCGTTTATGTTTTCGAAAAGCAACTTTTATTTTTGTTATTTATTTAAAAATTTGTGTTATTTAATCTAAAATAATTATTATAATGAAATTTGTACTTTTCAAGCGTGACAAATTGATTATTGACTAATATTATTGTCCAGAAGTTAATAGGAAATAAAAACATACTTTTTGTTTTTAACGGGTTTAGTTTTTCTGCTCGGAAAATTGAAAAAAGTTCTTACATTTTCGTATTTTCAGCGTGGTCTCGCTTCGTTATAATATGCAGAGCGAAATTTTCCAGTTGTATGCATCAAGCTACTTCTTTTCGCTCTACTTCTCAAAATTGTCTAACGCATTCATTCACGCGTGAAAATATCTTCTTGAAGTTTATTCTCAAAAATTGTACACCGCAGACCCTTAAAATTACACCGAGTGTTTTATTTTTTTATTTAACCCCTTGGACACTGAAAATGAACTTCAATTAAACCCAAATTTTTCCACCGGAGCCTAAACGAACTAAAATATTGTTGGCGGTCGATAAACTCAAACGTTATGTATTTTATGACAATGCGTTAAAAAAATATTTCATAATTGCGTTACCGTTAGGCAGGCACCTACGATTCGAAAGTTGTGCTAGTAAAAATTCTTCAATCGCCTAAGGTGGGTAAGGTGCACAGAAAAACAGCCAAGGCCGCGTGACAATGATAATGAAAATTTTAATGATACTTTAAATTTAAATTCGCCTTGACGTAATTGGTTTAACGGAAACTAATAAGGATGCCTACGATTCTCTCCCAAGTGGAAAAATGAATTATTTGTTGTAAAAAATTCATTTATATTAAAATTATTATAAACTTCAGTTTTTCCGCTCTTTAGAGCTGCACGCCCGGGTGAATTTTATTAACCTTACAAAATGAACCACTGATCAGACAATATTAAAAGTCAAGGTCATCTAACGCGACATTCACCCGAATACAATTAAAAATACGATTTTTTCCATAATCAAATTTGATTGCGTGATCGACCGTTTGTAGCGGTTTTGATTGGCGCAGAAAAGTACAACCAAGTTACCGCTAGGTAGTTTTCCGAGTGCGCGCTCATTGTTTGTTTTGTGCCTTGGTAGTAATTTTCAGCTTCTGGGTAATCTGGGGTCATCCATTTCAAAAAATTTAATTTCCTCATTTCTCACAATTTTGTTCATTGTATGAATGATTAGTTTAATTGATCCATCCTTGAATTATGACGATATTTCCTGCCACATCCTAGCTAATCGAAACTTTTTTATTGTAACTGAAGGAAGCACGAAAGTTAACTTTTCTTTTGTTTCAGATTTATATTATGGTGAAGAAGTTACTCTTCGTGGCACCATGGTTTTTCGTTTCCTTTGTTGCGTGGACGCGAGGTGAGTTATACTTATTTATATATTTTATAATAATGGGACAGGGGTGTGAAGCCCGATTTGAAAATTCTAAATTTAAGGTCGAACAGTCGCGCGTTGGTTTCTGTTTTATTGTATTCATCGGACTTAATCAAGCGTGAAACTTGAAGAATGCGATGGAGAAAGTACGTTAATGATGGGCTATAAATTGTGTAGAATTGAAGAGAAATGTGTTGCTTTCATTGTCGAGCCGTTCGTCGCATATTTTTAATTTTGATAATATTCAGTGGCGTACTCAGGAGAAGGAGCTCGATTCCCCTTCGCCCTTGTTCGTAATACTGCCCTAGCGCTGTAAGAAAAACACTTTTTAAAACTTAGATGAAAATCAAATTACAAAATTCACTTGGTAATTTTTAAAATTAAATGGGTTAAGTTCGTTCTTTGTACGTTTTTGTTCAGCTAAGTAGTTCGGCCGAAAAAGGGGAACTTTTTCCGAAAAAGTCAAGAAGTTTTGAAACGTTGTAATTTAGCAAAATTAGATGTGCTTAAAAATCTTATAACTTTGACGCTTATGCCGCCATATTGAAAGTAACTATGGCGGCTTCCATATTGAAAATAAATATGGCGGTTTCAATATGGCGGCTAAAATTAGTTTTGGGATTATATCACTCTCAGTGCATCAGCGGCGGCTCGTAATGCATTTAGCTAGGGAGGCACCTTCATAGTCAGAGGAGGGGGGGAGCATAACTTCCCATTTTACCCATATATACGTTGACAGGGGAGGGGTCCAATAATACATAGTTGAAGTAAAGTGAATTTTTCAACAATACAAAATAAAAGTCGCAACTAAAGCGGTATCATAAATTTTCTGAATAATTTTCAAGCATTTAATATTTTACCTCCCGATACTGGGCCACTGAAGGGTGTTCAATCCTCCCCCCCCTCCAGACTCTTCGATTTTACAGTTTAGTTTATCAGTGGTGAATTGAAGATTTCAGCATATTGATGTTGTATGATTATTTCATATTATTTCAGTTACTAATTCGATAAAATCAAAGATAATGAGAGGGGGGGGGAATTTTAAAAAAACTTCACCAATCAGCTTTTCAGAAAGCGCCAATCAGTGGAAATTTAATCTACGCTTTTTCGATTTTAATCATCGACAGTGGCCATCTCAAACTTGTTCCCCTAAACCGAAGAACAGTTGAAAATCATAAAATTCCATTAAAAACATTTATCAATCTTAATCTGATTGCTAAATCGATCGAATCGAATTTCGCTTTATCCCATTCGGGGCGGTCACCTTTGATCAACTAGTTAACCCCTTAAGACACAATATTTTTATTAATTTGGGGTAAAAAAAAACAATTTTTGATATGATATGATAGTTATCATATCAGAGGCTCTAACAAGGGGAGACCGCCAACTTCCTCTCACTGATTTAATTCATTTTCATTGTGCGTGTAGGTCTTGTATTGGACTTCAACAGGTGCAAGTATAAGGGCACGCTTCTTTGCCAATTTCGAGAAAATTGAATTTGAATAATTATATATTACTGATGAACTGCATAAAAATTAACATAAATTTGGTAAGTTGTTAATGGAATTGCGTAAAATTGCAAAAAAATAAAAACATATGCGAAGGGTACTGGGATCGCATCCAGCTCCTGCCAATTTTTTTTTTTTATTTATTTGATAATTAATTCCACCTAGTATAATTTATGTCATCGTTCTCAAGAAAACCAAAGCGCTATAATGAACCCTACTCATAATCTGTAAACATTGAATGTTTTACCTTTAGCAGTGAGGCACTGGGGGGTGTTCCACACCCCAGACCCCCGGTTTGTTTAGTTTATTTTTATTAGTAATAATTGAAGACATCAGCATAACCGATCTAGAAAAATCTCTAAAAAACTAATTAATCCTAACTTAAACAAGTCACACTCAAGCAACTAATATTCCAATTAGACCAAATTATAAATCAAAGTTACCGAGACCGGGGGGTGTGGAGCAACCCCCCAGGAACACTCAAACTGTGATAAAAAATAAACTGCTCAAACCGGGGGGTCTGGGGCGTGTGGAACACCCTCCAGTGCCTCACTGCTGAAAGGTAAAACATTCAATGTTTACAGATTATGAGTAGGGTTTATTATACGGCTTTGGTTTTCTTGAGAACGATGACATATTATACTGGGGGGAATTAATAATCAAATAAATAAAAACAAAATTGGCTAGAGCTGGATGCGATACCAGTACCCTTCGCGTATGTTTTAATTTTTTTTGCAATCTTACGCAATTCCATTAACAACTTACCAAATTTATGTTAATTTTTATGCAGTTCATCAGTTCATCAACCAGGCGGTTGGCAGTAAAAATGAACAAAATTCCATCAAAAATCTGTGCAAAACTTTTTATGATTTTAAAACATTTATTAGGTCAGTACTATACGATTAAAGTTTAGGGTAGGCTACATGGATTTCTTCATCTTTTTTTAAAATTGATATTGTGCATAGAAATTAAAAACAATAGCAGATGCTTTTCTAAATAACTTCAAAATTTTACACAATAAACAATAAAAATTAATTAATTTAGGGTCGATGTAATAAACCTGTCTTCGAAAGTACACTTTTTCCTATAAAAATGGTTCAACCAAACGAAAGAGCACAAAAATACAAATCATTTAAGGTGAGGATGAATTTAGTCAGACTTCTAATAAGGCCACAATTCAAATTTGAAAATTACAATTTTCTCATAAGAAATACATGCAAGTGAATTATTGCAAGGTATTACGTCATTAGGCGGCCATTCTATCACCAGTCCGTGTGCTGGTTTCATACTTCTTCGAGTTCGAGCTACTTGGGGGATGTTTTTAGTAAGTAAAGCGCCCGGAGCGGAGCGCAGGGTCCGGAAAGGGGGTTTTGACGAACGCAACAACATCAAGACTCAGATTCACACAAAAAGTGAATTTTTTCGGAAATTTGTTGACTAACCACAAATTAAATTTTTTATTTGTTAATTTCACCATTATCTTTCATAATTCGTTGTAAAAACCGAGATTCCGGTGTCTTTACTGTCGCCACAACCTATTTCAATTTTGGTGAGCGGGGTTACAGTTCAAAAGAGCCAATGAGTAAGTTGCATTGTTAATAAATTTTTAAAGTCGTTTTTTTCAAAAATGTGCGAGTCGTCCGCAAATTAAAATTTTTTATGCTCTAATTAGACACTTATCTTTCAGATTCCACTTTAAAAATGGTCAAAATCGAATGACGGGTTTTTCTTACCCACCCCTTAATTTATACTTTATACCCCCCCGATCGATATCTTGTATTTTATGTTATTTTAAAAAGTTTATTTTTCAATCACTTAATATTAGATTAAAATTTTATAAATTAACAGGTTAAATAAACAATAAAACGAAGTTATTCGTAAGCTTTCAGCAATGGTTACTGCTATCATCAGACGTATTTCTTTAATCACTTAATACCAAAAGTTGTAATTTCTCAAATTGAACTATTACAATTCGTGTGCTTTGGTTTTAATTCTATATACTTCAACAAAAGTCTTTCTTTTGGTTTTTAATTTTCCTTATTTTCAATTTTTTGTTCTCCATGATTCTGTGCTCCAAAATTGGAAGACAAAACATTAAATGTTTACAAATTTTGCAGAAACTTGATTATACTGCAGTAATTTTTTTGACAAGATGATTTTAATATACTGGTACTTTTTACCCCTCTTTTAGCCCCTGTTGCGATTTTGCATTTTATGTTGTTTTAAAAAGTTTCCCTATTAATCGCTTAATACTAAAAATTCTAAATTATGAAATAATTCTATTACAATTTGAGTATGGCTGAGGGAATTCTATACAAATGTAAAAAACTGTAGGTTTCTTCAAATAAAAGTGTATGTTATTGCACCCCCCAACCCCATAATCCCTACGATCACTAAAAATATATTTTTTTGTATAACTCTTGGGATTAGTTACTTAAATCATGACATCCTTCTATTTTAATCCTTTTTTTTCTTCATATGCTTCCGCATTTTGCAAAACTGATCATCGGCTAGTAAACTAGTCAATTTTTTAAGCACGTGACAATACAAAATTGAAAAATTAGTAAATAAAAATTGTTATAATTAATAAAATTATATAATTTAAGTATTAAAATTTGCAATATTGCAAGTTATAATGAAATGAAAATTAAATTTGACAATTAGTGAATTTCTTTTCTTTTTTCGGGAACTTGTAATATTACAAATTTTAATATTTAAATTATATTTTCACCAGTTAATAATCTATATTCATGTGCATAATAATATATCATATTTAAAAAAATAATTGTGAAACTTGGTTTGGTGAGCCACTGCCTACCTTGCCTTTCCCAACATGCCGCCACTGCAGTGCATCTGTGTTAAAATCTATTATATAAAATTGAATGTTTGTTTGTTCTTTTAATAACTCCTAAACCGTTCGACCGATCCCAACCAAATTTTGCACAGTTACTCTCTAGGACCCTAAAGAGGTTTTCCGCTAAAACCGGGACCGAAAAGCTTAATTTACAAAAAAGTGAAAAATGCGGACGAGCATGAATGGATTAACGAGATTCCCATCGCCAATACCTGTAATTGATATATGGTAATTTTACGTTGGTATATTCACATTCAGTACCTACACTATTATAAGTGATTTGAAATACTGGAGAAGAAAAGCTCGGGTAAAGCAACCCTGCAAAATCAAAATAACTCAGACAAAGGCAAAGTATTTTATTTTAATGAGACCCGAAGCCGGGTATCCAGCTAGTATTGTATATAAAAAGGAATGAGAATTATATTCTTTGCAAAATATATTTAATCATTTTTTACGCCAAGTTAATACTTTCAGTGCAAAATTTATATTTTTGAAAATTAAAATTTTCCACAGTTAGGTGGGTAGGGTAGACAATGTTATTATTGTGTTTTGAAAAATAATCTTGTATATTATAAAGTTTAATATAAAACTTTTTTTTTAATGAAATTGAATTATGTTCTATAATTAATTGTACTTGGCCGATATGGCGACACTATTAATTTTACATTATAAATTTATTATTAATTTTACGCTAAAAATCAATAGAAAATAACTTGTAGAAATACAATTATATTTTTTTATTTTTTGTATAATATATAATATTTATGTCCAAGGGTGCCCCAAAGGCGATATAATTAAAAAGAAACTGATTTCTGCCGCCATCTTGCCAAAATGTCGAGGTTACGAAATTAATATGTTGACTATCTCCCTGACTTATTCGGAAGAAAAACTATCTGGTACCTAGACTATATTCTAGAAATCTCGTTAATCCACTCGGGAAGTTTTACAATAATAAGAATCTCGTTAATCCATTCTAACGACGCGCTCCGTTAGAGGGTAAATCCCTTCTTCACTATGGGGTAGTTATAAATTTCGAAATGCCTATATCGTGTCCACGATTCAAGTTCAACTTTTACGTTGATATCAGGATTGTAATGCTGCTGAACCTTTTACGTGATGATGAAAAAAGATAAAATAGAGTTGCCGAGATGGTAAAGGGTGTGGGATGCAATATACGTGGATAACTTGGCTCCAAATCACTTGAGTAGTAAAATGGGCAGTTAGGAAGCTACAAAAATTTAAGTTTTAAAACGCAATAAATATAAAACGGCAGAAAACCACTATAATTTCTCAGCTTTTGGGTGTTTTCGGGACCTTTGGCCCATGAAGAAGCGATGCAAAGGAATTGGTTGCGTGTATTGGTCATCCGCTTATTGATGTGTCCACGTATAGACGCACAAAGTGGTTTTTAATCTAGAATTACCTTGTATATTATAACAACGCGATTACGCTTCACTGTTAGGATCGATGCCTACACACAATCATCAAATTTTTCCTTCTCACCGAACAGTTATGTTATAATTTTTTTTATTTCTCTGGATATTACGTATTATTAATATCATTGTTGATATATTTTGAAAAGATTTTAAATTTTTGTGAATTGACAAATGAAAACAGTGAAATTGGCAAAATTTTATCTTTTTTAAAAATAAAATTTGTTAATAATTTAGACTTATCATTTTTTCGAAAGCAGTTGCACGTAGCACTTCAAAAGTGCTCTTCCATCCTTTAAAGCTTGACTTGTCTGAGAGTATCAGTTGAACCCCCTCCCGTTATAGGTACATAGTTTTGGGCTAAATGTTTTGATGAGCTTTGTTCATTAATTATTAATGCATTTTGTATGTTTCAAAACCTCTCGATTAAGAAATAAAATGAAAATTGTAATGAAAATATGTGCGTCTTGTAGAATTCCCCTTCTGAAAAATGTCATAAAGTTGTTGTTTGCAATTTGTAAGAGAACGAGGTGAGGGGGAAGATTTGTTGGCTTTAGTTCTTTCTTAGTTCATTTTTCTATACCACTGACTTTTCTAATATTTTTGTATTGAAAGAAGAAAGAATGAAATTGTAAATAGTGCAGGACTGTACTCACGCTATATACAGGGTAACCCGCAACCGTGGAGAATCTCTAAGGACACTTTTCTAAGGGATAATCCATAAAGGACGCCCATGCCTGTGGCGGGGGGTAAATCACCAAATGTGACAATGAAATAGGGGGTAACCAAGTGTTAGGTCCCCGCATAAAAAATATATTTTGGCATTTGTAAAAAAATTGTGCTTGAACTCTAAAACCTAAAAGCTTAAAGTTTTAATCTTTTTCTAAAATGAAAAAATTCGATTTTATAAATGAGGGGGGGGATTCTTGATTTCTGACTATTGAACGTTTCGGAGGGGATAAAGATTGTGACAAGCTGTGACCAATGGACATTTTAAAATAAATGAATTTATTTTTTTTAATTTTCGGATTTTCTGTGAAATCGGTTGATTTTCCAAAAAAAAATTTATACTAAAGTTGTAGCCCGTTAAATTTTCTATCCAAATTGAGCCGTTTTTTAGTAAGATGTTTCGTTTAAAGATGCAAAATCGATCTTTGTTGTATTTTTATATTGAAAAATCGAAGAATGAAATTAGTAAGTAGTGCAGGACCGTACTCACCCTCAGGGTGTCCCCGCTACTCGGAAGTATCTCTGAGGTGGAGAGCGAAGACTTTGTTCAAAATGAATTAATTTTTTCGTATTTTCTGTGAATTCGGTTGATTTTCCAAAAAAAAAGTCACTATGCTGAAGTTGTAGCCCGTTAAATTTACTATCCAAATTAGATTGTTAGTTTTTGTAAGATGTTTTGTTTAAAAGATACAATTTTCGCTAGAAAATAGGCCGTTTGAAGGCAGAAATTCAAAAAATTACTTTAAAGCAGGCACCCCCCTCCTCTAGTTTAATCTATTCCTGATGACATAGAAAGATTTTGGCCTGTAACATTTTTGAACTTTCAGGGGCTCCAGTGATTATAGAAATGCCAGACGACGAATTTACGGATAATTGGAACTACAAGCTGAAACCCGAAATGGTTCCTGTACTTGCCCAAATGTTTAGGAACCACACCTTGCCTCCTACAGCCAATGGCACTGTAAGTACGTACCAAATAGTTTAATCCATTTACTAATTTAATCCAAAAGTTTACCATGTTTGCATTTTTACCATAGCTACACCATATTTTCCATATTTACAATACTCAAATTGTCGATGTTGGTGTTATGAGAGAAAAGTTGGATTTAAAGAGGAATTTTTCCAGTGTCGCGGTGGTTTGTGTGTTTTATTTAATTTTTCAACAAAATGGGGTGCTTATTTTTCACATTACCATTGGTTCCACAGTGTGACCAAGGACGCGAACCTGGACAAAATTATGAAACTTAGCAAATGATCTACAAGATCAACCCAGGTTTATGGAAAAATTATTTTAATTATTTTATGTAACTACGATTTACCAACAAAGATGTATCTGTCAATAAGACATCTAGAAATCTCTGAAATTCAAATAGCTAAAACCTAAACTCCAAAATCTAATTATTGGACGAATACCTAAAACCTACCAAAAGTGGACATCAGGAAAGTCGTACTTTGAGTCTTTCAGAAACTGTAAGAAATTAAACTCATTCCAAGTCACCAATTTGGATTTTCAGTTCCAAATCAGGAACGAGTAATACTGCACAGCAGAATTCCTCGACATATCACTCAAGGCTTTCGACAGTTGTTTACGAACGACTTAGTACCTACAATCACAAATACAAAATATCAAAATCCTCAATTAGCTTTCAACTTCTTTCAAACTCATCAGGACAAAATTGAAGAGTAACTAAAACTATGGAGCAGTAAGTCGGTTCACATTACTTTCACCATTGTCCTGGTGTAACTTTATGCACTTAAAAATCCGTTCTTACCAGTTCGAATATTGTTCTTGACCCAATAATCCAACGTTCTTAAATTGAAACGAAATTTAAGAATAGCGTATAACTATCATTGCAGAAAGCAATCAGTAATTTGATATCTTAAGTTAAGAATGTTTTGTTTGATTTTAAGAATGTTGCCATGTTTGACTCAATTTCAAGAACGGTAAGAATGAATTTCTTTGCGTGTACTACGATCTTTTCCCAAAAAAAAGAGTTCAAATATTTGGGAATACGTTTGGATGGAAGACGTATATGGATCATATCTATTGGTATAAGCAACTCAGTTGAGATTTATCTACCTTAAGATGGGCGGCTTATGTGCCAATTTCCACCTTAACATGGAAAATAAACACAAATATTATAAATATTGAATTATTCCAGTCAGTTATTGCGCAACATTTATGATGCGCCGATATGTAACGGGTCAGACCATTAGCAGAGACCTGTAAAGAAGAAATCTTTATTCTGAGTTTCAAGTAGCAGATGCGTCTACGCAACCATTCCAACACACTCCCACGAATTTACTAATAGTTCCCAGCGTGAAGAGACTGAAGATGGGAAGAAGTTCATTCAATCTTTGGAGGTGTGGTTCTGCACCCACTTGTACTGAAGCTCGAAGAGTGTTCTACCCGATTTTTCTCACCCCCATACTTATATCTTGACAGTGCTACCTGTCACCTAACCTCCCATCCAACTTGCATCCCCAACAACGGCAGGTGTTACGAACAAAGAACTTCCCATCCCATAATCCACCAGTGATCATACCAAGCTAATGCTGTGTATTAAACTGCAGCAAGAAACCCCGCGATTCGTATCCCATCAATGCTAGATCTTGCCGCAGCCACCGGATCATGCCACCAGTCCCGATGCTCAACAAAACCAGGCGTTGTGCAGGCGATGAGGCCAATTTTACCACCAAAGCAGGAAGACCGCCGGTTTTATGAGACGGTCATAGGTAAAAGAGAGTCAGGAAGATAGCTTTCCTTTGTAGAGTCTCCCCGGACTCAAACCTGGTGCCTTAGCATCGGTAGTCGATCGTTCTAATTACTAGGCAAGTGACCGCCTCTGAGAAGAAGTTAGACATGGATTAACAGATGATGCATTTAGATATTATCTTTAATTTATCCGTAGCACTCGTCTCCTCAGGTCCGTACTGGTGAGAAAGAAAAAATAATCTACTAATTGCTATGAAAAACTGAACTTTATGGAAATAAACCGGGGGTTCTGTATAAATTATTTACTAAGTTCCTGAATTTTGGCCAGTGTTTGGGTCTAGGGTAATCCACTGTAAGCTCGTTTATATTAGTTATTTACTGTAGTTACTAGTTAGCTTCCTGCCTTTAATACTATACCACACTTCTATTCGAAGAAGGCGATGATACTCAATACTTGAAAGTCGAGCTTCGAGCACAGCTGATTTCCAACATGATAAATCAGTTTTTTAAGATTGTTGCTTCCCATTGCAACAAATATGAAAGAAAACAGTGCCAACATTTGGAAAAATCTAAATTATATCCGATAGAAATGAATTGGGGGGGGGGGGAGTTACAAATTTAATACAAAATCATTTTTAATATCTTAGAGTGAATTTGATTAGCTTCATCTTAAAGCTATGATTTTCCCCGCCCCATAGAGCCGGCATTGAAATAAAACACCGATCAAAGATTTCAAAATTCGTTTTGAAACCAAGCAGAACTCAAGTGTAGAGCCTCTGCTATGCACATGCCAGTTTTGGGCAATACAGCAAACGCTATTTCATTAGTTTTTTCTTGGATCTTCCATTTCGCGTGCGCCTTCTCTTTCACTTTTCATTAATTATGCTCACTTCTTGGTCCAGCGCTTCTTCAATTTCGAATCCAAGTTCATTCCTTCTTCATGACCAGGCACCAGTTTTTTTTTAAATTCTATTTTACACCTAATTTTCTCTCTCTCAATATATTTTGCACTTAGCTGGTACTTGATTTCTGGGTGGAAGCCATTGACGTAGCGTAGTCTGAAAGGCAAGAGAGGTAGCATTTTTGGGGACGCTGCTTGTTTTAGTGGAGGACGTCAAAAGTGGTCAAAGTCTTAGGGTCCAACCTTCTCAGCCCCTATGACACTGCGCAACGGACGGAAGCTTGCCTGTTCAGCTATTAGTTTTTCTTCCTGTACCTTTGATCAGTAACAGTCTCTCATACTTTTCTTACACTTCGTACACAGCAACGAAATGCACTTGTAACTTTTTGGGTCCTAAGAGTCCTTCCGGTTTTTGCTCGTTTCTACTATTTTGGAATTCTTCAAGAGTTTCTCCAGCAATCTCTCTTTATGATATAAAGTTGCATTCCTTTTCCTGATTCATTTCAATGGAACCTACAACTTCAACATTCTGCAATTTAGCTACGAGCGTTGCTGTCTTGGCAGAAGATTTCACCCCTTGGTCTTGGTTCTATGCTAATCGGCTTGTTTTTCTGAATTAGTTGGTTAGTCACATGCTCCATAATGTTGCTGAATCAGTTTTCCAGAGGGGGAGGAATAGTATACATGGTGGGTTTCTCCATTCTTCTCTGTTGCAATGGGAAGCAAAGATTCGATAAACTGATTTGCCAAATATTTGGATGTAAGGCTCTCCATCCGGTATGTATTCTGCTTTTATTTTCATCAGGAAACAAAATAGATCACGATGATTAGAGACGTCATCCATGGACTATTATTAGCGCACTTGGTGGAATATCAAACCAAACTATCATGGTCAATACAATAATTGTAAATTTTTTGCCTAGGCCCGTCTATTATGGGAACTTGACCAGGAGAAGACCACACCTGCCTCAATTTGTTGATAAAGCTCTTCAATTGCTGAATTTAAAACAAGTAGCATACGAGATTGAAAATTCCGTTATGTCCAAGGTATCCTGTACGGCTTGCAAAGCTGGTAAGCATGAAAATTTAAATTTGGACTTTTGCATTATATAATTTTGTTTTAGGTGCTGGTTTGTTGCAACACTACATCAAAATCGGAAAGTCGGAGAAAGAAATTAAGAAAACCATCTACCAATTTTGCGTTTCTCTTAAAATACAGTCTGCTCGTGTGCGAAGGTATCACCGAGTTGTTTGGAGGTGAAGTGATTTACGTGCTGGGAAAAATCAATATCGGTACGGCTCTTTTTCCAATCCACAAAATTCCGTCAACATTGAAATTTTGTTTTAGGGCCGGATGAGGTATGCAGTTTTGTCATTGGAGATGCTTGCGGTGACGTTTACAATCCATACCACGAGTGGGAGGTTATGTTTCCTCCAGTTCCAAAACCGCCGATCAAAAAAATTGAAACTCCAAAGGCTTCGGCTCCATCTTTCAAAGTGCTACATTTATCCGACACCCACTACGATCCATACTACATGGAAGGAAGTAACGCCGATTGCGCCGAACCTCTGTGCTGCCGACTTACTAACGGGAATGCTGCTTCCAAAGAACAAGCGGCCGGAAAGTGAGTTATTGAGAAAAGGTGTCGTCCAAATATTATTTTTAATTTTCGCAGATGGGGAGATTATAGAAAATGCGACACACCTAAAATTACAGTGGATAACATGATGAAGCACATTTCCGATACCCACACCGTAAGTTTTGGGTCGCGAAATTACTCTTTTTTGACATTTTTCCCGACAGGATATCGATTATATTCTTTGGACAGGCGATTTACCTCCTCACGATATTTGGAATCAAACCCGAGAAGAAAATTTAAAAATTCTAAAAGAAACAATCGCGCAAATGTACGAAACTTTTCCGGGGATTCCCATATTTCCTGCTCTTGGAAATCACGAATCTGCTCCCGTTAATAGGTAAGATTTCGGCCGTACAAATTGAACAACGCTGTCAATTTTTGTTTTTAGTTTTCCACCTCCGTTTGTGGATAATCCCGACAGTTCCATTTCGTGGTTGTACGACGAATTGGACAAGCAGTGGCGAAATTGGTTGCCCAGTTCGGTTAGCAATACGGTAAGAAGGGGAGCCTTTTATTCGGTTTTGGTGAGACCCGGTTTTCGGCTTATTTCGTTAAATATGAATTATTGTAACAACAAAAATTGGTGGCTTTTATTGAACAGCACTGATCCCGCGACAGAACTTCAGTGGTTTATCTATGAACTTCAGTCGGCCGAATTTAACGGCGAAAAGGTTCACGTAATCGGTAAGTTCCTTCCGTTATTCGTTGGTTAGGGGATTGCCAAATGAGTTTAATTTTTAGGTCATATACCACCTGGTCATTCGGATTGTCTGAAAATTTGGTCCCGCAATTATTACGCGATAATCAATCGTTACGAATCTATCATCACGGCACAATTCTTCGGGCACACTCATTACGACGAATTTGAAGTGTTCTATGACAACAACGATCTAAGTAATTTTGTCCGTGCTGCTATCTTTGGGAAGTTTATAAAACTATTGTTTTCAGGTCGCGCCATTAGCGTGGCATACATTGGTCCGTCTGTCTCTCCGTATTATAATTTGAATCCGGGATATAGAATTTATTACGTGGATGGAGATCACGAAGAATCGACACGTGTAAGTTGGTCACGATTCTTTCAAATCTCGTTTAATTGTTTTTTTTTTCTTTAGGCTGTGATTGATCATGAATCGTGGACGATGAATTTACGGGAGGCAAATTTGTATGGTTATCCTATTTGGTTCAAACTTTATACGGCGCGGCAGGCTTATGGAATGGAAGCATTGAGGCCGTACGATTGGGATGAATTGGTTGAACGGATGACCAACGATCCTCAACTGTTTGATTTGTTTTACAAGTTAGTTGCAGATTTATACACATGGCGCTGACTGTCTTTCTACTGTCTTTTTTAGGTATTATTACAAGGCGAGTCCGGTGAGGGCGCCATGCGACATGGCATGCAAAAAACGTATATTGTGTGATTTACATTCTGGTCGATCGCACGACCGTCGTAGTTTATGTCAGACTATCGAATCCAGGATTGATAGTTCGTCAAGTTCAACGTGGAAGCAGTGGATCTACAACACCATATCAGTATCGTAAGTTTTTGCTAATTTCCTTCTCTTTGTAAAATTTGTAAATATGAAATGTAAATATTTTATTTCTGCGGGTTACAGATGGAAAAAGTGGTTAACGTTTTCTCATAATGTTGCTACTCTGAATATCGGTGGGGATTTAAAAAAAATCTTGACTCTTCTGTAGATTTATTCGGGTTTGGCTTAAAAATTCATCGAACAAAATAATTTACCACCACTCCGTTATTTATGGAATTATTTAGAATTTTGTCTTCGCTTCTACAAGAATTCAAGTGGGTCCTGGGTTTTTTGAGAGATGTTAATATTACAATTTAACAGATGGCGCTAATTTGAGATTTTTAAATATTATTTTGTATTTTGAACAGTTTTTAAGGTAGGAAAGACTCACATGCACTAAACATTCAAAACAAAATAATTTAAGTTCTATCAACTTTCTTCCATTTTAACTTTTACATTGGTGCGGTAGTTTAAACTGCGATGAACTAATAGAACTAAACTTTTCCGTTTATTTTCACCTAATTTTTCTTTTTAGTATGGTTTAAGGGAACACATCACAAGTACACTACATATTTATCTACACGTTGCTGTTGAATCGGTAAGTGTCACACTTGTTTTGCATTAACTGAGACGGGGCACTTAAGGAATTATGAGGATTCTATTTCTTGGTGTGCCAGCGCCTCTCACATTCACAATTTTCACCTTTTTGTTTAACGTAACGCAGTGCTGTTATAACAACGGATCTGTTTTTTGTAATAAATTATATCGCTAGTTGAACAGCGCTGACGTCACAGAAACAAATTTATTTGGCACCCAACGTGGGGCCGCAGTTTGAAGGATTAAAATTTTGGTTCAAACCTTGAGTATAAACGCTTCATGTATGAATTAATAACTGCACTGATATGGTGAAGGAAACAAAAATTTTAACCCATTTTTCACAATTGTTTTGAATTTTGCAGAATGTCTATGCTTTGGTCACTTCCTCGTCTAACAATTCAGATTCCAAAATATGTAATGAGTCTCGGATAATTTCTAGAATTTAATAAATAATTTTAAGAGTTCATGGACAAAGATAATTCGATGGTAAGCCATAGGAAATTTAGTCAATAATGTTTTAATTCTGACGTTGTGATTTACAAATTTTAAGCTAAGTCGTTGGTCACTAACTACGCCGTTGTTACCAAGAGAGCAGCCTGGATTCTTCTTGCTAACAAACGCGTAGTTGATTGAATTTTTAGAAAACGCAGGTGCTAAATTGTGTTAAAATGTAAAAAGCTTGAGATTTTTTGACCGATTACTATTTTAATTTTTAGGTTAAGTATAACTATTTGACTAGGTTATTTATTTATTTTTTAGTAAATACTTCTATATTTTTTTATTTTCTTAATGTGATGCAAAGGCGGCTAAGATTTGAAGATCTGACCGCCTTTGTTGTGTGATGTTGTAAAGAATCCTGCAATAGTAAATCGTTTAGATTTAGTTACGCCACTGTGTTGGACGTAAAAATTGTAAAGAATCAAATAAAATTTTATTTTATTTATTAATTATTGAGTTTTTTCTTTTATTAATGCTGGGCTACCTATCTCTTCATCAGAAACTTGATTTCAACTGTCTATAGAAATAGTTATGTTAAATTGGTGACCCCGACAGAACATTAATCCATTATAGGATACTTTCAATTCTTTTTTCTTTTATTTTAGACAGAAAGAGTAGCCACGATAGTGTTCCGAAGCCAGGATCAGCACCGTGATCATTATTTACTTGACACTTGAGGTAGCTTGCAAGGCTAATCTTATATATGTGTGTGAACCTATTTTATTGTTAATAGTAGGAAGAGGCACACGGTTTTACGTACCCTCCATAGCAAGGAAACAGCAATAAGATTTAGTTTTTCCAGATTCGAACCAGCTACCGTACTGTTAGCAGTTGATCGTGCTAACTGCCTCCAATCATCAACATTAAGTAATCCATGCAGTGAACAGCCACGATCGACGGCTACTGCTGGCAACTGACAGTGCTGCTAAGTGGGGGGGTTCGCGAAACATAAAGCTAAACCCTTAGTAGCGCAATTTTTCAGCTAATACATCAAAATTCGAATCTAAGCCGAAGGACATTTTTTACGAATAAATTAGTTTTGCTTTTAAAACAATGCCTTACTCTGTATTTGTCGGCTCACTTTGTCAGATGATCTTGAACCAAGATCAAATGAATTGAACTTGATTACGCACGAAGCTGTTAATTTTAATTAAGAAACACGATGATACCTTCAAAGAATTTTTGAATCATTTTTAGGCGAAACGTGATACATTTTGGATACATCTAGTGGTTCCAAACAGTTTACTTCCAAAATTATCATATTTTTCCTTTCTTATTTTAAAAATTACTTAATAGAGGCATTCCACCTGGATTCATCCCGTGTCACTTCGTGACACATTAATGCATTCTATATTGGTGATTATATTTTTAGATCTAAGAAAATAAGGGTTGGAATGTTTTAAATGATTGAAAATATATTTCTGTAATTGAAGTGCCTTTTCAAACTTAACTTGTAAAGCCCTCGACTTTGAGGTTTTATTTTTCCCTTTCCTTTCGGGATCTTCTGGTTTCTCTGGTAACCCGGTGGGTTGATCCCTGTTCCCTGCTGTGTTCCCTAGTGTGAGGGCTAAAATTTGATCACCTTCCTGATCTTCTTGGTTCCCTGACCACCCTGATTTGATCACCTTCCCTTGGTTACTTATGCAGCTTTTGGTTTGGTACCTGGAAAATTGAGATGTGGGAAGTTTGAATCATATAGACAAATGAAACTTCTAAAAAGTTCTGATGAAAAAGGATCACCTCGCGTCGTAATCCTTAGATTCCCCCGAAAGGCGACCCTCATGAAGTTGGGATTGAGTAAGAGATGTTCAAAGTGCTTGAGGCTGCACAGAGACGTTCATCTAGGATCCTCTTTTTCCTCTTCGGTTGAGTACTTCGGACTATGCGAAACCTGCTGGACGGTTGTCATGGTCTTGGGGTTATCCTTTTCTTTTTTATTGGGGGTCATTTGCCTGGGATCGCCTTTTTCCTGCTGAGCTGGGTTTTCTTTTTCTTTGTAATAGAGTCCTTGAGACTGTTCAGAGACTTTGGACTATTGCCCATTGGCTTTGGGTATTCTTTTTCCATCCTTATACAGTACGTGAGACGGTTCAGAGACATTTGTCTGGGATTCTCTTTTACATTTGTGTTACACCTGATTCAGCTAGATTAGGGGTCATGGCGGAGGACCTGGCATTGGTTTCGATATAGGTACATTGGCTAAATATGGTCAAACCTCTAGCCAGGATTTTATTGGAGGGGAGTTCATTCAAGGTTTATGAAGATCTTGTTTTTACTTAGAAGAAGATGGAGGGTAAATATTTCCAATATTCTATGTGTGTATTTCAAAACAGTCAATTTTGGGAGGGAGCGCGTCTCCCGCCATTTGTTCATTTCGCTTATACTTTTTTCCTTCCTGTGCCTAAGTCTTGTCATTCGTTTATTTCTGTTGCATGGTTTGTTTTCATCTTTGCTTGCTTTATTTGCTGGCATTTTTTTTCTTTCTTTCTCAGCTTCTTCTACTACACTCGCCAATCTCTCGCTGTTTGCCCATCTTCTTCTTCTTATCAGCCGTTTTCCATCCACTGCTGAACATAGGACTCTCCTATACTTTTCATTCTTCCCTATTTTGGGCCACCTGTTGCCAGTGTCTGCATGCGGCTTGCTGTATATCATCTGACCACTTCTTTTGGGGTCTACCGATGCGCGACGCTTTTTTTGTAGTTCTCAGGCGCCATTCGATCACCCTGTTTGTCCACTTTCTAGGTCCCTCTCTTGCCACGTGTCCCGCTCATCTCCACTTTAGTTCCGCAACTCTCTTTTTGACGTCTGTTACCCTTGTTACTCCACAAGTTCAGCGTTTGTTGCGTCTATCCAATGCCCGTTGTGTTATTTGCAGTGAATTGGCGCTTTTAATTGTCAATGCCATTGTTTCCACTCTATAGGTCAGTACTGGTAGGATGCACGAGTCAAATACTTTTCTTTTTGAGCACAAAGGTATATAATCCGTAATATACCTCCTCTAAATGAGTGCATGCTCTAGTGAGTACAGTAATCACTTCTTCATGATGATTCCATCACGTACATTTTCTTCTTCCTCGCCTTCCACATTATTCTTCCTCTAACCTCATTCCGTCTTCTTCGCAGTCTCTTTCTTTGCTGATAGCTTCTTTATAATTTTTTTCCATTAGAGACGACGCAATTTTGCACTAGATTTTCTCAGTTTAAGTTTTTCGACCAACATTTGTCCATTCCTCGCTGTTTTCAGGAATTGGGCAATGCTTAAACAAATTTGTGGCGAATTTTAGAACAGGATTTGCGTTTACGTCTTGACACAAGAACTGAAGCCACAAGACGTAACAGCGACATCATTTCAGTGAATGAGCGCTAAACATGTTCGATTGTGATCCTGACTTTCACCGTAAAATCATAATGAACGATGAAGCACATTTTGGATCAATGGATTCGTCAAAAGTAAAATTGCCGTATTTGGTCAAGTGGTGAAAGTTAAGATTCCCGGAACCGAAAATACACTTTTTCCTATAGAAATGGCTTTACCAAACGAAAGAACAGAAAAATACAAGCTCTTTAAAGTAAGGATCAATCTTGTCGGAGTTGTAATAAGGCCACAATTTCATTTTGAAAATTATAATTTTCTCATAAGAAGTACATGTAAATGTATTATTGCGCAATATTACGCAATAATTTTATGCATTGTATTAACGGTGCGTGTGCTTTGATATGCACGAATCAACCATAGGGCGGGGCTAACTAGAGCAGCGTTAGGAGGAGTTGTTGCTCTCTGACATCCATCGAGTCAACTTCCACACTTTTTCGATTTGGATTATCTTTCCGCTCCGGGCGCTACAAGCGGTTTTAACAAACGCAACTACGTCAGGAGTCGGATTCACACAAAAAGTGAATTTTTTGCTAAATTTGTTGTTCGATTACAAATTAAAATTTTTTATTAGTTATTTCGACCCTTATCCTTCATAATTCGTTGTAAAAAACAAGATTCTGGAATTTTTACTGTCCCCACAACCTATTTTAATTTTGGTGGACGGGGTTACAGTTCAAAAGAGCCAATGATAGCATTCAAATTAATTTTAAAGCCGTTTTTCCAAAATTTGAAAACCGACCTCAAATATTATTTTTATACGCTAAGTAGACCCTCATCTTTCATAAACCACTTCAAAAATGGTAAAAATCGCGATCCGGGAATCTTAACTGTCAGCGGTCAAGTGAGCATCCTGAGGGACTTCATGAAATGCCATTACATCCGCAAAATTGACAGTTTGGTGAGGTTTTCACGCTGGTGCTGTCATTGGTCCGTACTTTTTCAATGACATTAGCCACCCAGTTGCGGTCAATAGCAAACGTTATCGTACCATGTTGATTATTTAAATTGGAAAAAATGCAGATAACTTGGGGGGAATGTGGTTTCAACAACATGGCACAACATGTCACACAGTTGGTCAAACAATCGACATTTGAAAACCCTATTATCTCCAAAAATGGTCATATGAACTGGCCGCCTCGTTTGTGTGATTTAGTACCGTTGAACTTTTTATTTGGGGATATGCAAAGTCGTTGGATTAATCTGACCATTCACAATTTAAAAAAAACCCTTGGCAGACCACGACAGCGCCTAACAGATAATAGTTCTAAATCTTAATTAAATCGAAAGAGGATGCCATCAGGAAGAGTCAGCGATGAATCGAAGAGGCTAAAGCTTTAAAATAACTATTTGGCCATTGGAAGTAAGTGGTACCCCGACAAAACAGCTTCGGTCAAAACAACCCCGACAAAACAGCCCTGTCAAAACAACTTTGACAAAATAGTTTGTTAACATAATAGCTCCGGCTAAATAGCTCAATGACAAAGAGCTCCGACAAAATACCCCGATCAAAATAGCCTGATGACAAAATATTCCGACATAATAGCCTGGCAATAATTCCAATTTTTCAATTTAAATTAAAATTCGTTTTGGTGACAGCTAAGATACCCGAATCTAGATTTTAAAACTAATTATGAAAGGCGAGGGTATAATTAACATTTAAAAAATAATATTTGTGGTCAATCCACAAATTTTCGAAAAAACACTTTTAGAGCGAATCCGAGATTTTCCGTGGTTGCGTTTGTCAAAACACCCGGAGCGACCGAAGCGGAGGGTGCGGAAAGTCGGTTTTGACAAACTCTTTAATAATTAAAATATCCAGCTAGACTAGTCCTACTCGGAAAAGTGGGGATGCTGACCCGATAGATAGCAGAAATGTGCGAAAGAGTCGTGGAAAATTGAGTCCAACGCATGCACAGTGCATGCGCTTCCGAGGTGGACATTTGAATGATGTTAACACCCAGGTCAATGATGGTCTCAAAAAACAGTTTTTGTTTTATTTAAAAAAGAAAAATGGGTTGCTCTAAATGGAAAATCTCTTACTTTTTTTCGGTCTTCCTCCAACTCATTTCTTACCTTCTCGCCATATTCATTTTCTTTCTCTCCTCCTTTTTTTTTGAATTTGTTTATCCATCGTAGTTCGCGCGAGTTGGCACCAAAAATACCACTTCAGGCAGTGGGCCTTTATCCGGAGCCAAAGAACTTTCTGGCCATCCATCTATCGACACGGCCCTTCCTTGGGATTGAAGATTTTTGGGATTTTATAGAGGTTTGCTTCTGAACCGATGCCGATGAAGTAAAGCCCCCGTTGTGAGGGAAAGGAATTATGTGAGGGAAATTGGTAAGGTTGATCTCTTGATGGTCTGTCTGAGATTGTCTCTGGGCTCGGAATGCAGAACTTCTGGACCCCTATAAGTCGTTGGTACTGATGCACCATCGGGAAAATACGACACTACCACAATAGTATTTTCTTAGTAAAACAAGGACATTTTGTTAACAAAACTGCTTCCCGGGCAACGCCGGGTAAATCCGCTAGTTCGATATTATGCACTAAGCAAGAAATATTTTTATTTTATTAACTTTATGAAATTAATTTATTAACTGCGTGAGTAATTGTTTATTTGGGATGTAATTTATTTAAACTTTTGTATGTGTATGTGTGGGGGGTGGGTGTATAAAAGTTATTCTCCGGGTACCGAAATATAGCCAATCTACAATTTATATTTTAATTTAATTCAATGTGTATTCTGTATTTTTTATTAGAGGCAAGTGACCTGTCAGCTTTAAGACCTCCCCTATTTATGTCGTGCTCGTTTTTGAATTATTTTAAAGTTGTAAATTTACCAATATGGGTTAAGAGATTGGTAGCACGTCAAAACCCCTAAAACAAAAACGTCGAAGACAAAACATCGAAGTCAAGACACCGAAAAACAAACGCCGAAAACAAAAACACCGAAGTTAAAATGCCGAAATCAAAACCGCCAAAAACAATAACGCCGAAGTCAAAACGCTGAAAAACAAAACGTAGAAGGCAAAAGCCGAAAACAAAAACACCGAAGTTAAAATGCCGAAATCAAAACCGCCAAAAACAATAACGCCGAAGTCAAAACGCTGAAAACAAAAACGCAGAAGTTAAAACGCCGAAAACATTAACGCTGAAGACAAAAACATCGAAGTCAAAACGCCGAAAACAAAAACATCGAAGTTAAAATGCCGAAAACAAAAACGCTGAAAACAAAAGCGCAGAAGTTAAAACGCCGAAAACTTTAACGCTGAAGACAAAAACATCAAAGTCAAAACGCCGAAAACAAAATCACCGAAGTTAAAATGCCGAAAACAAAAACGCTGAAAACAATAACGTCGAAGTCAAAACGCTGAAAACAAAAACGCAGAAGTCAAAACGCCGAAAACATTAACGCTGAAGACAAAACTCCGAAGTTAAAATGCCGAAATCAAAACCGCCAAAACCAATAACGCCGAAGTCAAAACGCTGAAAACTAAAACGTAGTAGTCAAAAAGCCGAAAACAAAAACGCTGAAGACAAAAACATCGAAGTCAAAACGCCGAAAACAAAAACACCGAAGTTAAAATGCCGAAATCAAAACCGCCAAAAACAATAACGCCGAAGTCAAAACGCTGAAAACACAAACGCAGAAGTCAAAAAGCCGAAAACAAAAACGCTGAAGACAAAAACATCAAAGTTAAAACGCCAAAAACAAAAACACCGAAAAACAAACGCCGAAGTTAAAATGCCGAAATTAAAACCGCCGAAAACAATAACGTCGAAGTCAAAACGCTGAAAACAAAAACGCAGAAGTCATAATGCCGAAAAATCGCTGAAAACAATTACGTCGAAGTCAAAACGCTGAAAACAAAATCGCAGAAATCAAAACGCTGAAAACAAAAACGCAGAAGTTAAAACGCCGAAAACATTAACGCTGAAGACAAAAACATCAAAGTCAAAACGCCGAAAACAAAACACCGAAAAACAAACGCCGAAAACAAAAACACCGAAGTTAAAATGCCGAAATCAAAACCGCCGAAAACAATAACCCCAAAGTCAAAACGCTGAAAACAAAAACGCAGAAGTCAAAACGCCGAAAACAAAATCACCGAAGTTAAAATGCCGAAAACAAAGACGCTGAAAACAATAACGTCGAAGTCGTAACGCGTAAAACAAAACGCAGAAGTCAAAATACCGAAAAAACGCTGAAAACAATAATGTCGAAGTCAAAACGCTGAAAACAAAAACGCAGAAGTCAAAACGCTGAAAACAAAATCGCAGAAGTTAAAACGCCGAAAACATTAACGCTGAAGACAAAAACATCGAAGTCAAAACGCCGAAAACAAAAACACCGAAGTTAAAATGCCGAAAATAAAAACGCTAAAACAATAATGTCGAAGTAAAAACGCTGAAAACAAAAACGCAGAAGTCAAATTGCCAAAAAAAAAACGCTGAAAAGAATAACGTCGAAGTCAAAACGCTGAAAACAGAAACATCGATTTACAAAAATAATATTAATTTAGGCCACTTGGAAAACTTTGTGGTGACACCCATGAATGGGTCTTCGTTAAATTTGTTTTTTTTTAGTTCACTTTTGTCGATTTATCATTGTTTTTCAGAGTTTTGACGTGGAATCAAGAGATTGGTGCTGAAAGGCTTTGATGATATTTTTTTTAATTTTTAAAAAAATGACGCGGTTGATAAAATTAGAAACAATAGAGTTAATAGAATTTTATTAATTTTACATTTTGGAAAGAAATCAAAATTATGGTACATGAGGCTCTTAAGTACGCCAATATTTTATTATGTACTCGGAATAAATATAAATTTTATATATTACAATCGCGGATTAAGTTTGTAACATTTACCGCTTTTACGATATTGTACATATTTTATTGTTGCTAGTTTTAATAAACCAAACATAAATTTCGACTTCAGTGTATTTGCATTCATTTGTAGTTTTTCATTTAAAAATTTCGTTGCATTGCTTGGCACTTAGTCACTTGCACCTAGCTGGTCTTATCTCTGCAGTTAACTTTACTTGTTTAGAAAAGAAAGAAAAAAACAAATTCTTCTCCAGGAACAAAATAATTTAAAAACGGTTAAAATTTGAAAACGTCTTTTGTTTAGGTACAAAGGGTCGTCGACGCCCATGACTTCTGACACAATAGTCGGCTTAACAGGTGCAAACCGCGCGCAAAATTAAAAATCGTCGGAACTTTTTTATAAATAAATAAACCCTCGCCGATGTTTCCAACCAATGACGATTAAGCTACCCATCGGGTTGACACGCAAACTCGTTTTTACGTGCAGTTTTTCAACTTTTGTTGCCGCTCGCGTCAGTTACAATCAAACGTCGGATTATAACGGACGTTACGCGCCTGTATGTGATACCGCCGCTGTAATTCGCGTTAGTGTAAAATTTGTGTTACTCTTTTTTGGGATTATTTTTTCTACGCGATGACGTAACCAAAGTAAGTTTTTTAATTTTTTAAAAATATTTGAGAAATTAGCGTCGGTTGCTTCAGGCGAAATTTAACTTCGGTTCCACTTGTTTACGGTTTGTGCATTTTTAGAATTTTTTTCCGTTAAATTCTTTAACTTTTTTTGAAAAATTTTGTTACGCTTTCAAAACGGACCTAGCCCAAGCGTTAACTCTGGATGAACCAATTTCGAATTTTTATCGATGCAAATTTTTGTAAATAAATCGGGGCGCTCTTATCAGAAAAATATTATTTAAATGATGCTTTGATTCATGAAGTTCACTTCAATGAGATAAAAGTATGAAAGAATGCGATAAACGCGTCTACTTTGGGTAAATAAACGAAATTTTGATTATAAAGTCAATTAAAAATTCCATCAAACCGGAATTTTTGTTTAATGTGGCTGATATAAAATTTTTATCTTGAAATGTGAATTAAAAAATGTACGAGGTTGCTTGGGAAAAGGTATTCGCTGATGTGGAACAGTTTTATTATAGGTAATTTTTCGAGGTAAAAGGTCAAAGGAGCTGACACTGAGTTTCGAGAACCAACGAAACCCAAGGTATACATTGGTTTTTCATCGTAATTTTTAGTATCACGATTTGAACACTTGACCCCCTCTGGGGCAGCTGGTAAGCGCAAAATTTTGAACCAATGAGAAGTAATAAATTATTTGTACGTTTGCGGTACTCCAGTGGGTGACCTAATGCGGATGTTATTCGGAGGTGTAGCTCAACGCATGTTGCTCGGAGCAGGAAAACAGTGGTTTTCGTACGATTTTAAGTAATTATATTGAAGTATTGTTATAAGTGTCCCGCATATTGTTCGGAGGAATATGGTTAATCTCCCTCAGCGTCACACATATATATGTTGCCAGGAAGAATCTCGTTAATCGAATGTTGCTCGGAGGAAGCGCTCCAGGGGGGAAACTGTTCTGCATGTTGTTCGGTAGGTTCTTGATAATTACGCTGCGCGTTACGGGTTTTTTATGCTTACAGTACAATATGTGGGTCACCTAATACGGATGTTATTCGGAGGTGTACCCCAACAGGGCACGTTTATTATTAGTTAGAAAACGGAGCGCTTTTCGTACGATTTGTCCCGTATGTTGTTCGGAGGAATATCATTAATCTCTTTTTTCCGTGCAAACTTTTCTTACCAGGAATCATGTCAATCGAATGTTGCTCGGAGGAAGCACTCTAGTGAGAAAACTGTTTGCATGTTGTTCGGAAGTTTCTCATTCATATCGCTGCGCTTCACGAGTTTTTTCCGCTTACAGTACTTTAATGGGTCACCCAATACGGATGGTTTTTGTATATATAGCATATATAAAATGCAGAAGTTTTTTCACTATTGTAAGTCCAGGTAGCCCTCGGTTTACGCCGACTCACAATAACGCCGTTACGCAATTCACGGTAGTCCTCGGTTTACGCTGATTCCGATTCACAATAACGCCGCTGCGCAAATTCGAAACTTTGTAATTTTATTTGTTTTTCTTAAGATTTTTCAATAAAAACATTTCACTTTATTTTATCATAAAATAGATACATTTTAAAAACTAAATTTATAATATATCTATTTTGTACTATATTGTACCCCAAACCTATTTTTGTGCGGTTTTTATATGTGCAATTGTTTATGTTTATGAAATTACAACTTAATCATTACGAATAGTTTTTTAGGGATTTTTTTATGCGGTCCTTATCCCCGCACAAAAACAGGTTTGAGTGTATTAATAAACAAAATTATTTATTTATTTTTCACTTATGTAGAACCTAACCCTATACTTCACTGTAAATATGGATTCATTTTACGTCGATTCGGTTTGCACCGGCCTTTGTAGGAACGGAACTGCAGCATAAACCCAGGGCCACCTGTAATTATTATATATTAAAGTATTATAATAACATTACATCTTAATCGAATGTTGCTCGGAGGAAACGCTCTATGGGCGAAACTGTCTGAATCTGGGTATGCGTATCACTAATCGTATGTTGTTCGGAGCGGGTTTTTAATGGGTTTAATCAAGTTTTAAAAGATTTTTATCGGCGAATATTGCTCGGAGCTATAAAATTGTTAATAAAATATAAGAAAATCAATTTTCGCAACCGGGAAGAGGCTCCTGTCGTGTTGCACCCCCGCGTAACAGCCCCCCTTACTTATTAATTTATCTACAGCTGCGGACTGTAGATATTAACTGTATCTGTTTACGAATTCTGTAAATAGCAATCAGTAAGAAATCTATCATGTCGACCTAGAAGACTCCCCAATACGATCTTTTCCTATTCTTACCTTTCTTCATTTGCCTTTGTTTAATTTACAGTTTATAGTAGCTTCAGTTGACCTCAGGGATCAGGGACTGCAGATTTAAAATTTATTTGTAACTTTGGGATTCCCCTGTCCTGCAACGAGTTAATACGGAACTTGGTGATGAAGTTTCCCACATCAGCTACGTATATTTTTCTTCCATATGCTCTGTCCAATCCGAAAGGGTGATCACTCCGAAATTTAGCTTTCATAAACTTGATGAATGCAAAAGACTTCATTTTTCTCGATTTTAAAGATTTCATCAAATAATTAGCCCCTAGGCACAATTCTTGGTTGAAACCAAGTCGATTTTAAGAAATATAATAATTATTAATTACGAGCCACAGCTGTAGGCGAACAGTTAGCGCGTTGAATTGATATACCGTAGTCGTGGGTTCTGTTCTTGACCAAGTACGTAAATAGTATGTAGATCGGATTTTTTTGACTACGTCATTTTTTGGAGGTATTAAATGGTTGAACAGTGCCAGATGCAGCTTTTATGTTGCTACAAGTAAGATCGAGGATTTGACTCCCCCCTCCCCCGGTTCTCGCTTTCGAATTAAATAACAAACTTGACATTTATATAAAGCACATTACCATTATGCTTGCAACTGACAGCACTAAATAGCCTAAGTGAAAATATGGCCGGCCGCCCGTTGCGTGGCCAGCACTTTAGTGCTGCCCGTAGACGGAAATAAAGTAAAACAATTGCTTTTACAAAAAAGTATAACTTTTAGTTTGATGTTCGATATGAAGTCGATCTTCCCGCCCCGCGTGGGTGGGTGCGCCTTTGTAAAACATTTTACAAAATTAAATTGGTAAATTGGACCCCCCCCCCCAATGTATCATGAAATCTGTAGAATTTTAAATATTTTAGACCAAGCAAAATTAAATATTTTTAAGTTTTATGTGTTATAGGTATACAATTTTTTTTTAAATAGCGCCCTCTACAATCAGTCGCCTTTGTAATGGTCATAACTTTGCCACCCTTACGCGATGGTCCTGGTTTGATGAATTTGTCGGAGCAAAATTTAATCGACAAAAGTTTTCTGGTTTGAAGTTACTCATTTTTTTACATTTTTGAGTTTATACAAAGGGGTGGGATTGGAACCCCTTCATCTGCGAAATTGGACATGAAATTTTGGATACTAACTGCTTATGTAGAGGGAAATATTTGCACAAAATTTAATTAATAAAAATTTTCTCGATTTAAAGTTGAAATTTAATTTTTTTACAATTTTAGGTATATACGATGGGGGTGGGATTTGAACCCGTTCTCCCGCGAAATTGGACATGAAATTTTTGGCACTAACTGCTTATGCAGAAAGAAATCTTTGCACGAAATTTAATCAACAAAAGTTTTATTGTTTTGAAGTTACGCATTTTTTTCACAATTTTGAGTATATACGATGGGGGTGAACCTCTTTCCCCGCGAAATTCGAAATTAAATTTTGGCACCAACTGCTTTTGCAGAAGGAAATCTTTGCACATAATTGAATCAACAAAAGTTTTCTGATCTTAAGTTTCTAATTACTTTATCATATGTAATATGAGAAAGTATTGTTTTCGTGCAGAAAAAAAAATTTGAGATTTTGATGGATTTACACTTTTTGAGGTCCCCTGAGTAAAATAAGACCATTTCCAAAAAATGTCTGTGTGTGTGTGTGTGTGTGTGTGTGTGTGTGTGTGTGTGGTCAAATTTTGTGTGCGACCTACAGCAAAAACTAATAGGAATTTTCAAACAAAATTTTGGATTTTGTATCCTTATGTTGAGACTTAGAGCTGATTAGATTTTGGCTAAAATTGATTCACGGGAACTATTTTTTTTTATTTTTTTAAATTTTATTATTTAATATTAGTTTTTAATTAATATTTCAAAAACTAATAAGAATTTCAAAACGAAATTTAGGATTTAGCATACTTATGTCGATATTTAGAACTGATTAAATTTTAGTTAAAATTGTTTTATGAAAACTATTGTTTTTTAATTTTTTTAAGTTTTATTATTTAATATTAGTTTTTAATTAATATTTCGAAAAGTAATACGAATTTCTAAACTAAATTTAGGTTTTCGCATATTTTAATCGATATTTAGAGCTGATTAAATTTTAGTTAAAATTTGTTTATAAAAACTATTGTTTTTTATTATTTTAAATTTTATTATTTAATATTAGCCTTTATTTAATATTTTAAAAACTAAAAGGATTTTTAAAACTAAAGTTGAAATTTGTTATGTTTATGGCAGGAATTAGAGCTGATTAATTTTGGATAAAATTGGTCCATGGAAGCAATTTTTTTTAAATCTGTTTATTTATTATTAGTTTTTATTAAATATTTCAAAAACTAATGAAAATTTCAAAACTAATGTTGGTATTTTGTATCTTTATATTTAGACTTAGAACTGATTAGATTTTGAGTCACATTGATTAATGGAAAATATATTTTTCTTTTTATTATTAAAAATTATTTTTTTAATATTTAATAAAAGTATGATAAAGTCATGGGCATGGCCACATCCGATTTTTTTTTACAATTTTAAGTACTATACGTTGGGGTGGGATTGAACCCTTCTTTCGCGAAATTGGATATGAAACTTTTGGCATTAACTGCTTATGCAGAAAGAAATATTTGCACTAAATTTAATCAACAAAAGTTTTATGGTTTTGAAGTTACGCATTTTTTTCACAATTTTGAGTATATACGATGGGGGGGGGGGTGAACCCCTTTCCCCGCGAAATTCTAAATTAAATTTTTGGCACTAACTGTTTTACAGAAGGAAATTTTTGCACAAAATTGAATCAACAAAAGTTTTCTGATCTTAAGTTCCGCATTTTTTTTTCAATTTTAAGTATACGTTGGGGTGGGATTGAACCCCTTCTCCGCGAAATTGGATATGAAATTTTTGGCATTAACTGGTGATGTACATAGAGAAAAATCTTTGCGCAAAATCTAATGACCAAAAGTTTTCTGGTTTTGTCGTTACGCATTTTTTTTCGCAATTTTGAGTATATACAATGGGGCTGGGATTTGTACCATTTCTTCCGCGAAATTCATCATGAAATTTTGGCCCTAACTGCTTATGTAGAAAGAAATATTTGCACTAAATTTAATCAACAAAGGTTTTATGGTTTTGAAGTTACGCATTTTTTTCACAATTTTCAGTATCTACGATGTGGGGGGGGGGGATTTGAAACCCTTTTCCCACGAAATTCTAAATTAAATTTTTGGCACTAACTGTTTTGCAGAAGGAAATCTTTGCACAAAATTGAATCAACAAAAGTTTTCTGATCTTAAGTTCCGCATTTTTTTTACAATTTTAAGTGGGGTGGGATTGAACCCTTTTCCGCGAAATTGGATATGAAATTTTGGCATTAACTTCTTATGTAGAGAGAAAAATCTTTGCGCAAAATCTAATGACCAAAAGTTTTCTGGTTTGTCGTTACGCATTTTTTTCGCAATTTTGAGTATATACAATGGGGTGAGATTTGTACCCTTTTCCCTCGAAATTCATCATTAAATTTTTGACACTAACTGCTTTTGCAGAAGGAAATCTTTGCACAAAATTGAATCAAGAAAAGTTTTCTAGTTTTGAAATTACGCTTTTTTTCCACAAATTTGAGTATATACGATGGGGGGGGATTTGAACCCTTTTCCCGCGAAATTCATCATTAAATTTGTCGTACTAACTGCTTATGCAGAAAGAAATCTTTGAGTCGTGAAGTTAGCCCCCCATTTTTTGAATTTTTAAATTTTGATGGTTGTGCTGAGTTGTGCTAGTGTTGTGCCAACTTGTGCCGATCGAAGAAAAACAATTTAGTTATTCGTTTACGCTTAAAATTAAAAAAATCGATTTTTACGTTATCCCCATTTTTGAAAAAATGAAATTTTTTGTTGTGCTAAATTGTGCTAGTGTTTGAACTTGTGCCGTCGAAAATATTTACAATTTAGGATTAACGTTTTCGCTAAAAAACAAAAATCGATTTTGAGTTAGCCCCATTTTTGAAAAAATGAAATTTTTTTTGTTGTGCTAAATTGTGCTAGTTGTTCTGAACATTGTGCTAAAATTTTAGTCTAATAGGATTAACCGTTTTCGTAAAAAACACAAAAAACGATTTTGAGTTAGCCCCCATTTTGAAAAATGAAATTTTTTGTTGTGCTAAATTGTGCTAGTTGTTCTGAACATTGTGCTAAAATTTTAGTCTAATAGGATTAACCGTTTTCGTAAAAACACAAAAACGATTTTGAGTTAGCCCCATTTTGAAAAATGAAATTTTTTGTTGTGCTAAATTGTGCTAGTTGTTCTAAACATTGTGCTAAAATTTTAGTCTAATAGGATTAACCGTTTTCGTAAAAAACACAAAAAACGATTTTGAGTTAGCCCCCATTTTGAAAAATGAAATTTTTTGTTGTGCTAAATTGTGCTAGTTGTTCTAAACATTGTGCTAAAATTTTAGTCTAATAGGATTAACCGTTTTCGTAAAAACACAAAAACGATTTTGAGTTAGCCCCATTAAATCAAATGGCCATGTCAAATTCGGCAAATTTGATGTCAATAACCGGCCAATGATTTCAACACCCAATTATGCTGGCCATTAATGTCATTATCCGGCCATTGACGTCAATGCCCGTTAACACTGGCCAATGATGTAAATATTTATATCTGATGTAATACTTACAATAGGTCAATAAAGTTAATGGACAAAAAGGATTGGACAATGATGATATCAGAGAATCATTGACCGTAACTTATATACAGGGTGTACACAAAAAACGCATAAAAATAAAACTTGGAATTTGTTTACATTTTTTCTCTTAATTTAATGCATAACTCGAAATCCGTTGATTCTAGATGATACTTATGTAAAGAAAATCAATAAATTTTGCTTTTACTAAAATGTTGCAATTTTCTAAATAAAATTAATTCGTTATTCCTCAAATTTGCTTATTGCCTTCTCCGTATATTTATGTTTCGCTACATTAAACAAGTTTAATTTAAATAGTACTGATAGTGTCTACAGCCAATTTTATTATTTGTTATGTACCGCGCCATCTGTCGCATAGATTTGTTATGTATTCCTCTCTTAAATCGTGTTTCGTACCCTGCGCGCCAAGTAAAATTTTTTGGGGTTCCCCTTTTTATTTACAATTTTTTTTAAAGATTTACAATATTTTTCAAATTTGAAAAAATTTTCGAAACAAAAACTGTTTTTTTTTCAAATTTGCGCGTGCAACAAGCTGAACCTGTGCGAATTAATAATTTTATATTGATTTACGGTTCTCAAATTTTGTAAATTTTGCAATAAATCAAAAAGCGTCCGATAAAAGTTCTTATAAATTAATTTGGCAATCTGATAATTATAAACTTGGGTTTGATTAATTATTACGAATAACAGGAAAATTCAGTGCCACTATACCACATTGTTGAAATACGAAATGATTGAAAAGTAAACGATTTACTTAAATTCAACAAAATCGAATTTTAAACTGAAATGTTATTGTATCTAAATGTTAAATGATTTTATTATATATATTTCATCATTATTTCAAATTTAAATTATTTTAAACAATTCCAATTTTTATTTGTGCGTTTTGTAATGTATATAAGTTACGTAATATTCTCTGATATCACATTTCCAACTTTTTGTCATTTAACATTATTACCTATTGTAAGTATTACAATCAGATAAAAATATTTACATCATCTGGCAGTGTTAACGGGCATTGACTCAATGGCCGGATAATGACATTAATGGCCAGCATAATTGGTGTTGAAGTCTCATTGGCCGGTTATTGACATCAATAGGCCGATTTGAGCACATTGATGGGGCTAACTAAAATCGTTTTTTGTTTTATACGAATAACGGTTAATCCTATTAGACTAAAATTTTAGCACAATGTTAGAACAACTAGCAAATTTAGCACAACATAAAAATTTCATTTTTTCAAAATGGGGCTAACTCAAAATCGTTTTTGTGTTTTTACGAAAACGGTTAATCCTATTAGACTAAAATTTTAGCACAATGTTAGAACAACTAGCACAATTTAGCACAACAAAAAATTTCATTTTTTCAAAATGGGGGCTAACTCAAAATCGTTTTTTGTGTTTTTTACGAAAACGGTTAATCCTATTAGACTAAAATTTTAGCACAATGTTCAGAACAACTAGCACAATTTAGCACAACAAAAAATTTCATTTTTTCAAAATTGGGGGGCTAACTCAAAATCGTTTTTTGTGTTTTTTACGAAAACGGTTAATCCTATTAGACTAAAATTTTAGCACAATGTTCAGAACAACTAGCACAATTTAGCACAACAAAAAAAATTTCATTTTTTCAAAAATGGGGGGCTAACTCAAAATCGTTTTTTGTGTTTTTTACGAAAACGGTTAATCCTATTAGACTAAAATTTTAGCACAATGTTCAGAACAACTAGCACAATTTAGCACAACAAAAAATTTCATTTTTTCAAAATGGGGGCTAACTCAAAATCGTTTTTTGTGTTTTTTACGAAAACGGTTAATCCTATTAGACTAAAATTTTAGCACAATGTTCAGAACAACTAGCACAATTTAGCACAACAAAAAATTTCATTTTTTCAAAATTGGGGGGCTAACTCAAAATCGTTTTTTGTGTTTTTTACGAAAACGGTTAATCCTATTAGACTAAAATTTTAGCACAATGTTCAGAACAACTAGCACAATTTAGCACAACAAAAAAAATTTCATTTTTTCAAAAATGGGGGGCTAACGTAAAAATCGATTTTTTTAATTTTAAGCGTAAACGAATAACTAAATTGTTTTTCTTCGATCGGCACAAGTTGGCACAACACTAGCACAACTCAGCACAACCATCAAAATTTAAAATTTAAAAATGGGGGCTAACTTCACGCACGTGAAATCTTTGCATAAAATTTAATCAACAAAAGTTTTGTTTTTGAAGTTACGCATTTTTTTTCACAATTTTGAGTATATACGATGAGGGGGGATTTGAACCCCTTTTCCCACGAAATTTGAAATGAAATTTTTGGCACTAACTGCTTTTGCAGAAGGAAATCTTTGCACAAAATTGAATCAAGAAAAGTTTTCTAGTTTTGAAATTACGCATTTTTTTTCACAAATTTGAGTATATACGATGGGGATTTGAACCCCTTTTCCCGCGAAATTCATCATTAAATTCTGGCACTAACAGCTTATGCAGAAAGAAATCTTTGCACAAAATTGAATCAACAAAAGTTTTCTGATCTTAAGTTACGCATTTTTTCCACAATTTTGAGTGTATACGATGGGGGTAGGATTTGAGCCCCTTCTCCTTTGAAATTGGATACGAAATTTTTGACACAAACTGCTTATGTAGAAGGAAATATTTGTACAAAATTTAATCAAAAAAAGCTTTTTGGCTTTGAAGTTACGAATTTTTGACAATTTCGAGTGTATACCAGGGGGTGGGATTTAAACCCCTTCTTCCGTGAAACTAGACATGACAATTTTGGCACTAAATGCTTATCTTTGAACAAAATTTAATCAACAAAAGTTTCCTGGCATTGAAGCGTCCCTCACTGCTTTGGTTTGATGATTTTACCTTTTAAATTTTGCTGGAGCAAGTAGGCGGCCGCTTCCTCCTGGGGCCGGTCCTGTTCTTGAAGACAAAAACTTCATTAGACTTCATAAATGTTGCACATAAGTTCAAAAACTGTATCGAGTGATTATCTCCTCGTAATTTTGGGATTTTTAGAAAAGATGGCCCCCATAGGGGGGGGTGGGGCTGAGCTATAAATTCAGAACAAAATCGTTTCATATTTTAGAATTTCTGTACTTAGATTATTTAATTTGCTTAATTTTCAATTTGTGGGGGATTTTAGCCCCACGTCCATTTAAAGCATGGCCATTAATGCAGCGCCGAAAAAACACAACACATTGATAACTTTGTGATATTAGAATTAACACGTCCACTAGTTTGGTTTGTTTCCGTTTCCATGTGTTTTTCTGATGTTTTTTACTTGCATTCCAAGCATCTGCCTTTCCTGTGCTTTTAAATTTACATATTGTGTATGGCCAAATGATGAGAAGCCAAGGTCGAAAGTTAGTTAGGGCTCTGACCTTGTCCCGGATATTGCCATTACGACAGTTGGGGCTTTGATGAACCAAAAGAAAACGGCTCGAGAAAGTGAGGAAACTGTTGTTTGCTGGATGATACCTGGTGAAAGAGATGAAACTGTAGGTCCCCCTGACTCTCATACTCAGCACTGATGATAGAAAAAGAAAAATTGGGGTGCCCAAATAATCCATGACTGGCGTAGTTTCAACGTCATCGACTGTTTGGTGTAAAAGAGCGCAGTCATTGTCCTTAGCTGAATCAGCAGAATTTTGCTTTCCAAACCAGTGATGGAATATGACTATTATGGACTGCGCCTTTTTTCCAATATTTTATTGGAAATCAATTTACAGATCCAGTTTGTCCACTTCCACACACCAACTCGATAAATTGCAATTAATAATCAGATTTAATTTTGTAAACTAAACTTTCCGTCGTTTAATGTAAACAATTTATTTCATTTTGTATTGCGTGGGAATGTGATACACAAAGGCAAAAATGTGATACATCCTTATTTCTCGTTGATTGGCAAAACGTTATTATTGTTCGGCGAAAGTTGCAATTTTTTTGTCATGACAAAAATTGGGCTCTTATTGTTGAAGAATCTCATAAATATCCAATTGTGCTTTTATTCCATCGACTAGACGAGATGATTTTAATAATATACCGGATGTTGTAATTTAGACGTTAAACCATTTTGGGAAGTACGGAGCTATTAATTGAAATTTTGTTTGGGAATGGTTTCTCCAGTTGACTTTTACCCGGATGCAGGCAGCAATAATTATGGATTTCTGAAGCCATCGATGTTCAATTAGTTTCATTCCATAAGTGGATTATGATTGCGTTGAAAGTTTTCTCGGACGCTTCTGTTTTGCAAAATTGTACAAAGGCAATTTCTTCATTTCAATTTGTTTCGCAAGGCTAATTACCTACGACGTTGATTAAGAAACAGTTAGTTAGATTTGAACAGCATAATTGCTTCAATTTAGTAAGAAGAAAGTGGTTAAGAGACAAAACAACAATGGAGAAAAAGTAGGTGACTCGAAAATTTAAAATAGCAAATAATAACCAAAGTCGAAGTTAATTTCGGAAAAGCATAACAATAAAAAATCCAATCAGCATTATCCATTGTGTTCCACATTGGAACACGATTATCAGTTCAAGCTGTTCGGAAACGTGGTCAGTGCATGTGCGTGCGAATGGCGCGCGAATTTTTCATAAACTCAATGGTATCTTGCGAAAGCTTCCATTGTATTCTAATTGAGAAGATGTATGACGTTTTAGAAAATTTGTAAACAGGTGCAATTGTATTGTTATTAAAAAGTTATTATTAATGGCTCGCGATTCTCATTTTCTACGCGAGTGAAGCAGAAATTTGGATAAGTCGAAAGCGAAAGTTTGAATGCCATTGGGTTCAATTATTTCGAACACCCCGTAGATGCTAAAATAAAACCAGTTTTTTTTTATTTGCATCTTCTTTGTCATCTTCAATAACGAACTTTTGAAAAGCAGTAGCAGCGAAATAAATTGTTGAATGGAAGGCGCTTATGCATAAAAATGACGCACTTGGGTTGATAAAACTTTTCATTTTAAGAAACAACAAATGGCTTATGTTCGAGCACTTTTTTAAACCAACAATAACGACGTCATGCGACGTCTCCCTCATTTTTGTTTCTTTATTAAAAAATAGAGGAGCTATTTACGTACGTACAAAACCTGCAGCGAATTGTGGAGAATTGCAGGCAGGAAATTAAAAGTTATTGGTATACGAGGACACTTCAGAAAAAAAAAACACTCGAGATGTTCAATAGAAAAAAAATCACACGCTTGACCGTGTAACAGTAACATTCAAAAAATTGGAACGCTTAAATCAAACTGCGAATGTTTTCAATTTCCGGCGCTTTAAAGTTTAATTCGACACTTAAGTAATGACCAAAGGTTTTAATTGCATGTGTACTCGAGTGCCCACATATGAAAATATTCATACACGACGAACCGACTATCTAACTGCTTTTTATTATAACCTGTTTTGCTCGACGCTCACCTTTCGTTATCGTTTTAAATGTGACCTTATTACCTGTAACAATTTGTTTTATCTGAAGAAGTTGATAACCAACGAGGAATATGAATAAATTTTTGAATAAATAATTTTTTTTAGCAAAACTATGGTTAGTGCCGCCTTAAAAGTTTTGCCGCCCAGGGTCAAGTGAAACTTGTGAAACGTCCCAGTTCAGTTTATATTGCATGATTTCTTGATCCTATTAACACAAGATAATAACATAATGCATTCAATATAGTGCGTCTTGTATCTCAGCGCGTGAAAACGCCGAAAACAAAGTCGTCGAAATTAAAACACCGAAAACAAAACCGCCGAAGTTAAAACGCTGAAAATAAATCCCCTGAACTCAAAACACCAAAGTAAAAACGCTGAAGTCAAAAGACCGAAAACAAAAACGCCAGAAACAATAACGCCGAAAACAAAAACGGCGAAGTAAAAACGTTACAAATAAAACTGCTGAAGTCAAAACACTCGAAACAAAAACGCCAAAGTAAAAACACTGAAAATAAAACCGCCAAAGTCAAAACAGGGAAAAAACAAAACGCCGAAGTAAAAGCACTGAAAATATAACCACTGAAGTCAAAACACCGAAGAACGAAAACATCGGAAGCAATAACCCCGGGAAACCAAAAGCCGAAGTAAAATGTTGAAAATAAAACCGCTAACTCAAAACACCGAAAATAAAACGCTGAAAACAATAACGCCGAAACCAAAACCTCCGAAGTAAAAACGCTGAAATAAAACCGCTGAAATCCAAACACCGAAGAACAAAAACGCCGAAAACAAAACCACCAAAGTCAAAACGTCGAATACGAGTACTAACACGCCAAAGTCAAAACACCGAAAACAATAACGCCGAAAACAAATCTTCTGAAGTAAAAGCGCTGAAAATGAAACCGCTAAAGTCAAAACACCGAAAACAAAAACGGAAACAATAACGCCGAAAATAAAACCTCCGCAGTAAATACGCTGAAAATAAAACTGCTGAAGTCAAAACACCGAAAATAAAACGCTGAAAACAAAAACGCCGGAACCAAAACCTCCGAAGTAAAAACGCGTGAAATAAAACCGCTGAAGTCGAAACACTGAAAACATACACGCGAAAACAACCGCCAAAGTCAAAACGTGAAACAAAACCCGAAGTCAAAACACCGGAAAAACAATAACGCCGAAAACAAAACCTCCGAAGTAAAAACGCTGAAAATAAAACTGCTGAAGTCAAAACACCGAAGAAACAAAACGCCAAAACCACCAAAGTAAAAACGCGAATAACGAGTAAAACGCTGAAGTCAAAACACCGAAAACAAAAACGCCGAAGTAAATACACTGAAAATAAAACCGCTGAAGTCAAAACACCAAAACAAAAACGGAAACAATAACGCCGAAAACAAAACGCAGTCGGAAAACAAAACGCCGGAAAACAAAAAATAAAACGCTGAAACAAAACGCTGAAGTAAAAACGCACTGAAAATAAAACCTGAAGTCAAAACACCGAAAACAAAAACGCCAGAAAAAACGCCGAAAATAAAAACCTGAAGTAAAACGCGAAAAAAACCGCTGAAAAAACACCGAAAAAAAACGCCTGAAACAAAACGGCCGAAGTAAAAACAGTAAAAATAAAACCGCTGAAGTCAAAACACCGAAAACAAAAACGCAAAAAACCGAAGTAAAACCCGAAAGTCAAAACACCGAAAAACCGAAAAACGCTGAAAACAAGTAACACTAAATAAAACCGCTGAAATCCAAAACACCGAAGAACAAAACGCCGAAGTAAAACGCTGAAATAAAACCGCAGAAGTCAAAACGTCAAAACACGGAAACCAATAACCACCAGTCAAACTACAAAACACCCGAAAATAAAACGCCGAAGTAAAAACCCCGCTGAAAGTAAAACGCCGAAGTAAAACACTAAAATAAAACCGCTGAAGTCAAAACACCGAAAACAAAACGCCGAAGTGAAAACCACTAAAATAAAACCCGCCAAAAGTGAAAACACAAAAATAAAACCTCCGAAGTCAAAACACCGAAAACCAAAAACGCCGAAGTAAAACGCTGAAAATAAAACCGCCGAAGTGAAAACACTAAAAATAAAACCTCCGAAGTCAAAACACCGAAAAACAAAAACGCCGGAAACAATAACGCCGAAGTAAAAACGCTGAAAATAAAACCGCCGAAGTGAAAACACTAAAAATAAAACCTCCGAAGTCAAAACACCGAAAAACAAAAACGCCGGAAACAATAACGCCGAAGTAAAAACGCTGAAAATAAAACCGCTGAAGTCAAAACGCTAAAAACAAAACCGCCGAAGTTAAAGCGTCGAATTCAAAGCCTGCGGAATCAAAACGCCGAAATAAAAACACCGCAAACAAAACACCGAAAATAAAACGCCGGAATCATAACGCTGAAGTCGAAACGCCGAAAACAAAATACCGCTTTTTAAAAACAATAAATTTTTAAAAATAATATTATTTTAGGGGAATGGGCCAATTCGGCGCAGACCCGATTCGGCCCATACCCGGTTTGGGGCAGACCTGATTCGGTATCAGTACAGTTTGGCGCAAACCCAATTATATACAGAGAAGAATACACAGAGTATTCACTCAAAAAAAAAAAAAAATGGTTAGAGTTAATATTCCTGAACTTGAAAGTACACTCTTTTCTATAGAAATGGCTTCCCCAAACGAAAGAGGGCTATTTCAGAAGTCTTTTAAGGTAAGGATTAATTTGGTGGGTCCTTTAATAAGCCCACAATTTAAATTAGAAAATTTCCAATTTTCCAAGTGCAATATTATGGCAAATATAGAATATATTCTATCACCAGTCCGTGTGCTGTGGGTGGGTCGACAGTCACAAGCGGTAGAGCTACCAGTCGCTCCTGATATGTCGGATCAACATCTACACTTTGCCGAGTTGGACCATTCTAGGGGAAAATTTTAATGAGTAAAGCGTTTTCAACGCCGACTTTCTGCAGTCTCCGCTTCGCCCCGGCCACCGCAAGCCCTTTTGACAAACGCAACCACGCCGAATATTGCATTCACCTTAAAATGTATTTTTTCATAATTTATTGACCTTTGATAAGCTGTTGTGTGAACCCCACTCTCCCACGTGAGATTTACCTATAATTTTAGCACACCAGAGATGAGTAACTTTTTACAGTGTATGCGGAATTGATTTTGTAATATAATATGTTTTCTGTTATAATAATGTACATATTATAGTATATTCTCTGAATTACAAAGTTGACGTGAGATTTTCATTGACCCTCCTTCCTTTTAAATGAGATTTGGTGTGATTTTGCCGGACATCTCCCCCTCATTTTGAGCTCTCGGAATTAGTAAAAATCCTAAATTGAAAATATTAAAGACTAGGGATGCCGAACTGTACCAGACCTTTATTTTAGGGCACTCGATAAATTTTCTTTTCGATAAATTTCGGTTTTTCGATTTCGGCGTTTTTGTTTTCGGCATTTTGACTTCGCTGTTTTGACATAAAAAATAAAATTTGCAGTCGGTTCCACATTTTTGAAAAAACGGCTTTAAAAATTAATTTCAAATGCAATTATATCATAGGCTTTTTGAATTGTAACCCCGCCCACTATAATTAAAATAGGTTGTGGGGACAGTAAATATACCAGAATCTCGTTTTTACAACGAATTATGAAAGATAATGGTGTAATTAGCTAATAAAAAATTAAATTTGTGATCGCACAACGAATTTCCGAGAAAAATCACTTTTGTGTGAATTTTTAGTTTTTAGTTTGAGCTTTTGTTATTTTTTACTTAAAGTAGACTTGTTAAATTTAGGGTAACCAATCATTTTAATTTCCTAAATGACACTTCAAAATGGAAGGCTGAATAATTATGTAGAACAAAACAACATAAAATGCAAGATAATTTGCCCGGGGGGGGTGCAGTATAAAAGTAATGGGTGTGTTTAAATGGTTTGTTGTATAAAATTTTTGAAGTTATTTAGAAAAACATCTGCTATTGTTTTTAAATTTTTAGGTATAATATCAATTTTAGAAAAGATGGGGGAACCCATGTGGCCTATCCTTAAGTTTAATCCTATAGTACTGACCCAATAAACCAAAAATTTACTTTTAAGAAAGATAATTGAACCCAAGTTGTACCAAAAGTTTACTTTTAAGAAAGATAAAATATTTTTAAAATAAAATTTTGAACCCGACAAATAAATGTCGGGTTCAAAATAATTGATTTTGATTTTCAAAACATCTTACAGTATTTCCTTTCAAGAATTTTGGGAAAACTTAAAATCGGAATTTGACTTATTTCAGGAATAATTTTGACGTTTAATAATAAGATATCAAGTAGGTCGGTAAAAAGTTTGTGTAATAAAAGGCAAATCATTGACATCTCGGTTAATAGTACATTTTCTTCCATAATTTACATTTTAAAATGCAATTATCAATTCAGGTCCATTGACGAGTATCCTACAGAACGAAATATAAGTGATCATTATATTATATAATGGGTTAAATAAGTAAGTGTGGAAAAAATTCACTAATTGCCAAATTCTATTGAAATTTCATTGTAATAATTGCTAATTAATACTTCAAAAGTAAATATTTATATGTTCCAGTCGAATAAAAAACACTTCAGGTGATATTATCTGCGACGTTCGACGTTTTATATTTTTATTTTAGAACATCAATAAAATAATTAACGAAATTATACATATTATTAACCTTTGAAATTAATATTTGATTGAAATTTTTAAAATTATAAGGTTAAATGAACAAACGTCTGATGACAGCAGTAACCATTGCTGAAAGCTCACAAATAATGTTTCGCTTTATTGTTCATTTAACCTTATAATTTTAAAAAATTTGAATCAAATAAAATAATTAACGATTTTAAATAGTTTTGTAGGACCTTTCGAGGAAATCGCGAAAATTCCTCGTTGAAATTTGTCTTTGAAATTCGTTTTGTTGAAATAAGTCGGTAAATTTTTACCGTACAAAAAAAAAAAAGAATAGAATTTAAAGAAAATTTTTGATCTACAAAAAAGATCTCTTGTAATTTTTCGATAAAATTAGGCGTTCTGTAATTATATCCAAAAAAAGGAATTTTTTAGCCCTTAGCCCTTAAAACGATAAGTGCCCTTAAAACCAGGGTCGACTCATTGGTTTCTGAAAGAAGAAGTATTCGATCACTATATCTATGCCGAGATGCATTATTGAACCCCTAATTATTTTTTTTGAATTATCTATTTTTATTATCTATTGGGCTAGTAGGTGCGCACGAGGGCACTGCTACATTATCTTTTAAACTTTTCGGACCGAAATCGAACAGATAAATTAACGGTCAAAAAAGTGCAAGTAAAGATACAATCTTTCGAGAGCAGCTATCTCATCGATTAATATTCAGGTTTAATTATCCAGCAAAAATCGTTACAGTTACCTACCTGTTTATTTTTAAATTCCAAATGTGGATGGATATTCGTTACAAACACAGTTTATCGAGCGAGGTGAAGGTTAAAAACTTGAATTGTCAGTTGCGATCTTACGAAGAAAGAACACTTTACAATAAATATTGTAATAAAAAAAAATGGGGCGCCATGCTTGGCTGATTTTTATAATTAATACACTCGTCTTCAATTTGTTCGACATCCTGCTCATATTGTAGTCATTTTTTAAAATTAGCGAAAATTATGAAGGCTTTCCTGCCGGAAGGGGGAAGTCTTCACAACGAATAAAATAATGTAATGTCGTTCAGTAACGGGAGGGGGTTTAATCAACTTGCGAATGCCGGCTTTATCTCCCCACATATTTCAGAAATTGCTTCCACTGATGAGATATCTTTTGCATGATTTCTCAATTGGAAACTGGAAGATAAACGGAATTATTGCGATCTCTATCCTATATCTGCCTTGGACGGAGACAGAGGAAACAACAATAAATTTTAACTTAGCTTGAGCCTTATCCTTCCAGGCTATCGTAAGTAAAAACGTTTTATCCCGAGCGCGCCCATTATGGTGCTTGCCCGCACTCCAATTTTTTCGGCTAAAATTATCTGCCAACAATGAAAAATCTACAAATAAAACTTCTCCACTTAAAATCCTCTTCGTTATTTTTAGGAGGCTAAATTAATTTTTAAATTAGAATCTGGCACTCTTTTATTCTAAATCCGATAACAATTACGAGTGCTGACTTATTTATCACGATTTTCACGCGCTCACGCCTTCATAAATTTGCCAGGAGCTTAACTATAAACTGGAAGTTTGTCTAAAATCAATTAGAACAAAAATAAGCAATAGGCGTCGTTTGTTGCTTGAGTTAGAAACAAGTGAAGTGGGCGGTGTATTGAGTTCTCCGAGGAGGACTCGCTGTGTTCCTAGTTTATTTTAGATCAATAAATTATTGCAAAAGCGTGTCATACTTTGCTATCGCATGGAGAGCTGTAATCTGAAGAGAATTTGTATAATATGAACAATATATGAGGGATTCGCTATCAGATCATGTTTACTCTTATCAGTCGCACGTGGAAATAGAAACAATTTCGTATCATTGTGAACCCCGAGAGAATTGTCCTGCTCTCGACCAATAAAACAACGCGGATATTTTTATAAAAAAAAAACTACCTTTTATCATCTGTAAATCATAAAAGTGCGCTTTTGTTTACACATTTCACTTCTGCTAATGAACCCAATGTCATACAATGCATGAGAATTTGATACTCGAGTGCTTTTCTCATTCTTCTTCAATTTATACCTCACGGTGTAGGATTAATGGGTCCGTGACCGGTTATCTTGACCACTCTCTACATCGTTGGAAAATTTTAATTACATAATTACAGCCCTCAAAATTTCTATGCATAATACGAATGAAATTCAAGTTTTCTCTATATCCATAGGGAGGGGGGGGGGGGTAAAGTTTGACAAATATGCGGGTTTTTACATTTTTTTCCGCTTAAAAACAAAAAATAACTTGTTCGGTTTTTCAGATTGTATGTTTAGTACATTTGTCTGTATAGGATACTGCACAATGACTAGTTAAGAGCGCTTACGCCCTGCGCAGTAACTGGCTAATTTCAAAAAGAGTATTTATAACAACTTTTCTTCTTTCTTAACAACAAGGTAGTCCTGGAGAAAAATGTTAAATCAAGAGGGGTTCAATCCCTGCCCTTGCGTTGGCTAAGCTCCGACGGTATGCGAGTGCCGTGAATCCATACATGTAATCTCAAGGACGAATATTAAAACTCAAGATCTAAACGTTTTAATCTATTCTCCCCTAAGAGATGAGCAAGCATGAAAGCATCAGAATGTGAGACATAAAACATATCAAGGCTGAAGGCCTGGCGTTGACAAAATCAAACAAAGCACGTCGCTTTCCATTGAGGGTGGAAAAGTGACCAAAACCCAAACTACACAAAAAACATAAAAACACATCAGAAATACCTGTAATCGGTCTTATGGCAAATATTCGTGAAATCAGAACAAATCATTATCGTGGGCAGCATCCAACATAATCAAATTACGATGGTCACATTTGGTATTGGTCAACCCAACAACGACCTTTTGGAAAACCAAAAACTAATATTAATGCGGTAGCACCAACCATAGAGTCCAACAACAAAAGAAACTGGAAGCACACATCGCCAGGACAGTATACTAGGGGGGGGTCATCTCTCAAATTGAGAGATGATTTGAGAGGGGATTTACCGGTTACAGTCCAACAAGAGAGGCTTCCGGATCGCCAGATTTATCCCCTTTTAGGCGTGATATAAACGGCGTCGAAGTACGACTATTTTTACTATTACCTAAGAGGATTACAGCCGCATCTTGAGCTTCGCTCCGACCGCTACAAGCCGTTTTGACAAACGCAACCACCGCAAGACTCGGATTTACCGTAAAAGTGTATTTTTTTCAAAATTTGTGGCCCAACTGCAAATTTTATTTTTTTATTTGTTAATTAGATCCTACTCTTTCATAATTTGCTTTACAAATCAAAATTCGAGTATCTTAACTGTCACCTAAACTGAGTAAAGACTAAAACCAGCTTCGCTCCGTCCGCTACAAGATGTTTTGATAAACGCAACCACTGCAAGATTCGGATTCACCGTAAAAGTGTATTTTTTTCAAAATTTGTGACCCAACTGATAATTTTATTTTTTTTTCTGTCAATTAGACCCTCATCTTTCACATTTCGCTTTACAAATCTAAATTCGGGTATCTGAACCGTCACCAAAACTGAGTAAAGACCAAAACTCCGCTTCGCTCCGGCCGTTCTAAGCCGTTTTGACAAACGCAGCCACGGCCTATCTCGGATTCACCCTAAAAATTATATTTTATCTCGGAGCAGAGTTTATAATTTTTTATCTTTTAGTATATTAAAAATATAATATAATTTTAATTTTAATGTATTTTAATCCATTTCATTCATTTCGGGATAGTTTAGCTGATGATATCTTGAAAAGACGAAACCACTTTACGTAAGGGGGTCCTAGACTAAAGTGTAAGTTGAAAAATTTTCAAAATTCATTAAAATTGTAAAAACATTTTCAAATTGACTCTTATTAAAATATAAAAAAAATGCTTATTTAAAATTGGTTTCAGCGCAAAAAACTTATTTTAATTGTCTATGGGCGGGGTTACAGTTCAAAATATGTAGCCAACGAGAAAATTGCATTTTAAATAAATTTTTAAAGCCGATTTTTTTTCCAAAATTTATGGACCGACCGCAAATTTTGTTTTTTTGCACGCTAATTAGGCCCTCATATTTCATAATCCACTTTAAAATGGTCAAAATCGGAGTTCAGGTTTAATAATAATAATAATAATAATCTTACCCGTTTCTTAAAACCAGCAAACTTTCCAATAAGTTACCGAATTTGATCAACGGATCAGCGTGATCCGAGGATTAACTTCTGTTATACAACTGACCCTTTGATTTTGGTGCAATGCAATTGAAGAACCTAGTAAGTCGATTTACTAAAAATTGAGTTACTGGTTTATTACTATTATTTTTGATGAGGTCTTACCTTTTATTGAAATGTAAGATTTTCACTTAAAACTCTAATCATTTAAACCGACTTACTAGGTTCTTCGATTGTACAGTAGTGCCCACTGCAACACCGAAAGGATCGGGTTCATATTGCGAGTTTCTACTATAAATAATTTTTTTAATATTGCTCTATTACCTTTGAACGCTTGGACTTGTATGAAAATGTTGGATTTCAAGTAGTGAAAAACTAAAGAAAAACACTTTAAAAAACTAATTACAGAATTTGTTACAGTTCCCCAATAATGTAGTCATAATAATATGAACGAAATTTAGGTTTTCTCTGTAGAAACGTTATGAATTTTAGTATTTGGGGGATATATTAGAAATGGTCGTGTTTTACATTTTTATCGGTTCAAAGATAAATCATTTGTGAGGTTTTCTTTGCTTGTATTGCACTACACGTTTTCTGTATAAGAAACTGACCAGTGACTAGTTAAGAGTGCTTGCGCACTGCGCAGTGACTGACTGATTTCAGTAATGGCAGTTCAGTTGGTAATAAAAGGAATACAAGTATTAGAAGTTGAAGTATTACGCTCTAAACCACACAACAAGCGGTCCAACCAAGATATCTCGTTAGCCAAATGCCGGCTCAAATTAGTAAATGGGAAGCAGGGGTTACGGGGCAAGGTCGTGGATAAATCACATCCTTCAGACTAACTCTTGTTCAGTGGATTAAAGACTGAGCGCAGATCTCCCCTACAAGGTAAAACATTCAGGACAGGGAATATGGGGCTAAGCCTTGGTACTCCAATACATGATGGTTTGCTTGCTTGAAGCTGAAGTATTACAAATTTTCAATCAGGATTCAAGTCTAGTTAGAGGTTAGTACGAGAGCTACTCCTAACGTACACTGAAAAAAATAAAAAAAAGTACGTCATACTGATGAACACTATTCATCAAGTGAAATTTATCGTGGTGATGAACAAATCATCAATCTCTCCCTCTCTCTCTCTCTCTTTCTGAGTTTTTCACCCTACGAAAGGACATAGTGACCGCTTCATTCTTTAGAAGGGTTCTCTTGGCACCCAAACCTCGGTGGTTTGCCATTGCCTGCCGAGGGAAAACGGTCAGAATTAAATTCTCATCCCGCCCGGATTCATCGATTAAATTTGATGGATGATGAATGATTCATTAATACAATGAAATTGATTTCATTAATTTCTTTTTATCGTGGCGATGAAACAATCATCAATATGACGTACAAAAACATCGATCAAATTTGATCATCGTATTTATGAATGCAATCATCAATACGATAAACGAGTAGATAAATTCATAATTATGCATGCAAATATCAAAGTGATGACCGCCTATGTCAAATCAATGATTTTGTTCATGGTATTTACGAACACGTTCATCATAATAATTAATACAATTGAAAAGGAAATATAGTTGAGGTCGACTATGTTTGTCTTTTTTTGCATTTCTGAAAATTTCCAAAATTATTAAAAAAAAAAATTTTTAATTTCTTCAAATTCAAATTTTGGCACTACTAATTAATACAATTATTAATATGATGATCTAGTATGTCAAATCATGATTTTGTTCATATTTATAAACACATTCGTCCGTACGATACAAATTTTCAAATATTTTTGATAAACTCGTTCATCATATTGATAAACGCGTTCATATTATTTATGAAACAAAACATTGATGTATACTTGTTCATCATTAGTTTGAACATGTTTATCGGCGCAAAATTGATGATTTTTTCAACAATATGATGAATATTTTCATGAATATGATGTCACTTTTTTTTCGCCGTAAAATCAAAGAACCGAGTAAGTTTAGTTACTAAAAATTAAATTCTTGGTTTATTATTACTATAATTTTTGTTGATGTTTTATCTATAGATAAATCATTATTGATTAATTAAGTTATAACTTTATTTCGATATTTAAAAGTAGGTATACTGAACTTTTGGATTTTCACTAATGAATCAGGTTTTTATTAACCAGACTTACTAGGTTCTTCGATTGTACGATAGTACCCATTGCGATACCTAAAAAAGATACAATTTATACTGCGAGATTCTGTTATAAAACTGCTTGTACATACTTCTTTTTTTTTTCGAAAATTTTGATTTTCAAACAGTGACGTGTCTATTTGTTTTTGTCTTCCTGACGCCCCAAAAAACATTTTTAAAAGTTGGATAAATTACAAAAATTATTACTGTCGCTCATTAATTCCCAAATAAAATTCAAGTTTTCTCAATCTCTATAAGAAGTGTTATGAATTTTAGCGATTGTTGCGGGGGGGTAATATATTAGAAATGTTCCTGTTTTACATATTTTATCGGTTCAAAGATTAATAACTTGTTCGATTTCTTTTGCTTGTATTATACTAAACATTGTTCCGTATAAGAAACTGCCTAGTGATGAGTTGCGCACTGCGCAATAACTGGGAAACTTTACCCAATAATAGTACTTCAGTTGGTAATGAAAGCAATAAAAGTATTAAAAGCTGGAATACAAGTAGTGAAAGATACTTAGAGGTTAGTATGAGCGCTACTTTACCGTACCATCGAAAAACCTAGTAAGTCGAGTTACTAAAAATTAAATTGTTAGTTTATTACTATTATTTTTGATGATGTTTTATCTAACTTTAGTTTTAAATTGATATGTATGTCAACTGTTCTTTCGGATTTTTATTTTATTACCTATGTATTTTGATTGTTTTTAGTAACTTAACGTACTAGGTTCCTCGATTGTACGGTAGAACTTGCTGTGAGACCGAAAAGATTGAAAAATAAGTGTTGAGGCCACCCTACATACCTACTTAAAGGTTAAATTTAAGATGGAAGTTGGGGTCACAGCAGTAACTTCCCTAAAATTTGGAATTGGACTACCAAAGACCTCCCTCAACGATTGAAGAGTCCTGCAAGATGCTGCTTCGGAAGGACGTACCGTAGATGGTCGTCCTGTGTTGATGAATTGTCATCGTTAACAATAAAACAGGGTAGCAGGCATGTCAGTTACCTCAGAATACTAATAATGGTTTCGAAACATCCCTGAGGTTACTGTTGGATATTACAGGCCCTAGTCCTAAATTAAGAAGGAGAACTTATTTCTCTACAATGGAAGAAATCAACCTAACGAATCTCTATTTGTGCCAAACGTTTCCCCAACTGCTAAATAAGCTTAGAGGTGGACACCGTAGTCATATAACAATAATGCCTAACAAGGGAACCAGCCAGTGTGGAAAAACAAGACTTTGTCCTATTACAAGAAGTACTTATTTAAACACAGATAATAAATTGAAAATTAACCCGACTTCACTTGCCCAAAAGAAGACCAAAGGCGTGGTACGTAATTGATTGTATCTATTTCGCTCATCCATGGTAACTGCTCCGATCGGATCAAAAGGCAAACAGGTGGAACGAAACGGTAAAGAATAAATTATACCCGCACTCTTTGCGAAACTCTTTAACAAACAGAGGAAAAACGAATTTTTACAGTGGTTCCTTTTTTAAGCTTTCCAAATAGTTTTTTTTGTTTTCATTATACTTTCCCTTTCTTTATGCAACTTGACCATGCAGTGGCTCAATTTCATTTCCCACGTTACAAGTTGTTTCGATTTCTTATTTCCTTTTTGTGGTTTTACTACTTGAGTGTCTCTCTCTCTTTGATTAGTTGGATGCAAAAATTTTTCCATTCTAGATCCAGAATTATACGTACCTGTTTAAGCCGTGACCATCACAATATCCATTCGTTTCTAAAATAACTGGCAGTGGCTAATTATTTCCTACTTGGAGAAATTTGTATTCATCCAATTGCCAACCTTGTCTTTATGTATTTAAATCGCGGTTGCTTCCTGAATATTAAACAATTACTAACGTCTTTGTCAGTTTGTCAAGAGGTGATTAACAAATCGACAGATCTGAATTGTAAATAATAAAAAGCAGGAATTTTAAATATACTCGGCTTAAAAGTAATCGTTAATAAAAGTAATACGAAGCGTGAAAATTTCGAAGACGAACAGAAAATTTTATGGCGGATGCACACAAAATCAGTTAAAAATATGAAATGGAAATTATAGAAATAAAAAGTGAAGACGTTTGTTTTAAAAAAATTAACATAAAAATGTATAAATTGCAGTATTATGTAAATTTTCGATTTAAATCTTCGAGGGTGGACGCCGTCGCCGGAACACCCTGTACAGCGAAAACCTCTTTACAAAATAGATATATCGAATTTCACGTTGATGTTTACTTTAAATTCCATCTAAATTATGAATTGTACCGAAAAACACCCCTTTTATGTTACAAATGTATCGAATGATCTTCACGTCATGCCATTTGGTATATCTATGAACCCTAAAGCTGCATTATGAAAGACAATGCGTTATAACCCCTTATTGCTTATCCAAGCAAAACGCACCTGTCAAACCGGATATACGATCGAACTGCAGACTTCCGCTTCGTAACGGCTCATCATCCTATGGATAAGAAGAGTTATGTAAGCGAACCTTTAATCGCTAAATTAATTTAGTTAAACAAAAAGACAATTAAAATTATAAGCACCATAACGTGTCGAAGGTTATACCGCAAGGCTAACCGTTAGGTGTAACCGATTTACTTAATCTACAACAATTTTGTTTTTAAGATTTAAATGAAATAGAATAAAATGGAGAATTTTTTTTGCTAAACCATCTCAGGTGTGACCGAGGAAACCGCCTTGAAAATTTTTGTTTTTCCACTCTTCGAATCCCACATTGCGTCTCCTGTACGTACGTCCCATTGTAATTTTATTGTCTTCGGTTGTTATTTTCGTGGGTCAAAAAACTGAAAATCGATATCGGCTACCGAAAATGAGAAAACGAGACAAATGTGGATCAACTGCCGCCTCGTCTTGACGAAGCCTACGCAATCGAAAACAACTCGGTGCCCCACATTTTCGAATTCATTTGAATTTTGTCTTAAGCTCAATAAGAAGCTAATTAGACAGCCATACCAATCAACCTTAAAGTCAATGAACTAAAACCAAATACCCACGTCCTGGTGTTATGAGCGAAGCCATAACATTTCGACGTTCACTTGGTTTCCTTATTAGAACTTCAGAACGAAGCGCAATTTTTTATACATTTTCTGATCGATTTTTCAAAACCACCCATTATTTCAACCCACTTTGGGAATGAATCACATTACACGACGTTCCATGTTAGGACATTCAAGGTACTTTCTGAAAGTTCAAATCAGGCGAGGTTACCTCACCGTTCCCGATCCAGGTGGAAATTTGCTGTCCCCCAATTGTGGGTTCCGGTTAGGGAAGTCATTGTTCTGCCAAAAAAAGGGAAGTAGATGACTCACGACGTCACGCAAAAACGAACATTTTACGCAGTGTTGATGTCGGAAATTTCAGAATCCGCTCTCTCCAATGTGACATAAAAGTCATTATCCTGACAATTAGTGCTCAATTGGATGGAACGCTGTTTAGACTCGAGAGTTTACCTTCTCTTCCACTTCAAGCATACTTTTGTCCAATCAACTGGAAAATCAACATTTTGAGTGCATCGATCTACTTTTTCCAAGAAACTGACGTCGAACAGTAAATAAATAATTTGCAGGGCTGTGCGGCAGCTAGCCCGCCTCTCCGAAGGCAATGGCAAACCACCTAGGTTCAATGTAAACCTTCTCAAAATTGAAGTGCATTACACTTCCGTGGTTCACTACCCACGTTAAGCAGTTGCATACATTACAGAGAAGGTCACCAAGTTGGGGAGATCCGGCATGATACTTGAGGAGTAATCTTCCAGTCAAGAAGTATGATGCGGGAAAAACAAACGGTTTGACGGGAAATGTGAGGAACAATAAGGATAATTCCAAGAAGTACAAATAAAAAGAGGGCATGAAGGAGAAATCTTGATCTGCAACTTTTTCTTTTTCGGACGCACTGTCCGGGTTAAAGAAAAAATTTTTATTGCTACTACCAAGTCATCTAATTTTGAAAATTTTCTCTTTTTTTTATTTATTACCAAACCTAAAAAAGAAAATCTTTAAAGGTCAAAATTGGGGACTTACAATTTTCTAGGCAGAGTATAACTCAGTGGTTTGCCTTCTAAAAGGAAACGACCAAAAGAAAGTTTTTAGTTTGTCCGAAATCGAACTAACTTTAAATAATATTTTAAGTTTCTACGCTCAAAACAAAGAAAAACCTTCTTTATGTATGTATCTGATCGTTTGCCAAAAATAATTGGGATAAGACAACTTTTTAAGTCTAAAATAATAATTAAAAATAATCTCCTAAGTGCGGCCTGAAGTTCCCTGGGGAAATCAAAATTTTCCAAAAAAGAAGAACTTCTGTAACAGAAGCTCGTAATGTAAATCAAATCCTTTTGGTGTTGCAGTGGGAACTACTGTACAATCGAAGAACCTAGTAAGTCGGGTTATTAAAACTTCGGTTAGTAAATAATTCTTTAGTAGAAATCAATTGTAAAAATATCGAAATAAAGTTAAGTACAACATACAACAGGTAATAAACCAAGAATTTAATTTTTAGTAACTAGACTTACTGGGTTCTTCGATTGTACACGGATTATATTGATGAAAAAATAATCAATTTAAAAATGTTCATAATACTAATGATGAACAAGTATTCGACAATCTTAGTCAAGTCATCATCAAATATTATGAACACGGCCATCAAAAATATTTGAAAATTTGTATCGTACGGACGAACATGTACTTAAATATGGTGAACAAAATCATTGATATGACGTACTTCTTCATCATATTGATGATCTATTTATAATTATGATGAACGTGTTCATAAATAGTGAGAGGAACAAAATCATTGGTTTGACGTACTCGGTTATCATATTGATGATTGTATTAATTATTATTATGAACGTGTTCGTAAATATAATGAACTAAATCTTGATCGATGTCTTTGTACGTCATATTGATGATTGTTTCATCACTATGGTGAAAATAAATTCATGAAATCAAATTTATTGTATTAACGAATCATTCATCACCCATAAAATTTAATCGATGATTTTGTACATCATATTGATGATTTGTTCATTATTACGATGAATTTCACATGGTGAATAGTATTCATCAATATGACGTACTTTTGTTTATCATCAGTGTAATGCATAATTCTGCATAATTTCTAAACATTTAATGCTCTGCCTTCCGATACTGGGACATCGAGGAAGATTTCATAGTCTCTAGAACCCCCCCCCGGTTTATGCAGTTTAAATACCTAACGAAATAAAATCTGTATTTCTCACAATCTCTCCTTTGAAGGCATTACAAACCTCCAAGGTGTAATATGCCTGGTAAACCTTCACAAAATGAAATATATTACAGTTCTATGGTTCGGAGACCATGTTAAATAGTAGGTCCCCTATGTACATATGTATGTGTGTGAACACTTCGTCTGTCACAGACATATTATGAGAGACGGTCGCTTAGACACTGTATGAGACGAATTCAAAAATTATTTCCCAAAGTGCGGCCTTTAGGCCGCACAACCTTGGCAGTAGATAACTGTCTGTTGTGCGACATAAGCATAATTAGCATAATTCTGCATAATTTCTAAACATTTAATGCTCTGCCTTCCGATACTGGGACATTGAGGAGCATTTCATAGTCTCTAGAACCCCCCCCCTGTTTTTGCAGTTTAAATACCTAGCGAAATAAAATCTTTATTTCTCACAATCGCTCCTTTGAAGGCATGACAAACCTCCGAGGTGTAATATGCCTGGTAAACCTTCACAAAATGAAATATATTACAGTTCTATGGTTTGGAGTCCATGTTAAGTAGTAGGTCCCCTATGTATGTATGTGTGTGAACACTTTGCCTGTCACAGACATATTATGAGAGACGGTCGCTTAGACACTGTATGGGACGAATTCAAAAATTATTTCACAAAGTGCGGTCTTTAGGCCGCACAACCTTGGCAGTAGATAACTGCCGGTTGTGCGACCTAAAAGTTATACTGAAGGAAATGATTTTGAATTTACCCTGTATGTGCGTTACAGGCTCTTTCATGTATGTTAAGAGGGAAGTTCATAAGGAATCTGTGCAAGGGATGGCAATTTTTGAAATAACTAAAACGAATTTTAAATTTCGCTCGGGTTTGTTTGGTTATTTCTTCTTCTGCACAAATGGATGATACAATCAAATAATTGTAACAAATCTAATCCCATGTGTCACTTTCCTCTGTTTGGCTGTTATTATTAAAAACTTGTATTTATTTTAGTATTCTCATGACGCAACGCCTCCCTATCGTATATCAAAGATGCCGAAGGATATTTTGGATGAATTCTCTGATATTTCATTGGCGTAGCTATTGTGGACATCTTAGCGTAACTTAGTTACTTGGCAAAATTTTTTTATTTTGGCGGCCAAATTTTAAAATATTTATATGGGAGCGCTTTTTAAAAAAAATTAAAAGGCTTTGTTGGCAGAACCAAACTTTTGGGGGGTACTTTCTTTTTTAAAACAATTCACAAAAAAAATTTTTTAAAAACCAGAGGCAGTGTTTGCATGGATTTTTCCACAAAATTTTAAAATAAAAAATTTAAAATTTTCTATGAATTTAGACCAAAAAAATTTGGAAAAATTTTAAAATTGGGATTCTTTTTAAAAACCGCAGTTCCAAAGTTGTAAAACCAGCGGCAATCATTCGCTGGTTTTAATATCCCTTAAAATCCAAATATCTTCCAAAATGTCTATTAATTGTAGACCGGAAATATTTGGAACAATAAAAATGAGATCATTCAAACCGATAGTTCCAAAAGTTATTTTTGTAAATCTCCCGTGCAATCATTCGTGGATTAATGGGGGCTTGTCCAGCTTATTTCTACCGGTTAGAATATAATTTGATATAAAATCTGTGCACGATTTATACTGGAAAGCAAAATTCGAATCCAATTCTCACAATTTTCACGTTGCGGTTAAACTCGATTGTTTTAATATTAATTTGCGCGGCATTTACAAAAACAACTTGGAACTAGCGGTTTGAAAGATCTCATTTTTATTGTTCCAAATATTTCCGGTCTACAATTCATAGACATTTCGGAATGCGTAGTTTTTTTAACATGTAACTAAAGTGATTCATATTTGTCAAGTGTGTTTCATAAATACTACAGTGGCGTAGACAGTGAATCTTATGTTGGGGTCGTCAGTCGAACCTTCAGAAATGACGGATTAAACTCGTTTGATATTTTCTATCACGTCAAAGTTTATGGTAACCCAAAACTGATCGTGTGTAGGGGGAAGACCGAGGGAAGACGGTCAGAATTAAATTCTCATCCCGCCCGGATTCATCGATTAAATTTGATGGATGATGAATGATTTATTAATACAATGAAATTGATTTCATTAATTTCTTTTTATCGTGGCGATGAAACAATCATCAATATGACGTACAAAAACATCGATCAAGTTTGATCATCGTATTTATGAATTCAATCATCAATACGATAAACGAGTAGATTAATTCATAATTATGAATGCAAATATCAAAGTGATGACCGCCTATGTCAAATCAATGATTTTGTTCATGGTATTTACGAACACGTTCATCATAATAATTAATACAATTGAAAAGAAAATATAGTTGAGGTCGACTATGTTTGTCTTTTTTGCATTTCTAAAAATTTCCAAAATTATTAAAAAAAAAATTTTAATTTCTCCAAATTAAAATTTTGGCACTGCTAATTAATACAATTATTAATATGATGATCTAGTATGTCAAATCATGATTTTGTTCATATTTATAAACACATTCATCATCATAATTAATACGATCATCAATATGATGACCGAGCACGTCAAATCAATAATTGTGTTTCTCATATTTATAAACATATTCGTCCATACGATACAAATTTTGAAATATTTTTGATAAACTCGTTCATCATATTGATCAACGCGTTCATATTATTTATGAAACAAAACATTGATGTATACTTGTTCATTATTAGTATAATAATAAACATGTTTATCGGCGCAAAATTGATGATTTTTTCAACAACATGATGAATATTTTCATGAATATGATGTCACATTTTTTTTCGGCGTACAATGAAAGAATCGAGTAAGTTTAGTTACTAAAAATTAAATTCTTGGTTTATTATTACTATAATTTTTGTTGATGTTTTATCTAACTTTATTTCGATATTTAAAGGTAGGTATACTGAACTTTCGGATTTTCACTAATGAATCAGGTTTTTATTAACCAGGCTTACTAGGTTCTTCGATTGTACGATAGTACCCATTGCGTCACCGAAATGATACAATTTATACTGCGAGATTCTGTTATAAAAATGCTTGTACATACTTCTTTTTTGGAAAATTTTGATTTTCAAACAGTGACGTGACCATATGTTTTTGTCTTCCCGGCGCCCAAAAAAACATTTTTTAAAACTTTGATAAATTACAAAAATTATTACTGTCGCTCATTAATTCCCAAATAAAATTCAAGTTTTCTCAATCTCTATAAGAAGTGTTATGAATTTTAGCGATTGTGGCGGCGGGGGGGGGGGGTTAATATATTAGAAATGTTTATGTTTTACATCTTTTTATCGATCCAAAGATAAATAACTTGTTTGATTTCTTTTGCTTGTATTATACTAAACATTTTTCCGTATAAGAAACTGTCCAATTATGAGTGAAAAGTGCTTGCGCACTGCGCAATAACTGGAAAACTGTAGTAATAGTACCTCAGTTGGGAACAAAAGCAATAAAAGTATTAAAAGCTGGAATACAAGTAGTGATAGATACTTTAGGGTTAGTATGAGAGCTACTCTACTGTACAATCAAAAAACCTAGTAAGTCGATTTACTAAAAATTAAATTGTTGGTTTATTATTAATATTTTTGATGATGTTTTATCAAACTTTATTTTTAAATTGATATTTATAATGTATACTGTTCTTTCGGATTTTTACTTAATTACCTATGTATTTTGATTGTTTTTAGTAACATAACTTACTAGGTTCTTCGATTGTACGGTATAATTTGTTGTGAAACCGAAAAGAAAAGATTTTGCTATAAATAGTGCATAGATTTTTATGAAAATTTTGGTTTCCAAGCAATAGCGTGACAATCGGGGAGGGGGGGCTTGGTTTCTTCGTCCTTGTTCCCCTGGCGCCTTAAGAACTACTTTATAAAACTTTGATGAATAATAAATTACATAATTTGTTGCTGTCGTTCATTAATTCACAATAATTTTTTTAATTATCAAATCTAATCATAAAACTTGGCGCAAAAACAGCTTATTAGCTATAATTTCATTCTAGTCATCCTCATGGTCGTGATTTTCTGTAATAGCAGAGCGGACTACGGTTGAAAAGTATCCAAGTGTAATTCTATAAGTGGAACGCGGAGAACTATACAGATACTAGACTTCCAAGGTTGTGCGGCCTGAAGGCCGCACTTAGGAGACTATTTTTTAATTATTATTTGAGACTTAAAAAGCTGTCATTTGCCAATTATTTTTTAATAATTTAATCAGTCGGATCTTCGGTAGCGTCAAACCCTTAATGACTTACGCATGCGCAGTAAATCTTACGTTGAGCGGGTGTTGCTCGGCCGAAACTAAGGCTTTATTGTCGGTGATTGGTGGTTGTAAAAAGTATGTACTGAGAATTATTTATTTTTAACTTCTGAAATTTATGGATCGACAAATTTGAAATAGAAATTAATTAATTCTGTCCCTCTTGTCGTGTGTGCGACGCTGCTGATGTCATATTCGCAAATAAAAATTATTTATGACATAACTGAAACACTGCCTCGGAGGTTTATTTCTTGACCGAAATAAACAAAACTACCGTGGTCGGTAATCTTAAAATCCGTTATTATTGCATTCCGGTGGTTCCAATCGGTTTAGGATTCTACGAGTTGTTTTTAGTACACAAGAATCGATAATTATAATGTCAAAAAGTACTTTGCTTATTATCTTTTTAAGCGTCTCATTGTCGGAATGTATTTTACATATTATAATAGCTGTTAGTTGATGAGAAAATTCAAAATCATTCGATTACTTTAGAATATTAAGACGGCGACGATGTGTTATGCATACGAGGGGTCTCCAGATATTTATGTACCTGAACTGTCACTCGCGGTTTCATTATTCAAATTTTATTGTAAAATATGGAATTCCTAACAACAAATGCATTGTTACCAACATGTAATCAGTGCGTAGCAAAAAATACACATTTAGATGATTAAGCTCAGCCTTGTACATATTTTTAAGCCTCTTTCCCATTATTAGGCCGTCGATGACCTCGCCTGGAATGCATTTTGTATTACTACCCACACAGGTGTCTTCACCATGATCTCGGCTGTAATTCTTATTTATTGTATGGGCCAGGGAAAAGTGACTCACTTTCATTATTTAAAAACAAACAAAAATTTAAACAAAGAAAACGTGAAGGTTTTGTGAAATCAAATCGCAAATTACTCGATAATCGATTTGTTATCGGGTTCCGTTATCTATTACAAATTATTGGTTTAGCAGGAAATTGTAAATAAATCCATGTTTCCTGTCGTCTTTAACTCGATTATTATGTAAGGGGAAAGTGGTCGACCACAATTTCATCGATTTTTGATTACCGATGCGCGGGGGAGTGATTATCATCGCTAACTAAATTATATCACCGATTAATATTTTATTCGCCGGTAAGATCAAATCGACATCAATCGATTTACAATTAATCAACGGCGGGATATTTACCCTGATGACAGTATTGTGCACCAAACTTTGATTGATTTCGCGATTACGCTGCACGAAGTGTCGTCCACTTTATATACAGTACTGTGCAAAAGTCTTAGCACACCTTAGATTTTGCAGAAATCTATTATTTAACATGATGTAAATAAGGTTTAAATATAATAATATGAATTCATTTTATTAAATAATACATAATTATGAAAAATTCAGTTAATAATTAACATTTGGACTTATAAAATCTAGTATTTTGTATGTCCCCATTAGCTGCAATCACACTCGCGATTCTATTTGGAACACTATCGAACAGTTTTTTATAAAATCTTGTGGAATTTTGACCACTCGTCTTTCAAAATGTCAAATAACTGTTGGGTATTTGTCGGCTGACGTTCATGACGTTTTCTATCTAAATACTCCCACACATGTTCAATAATATTGAGATCTGGACTTTGAGGGGCCAGATCATGGTTTTAACACACCCTTCTGTTCCATTTTATTAAAATAGGCTGTTACTATTTTAGCAGTGTGTTTGGGATCGTTATCTTGTTGGTAGATAAAGTTTTTCCCAATTAATCTTCTACCAGATGGAATGCCGTTCTTGCGTAAGAGCTTTAAATACTCCTCTGCATTTAGTTTGCCTTCGATTTTTACTAAATCTCCGACACCATTTGCAGAAATGCAGCCCCAAACATTTATTGACCCCCATGTTTAATTGTTGGTTTTAAACAAGCGGATTTGTAAGCTTCGCCGGGTCTTCTGCGAACATACTGTCTTCTTTTGGAACCGAATATTTCAAATCTGGACTCATCGGTCCACAGAACCTGATTCCAGTCGTTTGAAGTCCAGTGCTTATGTTCCATAGCATATTTTTGTCTTTTACTTTATTATTTCTACGTAATAATGGTTTTTATTGCCACACATCCTCTTAACCCCATTTTATCTAAACTCCGACGAACTGTAGAAGCATCAACTGAAGTTCCTGTAGCACGGTGCAGATCTTCAGTCAATTCTCTCGATGTTCGAGTTCTATTCCGGAGAGATTGGACTCGCAAATAGTTTTCGTCCCTTTCTTTAAGTTTTTTAGGCCTTCCTGACCGTTCACGATCCTTTACAGAGCCGGTTTCACGGAATTTTTAATAAGATGTCGAATTCCAGTCACCGATACTTTAGTTTTTTTTGCAATTTCACGCAAACTATGGCCTTCTTCATGAAGAAAAACTATTTTATGTCTTTTGTATTCACTTATTTTCACCATTTTGAAACAATTTTGATATTAAAATTTTTTTAAATCAAATTAATTAGTTTTAAAAAACCTTTTTCGAAAATAAACTAAATATGCACCAACAGCTTTAACACGATCACGATTTAAGAAGAACTAAGAAGATTTAACAAAATACATCGAAATCCATAAAATAATAGTCCAGATGTGAAAAATTTCTTTTGTAAAGCCGATGACTAATTTAGGACTTGAGTGTTTTATGAGTTACGGGTTTACCGATTGTAAAATTTGTATTTTGTTAAAATGTGTTGTCAACTTTGATAGTGGTTCAACCAAATTGTGTTTCTTTACCGAAATTATATACGCATTTCAGTATTTTGCATTTATAAAAGTTATAATTAAACGTTAATTAGAAATTAACTAAGTGTGCTAAGACTTTTGCACAGTACTGTAGGTCAAACGGTCTTCGTCGTTAGAACACAATTAAGTAACATTAAAAAAGTCACCAAATTTTGTAATGTTACCTTTATTACATAAATAACTTATGCATCTGAGAGCTGCTACTTTTACTTCGGTGTTATTAAAAATTAACGGTCAAATATCGAAATTTAACTTTCTAATCTTTTTTTTTTTTTTTTAGAAAAAGTGTCGTTTTTATTACGAAAACCCAACTGTAAATGTCTTTGTTGTAATAATTATTCTTTTTAAGTGCACTTGAACCTATTATGGTCACCTGCACAATTGTGTGAGAATTAAGGCGCGGTTATCCTTGATGTCAAAAAATTCCTATCCATTATCAAAAAAAATGTGATAAAACGTATAAAGCGAAGCTTTTATTTAAAATTGCACGTTTTAAGGTTGTAAGAATCGATCTTTAGCAATCTGGATTCGAACCTAAGCGTACACCTGCCAAGGCAAAACTATTATTGTTGCGTGGATCTGCTGTACATATTGCTATGATTTTTTTAGTTTAGCTACCCTTTAAAAGATCAATTTGAAAACTGGAAAATCTATAGGCTGAACTTTTATTCTTTATTTTTTGGATTTTATGACCTATTTGTCGAGGAAACAATTAAAATTATTTTTAAATAAGTTAATTAGAAATTAACTAAGTGTGCTAAGACTTTTGCACAGTACTGTAGGTCAAACGGTCTTCGTCGTTAGAACACAATTAAGTAACATTAAAAAAGTCACCAAATTTTGTAATGTTACCTTTATTACATAAATAACTTATGCATCTGAGAGCTGCTACTTTTACTTCGGTGTTATTAAAAATTAACGGTCAAATATCGAAATTTAACTTTCTAATCTTTTTTTTTTTTTTTTAGAAAAAGTGTCGTTTTTATTACGAAAACCCAACTGTAAATGTCTTTGTTGTAATAATTATTCTTTTTAAGTGCACTTGAACCTATTATGGTCACCTGCACAATTGTGTGAGAATTAAGGCGCGGTTATCCTTGATGTCAAAAAATTCCTATCCATTATCCAAAAAAATGTGATAAAACGTGTAAAGCGAAGCTTTTATTTAAAGTTGCACGTTTTGAGGTTGTAAAAATCGATCTGGATTCGAACCTAAGCGTACACCTGCCAAGGCAAAACTATTATTGTTGCGTGGATCTGCTGTACATATTGCTATGATTTTTTTAGTTTAGCTACCCTTTAAAAGATAAATTTGAAAATTGGAAAATTTATAGGCTGAACTTTTGTTCTTTATTTCCTTGGATTTTATGACCTATTTGTCGAGGAAACAATTTTTTAAATAATTAATTAACAATTTAATTTTTAATTGTACAGGTTCTCAATTTAATAAAATATGACAAAGTTAATACTAGGTGATCTAAGCTAGTTGTCTTCAAATCATATCTAAAAATTCTTAGATGACAAAAATCAACCCCCCTCCCAATTTTTACAATTGTTAATATTTTTTCTATTTTTTGTTGTTGTATTTTTCTCTCGTTGTTCTATTTATTTTCAATTAATTTTACTTAAATATTAGAATCATATACTCTGCAAAGATTAAATCTTTTGATTTATTTATAATCGTAGCCGATGCTACTGTTAAGTAAAACAGATCTGGGCATATAGGGTTACCCCTAGCCAAAAGTAGAAGAAGATTTATTTAGGTGAGAGTTCGAATTTAGGGGTTCGTAAATACCTATTTTAATTTGAGGGCGGGGTACAGTTCAAAAGAGCCAATGAGTAAATTGCATTGTTAATAAATTTTTAAAGCCGTGTTTTTCAAAATTGTGTGAATAATCCGCAAATTTTATTTTTTTATACGCTAATTCGACCCTCATCTTTCATAATCCACTTCAAAAATGGTAAAAATCGCAATCAGGGAATTCTAACCGTCACCATTTATTTAATTTCTGTAAATTTGTATGGTCAGTGCAATTTATTATGTGTTACTATTAATTCTAGGACTAATTCTCGCTTTTAAACAACGCAAAAAGGCAAATAACATCAATTTTTTATTTAGAAGTCAAAACCTTGAAATTTTGTTATAAAAGGGGGAACGTGGGTCGAGGTAAGAAACCCAGCTTTGAAAGTACACTTTTTTCCATAAAAATGGCTTCACCAAACGAAAGAGCATAAAAATTCGAATCATTTAAGGTGAGGATGAATTTAGTCGGACTTCTAATAAGGCCACAATTCAAATTTGAAAATTACAATTTTCTCATAAGAAACACATGTAATTGTATTATTGCGAGACATAGTACGTCATTAGAGCCACCATTAAATCACCAGTCCGCGTGCTGTAGGTGGATCGACAGTGGATATTTTAATGAGTAAAGCGCTTGTTAAAATCGCTTGTAGCGCCCGGAGCGAAACATAGGGTGCGGAAAGTGTGTATTGACAAGCGCAACTATGTCAAGACTCGCATTCACCTTAAAAGGGAATTTTTTCCGAAATTTGTTGATTAATCACAAATTCTATTTTTTTATTTGTTAATTACACCCTCATCTTTCATAATTCGTTGTAAAAACCGACATTCTGGTATCTCTACTGTCGCCACAACTCATTTTAATTTCCTTGGGCGGGGTTACACTTCAAAAGAGCCAATGAGAAAATTGCATTGCACATAAATTTTTAAAGCCGTTTTTTCCAAAATTTGTGGACCATCCGCAAATTTTATTTTTTTAATGTGCTAATTAGACCCTCATCTTTCATAATCCACTTTAAAATGGTCAAAATTGAAGGACGGGTTTCCTACCCGTCCCCGGAACGTCAGCATTTGTTTTGAAAAGTGAGGTTTGGTAATCGTAAATTTTTACTTAACGAATAAAATGAAGTTCAATGATTGGTCAATATCGTAAGAAGCTGAGACGATTAGGGTTTGTTTACAAAATTAAGAACACATGACATTGGTAATTTTGTATAGGGGGTATTGTAAATCTTGTATTACTGTATTAAAGGTACTTAACTTTCTGGCTTATGACTTCTCGGGGCTAGAAAATTGTAATCCTTTTTTTATTTTTCAAAGAATCGTGGTTTAAATGATTTGTTTTTTTGTAATTTTTGTTATTTTAACAAAATTACAGACAGGTAAACGCGGTTGTAAACCAAACGCCCTTGGCTAGGTCAAACTGTTGGAAAACAGTTTTTCGAGCTTTTTATCAGAAGAAAGTGCTTGTCGAAGTTCAGATACCGTTTGCCTTTTTCTCGAGTACAACGAGCTCGTTGTTCGACGACCGCTTGAATTTCTTCTTCTGATAAGAAAGCTCGTGCTGAGAGCGCATGAAAGCAGAGTCATAAAATGCATTATGAAGTGGAAACCAGATGTTGGAAGACCGAGAGGGAGGCCAAGAACGAGATGGCTGGACGAAGTGGAAAGCGACCTGAAAGCTACGAAGATTAGAGACTGGAGAGAGAGAGAGAGCTATAGACAGACGGCTCTGGCGAAGGGTGGTGGAAGATGCGAAGACGTGTGAAGAGCTGTAAAGAGTAAAGATAAAAACTGTGGTGAGCGACAAACAGCGGAAAATAAGGATTAATCCACCTTAAGAAATGGATTAAAAAACGTCCAGCTACGCGGCGATATTTCCTAGAATTGTACTGCCATTGATTGATTGATAAGAAAGCTCTTGAAACTGTTTGCCGACAGCTTAACTTAGTCAAGGGCGTTCGGTTTACAACCGCGTTTGCCTGATTTACCATTACTTAGATAGCATTAAAATAAGTCGATTAAGATGAGGTAGAACTTGATATTATGTCGATTTTTTCTGTGGATTTTAGAAGAGGGTAAGTTAAACTCTCGCACTTAGGCCACCTAATTGGGTCCATTGTACTACCTCTTTTGTTCACCTCCAGACCCCGCACCCCGACAGTGCTAGGTATGACCGACAGCAGTTAGGTGGTCACTTGACCTCGCCATCCGGCCCGGACTCCCAACAATCGCAGTCATTACAAACAAAGAATTTTTTATCTTGTAATCCCACCAGTGATCACACCAAGCTAATGCTGTGTATTAAACTGCAGCATGTTGATGTTCACCGGAAGGTCGAGCCAAGAAGTCCCGGTTCTGCCAGGTACTACTGCAGCCGCTGGGTAGCCATTGAACCAGGCGACCCGGCCCGAAACTCGAAGATTTTTACCCTGTTTGACATATCAAAGCAGGGGGACCGCCGTCTTTACGTGCTCTCCGAATCACGGAGACGGTCATAGATAGAAAGAGAATCGGAAAGAAAACTTTCTTATGTAGACTCTTCCCGAGACCGAACCAGGTGCCTTAGCATCAGTAGTCGATCGCTCTAACTGCTAGGCCAGTGACCGCCCCTTATTATTATGTCGATTTTGAAGATTCTCAATTTTACTATAGAAACATGTGAAAGCATTCTGGTCAGAGAAGACATCTTCTGTGGTCGGTCCACGAGGGGACGAGATTTGCGGCTCTCGTAGCGTTGGTTGCTTTCTCAGATCCCAGGCGTTGAACATCCACCCTTTCGAGTACTGTTTTGACTGATGTTTGATGTTTTAATAAGCGTAGAACCGCCGGGTTGTCGGCATTTATATTATAAATAAAAAATACTCTAATTCAAAATTATTTTTAGGTCTAAAAAGATTTCATTTTCAATTAAACGGCTCTGTAAAATAATCGAACCGTATAACTTTTGGTGATTTCCAGGAGCATGTTATCGAACTATTACTTGAAACATTCATGACGTTTGTAACTGAAAAACTACTTTCATTTTAGATGTAATTTGTTCATATAGAGAATAAATTGTCGATGGGCGGAGTTACAGCTTTGAAAATGGCCAATAATAAAATCGTATTATATACTATGTTTTTTTTCATTTATAAATGATTTATTTACTTGTGAAATTATGTTTTAAAAACATTTTTTTTTTAGTTTAAGACAGTATTGTATAATCATGTTTCAATTTTCCAAAATCTCGTTATTAGGCCTAAGTTTAACTGACGACATTTAAGAAAATCGAAACATGATTGTACAATATTGTCTTACAATTATTAAACTAAAAAAAATGTAAAAGAAAAATTTATTAATTTAAAAAGGTTTTTATTAAAATTTTATTTAACTTGAAAAAAAATTAAAACCTTTTTATCATGTTTTTTGTTACCGCATTTTTTTAAACATATATGTTACATTATTATCTTTTATAATTGAAGGTTTTTAAAGCTTTAAAAATTTTTAATATAAATTTTTTACTAATGTTTAATACGAGTAAACGAATAAATTAGCGCAGCCGAAAAAGAATTTTCGTAAAAAAAAGTATAGTCAACTCTAAAAATTGATGAAACGTTTCCGATTTACGACATATACGTACATACGTATATTGCTCGGAGAAACCGCCATTATTAATAAAATTAAAGCAATTTCTTCCCAAAAATCTGAATATGATTTGCTTTTACAAGGCCGCCATACCCTCCTAGTAAGTGAATACAGTGGAACTCGATTGATGTGCTACTCGATTGGTGACGAACTCGATTGACTGCTCATAATTTTAAGAGAACCAAAAACTTAACCAATAAGAAAGTAGTTTCAGAATTCTAATTTTGATGTTTATAGACATCGCAGAAAGAATGTCTTGGAGCGTCGTAAATAGCGGCGTTCGTCTTATTTTGATTATAAAAATGCAAATTTTATGTTTTACAAATTATTAACTTATTTGACGGCATCCCATTTTATCGTAATTTAAATTTTGCTCGATTTCAGATAAAAATTTTGCAATAAAATTTTTTTGGAAATTTATTAATTGAAATAGCGGCGTTCGCCTTAGAATTCGAAACAGAATCATCAGTTAAAATTTCATTTCGTTAGAGCTATTCGTTCCGGAGATTTTGATGGGACGGACAAAAATATGCAAACTACATAATATTATGTGTTTTCATCCTTACTCTGTAATTCTGTAATTATTCTGTAAAAAATTAACTTTAAAAATTGGAAAAAACGCAATAAACATTTCATGTAAACCAAATTATACGAACTTAACGAATTCGTTAGGATAAGGGGCCGTCCGTAAAGGAAATCAGGAATTTTTCTCTAATTTTTGACTCCCCTCTTGCCCTCCGTCACAGTTTGTTACAATCCCCCCCCCCTCTCCGGGACGTCCAATGGTCACAAATCAAAAACCCCCTCGTTTATTATCATAATATTTTAGAATTATAAGGAGTCGGTCATTGGTCTGGGTGTTAACGCGATGAACTGCTAATGTAAGGCGCCCCGGTTCAAATTCGGGTAGAGCTCACTTTGCGATGCCGTCTCCGTGCTTCGGAAGGCACGTAAAGACGGTGGTCCGCCTATGTTAATGAATTGCCAGCATTAACAATAAAGAAAGGGTAACAGGAACATCCGAGGCAACCCTAGCAAGCTACTTCAGATGTAAAACAAGTAATGCTCGCAGTACTAGCAGTGGCTTCGGATATTGTCGATGCTGCTGTTAGAATAAAACAGTACTTGTCCTAATGAAAGTTAAAGAAGAAGAAGAAGAATTATAAGAAAAAAACACTCAACACAATAAATTTCTTCACAATTCTTCACACAAATCCCAAAAATCACATTTGGTCACATATTGTAACCCCCGAAAGCAAGGATGTCCTTTATGGTCGGCCCCTAATCTAACGATACAATTACAGAATAGACTCAAAAGATTGGTGCAAACAGTTCCCTAGCGATACCGAAATACGAGGGCTGATGCGCATGTTGCTCGAAGTAAACCGTTATTTTTGACGTATTTTTTCCCAAAATATGATTTCTTTCTACAAGATTATTCGAAATGATTATAGAAAGAGGATAAAATCATGATTTTGTAAAAAAATAGCGAACAAACCCGTGAAAAATGTCTCCAAAGTGTATATGTCACTAACGAATTGGGTACCTTTGGATGGTATTGGCCGATTTGGTTGATGAGAGGTTTTGTGCCAGCTGTTTGATGAACTTTTTGATGGTTTCTAAGGAGGCAACGGAGTGGGGACGGCGATTGGTGGCGTAGAAGGGAGCGTCAGAGAGATTTGTTATGGGTGGCCTAGAGTTTGTTCAAGTGTGGGGAACGTGCCCCCCCCCCGAAATGTAAAAAATTCTTTTTGAAATTAAAAAATTTGAATTTCGAAAATAAAATAGGTGTAGGTATTTTCAAGTTAGAAAATTTTTACAATTTTTGCTCCCCCCCCCCCAAAATGTAAAAAAAATTCTGTTTAAAAATAAAAAATTTGAATTTTGAAAATAAAATAGGTGTAGGAGGTATTTTCAAATTGAAATTTTTACAATTTTGCCCCCCTTTCCCCAAATGAAATCCTGGCTACGGGCTTGTGCAGGTACATTGAAATATCAACGTTTGATCTCGCCTATTTGCGGTTTTCATATCTTTTTCAGCTTGCTAGTGGCGTGGCTATGTTGTTTAGAATCACTACCACTATATTGTGGCGAAATTGAAATGGAGTTTTCGCGTAGTATATCGTATGGTTTACGAACAATCGAAGGGCTAATTTTCTAGTTTTTTTTTCTGTACCCTTCAAGGACGCCGGGGACTCGGAGCCTTCGAATTTATCTTCGTGGTATATTAAGGAATTAATAATGAGGTGGTTTCCGCATGCCTTCCTTGGTTCCGTGGTTACCATTGCACTTATTCTGCATTAATCCATGACCACGGACACGGGAACCTCAGGCAGGCACCAACTCCTCCGCTATCTGATTTGTTATAAGAAAATAACTTGGTATTTTACAGATTCCTGTAAAAATACTCAAGCAAGGAGCTTTTTAAATTTTTATTAAAATACAGAAATAAAACAAGTGCTTTTAAAAGCAATTTTATTTTATTTTTGCATGTGTGGAGTGTAATTCGGCGCGAGTCGGAGAATTAAACTAAATTCCCGTACGTTGTTGGGTGTGCATCTAATTTTTTTAAATTGATTATTTTAATTAAAATCAATCTCATTTTAACGGAGATTTAAAATTGGCAAATAAATAGAAATATTAAATTTAAAATTTTTTAGATAAAAAATCTAATAAAAAAAGAAATTTACGTTGGGGCTTTGTGGAAACACAGAGAATATAATAAATCAAACATGAATGAGGTGCAAATTTGAAAAATAAAGGGATTTCAAATTTAGGAAATTGAATACAAAAAATCAATTAAATAAAATTGAATTTGAAAAAAAAATTATTAAATTTTTAATAATTTTATAAAAATATTGATAATAATAATATAATAATAATAATAATTTTATAAAATTAAAAAAAATAATTAAATAAAAAGTATTACATTTTTTTAAATTAAGGTTTTTAAAAAAATTACTGATTTAAAGTGGTGGTAGTCGGTTAAAGTCGGGGAAAATCTTTTTGTGAAAGATGTCCTTTAGAAAATTTTCTAAAAAAAGATGAAACTGAATTTTTAACATTTTGTTAAGTACTTAGTTTAATTCATAACTCGAAAACCGTGGATTTTAAATAAGTGGATGTAATCTAGTTTGTAGATAATTTCACCCTTCCTCAAAAAGCACTTAAAAGTTAGCATAAAAAAATCAATGATTTCGATGTTATGGCTACTTGAATATTGAAAATATTACTGCAAAGAGGGCTTATTTAACCCAAGGGATTTGGATTTAAACAAAAATTTGCATGTGGATGCAAGATTATCTCTCTCGGTGCGGCCTACACGCCGCACAACCTTAATAATCAATATTAATAAAATGATTTTTGAAATTGGTTTTCCAAACGTTATTTTCTGAAACTTGACGATTTTCTCCACATTTTCTTGTCTAATGGTTTTGATTTTTACATCTATGTAACTTTTACAGCTGTAACCTGCAATCGGAAATTGCAAGTTACTTTTTTTATATTTTGTTTATCCTTTGCTTTCCAAGTTTAAATTTTGGTTCGTTAACATTTTGGGTTGTTAACTTTGTGGTTTGTTGACTGACATTCAAATTTAATTAGCGCATAATAAAAATGTGATTAACACATTTCTGTATTTTCTGGAAAAATAATGTTTTCTTTGTACGATGATGTTAAAATCGCATAATGCGAGGTTATCAAGACGTAAAAGGTCATATCAGTCGAAAATATGATGAAGTGAACAAAATTAGATCCACCTTGTAAATGGACACGCGATTAAGTCATTTGAAGCAGCGCTTCACAAAATGTTCACTTGGGTTTTTTCAATTTAATTTGCCTGCCGAATTTTTTTAATAAATAAATGCAAGTGGGTCACTTTTTGTTTATAAGGATGTCAAAGACGCTGATTTATTACTCCTAAAAGTAATTAGGACTACGTTATCACATTATGCAACTTTTTAGGGTCACAATAAAGTGACATTTAATTTGAATATCTCTAAACAATTTTTTTCTTTTCAGGTGCCAGTTATGGTACTTCAAATGTCATCAAAGGTGAAGAAACAATTGAATTTCAAATTAAGAAAAAGTGTAATTTAAAAAAGTGATGTGGCCGATTTAAATTCGAATGCGGGAGTCGATTACTTGTGTTAGTGTCGTGGGTGGGGGAAACCCGTATGTGGGACCCAGGGCGCCATCATGCGGCGTTATGAGTGACTGGGAGCAAATGTTTATGCGCGCTTTAGCGCGACCACCTAGTTGTAGAACCCTGCAAGACCTGCAAGTTATATATTACGGACTGAGTGGCTTGGAGGCGCTGCAAACGCTACGAGATTCAGCTTTGCGTGCTCTCTGCAAGGTGGTACGGCATGAAAAACATCAAGCGAATGATGTCCTATATTAGTAAGTAAAGAAATTTTTTTCCCAACTTTTTTGAAAAAAAGAATTTTTTTTTAGTCAAAATTAAATTTAGAAATATTAATTTACTTGATTTGATTTTTTATTTTTAATTCTTTGTTATTTTTCAATCATTAATTTAATCGATAAGATAATTAATTAATAAATAAGTAATCAGTAAATTCAGAATCTGTAGGTACATCTTTTGAATTTTTATTTATTAGGGGACTCCTTCCATAGCTTAGAAATGATGCACATTAAATTCACTTGAGCATGGAAATTTTAAACTATTTAATAATTTTTCAATTTAACGCTCTTGTCCACAATAAATATTTAATTTACCCCCCCCCTCATTAAGTATGATCGATTTTTATGTTTAAAATTGGATTTTTTCAACATTTCAATTGTAGTTTATTAGGGAACGTCCATTAATTACGTGAGCTAAAAATGGTGAGGGGAAGTCCAGCAAAATCTCATTTAAATGGAGGGGGATCAATGAAAATCTCACGTCAACTTGGTAATTCAGAAACTTACATTATTATAACAGATTCACTGTTAAAAATTACTTGTCTCCGGTGCGGTAAAAATGTAGGGCAAATCTCACGTGAGGAGGAGGTGGAGGCACACCACATTTTACCAAATCCAAATTCCAAATACCAAATTAATGGTGATTTTAGTTAAAATTTTTCACAATTACTTAAGCAACGTTAAAATGAGTGAGGAGGTGAGGTGAGGTGGAACTTAAAATATCGATTCATTATTGAGAAAATCGATTTTAAAGATGACGATTTCCTATGCAAACATTGGGAGCATTGCAATGTATGGTTGATTTTTCATTCTGTTGACCGGACGTGCACGCAGCTTGGGTTGATTTTTCATGTGGGCGTGTACAGTTTAACCTTCCAAAGGATCAAAGTTTTTGAGTGCTGTTATGGCTCAGGGATATTTTTAAACAGTAGCGGCGGTGCCGGAGGCACCGCAACCGTTTGCAATTGTATTATAATTATAAAATTAGTAATTTTAAATTATTTTTAGCAAATTAATTTTTAGTAGGCGGTGCCACGAATACAGCCTATTCAACAATCGGATCACAATTTTTGAATTTTTTGAATCCTCCGTAGTTTAAAAACTTCCTGGTTGTGTCCTCTTTCATGATTTTGTTTCAAAGTCCCTGTTACTGAACCCCACCCGCACATGAGTTAAAAAAACTCCTGTCAGTGGCGTATTTAGAGAAGGGCAAGGGGGGAACTGCTTCCCCCCCTCAAGGATGCCTCGGATGGTATCCCTGAAGCCCTCCGCGATAAAAATAATGTATACCGCGCAGTTATAAGATCAGTTTGAGTTTTGAATGTTTTTTGATTTTTGGAATTTGGCAGTTATCTCTTTACCACTGACTCGCATGAATGGATTACCGAGATCCTGAAATATAACCTGGTTCCCCCCCATAAGCATTTTTTAAAATACGGGTACTGACTCCTGTTCCTCATTTTTCTAAATTTTTAGGCTAATCTTAGTGGGCTCGATTCTAACATCAGTCGATTTTTTTTAAATAAATATTTTTCCAAAAATCAACTTCAAAAATCACTAAATGGTGCATGAGTGACATAACAAATTGAAAATGGCGCTTAATACGTAAAACTGTTACGACTGGGGGAACCCTTTAAGAGGTCGTCCATAAAGGATGTGCCTTGGGGAGGGGTTATAAATGTGACAGTTAAAATGTGACATCCGCATAAAAATGACATTTTTGGGATTTGTAAAAAAAAATTGGGTTTGAGTATTTTTTCATATAATTTTAAAATATGTTGATACATGAGGGGGTCTTTGATTTGTGACCATGGGACGTTTCGGAGAGGGGGGATAAAAGATTTTGATCAACTGTGACAAAGGGGTTGAGGGAAGGGTCAAAAATTTGGAAAAAATTGTGGACATCCTTTATGGACAGCTCCTAAGTTCACGCCTCAAAGTGATGGGTCAAATTTAAACAAGGTGGAACTCGAATGACAGTAGTTCTTAGGCCTCTATACAGCTACCTTTCTGGTTTACAATTTTAAACAACATAATTTTCATAATCTGCAAGGTAATCAGATAGTTTTTAATTTTTTCATTGGGAATATAAATTTTTATACAAGAAAATTTCGGACTAAAGTGATTCGAGGGCAAACTTCTGTTGTATGATTGGCCTAATGGAAAAATGCGGACGCACGGATGGACATGGAGCCAGATCATAAGATTTCTCCGTATACTACGTATAGAAAGTTAAATGTCACATTTAAGTAAATAAACCCCTAAAGGCTTGTAAATATGGTTTAAAATAGGTATGTATGCACCCCCCTTGGAAGAATGAAATGGAAACAGATAATTTTGCGAACTTATGGCATTCAGTATGAAGTGAACATAAAATGCTAGATAGGTACCTGGAGTCTGCGGCGGGGGGGGAGCAGACCCCAGCGTTCGCAAGAAAACTAAAGCAGTATTATTAATTTTCCACATAACGTTTAATGCTCTGTTTTTGATACTGGGACACAACTCCCCAGATTCTCCGGTTTATACAGTTTATTTTTTCAAAAGTGAATTGATGATTTCGGCATATCCGCTTAGGGATTGCTAATATTGCTTAGGCATTGCAGTACTCAATGGCCGATCTATAGAGAGGCATCGATAACTTAGAAATGACGCAAATTAAATTCATTTGAGCACGAAAATTCTAAAATATTAAATGACTTTATTGAATCTGAAACTTACAACTCCCCCCCCCTCCATTAAATATGATCGATCGATTTTTTATGTTAAATGTTGAATTTTTCAAATTTTATTATTTCAGTTCATTATTCAATTTAAAGATTTAGCCACGTAATTAATTGGATAATTCAAAATTCATCTATAGAAATTGAAATTTCATTTAATCAAATTTCGACTACGAAAAACGTGGGGTAGTAATCCCTTTGCCCTACTACTTGCATTCAGTGGCTTGGACGGACGGGCTATGGCAAATAAGAAAAATTAAATAACGTAAATATACTTTTATAGAAAGACGTTTTATAGAATTTTAGATTTCCAAAGTTGTGCGGCCTGAAGGCCGCAATTTTATATTTACTCTTATGGGCGTTACCTTTTAAGTGTTGTTTAATTCACACATTGGTTATTATTATATTAAATTTAATAATAATTTAATCGATGATCTGGATCCCTTTTTTTTAAGATGGTGAAAAATTGACCAATGAAAGGTGCGTTACGAGTAAACAATGGTCATTATTAGATTTAATAATACTTCCATTGCCCAGTAATTCCTTCTCAATAGCTGGGCTAACCGATTTAAGCATTTTACAATCGATAATCGATTTTATCGAGTGTGACTTTCTTGATTCTTATCAAATCGATTAATCGATTTTTTATCAATTAATCGAAAATTTGTCCAACACTGATTACTAAAGATATTACTAATGCCCAAATACTTACCAATATGTACTAATCTTAATGCTTAAACCTTTCCCTTAGAGAAGAGGCTAATGTCCAAAAGTGGGCGGAGAAGGCTATAACGGATGTACTAATAGCGAGGTCGTAGGCCGAGTTGAATCGTTTATCATATTTTTTTGTTATCGGTTATCTAAATTCTTATTTTTTGTCATTTGTTAAGAGACGGTCAATGTTAGTGAAATGCGTCGACTGCTAATGCTGAATATCTGGTTCGATTCCGAACGAAGCATAAATTTGATTCTGACCGTCTTTCTTCGAATGCAATTGCAAACCACCGATGTATGCAATCTGTTTAGTAAAACTTTTTTAACGTTTTTCAGTACCTACACTACCCATAGTTCGAATTCCACATTAAACAATAGGTCCCCTATATATGTCATGAAACTTCAAACGTAGGAGAGAAAATCGCCAATGCACTAATGGGATCCGAAGAATTAATGCAAATTTCGTACAAATCTGAAGTCACTGGCGGCTTTCTAAGTGTGTTGGGTGTGACAATCGCACATCTACTGAAATCTACAGCTGAAAATAAGAAAAATCTTAAAATTAAAATTATTCCTGATCCTAAATGTAGCAAATCAAAAAAGAACAAATCCTACAAGGGATTTTGGGGTCATACGCAGATCCTAAAAGAAAAATTTGCCGAATTTACAGAGGATCACTTTAAAACAACAACGTAAAATGTAATATACACTCAAACCTGTTTTTGTGCGGCAGATCTAAATCGCATAAAAAAATATTTCATTTTTTTTCATAATATGTATGATGTATTTGATGAAATTTTTCTATGTACCGCACAAAAAATAGTTGGTAAGAAGCCATGAGCTCAGTTATGCTCAATGGTTCTATTTTTGGACACACCCAGATATCTATTGCTGTGATCTAATTTTCTGCATCACAAGTTAATACGAATTTTGTGTTGACATTTTAATTTTTCGTTGCGAAGTCAAGTTAAATTGTAAAATTACACAAAACAGACCGCATAAAAACAGGTTTGACTGTAAATAACTTCCAGTATCTGTCATCGTTCCCGAGAAAACTAAAGCTGTATCATAAAGTATAATTTGTAAACTGTTTATGACAGTGGCGTATTTAGAGTTGGGCAAGGATGCAATTGTCCCCCTTCCCAAGGATGATTCGGATTGTATCCCCTGAAGTCTTTCGTGATAAATGTTTATCAGGCGGTTTTAAAATTTAAATTAAGTTTGAGTTTTTAATTTCTTTTATTTTTTGATTTTTGGAATTTGTCAGTTACCACCGACGCGCATGCATGCATTAACGAGCTTCTGAAAATTTGTAGCTGATGTCACGTGAACAGTTTTGTTTTAAAAATCTAAAAGGAAAGAAACGATGACACAAATAATTTACACTAACGGCGAATTTTGACAAGTTTAATAATTAGTTCAGTTTGGTACCACAAATTTAGAAAAATAATTTACAAAAATCCAAACTGTAGGGAATGCAATTTCTAAGTTTAGGCTACCTGTACTCCCTTGGCCTGAACGGGTTGATGGCTAATGATGCCTATCGAAAAGTAGGCCCAATTCTCCTGAAGATCATCAGAAATCCAATATCCTAATCCTAAAACCGAGGTTGTTACGAGTTATACCTGTAATCTGTACGTTACAATTCCATTTTCCATAATACATAAAATTTTGAAATAAAATCCATTTTTGGATGGTAACAAATATTCCATTTTCTCATCTTCAAACCCCAAAAAGTGATGATTTTTAATGATTGGTGCCAAAAATACGCGGATCACTAAGAAATGAAAAATATGTCAACTATTTATATCAATTTAATTAAAAGCAATACTAAAATCCAAATAATATACCGGGTGTTCATTTTAAAACTTCCAGCAATTAATATCTCAAAACCAAAAGTCAGATGAAAAAATGTTTCTAACGAAAGTTGTATGAGCGAGGGGACAGAATATGGCATAATTGTTTTCTTAATTTATTGACCTTTTCAAGGTCATTTGAAGGTCAACTTTGATTTTTAAATGGCACCTAATTTTTTAGCAGATTCATATTTTGCATGAAAAATAAACAACTTTTGTTGGAAAATTTTTTATCCACATTAGGATTTTCGAGTAAGATGCGTTGAAACAAAATAAAAACAACAACAAAACAAATGGCCAGCTAGGTCCCCTGATTTCTTTTTATGGGGACATTTAAAATCTGTTATTTATGATATAGTAACAGCTAATATTGAAGAGTTAAAATTTCGAACCACAGTGGCTTGCAAGAATGTTATGAAAGAAACTTTTGAATAAGTTAGAAGCGAGTTTCAACAAAGGCTGTATCATTGTTTAGCTGTAAATGGGGAACATTTTGAAAACTTGTTATGAAAACACTCGCTTACAAACATTTTTTCTACTGTTTAATACTAATAAATAGCCTTCTAAAACATGTAAATATTAAATTTTGATTAACAATGGTTAGTTGATAATAATGTTTTTATTTTGTTTCAACGCATCTTACTCGAAAATCCTAATGTGGGATAAAAAAAATTTTCCAACAAAAGTTGTTTATTTTTTTATGCAAAATATGAATCTGATAAAAAATTAAAGTGCCATTTAAAAAACCAAAGTTGACCTTCAAATGACCTTGAAAAGGTCAATAAATTAAGAAAACAATTATGCCATATTCTGTCCCCCTCGCTATCATACAACTTTCGTTCGAAACATTTTTCATCTGACTTTTGGTTTTTGAGATATTAATTGCTGGAAGTTTTAAAATGAACACCCGGTATAATAATTATTCCAATTTATGTTAATTTATAAGCAAATATTTTAATATCGATTTGCGATTCTTCAGTCATGTTTATTATATTTCACATTTGTTTGCTACATAAAAAGATAATGAAAGCTGAATAACTTTGAATTGAAATTTTAGGTTTGAATAAGTGCGGGAATTTTGAATTTGGAAAAATTATAAAAAAATTTTAAATAGGAAAAAAAATTGTAACAAATTAATCTAATTCCCCCCCATAGGCATTTTTTAACAACTACTCCACTGATTTAGAATATTCTTTGCAATACTTCGACACAGGATAGGGGGGCGAAAGCCGCAAAGCAAGCCTTTAACCCCATCATGGTTTTGAATTTTGTAAACAGAGTTTAGACCTATCACGAGAAGATTTTGTAGAATGCGAATGCCACCACGTTCGACGATGATTGCGATTGGTTAACTGGCATTTGTGTTCTACCAATCAAAATCATTAAATTTAATTTTTGATTTTCAAAAGGTAAAAAAATGCCAAAATTTCTTCTATGATTTTCACCTGCATTTTTCTAATTTTTTGCTTGTTGATTTCCTCAAAAAACCCAAAAAAATTAGTTTTTAATTTAGTTTTTTTTCAGCACGGGCGAATTGTCAACATGTTGGTACATCCTTTTATGCGGATCCGTTTTCATAGATGGTTCTATGTATTTGCCCAGATCGAGGTGAGTTTTACGCTTTTATATTTATTTTCATCCTTTTCCAAGCGTAGTGTAACAGTTAACTGTAGAAATTAATTAAACTCGAGGTTTAATATTCTGCGAAATTGCTTTTACGATTTAATCAGTAAAATTAATTAAAATTTATTCGCTTTTATTTTATTTTAATAAAAATAACACAATATAAATAAGAATTTCACAAAAATTAATATTCTTCGTTTAAGACCTGTGGTGTCCGATTTTTTCCTACAAAATATTCAGCAGAAAAAACGTTAGAAAAAGTAAATAAGGGGTCATGATGAAGGAGGTGCAGGGTGTCCCTTAGTATTTTGTTAGCCCAGAAATTTTTTTACACGACGTAAGGTTCTATTATGCTTTATTATGTAACGACAATACAATAGCCCCATTAACAAAGAAGCAAGGAAGTGGTCACGGCGAGAAGGGTTTGTTCATTAATTTATTAAGGTTCAGATTTTATTTTAAATTACTGAAGCGTGACTAATTAAACTAACGGATATTTGCAACAAACAACTCGCGTGCAGTTTCTTTTTCTTGTAATTCATCGACTGCACCTCGTATTAATCGTAAAATATTCGAACCGAATTGAAAATGTTCTGTTGTTTAGGTACCGCTGTCGCGCCACACAATAAAAATACCCACGGTTTGAGGTAACTGTCGGTCACTCTCGTCTTTTGATTTGATCGAATTTCACTTTTAAAATTTAAAATTAATTGAAGAAGAAAAAAGATCGCCGGGTGTGAAAGTTATCGCAATGGGTTAGTTCCGGTTCATTGTAAAAAATTGATAACGAGCGGAAGTGTGATAACAAGGAGCGTATTTATGGCCGCATCGGGAACGATGAAATCCGATCTTTTCGTGTCGGAACGTTTTTGTAGTAGCCGCATTCTCCGCGCGGAGCGCCACTTGGAACAGGAAGAGGCGGACAGATCACCACGAGTTTAGTGTGGTAGAAATTCGGGTTTGCGTTGTTACGTGTTGTGTTCGCACCTAAACTTTTGTTTTAAAAAAGAGAAAAACGTCAAAAAATTGTTTTATTTTTTTCTAAAATTCGACCTCAAGTTTCTTTCACGGTTTGGTGATTGTTCTAGTGCGTTTTATTAATTTTTTCGAAACGTCCGAGTTATTTTCCGATTTCTACAATATTTTTTACCTGCGAACATCAGGTTTCGGTTGTTATTTTTTTGAGTGTTTAAGTTTTTTTGTGTTGTTTATATTTTGTGTTCTTTACGCTTTTTTTTCTTTAATTATGGATTAATCGACACGAAATGGGTAAATATAATTTCTTTTAATTCAAAATAAGTAATTGAAATAATTTCATAATGTTTACATCGAAAGTTGGAAATTTATTATTAATAATTCACTTAATTAAGTAAACATGCACCATTATTTTCTAGAAATTTTGTTTACGTAATTTTTTTGTTTAAATTTTTTCTTGCGTTTTAATTTTCCGACAATTATGTGAGCGGTGTGTTGTCCAAACAAACGCCTACGATTGGTCAATACCAAAATAATCCACTTCCTTAATTTGACATTTTAAATTTTACATCTTAAATCATTATTTTTCTTAAATATTTCAAAATAAATACATATGTTTTCGCCCAGGTAACACGGAGCCAATAAATTCCACCTGTTAACTCAGTTTGATACAAATACCCCTACATTCAAAAAATAAACCCCTCAAGAACTAAAATATTTGAAGAGGTTTAGGGGTCCCAAAAGGCTAATTAATACTAAACCCTTAATGAAATTAAATTTTTTATTCAAATTGGGGGGGGAGGGGCGGTTTAATACTTTCGAATAGGCGGAAAGTGCTAGTTGCGTGAGATTAATTGTAAAAGCATAGGTTCTTCCCCGGGTAATTAATTCGTTTTAATACTTTCGCATAGGCGAAAAGTGGTAGTTGCGTGAGATTAATTGTAAAGCATAGGTACTTCCCGAATTTTTAAAAACATTGAGCATCTTTATGCCGAGGAAAGTTTCAAGTTACAAAATCAGATTTTAGAACGAAGGAAGCAAGAAAAATTTAGCTGTTTTTGCAAAATTAAAATATACCTAACCTAAGTTTTTTTGTATGTGACAGAGGTTACGAACGACGAAATATAATATTATAAGGTTAGCATGAATGAAAGCAGTGCCTACATCAATTTTTCGGGAAAGTTGCATACAATTTTGAAACAGAAATTTATAAACCAAAGTTTAATTAAATAAAAAGTTCTTTCTGAAAAATTCATAAATTTGCTTTATCTTTCACTTTTCTATTTTACAAAAATTAGCACGCATCTGTATAGAGCATCTCTATAGGAGCTAGAAGATTTTTGCGAAATTTCTAGTTACGCCACTGCTGCAATTGTACCCTATGACAGCTTAGGGTGATGAGATAGCTTCCTCGATTTCGGAATTTTTGAATCCGGCACCAACGACCGACTTATAACATCTAAAACTAAATATTCAAAAGTAATCCAACTTCAAAAAATGTAATTCAAAATATATATATGTATTGATAGCTACTGTAACCCCCTTCCGAAGATGTTCTGTTTCGTATCTGTCCACGATTTCGCATAACAAATAAGTTGGTAATTTTGAAACAGCAACGTAAAGCAATGCAAAGTCGGTTAACCCTGATTGCGATTTTCATCATTTTTTTTTTGTAAATTATGAAAGATAATGCCATCTACACATAAAAATAAAATTTGCGGACGGTCAATAAATTTGGTTAAAAACGCCTTTAAAAATTAATTTGGAATGCAATTTTTTCATTGGCTCTTTTGAATTGTAAACCCCGCCCATCGAAATTAAAATAGGTTGTGGCGACAGTAAAGATATCAGAATCTCGGTTTTACAACGAATTATAAAGATGATGGTCTAATTAACAAATAAAAAAATAAAATTTGTGCTCGGTACACAAATTTCGGAAAAAATACACTTTAGGGTGAATCCGAGTCTTGACGTAGGTACTTTGTTCCGGTCGCTTCAAGCGGTTTTAACAAGCGCTTTACTCATTAAAAATATCCCCCAAGAACGGCCCAACTCGGCAAAGTGTGGATGTTGACCAGACGGATATCAGGGAGCGACTGGTATCTCCCCATCACTAGTCGCTGTCGCTGGATGGGTGACCGATTTACGAACACTACGAATCACGCTATCAGATGATCATGTCTATCAAATAATTTAAGAATTACGGAAGTCATGAGTGAAACATGCTTCGCCGTCTCTGATATTTGAGGGATACGAACAAGTTCATCTGTGGGCAGCTTAAAACAGTAGGTTCCCTCTCCCACACTCAAAGAAAATTCATCTAACAAGAAAAGAGACTTATGGTTGTGAAAAACATAACAATTTTGGTCAGCTGAAAGATAACAATAACCTTCTTCTTGAGTTGATCCTAGAGCAGTCACTGGACAAAATATATATTAATATTTACATTCAAACCTGTTTTTATGCGGGGGATATGGATCACAAAAAATATAAAAATTTTATTTATGCTATGCATTTGATGGAATTTTTTGATATATTATCGCACAAATAAAGTCGCACGTAAACAATTCCACATAAAAACCGCATAAAAACAGTTCGACGTATTTTAAAAAGTTTTTACACGTTAGACATTTAACGGCGCGTACACATTTGTACGTTTTAATTGTTTATGCGTTATTTTGAATGTTTTTCGCACCTAAAGGGTATCTACACATTAACTCGGCTGCCAGCTTGGCTGTAAACCTAATGTCCTTGCTAGGTCAAGCTGTCTGTCGCGAGTTTTTCTTATCAGAAGATTAAATTCAAGAGGTTGTCCTCGAACAACTATCATGTTGTTTAAAGCAAGGTATTTGTTTTTATTAATTTATAGTAATAAAGCTTTATTTATTAAAAAAATAAGATTAAAGCAAGAAGGCTGTATCTGAAATTCGGCAGCCGCTTGAATTTAATTTTCTGATGAGAAAAGCTCGTCAAATTGTCTGCAAATCAAATTGTTGTGTGTGTGGATGCCCTTTAAAACATGAAAGAAAATAAAGACATCAAAGTATAGTTAGATTTTTTTAATTTGGCAATTACGTCATACTAACTTCACTATAGTCTATTTGAAATAAGAATGCAGTAAAAATTTGTAGGGCGCTTCTGACGGCAAGGTAGGTTCACACAGGGAAACGTCAAAAAATTAAGGCGAATATTAACTTTAACATTTTATTAAACATACTATGATAAATGTTTTCTCAAAAACTGAAAGGAACTTAAATTTTGTATTTAACTTTTAAAAACCTACAAAATGCACGATTTACAATAAAATCGATATTTTTATTTCTTTAATATTCGATTTCTGAAGTGACAATTGCAATTGAAATTTCAGCAGCATAAACTGCATACATTTCGAGTACAAATTTGTACTGCATTCTTATTTGAAATGGACTACAGCTGATTTTGATTATTAACCAATGGCAGTGCTTATGCGCGATGACGTAGATGTTGAGATTATTTAATTGGGATTATTTCTGAGCTATTTATTAACTTTGATTTTTACAAAATTGTCCTGAGAAACTTTTATTCTGTTGTTGTATATGTGTTAGGATCAACTCAAGGGGGGGGGGGTTAATAAAATTATAAGTATCAAAATTATAAAAATTCCAATTTTAACATATAAAAAAAATTTTTAAGACGTGGGGGGGGAGATTGAGTTACAATTACAAATTTAACACAAAATCATTTAATATTGTAGATTTTTTGCTTCATTTTCAACAGCGGGGAAGGGGTTATATGTACACGCACAGAGCGGAGCTCTAAGAACGATTGAGTAAAGAAAAAATTAGACAAAATCAACAACCAATGGCATAGTTAGAATTTGTAGACTAGGTTATAAATTTAAAATAAATTTTTTCAACTAAATATTTAACAAACAAGAGGTTGATAAATTTAGTTTTAAAATAAAACTGATAATTTCTAGTGGGAATAGAAGTTCACTTTAACCATAGGGATTTCAATCAGCTAAGAAAGTGATGGATGTCATATTAAGATCTGACAAGTGGCGGAATAGCTGAATTAATTTCGTATTTATTGTGTGGGAAAATGTCAAGTGTACATCTGCAATGACAGGACAGTGGCGGAACAGTATCAGTTAAGTTAGTGCAATGATGGGATAATAGTTATTATTGCTATTATATATTAGGCTAAAATGTATGTAACGCACATTTACAGTGAATTCAGAATTATTTCTATGTGCGGCCTACGGCCGCACAATCTTAGTAATCTTATATTAAATTCTGTTTAAATTATTTATTTAAATACGGGATTTCTTTCAAGAAAGAGCAATGTTGACAGTAGGTGGCGCGACAATAAAAAGCAATGTAAAAAAGAATTAAAAATAAATTCATAAAAGTATACATTCTAACCGGTTTTTGTTCGGGGGATAGGGGCCGTATAAAAGGAATCCTTTATAAACATTTCATTTTTTATTCATTTTATCGATACTATTTCGCACAAAAAAATTAAAAAATCGCACATGAACATGCACATAAAAACCGCACAAAAAAATCACCGCATAAAAACAAGTTTTACTGTAATTTATTTACGAAGTGAGCTTTTTCAAGCTTTCCCTGATGAATATTTTCATATAAGTACACAATTTAATTCCAGAATTTTAAGGCTATAGCACCAATATTTTGGTTTGTTTTCTGTTGTCGCGCTATCTCTTGGCGACATTTTTCCTACTTTTGTAGCTAAGTCATCAAATTGAAATTGGAGAACTTGGGTCATAGTACATTTGAAATTACATAAATTTTCTTTCTCCAATCGTTGAGGGAAGTCATTGGTAGTCTAAATCCAGATTATCGGTAAGTTGCTGCTATTGCTCCAGCCGCCATTTTGAATTTAATAGCGTTTGTTTTTACTAAATAACTCGATCATTTTCAACATTTTACTGAAAATGGTCATTACAAAACTTGTAGCATATTTAATTATCTTCAAGTTTGGTTATAATACGCTTAAGTTTAAAATAAATTACAAAAAGCAAAATTTAATTTTTTGATGGCAAATTGTAATCAAAATTGTAGAGAATTAAATTTACTACAAGTTTGATTCCGACCATTTTTAGTAAAATATTGAAAATGGGCGAGTTATTTAGTTAAAATACAAATTTTACCTTAAATTCAAGATAGCGCAACAGCAGCAACTTACGAGGGAGATTTTTCTCAAAAATTCAAAACCATGGCGGGGTTAAAGAATATGAAAACTACAAAGAAACCAAAATATTGTTGTTATAATCCTGAAATTCTAGAATTAAATTTTATCTTTAGTAAAGCATGGAAAGACATGGTTTTGTTCAACTCAGTTAATTACTTTTTGTCAGAAATTTTCGAAAATATTCATTTTTGAAAGTTTAAATAATGTAATTTTGTAAACAAATTTTTGCTGTAAAATGTACTAGGGGGCGTTCAAGTATTACGTAAGCAGACTTAGGGGGTTGGGACGTTCAATTTTTTCTTACTTTTGCTGAAAAAAAAGGGGACCGGGGGGGGGGTCGAATATATAAATCTTACGTAAGATAAAAAATTTACAATAAATTATGTTTAATAAAATAAAAGTTTTGAAAAAATTCTTAGGTCTTATGATTGAGGGGCGGGGGGGTGTCTCAATTTCCTGATTTTTGCTTATACAGGGGGGGGGGATTTAAAATCATTGAAAGTTTACTTTCCTAATACTTGAAATTTATAAGAATTCTGTCTTAGCAAAAAGATTTTTATCTGAAAAACTTGTTTGTTTGCATTTTATTGTTTTCTAAGCGAACTGGGACTTTAAAATCGCAAATTCCCTATAGAAATGGTATAATATTATGAAAAAGAACATCATTAGAAATATTATAAACTATGGATGATTTAAAAATTTTCACGTTTAGGCATTAAAAACTCAAAATTGAAATACGTATCCATGATAGGCTACATTTGAACCTCAAGCCCCGCCCATTTTGAATTGTTTGTAGCAATTTTACTAAAAATTACGTATTTTATCACATTTTTGATGCAGACGTCACATATGTGTACTGTTATTTGAATAAAACATGGAATTGCATCGATTTAAGGAGTATTTTCGAAAAAAAAATCACTTTTTGTGTGAATTCGTTTCTGATGTGATTGCGCTGTCAAAACTATTCTCGCAACCCGGGTCTCGAAGGGCGCTTCGAACGGTTTTGACACGCGCTGAACTTATTAAAAACATCCCCCAAGCGGCTGCAACTCGAAAAGTTTGGAAGTTGACGCCACGGATCTCAGGAGCGACTGACTCCTCCTAACGCTGCTCTAGTAGGCCCCGCCCCATTACCAATTCATGCATATTGAAATGCACGGACTGTTAACAAAATGAATATTTTGCCCGCATTTCGTGATTTTTAAAATCGATTTTTAGCGTTATTATTGGAAATATCGACTTCATCCATAGTACATTCCACTTGTATTAACGTTCTCTACCTAATTCTAAATAAACATTTGTAAAATAATCACAGGCAAAAAGTCCCAGTTAGCATACTCCAACCCGAAATCTAAATTTATGCTACCAATAATCTCCCCCAACGGTTGATGAGAGAAAATTGTGGTATCGAATTTATGCAAATGACGTCATCTCATTTTGTACATAGCGACTGGGCTATTTGAAAATGGGGTGATATACTAAAAAATAATGAAGTCAAAAGAGAATCATTGTTATCGAGTTCATAGAGAAGGCAAAATTGTCTTCTCTGCAGGATTTGCTTGCCAAATCTGCCCATGGCCCACGGTGAGGCTCAAACTACTTTCTTCTGATCCTGTTCAGTGTTCCGCAGGAAAATGTATGTCCAATGTATGATGAAATTTTGTATAGCTATCTTCTCTCCCAAAAAGGTGAGGTTAAGGTTTATGGGCTGTCTTTCCCACATAAAAATAGAACATAAGCTCTGGTCGTACAAGACCATGCTGAAACCTCTTTGGATTTTGGACATTGGAATAAAATCCAATGTTTCAGTCAAAAATATTGCCTAGCGCACTTAATCTTAAGAGATTTTAAAGAATATAAGATTGTCAAATTTCATTGTTTCACTCGGAAGTGATAATGTTTTGTTCTGGAGCTGTGCGCAATATTAGATACGCCTTGACTACCACCCTAAGCACATTTGCTGTGAATGACTTTTGTTGTGAAACCTTTTTCGGACGCTTTCTTGTGTTGCATGCTGTAAAAGGTAGGATTTTTGTTGATACCAGCGTGTTACCTTGTGCTGCCCACATGATGACTAATCCACTCGGTACCATTTCACCACGTGTTGTTGATCCTCAATAATTTCCTTATTTATAACAATTTTTTGTCTCAATTATTGGATTTTTGAACCGATGGATGGAAGACAGCAAAATTACGGTGATTCCACCAACTGTTGCTTATTTCAACTCGTACATGTTTTTATTATCTTTGATTATGCATACCTTTGATCATCGATGCGATGAAACCAAGGTCTTTCCCATGTTTCCGTTCAAAATTTTGTTATCGTGCAATCGCTCTGTATATCTGAACCCTCTGGATTTTTTATTTTGTAACCACAGCGTGGTGGATTCTTAATTCATCTCCTTTCGTAGAAAACAACTAAAATTGATGTTGTGCAAATAGAATTTAATTCATAATGGGTTTATTTTTAGAAATGCTAATTTTATATCGACCAAGAGAGTTTCTTAGCGACGACATTCTTTTTGTGATATAAATAAGAGCGTGTCGGTTTAATTGGCCCCGCACAAATAAAATCGGGAGGGTGGTGTTGGATGAAGAATTCATTCAACGAAAATAATAATTGAAAATATGCACAGTCTAATAAAAATAAAACGAAAGTCGTGGAGAGTTGTTTTAGAAACCAGTTTGGTGGTACCGTTTCATTCAGGTGTGTGTATGTTGTGTGGTGTGTAAAAATCTCTATTTTCTATGAAATGTTAACGTGGCCGGAGAAACTTGGTTCGTGTTTTGCTTTGGGCTACGAATGACACTCAGGTAATACAGCGAAAGAGACTTGCACGTTACTTTACCTGTTTGTAACAAATTTGGGGTGCATGTTCTCTAAATTTTTTATTTACATTTACCTTCTTCCTTTCTACGTGTTTTGAATATTTCATGCTCAATCGACGCTCGTAACGTTAAGTAAGCAAATTTTTGTGTTTTTATTATTGCGGAAACTTTATGGTTATTTTCTTGGTTATTTATGGATGACAAGGGATGGGAAATTTTTTCGAATCAGACACCAACCCCTCTGTAACAGTAGAAAAAAAAGAAACCACTTAACTGTTGACACACGTAAAGAAATAACCAACCATGGAAACGTTCTTAAACTTAGAATATCAAATTATTGATAGTTAAGTACGACATTCTTAAATTTGATTTTAATTGAAGAACGTTGGATGATTGGGTCAATTTCAAGAACGAATTTTTTTCGGAGTGTAAGATTACTAAATTTTGTTATTTCGTTCTAAGGGTTGATTTTTTGTTTGTTGTGGAGTTTAGATTCTGCAACGTGCGGTTTTAAAGTAAGGGTTACGAAAGTACGCATACAATAGAAGAGAATCTTGTAGGAAATGGAAGAAACCACATTTCACATGATCTTGAATGCGAGATTTTCGCAGACGATTTAATTTGTTTGACCCCACCAAATCAGCACCACGGGAAAACCTGTTTGCGAACTACTGGACCCCATCAAGGGAGATAGGTCACTTGACCAGAACCAGCAGAATAGGGATGGTCAACAATAGGATGACTTCATCCCTTCGCGGATAATCAATCAACGGGCTCTCCGATCTCAATTCTCGCGCGGGGAGATAAATTTGCAAACTGACTCGCGTGTGAACGGGTAAATCACCCCATTTTACCTCCCTTTTGCAAACGTGTCTATTTAGCTAGGATGGTGATCCGTTGGAAATAATATTATGCAAATAACAACTGAAGTTTAACCGAAATATTTTGAAACGATCCCGGTAGCTGATCTAACAAATTATTTTTTTATTCAAATTCCTAACATATCAACTAATCAAGGGTACCAGCATCGGCATCTGATATTGAAAGGTCGACCATTAATTCATTGACCCCCCGTTACCAGATATACGACTGTTGCACTCTCTTTTGTTTTCCGAATATTTGACTATTACATACTTAGCACTCCTTGTTAATTAATTTGGCAGCGGTTCGTCCCTAGTTTCAAACGCACCCCCGTAACATCTGTTGAGCATTAAACTGTTAGTTGGTTTTACCCCAAATGTTTTAAAAGCTTATGCAAGTTGCAAATTGCTTTCAGACGCCTGTCTTGCCTCGAACCCAAATGTTTGATTTAAACTAGCGTGGGGTTGTGGGGTGGGTGGTCGTCTGAGCGACTTTTCTAGTATCGCGGTGATGCTCTTTTGTTTTACTGTTGTTCTAGCATCGTAAAAACTAAAAACAGTTGGGTTATTTGAAATTGCTTCCTCATATCTTAAAACCCGTTAATTCTTGCGATACGCCGCGAGTTCTACTTTTACTTTGTTATGACATTTAATTTTTATTTGCCGTATGAATGAAGCCGTAAGTCGAGTGCAATTATTTTAGCTGTAATCCAAACCGAGAATGTAGACAAACACGAAACTGAACTAGTCAAGCGGTTCTTAGTTTTGTGGGATTAGAACGTGATGGTTGCAGATTATGTTGCGACTATTGAAGCAAAAACAACCGACGACAGTTTCGGTAGGAAACTTTAATTGTTATTTATGCTCCAATGATTTGGTTTTCCATTACGTCCATTGTTCAAATTTCGATCCATTTTATTGAACAAATTTGCGTGGATACACGCTTCCAGTATACCCCCGGAACACCTGCTTACGATCCATCTGAAAAATGCATCCGGCTCGAAGGACCAATGTTTCCACATTCATAATTAAGGCGTGCCAATTACGTTGCGGAAGTGCGGTTGCACCTTTAGTTTTTAAAATCTTTCCTCGAGTATTTAAATGGAGCGGCGAACCATTTTTGATTTCCACGAGATAAGCGCAATGTGTGTATTATTAGAGTTCAGAAAACTCCCAGGGCCGGCTTCACACTTTTACTGAATAAACTCGGTTTTGTTTATTTTACATAACAGGAAATTTGAATTATTAGTTTAGGTCGAGCAACTGATCAAATAGTTCGATACGTGCCGGTAATTAAGCAAATAGGGTGAAAAGCAATTTTGTTGTTGTGTTTTCAGCTGCACTAAAGTTTTGATTTAGGGATGGAAGATTTATAAGGTTGCATCTAAACGTGATCAGGATAAGGGAATCGGCTACCGAAATATCTTTAAGCTACCCACATAATTAACTTTTATCATTTCGCATGCCCCGAGAGCGAACGTGAGGTCCCAGGGTAGTTTCCTGTAATATCTACCGAATGATTTTTCGACGTTTATTGTTACTTCGCCAATAATTACTTTCGGGGAATTACCTGAGCGGATTAAATGAAACAATTAGAACAAAGTGTCTCGGGCGGCACAAAACCAGTTAATTAAAAGTTGGTTAATTATACCGAGATATCAAATTAAAGAACCGATTTAATGATCGTTTTTTTAACAATGCGTGTCCGTAACTGAATTGAAAACTAGCAGATACAATGAACAAGTTGTCAAGTTGTCACACGAAAGTTTTATTTAATTGTCGTTGGCACATTAATCTAAATTTGGTAACGACGATATCAAAGCATTCGATAAAATAGTGTAGCTCCCATTGTTATCAATTTCGATTCGTTTAATTTTTTCTCATGGTTTTTTAAATTACATTTCGAGGCGGAAGGCGAGTCGCGGGGTGCGTCATTTCATCGCGAGTGTTTTTGTATAATTTTGCTACGACTTGGGCTTATTTTCTTTGCCAATCCAATCTAAGTGTAATTGGTTCGATCCTAAACGAAAGCTAATTAATTTTACTGCCGGTTCATTATTTCCGCACAGGGACAGACTAGTAACTTGCAATGAAGTTCCCAATTTTTTTATATTTTCATATTTAAAAAATGCGCTTCCAAAACTAAACAGCAGTAGAAAAATTAGAAGTTCCTTCTTTCTTACTGTACAAATTGCGAATGGGGGACCTACTGTTTAGCGTCTGTTCCAAATGACTAATACTGATAACTATTTTTATAGCTCTGAGCAACCTGCGTCGATAACGCTCGAAAAAATTCAATAAAATTATTAAACGTTTAGGAAAACGTTACAGTATGAACGGATTAACGAGTTTCCTCCGGACAAATATGGAATCGACAGCGAGATTAACGAGATTTTCTTTTATTTTCCTTTTATTCTTTTTCTCTAGTTCGGTTTTTGAACGTTTAAACCTTCCACGTGATTACTTAAAATCGTACCAAAACTTGATAAGTCTGCTCCGAGCAACAACCGTGACGAGATTCCTCCGAAGAACAACCGGAATACTTGACCTACTGTCAAGTATACATAATATTCTGATTTTAATTGTGATTTTAAAATAGCTATTTGTACAGCAAGTTGCGAAAACAGGTTCTTTTTATTTTCTTACAAACGTAAGTTATAACCACACATATTTAAAAAAAAGTCCTTCAACCATATTAATTCTCGTAAAGTAGCTCCACACTCCTAGCGCAGAACCGCACCTCAAAGAGAAATTTTATCCGACAATCTGTCACCTTTAGAGGTGAATATATTAGATAAGATAGTCAGGACGAATTAAATCGACCTAATTCCTAATAAAAACAATCTAAAATAATTTTTAAACTCGGACAAAAATGTGCATTCTCACGTTGTTTTCGCAGTCACAACTGAGAGATTCTCGAACCAACAAGGAAGAACTCCTATCGAGCTGCAACCGTCTGAACAGTCTACCGATCTCGATCACGTCGTAATTTTCCTTTGGAATAGTCTAACAGCAAACTTCATCGCCAATCCAATACCTTCCCTGGGTTAATCTGTTGGCAAACAGTTTTACGATTCTCGTAATAGCTCCACACGCAGAACCGCACCTCAAAGAGAAACTGTATCCGACAATCTGTCACCTTTAGAAGTGAATAGTTAGATAAGATAGTCAGGACGAATTAAATCGACCTAATTCCTAATAAAACGATCTAAAATAATTTTAAACTCGGACAAAATATGCATTCTCACGTTGTTTTCGCAGTCACAACCGAGAGATTCTCGGATAAAAGTAACTCCTGTCGGGGAACCGTTCGAGAAACGTCCACAATCTGATCACCTTTAATTGTATTTAGAAAATAGTCGGAACGAAAATCGCCAATCCAAAAAACTGATCTAAAATAATTTTACAACTTATCGGACAAAATTTGATTAGCGTTGTTCGATCCAACAATGATTTCGATATACAGCTTGCGGCTAACCGTTAAATGTCCACACAATCTGATTGTTGGGTTCCTTATGAAGTTAACAAAAGTTCGTGCAATTCAATACTTCCCTTTAATTCAATTTTATTCCTTATTAAGGAATTAGACATGTTGTAACGAAGAGATTGTTTATTTACAACTTTAAGGCAAAATGTATTTCAATAAGACTTTGAATTTCATGCGTGCAAGTGAAAATTGCTAAAGTATTTGGGAGTGTAGGATACACCTTTAATTAGATCTTTCACTGATTAAGGAATTCAATCGTAAATGAAAAGAAAAATCATGCTTAACGGACAATGTTGAAATTGGGTAATAGAAAATTATTATAACAGAACCACCATGAAAATTGCTAAAATGGAGGGGCTACAGCTCTTGTAAGGATCACTATACCAATCTTTCTCGAAAGAACAAATCATCTCTTATATAGGAAAATCAGATAGTTTAGCTGGGGGATTACAACTCTCGCAACATTATCTTTTCTTTAGAATTCCTTCTTCTATAGGAAAATTTGTAAATCATTCGCGGAAGTGCTACACCTTTAAAGATCAGATGCCAATTCTTAAATGAAAGAAAAATCTGCAAAGAAGAAATTGTAAAAAAAAACTCGAGTAACACGCAAACGTATGTTTAAACGTGGCGCATGAATAGATAAACGAGTTCGCAGGGGATAGTTAATCCCCATTCTTCCTCATGTATCTTCGTTAGAAACTTCAAGTTAAATTGACGAAATAACCAATCAGATTTGTTTATTTTTTATTGTCATCTGATTGGTTATTTTGTCAATTTAACCTGAAGTTCGCTAACTTCAAGGTAACTACGAGTGAAGAAAATCGGGCATTAGAGGGAAAAACTATCCCATGTTTCTCGCTAGAACTCGTTTATCTATTCATACGCTACGTTTAAACATACGTTTGCGTGTTACTCGGAGCAAACTAGGTTTTTCTTCTTTAATAATTTATCTCATTTTCAAGAATGACCACTCGCAAACTTTATGACGCGCATGAATGGTTTAACGACATTCCTTGTCGCGACAATCGATATCTGTGTTTTCCGAGCGCCTCATTCTTAAGCGTGCAAGAAACTCTCCATTTTCTCCGAGCAACTTTTGGATTTCATAAACCTACAGGAGTGCTTAAAATAATAAAGTTGTCAATTTGTGTATTCTACCAGGACCGAGTTGTATGGAGCGGAAGCAATAGCCTTGACAGTTAAGAAATCCGTCCAGCCTTTTAAAACTAGTAAGCACGCGTCCATAAGGACGATTTTGACATTTTCAACTCCCCCACTTCCTCGCATGTAAGAGTTTGTAAGGTTTTTGAAGATCCCCTCATTACCGCCCATTAGGACCCACAGAAAATAGTTTGGTTGGTGCAATATTCAGTTGGTGGCTGACACACAAATACGATTGTCAACGCTGTTGTAAACACGATGACCTTCCTAGGTCATGCTGATTTTATGAGCTTCTTTATCAGAAGATAAAATTCGCCGAACAGAGAGCTGGTTCTCTATTAATTTGAGCTGATAAGGCTTTTTTCGCTTTCTGATGAGGAAACAGTCCTCTGAAGGATAATGGGTTTACAACGGCGTTGGCAACGGAGTTTGGCTGTGTTTAAAATTTTTTAAGGTTTAATTTCAAATTGTGAAAAAAGTGATACCTTACATAAGAAATACTTAGCAACCCCTCTTTCCCAAGAAGAATTTGTAGGATTCATCAATATGAATCCCCAAAGCCTTACTAATGAATGGACGGCCCGTAATGATATTAAAAAATAGCGTTTAAGTTAGGTTGCAGACAGAAATTAACCAATCTGCAATTTGATAATCAGGTCTATTATGTATCCCAAAAAATTATTTTAAAGGTTACAGTTATGAAATAACGTAAAGTTTATGTCAAAAAGTTATGTTATTGAAAAGGTTTTCGTACGATTTTAAGTAATAATATGGTAGTTTTAAGCGTTTGATAAGGATACCTTCGGTAATCAAGCGAATTAGAGATATTTTAAATAGAAAGTGACGAATCTCGTTGATCCATACATGCGCGTCTCTGGCACCGCGAAGATATTCTTATAATTTTAAATAATTATTTGGCAGTTTGAAGCGTTCGGGAAAACTTGCACTAAACTAGGTATGTATTGGGAAATTCAAGTGATATTAAATAAAAATGGTGGACGTCTAGGGGGAATCTCGTTAATCCGTTCATGCGCGTCTGAGAGACTTTTTGTAAATGACTTGAAAACCCTGCAGGCAAATTACGGAATTGTCTCGTAATTACGGTAATTCCCTCTATGGATGCTGTTACATCCAACAGCAACCGGCGGTGTACCGAAATCACAATCAGTTCTATGAGCATAGTTTTCCATATGATGATAGCTTGCAAGGTTGGCACAGATGTGCTTGTGAACCTATATTTTTTATTGAAACGGAGATCGTCATAAGAAAGTTGAACTCTCTCCGGATTCGAACCTGGAACCTCCTTCCAATTAGCAGTTGATCGTGTTTCCTGATGATTTTATAAAACAACAACTGGAATCACTGGGGAAAAATCGATTTTGCTATTAGGGTAAAAAGCAATTTCGTGGTTGTGTTTTCAGCTGCACCAAAGCTTTAAATAGAATTTTCAAATTTTCAAGTACTTAAATGGTGTGGAAATGGGTAGGTAAATATTATGTTCTCTTATTCACTTTCCTTCAGGTCGGATCGGAACTCGGCGTTTCTTATTTGGTTTTCTGGAAGTCAAACTTTCCGCTCCGAGCAGTCTCAGCCTTTCACTTTCTTAAATATTAGATTGATTTATTCAATAGCTTTGAAACGGAAAATTAATTACACATTCCTTGCCACCGCTTACCTGACCAAGACAAGACAATTTACTTCTTCCTAGATTTACAGTTCACCGATCTATCGAATGTCATGGACTTTTTTTGTAAAAACTTTTTGCTTGAGGTATTTGCAGCGTTCTGATTGAAGGATCGTATGCAAAAATGTAGAAAATTATCTAGTGAAACTCCATTACATTTGGAATGAATGTATGATCTTTTAAACAAATTAATCGACAAGGTAAGCGGAAATAATTATGTAAGTGTACACATTTATTTCCCTATGATAATATTATTGCTATTTATTTCCTTATTCTTTTTGAAATATTAATAACATAGTACTCGTAATATTTATTAGCGATTTTTTCGAACACAGTCCTTGTATAAAATTGATCTAAAAAAACCCGATTGGGTTTTTTCCCAATCATCAAATTAAATGAACGCTGTGCCGTCTATTTCCTCATCATTTCAACATTCCTAGGATGATTTATTGTAATTAATTTCCAAAACTGATTTTAGAAGAGTTGAAGCTGACGCGCCCGCTCTAAATGCATTAATTGGTTTGTTCTCAACCCTTGACGAGACGTTCGCGCTGTGATGTCAGCTACATATCTGTGTTTTGCTTATTTGTGGTTATTATCTCATCTAATTAGTGATGACATAATTAACGATTTCTTGAAGGGAGCCGGCTCGTGCGGCTTGATTCGCATTTTCCACATGGTCAATCCGCCTCTGTTCGATCTAAAATTTATTCTTGGCGTGCACGGTGGAACGTTGTCGCGCATTTTCTTGAAACTAACTTTTTTTACGAGCTACCCAACGTTGTAGCAAGAATAAATTTTCTAGAAGCTTTACGAAGGAACGTTGATGAGACTCGACTACATTCCGAATTATTGTACCTCCACGACTTGAATACCAATCCAATTTTATTGCTACATTTCCGAGCCGAGAAATCCGATTTGCCATCATAGGTATCGAAATAAAAAAGTGCTTTCCATAATTTAATTTATTTACCAGAAAAACTACGTTTTCCGTCGATTTTGCTTTTTGATATACGAGGGTAAGTTCGAAAGAGTTTGGACCACTTTTCTTTTGGTCAGGGATCGGTCGGCCTGGAGATTGGAAGATTTGGTTAGTCAATTTCGGTTATGTAAAAAATGTATGAATGCGAATAAAAGTTATGTCATTGAAACGTTGGATGATGAGAATGGAGTAATTATTGTTATTTACTACTCGTTTTTTTAATCACACGTAATGAATTCATGTGCAATAATAATAATTATTGAAGTGACCTTATGACACCTTCCAGGCAGCGCCAGCGGTACCAAATTCTGACCGACCGACATTTGCGTTTCATTGAAGCGCGAGCGTTGGAAACATCCCGGTAGTTGAAATTTTTATTATTTATTTAACTATTAATTAACTTCCTCGTTTCAATTGTGAAACTTACAATTACTTTAAGTAAGCTGTAATTGGGTCACAATGAATGTTCGTTAGCTCGTAACGTAATATTAAAATTATTATTAAATAAGACTTTTAGTTTTGATCTACTTAACATGGCAAAAGGCAAATTTGGATTATACACCGAAACTGATGGATGGATGGATGATTGGATAGGTAACCTTGAAATAGTTCACGTTTTGCCATCTATTATCACATAGTTGGGTCGATTGGCCTCACTTTTACAGGTGCGCCAAACATGAGTTGCCAATGTATACTCTCCATAACCAACTCCACGCGCTTAAAAGTTTGTGTTTTATTTATTATTATTATTATATGCCTCTGAGGGCTTCTCAACCTTCACATTTTTAAATTTTTTATTTTGCAATCACGTTCTCTTGTGTGTTCAAATTAATCTAGAAATACAAGTTTTAGATTATAAAGCGTAACGTGGATGGTATTTTACGATTTCATATTTTTTCCTTCCATCTCAAATGGTTTTACATGCTGAATCTAATAAAAAAAAATGCTAAACGAGATTTTTTAAATTTAATCAACAAATTAAGGTCGTTGTATTATGTTGCCCCGGGGCAATGCTACCAGCACAATTGTGGCAGTCGCTAAAAGTTAGAAAATGCAATAATATTTAGTAATACAGTAGTGCCTGGATATAACGAACCGTCTTTCCGAGGTTCGTTATAATTCGGCCTAGGACGTTTTAACCCACGAAATTTAAATTATCCACCCTTGAGGGAGGATACCGTTTTACTGCCCGATCTACGAAGATTCCACCTATTATGCATCAACTCGAAAAAATATGGACTTAGTTCGCTAAGTGCCACTCGTTAATAAAAGTTTTCCTATAGAAATGAAAGAGCACTAAATTAAAAGAATTATAGGATGAGGATGAATCGAAAATTTTGACGTTTAGGCACCCAAAAATTGTAATACATTTTTATTAAAATTCGAACCTCGAATTTTTTTTGTAATTTAACTCAAAATCATCTATTTTATCACTTTTGATGCAGCCGTCACGTATGTGTACTGTTATTTTAATAAAACATTGAACCGCGACGATTTAAGAAGTATTTTTACATAAATAATTTTTAGGGTGAAATCGAGATTGGCCGGGGTTGCGCTCTCCGCAGCTACCGCTTCGCTCCGACCGCTCCAAGCCGTTTTGACAAACACTTTCCTAACTAAAAATATTCCCCTAGACCGGTCCTACTTGGTAAAGTGTGGATGTTGACCCCACAGTTAGCAGGGAGCGACTGACTCATTCCACGCGATGCATGATGTAAGAAAAGGATATTCTTCCACCATGACGCGATGTATTAATTGGCCCCACCTACCGCTTAATTCTTGTATATCGGGATGCATGTCTCTCCAATACAATACAAAATTCACTCGTGTTCATGACTTTTAAAATCGATTGGAAATAGCGAGTTCATCCTCAACTTCATAAACTCAATTTTTTGCCCTCTAACTAAAGAAATTTTTGTAAAATCTCTACAAAGAGTGGCACTTAGGGAGCCTTAATTAATAATTCAAATTTTCGTAAATTAAAATTATCTCCTCGGGGGGTGCTACCGCTTTTAAAAATTATAAAGAAAAAATTATTTACGGCCCAATCTACCTTTTCGCGCAGATTCCACCTGTTTGGCATCAACTCCAAAAAACTATCAAAATTTCAAATTGTTGGGATTGAACGCGAGGAGTTAAAGTTGTTGCTTCGGAGGGGGGGTATCACTTTTCGGTATTAGTTTTAAAAACTAACTAAATAAAGGAAGTACTATAATCTACTTCTCGATCTACCTTTTCGGGCTGATTCCACTCATTTGGTGGAGATTATATACAGGGTGTCTCCGTGACCATGGAGAACCATTAAAGTGGTGATAAAAGACACTTTTTTAAGACAAATTTTCAAATAAAATTTTTGTCCAAGTCAAAACCCTGGGTGGGGGTACCCCTCTTTAAAGCAAATTTTTGATTTTCTGCATTCAAACGGCCATATCACCGTAACTATTAATTTTATGGCATTAATAGTTTAATGATTTTTTAAAGACAATTTACTTGTCTACAAATTAGTTTATAACCGCCTATTGTCTAGAATGAACGAATTTTGAGTTATGAATTAAATTAAGAGAAGAAATGTCAAAAAAATTGCTAGTTTTATTTTTTGTTTTTGTTGCAAACCCTGTATCTTTTTAACTAAACTACTTAAAAAACACTAATGGCCTAATTCGGATAGAAAATTTAATGGGCTATAACTTTAGTCTACTAAAATTTCTTGGAAAGCCAATCCATTTCACAGAAAATCCTAAAATAATGAATAAGGTCGGTACAAAAAATATAATAGTCATACAGGGTGTCTCCGTGTCCACGGTAAATCTTCGATGATAAAGGACACTTTTCTAAAACAAATTTTCAAATAAAATTTTTGCCCCAGTTCAAACCCTTGGGAGGTACCCCTCTTTAAAACAAGAGGGAAAAAACAAGAATTATAGCCAATTAAATTTTCTACCCAAATTGGGCCGATAGCTTTAAAGGGAGGTACCCTTCAAGGGTTTGGACTTGGACAAAAATTTTATTTGAAAATTTGTTTTAGAAAAGTGTCCTTTATCACCACATCAAAGTTCTCTACGGTCACGAGGACACCCTGTATATTTTGTTATATATTTTAAAAGTGATACTGGAAAGGTATCTCCCCTCCCTTCCCTTAAGGATCAAGCCGAAAAAAATATCAAAATTTAAAATCGTTGGGATTGAATGCGAGGAAATAAAATTGTCCCCCCTCGGGGAGGGATACCCTTTTGGCATTGTTTTAAAAAAATATAAAAAATTGTACGGTTCAATCTTACGTTGTCGCGCAGATTCCATCTATTTGGTATCAACTCCAAAAAATATCGATTTAAAATCGTTGGGGTTAAACGCAAGGAATTAAAATTTTCTCTCTTCGGGGGCAGGGGGGGGGATTCCTTTTGGTATTGCTTTTAAAATATTGAACAAAACTGCAGTTTTTCTGCGATGTTTTTAAGCGGTTTTTATATGAGGAATGCCTTATGAGCGAATTTTCTTTTTTTGTACGATATATAATCTAAAGAAATTCTATCAAATGTATAGTATGAATAAAAAATAAAATATTTTCTTTAAGCGATTCCTTTTATGCGGTCCCTATCCACCGCACAAAAAAAACAGAAGTTTGCGCTCAGATTTCACCCATTTGGTATCGATTCAAAAAAATATCAAAATATAAAATCGTTGGGGTTGAATATGAGAAATTAAAATTGTCCCTCGAGAGAGGGGTATTACTTTAAAAAATTATAAAAAGGACCTGTAACGTACTGCCCGATCTACCTTTTCCCGTCCATTCCATCTATTTAATATTAGATCCAGAAGAAATATCAATAATAAAAATAATAAAACAAAATCGGATGTGGCCATGCCCATAACTTTATCATACTTTTATTAAATAATACTTATTAAAAAAATAATTTTTAATAATAAAAAAAAAAATATTTTCTATCAACCAATTTGACCCAAAATCTAATCAGCTCTAATTCTAAATATAAAGATACAAAATACCAAATTTAATTTTGAAATTCGTATTAGTTGAAGTATTTAATAAAAACTAATATTAAAAAATAAATTAAAAAAATTGTTTCCATGAACCAATTTCAATCAAAATTTAATCAGTTCTAACCCCTACCATAAAGATACAAAATCTTAAATTTGGTTTTGAAACTCACATTAGTTTTTAAAATATTAAATAAAGACTAATATTAAATAATAAAATTTACAAAAATTATAAGTCTCTATAACTCTAAGTCTCAATATAAGGGTACAAAATCCAAAATTTTGTTTGAAAATTTCTATTAATTTTTGCTGTAGGTCGCACACAAAATTTGATAACAGACACACATACACACAGACATTTTTTTGGAAATCGTCTTATTTAGCTCATTTGACCTCAAAAAGTGCAAATCCATCAAAATCTCAATTTTTTTTCTACACGAAAACAATACTGAAAATAGTGAAATTATAAATATTATTAACCTCCGAAATTAATATTAGATTAAATTTTTTTTAATTAAACGTCTGATAACAGTAGTAACTATTGCTGAAAGCTTACGAATAATTTCGTTTTATTGCTTATTTAACCTTTTAATTTTAAAAATTTTATTCTAATAAAAAAAGATAATATAAGAAGGCTATGAACAAAACTATAACCTACAGTCCGAGCTAGCTTTTCCGCATATTGCGTATTTAGGGGTGGGCAAGGGCCCTCCGTGATTAAAATATGGTTTACCACGCAGTTTTAAAATTTAAATAAGTTTGAGTTTGGAATAAGGTTTGAATTTTTTTATTTTTGGAATTTGTCAGTTAACTCTTTACCAATGACGCGCATGAGTGGATTATCGAGAATCCGAAAAATAATCTGGTTTGCGATTTAAATACGCTACTGCGGTTTTAATTACTCGCGTTCAAACGTCTTTCTCCGGTTATAACCGAATACCACTGTATATTTCTAAATATGACGTTCCAATATTTTATACCTAAGTCGAACCGATTGATCTTCCTTAAATTTGCTATTTCTTAACATAAATTTTTGGCGGAAGAAAATATTATCTTTTCGATAGCTTCTGAAAGATTTTTTTACAAAAGTGGATTGCAGGGCTTTTCATACAATCGTGAAAAGCAATGCGATTACTAAAACAGGTAAAGCTGTTCTACCGTACAATTGAAGAACCTAGTAAGTCGAGTTACTAAAAATTGAATTAGCTACGGAATATCACAGTTCCTTGTGACTGCAGCAGAACGATATTAAACTTGTGTCATAAAAAACGTTAACTCGATTTCGAGTGTCGTGACCCCCCCATAAGGGCGGGCTTTCTTGGCTAATTACCTCGGTGGTTAACCACTTCATTCCGAGGGAAGACGGTCAAAATAAATATTTTTACTCCGCCCGGGCCCAACATTCAACACACTCAAGTGCCAGACCATGATCGTTGTACTGAAGTACTAAATTTACGACTAGGATATTCAAATTCGGCGCTTCGGCATTAGTAAATACCTGAAGACGGTCGTGGCCTGGCGCTTAAATGCGGCAACTGCTAAGCCAAGCACCCCGGTACGAGTCTGAGCTGGTATGAGAATTTTATTTTGACCGTGTTCGTCGGCAGGCACTGGTAAACCACCGAGGTGGAGTACCCAAAAACCCTTCTAAGAAAAAAAATGAAGCATTCGCTATGCCCTTGCGTAGGGCGAAGGACTTTGACAATCTGAAAGTTTAGAAAGTCGGCTAAAACCTCATAAAAATGGCGGAAATCCAATCTCCGAATTTAACAATTTTCCAAACCAAATATACACATCTAAAAAATAATTGCACTCGGTTAACAAATTTTGAAAAAAGTTCTATAAATATTTTTAGGGCTAAAAATAATTTTGAATAGATAATTTATTATAATATAAATAAATGGGAATGGTGGCGATGCCGCAGGCATTGCCAAACTTAAAAGAATATCCCTGAGCCAAAACAAAACTCGAAGGGTAGATCTTCACCACCCGGGATCTCTGAGATAAATGACCGATACTCACCAAAATGGGCGTTACTTGCCACAACGGTATGCCTTCCCATTGTTTATGGTAAAATTGAGTATCTTTAATTTTGATTTTTTTGGGTTATTAAAGGGCCTATGAGGTTCTACCTAACCTTAAAAAGTTTTATTGTAATGCCTTCTAAGTAATAGTGAAAGAATTTTTAGTCACTCAACTTACTAGGTTCTTTGATTGTACGGTAGTAGCAGGTCCAGATGAAATGGTCAAAATGATAAGCAGAAGAAAACTGTAGAATATAATAAAACTGGCAAAATACCCAAAGATTGGCTAGTATAGGCTTACTTTTATTTCCATCCCCAAAAGAAAAAGGCCAACAAATGTGATCAGTTCCTATTAATAAGCTTAAAACGAGAGAGGCGAAATGATAATACAGAGAAGCGAAATGGATAATTATTATACAGAATTATATGAATAACGAAACAACATTCAAAATGGAGAATTTGAAGATGTACCAGAAATATCAATAGGACAAACGACAGGTAAACGTTTTAAAATTAACAAAATCGTACCCATGATGCTGAAAGAGGTAGGCAGTGCAATACTGAAAGAACTAAAGGGGAAAAAAAGGATCCTAAATCTTGGCATAAAATGGAAGATTTACAAAAAGGGAAACATCAACTACAGGCCTATAAGCCCATTATCTCGAATGTATAAGATATTTACTAGGATAATCTACCGTACAGTCCAAGAAGCTAGTAAGTCGTGAGTTTTTTGTATATTCGTATCATTTTTATGATACTCAATTTTATTTTTACAATGAAATGTTTATATATTAATGGTATATAATCATTACTAACTCGACTTACTAGGTTCTTCGATTGTATGATAGTAATGACCAACAGAATGACGAGAATAATAGATTTAGCAGTAGATGCAATGCACTGACTGTTATTTACAAATAGTTTGACCAATGACGATCTTTTTTGTTAATCGGAAAATTGTTATGGAAGTTAAGGTTATAAGTTAACTAGATGTACGTGATTACATCTTTTTACCTCATTTGGCCATTTGGATGTTGTGGCAGCTAGTTGTTTTTGTGTTGGGAAACAATTTGCAAATACTAGAACCGATTACAGTTTTAAAGTTGAAGAACTTACGGTAGTGGACCTTCAAAATGTATGTTCGATTTTGGAATAGCTTGTGCTGCCTTCTATAATGATAAAAATGAACTGTCATCAAACGTGAGATTGTGCTGTCTCTGTTTTATTAGGTATAAATTATACGAAAATTGATTTTTCATATTTTAACTCCGAGATGGTGAAGCTGAGTTTCTTTCAAGCTTTGAAATATTAGAATCTCTATTTTCACAGAGTTAGTCGTTCGATTACTACCTTCCTTAGCCTTTAACGTATTGCTTCTGCGAGCTTTATGAAATAACTTTTGTTTTAGAAATGTGAGAAATGCACTGATTAAGTCGCAGCGAACGGAAACGAATTGCGGGCGATTTGCATTAAACCTATCCCGATTTTTGGATAGGTTTAAAGGCTCGTGCCTGCGACTAGTTTCGAATCCTAGTTTTAATTTTTAAATTCAGAAAGAAACCATTGTGCTATACGATAAATTATGGCACAGTCGATTGAACTGTTGAATGATCTGAACTAGTGAAGTAATTCGAGATTAGGGCACATAACCTGCTGTTACTTCGTAGGTTAGGGTATTTTTGAGCGAAAAAATTGAAAGAGATTTTCTCGCTCTCAACGAAGCGAAATGCAAATTGCATATGCTCTATATATGACGTCTTCCCTTGTTTTACCATATTTTAATTATTTAGACTGACCGAACCTTTTCTTTTCCTTTTTTAAGTTTTGAAAAAAGTGCATTTAAAAAACATCCTTGAGTAACACCTTCAGCACTCCCTCGCAGAGTAGGAAATGTAACACAATTTTTTGTACTTCTGCTTTATTAAATATCATACTTAATCAATTTTTTCTTTGTTACAGGTACGTACTCGTTGTTTTCTACTTCTTTTTTTGGTAACGGTGAGTGTGTGGTGGCATTTAAAAATATTATTTAGTGTTCTTAATTGGCAGTGTGATAAGTGGAGCACGGAACATTTCTAAAGTTTGCTTGTTACCTTTGAAGTCGATTCAGCTTGTTGTTGGCTGTGAGAAAGTGAAAGCTTGACCAATAAATTTTTAAGAATCGCGGTATTTGAGTTCAACATGGATCGCTGCTCTGGGGGATGGGATCAATTTTTTATTGCTAAAAATATATTTTAGCATAGCAACCCTGCATCAGTGTGTTCTGTTGCATTAACTCAATTAATCAGCCATTTGTGGCCTGATAAATATTTTAGGCTTTGGAAGTGCACTACGACATAAACTCGGGGGTTAATAAAATTAGCTACCCTATGCACGGCATTACATTACGTCAACCTTTTTACAAATAATCATCTATAAAAGCGGTCGCAACCCCATTTGTTTGAGTCGACGCTGACATAAAACTATTACTCAAAAGTTAACGCCAAAAGAACCCCGCGCGTTTCGTTTTCCCCTAGGTATGTTTTTGAATTACTATTTCAGTTGCACGTTAAATATTAACGGGGTTTTTGGGGCCCCAATGAAAGCTTTTAAATTTGTTACAATTAGGCGAGCTGAAAGATCTAAATTAATCTCTTGCTGTATATATTTAGCATTCTCATCTCAATTATAATGAGATAATTAGGTTAGTGGAATGTCCAAATGTACAAGGTGCGACAGACGCAAAGGAACTTTTGATTTGATTCCCATTTGCTACGAGAAGTTTTCATCGTGGTAGGTAGCTTTTTTAAGTTAAATATTTATTGTATCACCCTCCGATTTATTTCCTTTCATCCCCACTAGGTATCTAGGTTAGGGTAACTACATCGAATCGTGTTCCAAAGGTGCGGCCATATTGTCAGCTTGTCATTCCACCGAAAATTCTTTTGAAATACGATCGTGCAGTTGGAGCATCAATCTGCTACCCTGCAATTATACATTTTTTATTAGAAGATTTTTATTATAGGGGTTCAAATGGGGTGTGTATGTAACTTATCTTGATATTCATGATAACTTACATCCATTATTGGTTAATGGATGTAAATCCCTTATGTTGCTACGTAAGTAATTGAATGTGGGAGCTTAAGTTTAGGACTTCTGGTTAGCAGGTACATAAATTGGATGCAGGTGGTGTAGGTGATATTTGTTCACAAATTACAATTAAATCCCCCTTTGGAAACCGTTAAACGAACGGCCATTTGGCCAACCTTCAGAAGTGCACTTTCTGAAATTGATTCATCGGCGTGAACATGATTAACAAACCAATTGGTAATGCGTAATCCGGTTCATTGATAATAACAAAAATCCAAGAAATCGGTTGACGCATTCGGTTCCGTTACTCATCCGAATAGTAAACCACCCTGTATATTATATGTGTATAATTTGTTTGTTGAACACAACCACAAAATTTGATTGATAGTGATGTGAGGTCAAAGTACACACAAACGATTTGCTTTATCAAACTTTAAATTATTTAAATATCTTGGGACTTACGAGGTCGTCTTGGATGAAAAGAGCAAATTGAAAAAAGTAGTTTTGAAGAGAAAGCTCCACGAGGAAAATCGATGATACCAAACTCTCCCTCTCGATATTAATGCACATTTGATGCACCATATTGGATTTATTGTACGACAACAAACTATAAATTACGAGAAGGGGTGCCCTTCTCCCCAATTATTCAAAGTTATTGCTTTTCGAACACCGGGGATCATTTTCGTCGATATCGGGGGATCTTCCTCGCCGCTGCCGCTGCATAATTATAATCCATTGCTTGGGCAAACAATTCAAATTTGTTTATATAAGAAAAACGGTTTTTCCAATTTGATGAAAATTTCACTTCTAATTAAATAAATTGTAAGTGTTTCGTTTGTTGTAATCCGGTACTGATTAGGGTAACTACCCCGGCTTTATTTGTCGTAATCCCTAGCTCGGCGTACAAAGACTAAAATTGAACAAAACCGCAAACAACAATGAAACTCTTCGTCGTTTAATATTCGCAATTCACCCCTGTCCGTACCAAAATCAATTCACCACTTATTAAAAATAATTTTGAACACAGACAGCCATTTTTGTTCGAGTGGTTGATAATTTAAAAATCTTTGTTTCTTTTTTATTTAACGCGACGTACTTGAAAAATGTTCGGTCGTTTATCATGGTCCAATTCTCACGATGAATGGGCACTTCCATAATTTACAATAAAAAAAGTATCCGGTGGTAAATGATTATTTTTTGACGGTTTGGTTAGTTTAAGGGAGCCACGCGATTTTTTTTTTTAATGGAAATCTCGTTTATTAGTCGGATAGATAAATTGGAAAGGTAATCGAATTGGATTTGATTGCCTTAAATTTTATTTTATTGCTTTCCGTTATTGCATCCATCGTGGATATTGCTACTTACATGACTTTATGACCTTCCGATTTTTTTACGATCCAATAAAATGGGTCCCCGTTGTAAACATTTGTTTGCCAATGCCCGCCACGCCTTGGATTCTCCCCTCATCTTTTGCATAAGCTGCGTAAATCATCCAAGTTATTACGGAATAATGGAATAATTTAAGGAAACTTGTTGAGAATGTGAAGTTGTAGTCCAATGTGACAAATGTGAGAACGCCATTGTTGATAACATAAGGTATGACTTAATCTCACGTAGGATCTTGAAATAATTCATAAAATGGTATGTCATCTGTTTGGCCGAAACTTAGGTCAGAATGTGTCTTGAAAAGTGAAGGGAAATGAAATTTTGTAATGCATGGCAGGAGTAATGTTCATGGGAAAATTCTAAAGAGAAAGTGAGTGTAACCAAAGGAAGAAATGGGATCACCAAGATTGATTAAACGAAGATGAGAGAATGATTGAATTTAGGTTTGATCGTAATGGCAACAAGGTTTTCAAAACGAATATTTTACTTTGGAAAGTCGATGGCTTTTCTCTGTTTGTTTGTCAGATCCTTCGAATAATAAAATCCATAAACTGATCGACATCTAGAACAAATTATTCTCGATTAGCACGATCAACTGCTAATGTAGTAATACTGCATTGGAATTGCTCAACAGGGTCGCAGACATATTTGAGCCAAACCCTCAACCCAAGATACTCATAAAACTGAAACCAATTGTAGCTTTGGTACACCGATGTTTATGAAACAGCATAAAGTACGGATTATTTCAAAAAGAAAACTTGTTATCCGTTCATGCGCGTCACTAGTTAGATAATGCACTTTATACTGATTTTGAACCAATTAAACACACTAAGTTACTTTCATTAAAAACATAAATTACTTTCACATAACAACATTCCGCTGACGAATCAACCGCATGCACAGACCAAAATGGCATTCGTACATGCGTGTTATAATTTCAAACAACTTCAACTAACAACTGAAGCAATTAGGAACGCGTGAGTCTTCTTCATCAGGGTGTTTTTGTCCAACGAAATTGGTAAATTGGACAACTACGAACCTATAAGCCTAGTATCTCAAATGCATAAAATATTTACTAAAATAATTTACCATACAATCCAAGAACCTAGTAAGTCGTGAGGTTTTCTGTATTTATATAATTTTTAATGATACCCAAGTTCTCCATTTAGCCACACTTTATACCATCACTGTAGTTTACCCTTAATAAAATCAGCAATTGCTGTACGACTGAGAGAGGGGGGGGCAAAACCCATTTTTGCTCGAGTTTGCTACATAATAATATAGTAGCCCTTACAAAATCCAGCTCTTAAAACAGGCAGAAAAAGGGGTCCGTTACTTTGGCCCCCCCCAGTTAAAATTTTTGGCCAAAAAGCTAGCTCCCGAATATACGGAGCTAGCACCGGCTAGCACCCAAATATTGGAGCTAGCACCATTACAGTTTTTTCACAAATCCACATTGAAACTGGGGGGGGCTAAAGTAACGCTAGCCCCCAGTTAATATTTTGGCTCCAAAAGCTAGCTCCCTAATCTACGGAGCTAGCACCAGCTAGCACCCAAATATTAGAGCTAGCACCATTATAGTTTTCCACAAATCCATTTTGAAACTGGCGGAGGGGGGGGCTAAAGTACCGCTAGCCCCCCCCAGTTAATATTTTGGCTCCAAAAGCTAGCTCTAATCTACGGAGCTAGCACCAGCTAGCACCCAAATATTAGAGCTAGCACCATTATAGTTTTTCCACAAATCTATTTTGAAACTGGCGGAGGGGGGGGGGCTAAAGTAAGAACCACACGTTACATTTAACACGTCCACTTCGGGGTGATATGCGATCTTGTTATGTAAATAAAATGGTGAATGAGAAGTATTCGTCCAGCAGAATGCAAAGCATTATCATCAACAGTGAATTAGAAACTGGAAAAGTGATGCCCAAACTAAGTACGCTTAGGGTTGCAAAGTGTAAAGAAAGAAAAAAAAAGAATTATATTAACGAAAAACCAATTGATTCTCTACAGGAAATGAAAAACATCCAGAATTTTCTAATGTTATCGGGAATATTGGCAATGCCCCGTTTTTTGTATTTTGGTGGTCAAATTCGCAGCTTCTTGTATTTCGTCGATATTGTGAAAACAATTATAGTAGAATAGCTATCGATGCTACAGAATCAGTTGTAAAACGAATCATCTACACCGACGGAAGCACATCAAGGCATATCTTTTTATACGAACTTTTAATTTTGTATCAAAATGGAAAGCAGTATTCCGTTGGATCAATGCTTAGTGATTCGCAAAATACAGAAGAGATAACGCATTGGGTATCAAAACATTTCAGAATGCTTGTGAACGATTTTTTAAAGATTTCGAACTTTTTGCCCTTATGGAGCAGTATTATGTGCAAATACTTTCCATTTTCACCTAGAATTACTAGCTCAGCATCGGCTGAGAGCAGTTTTAATCAAGTAAAAAACAGAATTTTTTGCTCACGAAAATTTCCCCTTGCGTGTGAATAAATTTGTTGGTGAATACATCAGGCACTATGATGGTATTATGAAGCTGGCTGTAGAGTATGACATGAACGATAATATTCATGTCGATACAATTGCTACAAGCTAAATAAAAAAGCTATCGATAGATTTCCAGGCCACAACAGATCACACAAAATCAAAACATAATCTTCTATTGCCTGATAATCTGTGTGCTTCTTGCCAATTAGGTATTGGAAGTGCCAATGTGGTATGTAAATTATGCAAGTTGATGTTACATAACAATGACAATTGCACTGTCATATATGAAGATGAGATATTTTGTAAAAATGTTATGTTAGAGGTACTCAAGATAAAACATTATCAGAAAGAATCGCCGAAGAATCATGGATGGGAATGAACGTTCCTCACAAGAAAAGACCCCGAAAGTCGTATTTAGAACCTCAATCGGAAATGGCTGTTATCGATTGGACAAAAACAATAAATGTAACGACAATTGGACTTCTTCGAAATGGAAATGTAACTAGTTCACTTAAAACCACTAAAAATCTGCAAGCAATTGATAACGTTGAGAAACACGTTGCCCTAAGTTGTTAGAAAATCATAAGTCAAGTTTAGAATGGGCGGAATGAAACATTTAGACATTTATTAAATATTAATTTGTGAAAAAACTGTAATGGTGCTAGCTCTAATATTTGGGTGCTAGCTGGTGCTAGCTCCGTAGATTAGAGAGATAGCTTTTGGAGCCAAAATATTAACTGGGGGGGGCTAGCGGTACTTTAGCCCCCCCCCCTCCGCCAGTTTCAAAATGGATTTGTGGAAAAACTATAATGGTGCTAGCTCTAATATTTGGGTGCTAGCTGGTGCTAGCTCCGTAGATTAGGGAGCTAGCTTTTGGAGCCAAAATATTAACTGGGGGGGGCTAGCGTTACTTTAGCCCCCAGTTTCAATGTGGATTTGTGAAAAACTGTAATGGTGCTAGCTCCAATATTTGGGTGCTAGCCGGTGCTAACTCCGTATATTCGGGAGCTAGCTTTTGCTAAAAATTTTAACTGGGGGCCAAAGTAACGGACCCCAGGAAAAGAACTAGTTCATTTGGACCTTCCGGCTCTTCATCTTAAAACCCATACCAAGGATTTGCTGATTTTGCTTAAAATTCGATCTACGTAAAACTTGTAGCGGTCCTAGAACCACATTAGCAGATCGAATACGTTCGGTTTTCCCCGCACATTATCTTGCTGAATTGGTGACCTCAACAGAACATTAAGCACTTTCTGTTCTAAAAATCTAATTTCTAGTAGGTATCCCGCTCAAATCCGCACTTTTAATCAATAAACCCAAGAAGTCAAGGTTACAGCTACGGCTACTACTCACAACCGTCATGGTTATTAGGAGGAGGGTATCGTAGCGGTCCTGGAATTAGTAACATAATAGCAGATCCGCGCAACATAATATTAATTTCCTTAGTACTGCAGTTTTATCGTACATTTGAAGTACCTAGTAAGTAGAGTTAATAAAAATAGATTCAATGGAAAGTAAAATTCGATAGTTTCAAACCTGTTTTTGTGCAGGAACCGCATATTCCGTAAAAAATACTTCATTTTTTATTCATACTAAGCACGTGTTGGATTTTTTTTATATATCGCACAAAAACAAATTAAAATCGCGTAAAAGGGGGTTGACTGTATCAATATTTCATTGTAACAATAAAGTTAGATAAAACCTCACAAGAAATTATAATAGTAATAAACTAACAATTCAAGTTGTAGTAACTCAAGTCACTAGGTTCTTCGATTGTACGGTAGAGTTGCTTTAGCATATGGCCAGATTGGGAAACATTTTTTCTGCACATCTTTTTCAAATTGAAGCCTCCTTAAAAGTTTTATCTAACTTGACAAAGTGTCGGGGTGCTCCTGCAAGTCTCAAACCACAATTATCCGAAAAATATGTATGATTTAGCTCCAGGAATTACTTCCAAGTTAAAAAAGTTATTTTGTGTTCATACGATTGAAACCCGCTGCTATCAGTAACTACAATTTAGATCTTTTGCTGCCACCCGTAGCTTTCACGAAATTATTTTCAGTTCACGTTATCCAGACGGCTCTGAAACTTATTCTGAATTAAATTGAAACACTTTCTACTATAATTATATTATATTTTAATATGAAATAAGTAATAAGTAGATTACATTGAACTTTTGGAACTCTAAAATCTATAAACCAAAGCTTTCGCTGATGGGGCAGGTACCCGCTTTAATTATTATAACGGATGTTTAATGGTAACGACTCTTATAACGCTGATCACGTTCTTTTTGTTGATATCAATAAATAGACGTTCTTTGCGAGTGAAATGAGTTGTGAGTCTGAGTCTATTCACAGACGGAAGCTATGCTGCTCGATCATTAAATTAAATTAAACCGTAAATTAAATAAATAATATAGTTAATCCAACTAGCATTTTCTGAAATAATCACAAATCTTCTGATACTCAATGGCGATCCAATACTTCTATAAAACTGATCATATTTTAACTTATTCGCAAAAAAAACTACTATAGTACAATAGATCAGGGTCGTTCTTACAGTTGTAATTATTATTAGGATTAATCTTACTAAGAGGTAACAATATATCTTATAAACTTATATTCTGTAATATGTAACAATACGGAATAAAAAAAAATTTGGTGCGGAAAGCTTCTTTTTGCCCCAAAATTTAAAAACAACTTTTATTAATAGCTTCTCGCCGGTAAGAATGTTAAATACAATTTTCTAAGTAGGTACCGAATCCAGTAAATTTCAACTAAAGCTCCAGTCACACAGTCGCAAAGAAAAATTGTTTTATGGTCTCATTTAGATCAAATGAAAACAGATGGTTCTTTCGGAATCTCGTTAATCTACTCATGCGCGTCTCCGAGTACCCTATATTGTTGTGGAGGAATCCGGTTAATTAACCTCCGCGTCGTTTTTGACGGATTTACGCCGATTTAGAGAACGCTTTCTCGAAGTTCGGAGGGCTGTTTTCGAAAATCTGATTTGTTCTTGCTTGGGGAATCTCGTTAATCCGTTCGTGCGCGTCAACGATCGGGTGTTCGGAGCACTTTCGAAACTTTTTTCAAGTTCGGAAGCAGTTTTTTAACTTTCTGAAATCGTTCGGCACCCGGTGGTACAACCCGGATCGAGAATATAACCGAAAATCATTTTCTGCCTACCAGGAAGACACTCCTGTCGTGCAATTCTGCGGGGGTTGCTCTTTGAAGAAGCAGAAGAGAAGAATATGCTCCCGTATCTTGCCCGGAGCTATGCCTCGCTAAATAAAAATTTAGAGCACCAAAAATATAGTTCCACTTCGGCACCGTTTACTTCACGTCTAAAGAGGATGAATATGGCGTCGGCAGAACTTGGCGGCGTTCGACGAGGACGTACGCGCCGTGCTCGGGTGTAATAGTCTGTAAGACTAACCCGACAAATCTCGGACGTCTCGGACCGGAGGACGCCCGGAGCGCCTCCACGGCGTGGAAATTTAAGGCGACGTTCCGACGCGACGCACGGATTCGACTTTGTGTTTTGAATATATGCTATTGAGCAGCCAGGGCCCAGCTCGTCCCTTCACATAAGATGGACGTTATCGTGCGATCGCAATCCGGATAATCCCTTCTCGAAATGGCTCGGCTTTTGGCCTCGCGCTGCTTTCGCTAAATTTTCGTCTTGTAGCCGTTTTTCGAGAAGATTCCTTTGTTTACAGCCCGCCGAATACTTGGAGAACTCATTTTTCCCCTGAAATCTCAGGATTATGCTTCCGGCAAAATCGCGCGATTCTGTTTCTACCGAAAACGTTGTATGTTGCTCGGAGCTATCTTCAAATAAAAATTTAATGAATAAAAATATAGTCTCACTTCGGCGCATGTTATCTCGCGCCCAGTGGAGAATAACTATCGCATCGGCAGAATTTTTGAGCGTTTGACGAGGTCATCTTCAATCCTCTCATCCATCAAATCTCAGGCGTCTCGGATCGGAGAACGCGCGGAGAATTTTCACGGCGTGGTAACCTAAGACGACAACTTCACACGACGCGCGGATACAGAATGCCGAATTTATAATTTTCGTTAGCGATTCGCGACGCCTCGGATCGGAAGACGCGCGGAGTAACCTAACCTACGACGATTCCACGCAACTTCGACTTTATTTTTATATACGCTATTGAGTCAGTCGCCCTAACAACACCTTCGCGCGACGAAAGGGCTCTTCGAGAGGACGCGTAAGGTATCGCGTCGGAGGGCAACTCCAGACGAGTATAAGTAATATTAACCGCACTTGGGGACATTTCGCATCGAGCGTTTCGCCGCGGCCGGCCATTCACCGTAAAACCTATATTGGACTCAGGATTTTAGGATTTTCGTGTAAATATAGAATCAGTTCACCGCAAGACCAAATTAAGAAATTTTGTCCGCGATTCACACTCGGAATTTTCACTCGGTAACTTAACCAGCGATCACACCAAGCCACTGCTATGGTTCCCGCAAGACTTATTTGGCGAATCATAGAGGTAGAAAAATTAAATATTATGTATTTATTGTTTAATTTTATTTTTTATATTATAAAAAAAAATTCATTTTTTAATAAGAGAAACTTAAGAAAATTAAATTGTTTTAAAAATAAATTGTATGATTTGGTTTTTATAAAGAGAAAACTTCAGCTACTGGAAAACTAATATCCAGAGGGCTGATGCGAATAAGTTTTCTGACGAACCGCTCGCGGCGAATCTTAAACGCTCTCGGCGACTGTCTCATTTTACTCTCTGAAGTGTTGGGAAAATTTCATTCGTAACTCCCGCTATTTATCAGGGTTGCTTGAATTTATTTAAATTCTTCAGAAATACTTTTGCGTTAACACAGATAGTGCTGCACATTAAAGGGGGAGGGGGATTTCTATTATTACAAAAGTCGGGGAGAGTTAATCAACCCTGATTGCGATTTTCATAATTTTTTTTAAATTGTAAAGATAATAATGCTATAAACGTATAAAAAAATTAAAATTTGCGGTCGGTTCACAAATTTTGGAAGAAAACGGCGAAAAAGGAATGCGATCATTTTATTGATGCTCTCATTCCCCGTGTTTTACTTGTCCTTACAAAGTAACCTCGCCCATTCAAAATTAAAAAATTAAATTTTAGTGCGTTTTATGTTTATGATGTACTTGTCGAAGGTGGCCGCCGCCTTCGGCGTCGCCCATTATAAAAAATCACTGAAATGCGGTCCTACTCTAAAATTATGGTTCTTTAACGCGACGGATGTTTTCGTTTCGGTTACGTCCCGTTTTCCGCCAGTCCCAATCGGGACGCACGGACTGGCAACAGATTAAATTCAAATCTTGTTGTATTTCTTATGGGAATTTGGTGATTTTTAAATTTAATTTGTGGGCTTAATATGGGACCTGCCAAATTCATCCTCACTTTAAATGCCTAGTATTTTTGTGCTCGTTCGTTTGACGAAGCTATTTTGATAGGAAAAAGTGTACTTGCCAGTCAGGATTGCCCAAAAATGAAACCAAATTTTTGTTGTAAAGTAATCAACTTGGATATATATTTGTTTCTTTTTTTTTAACCCTTAACTACCGCCGTGCGGTCACTATGACCGCATTGAATGTTAATTTTTAAGTTTGTTTTTTGATAAAATTAGGCATTCAGACTTTGGATAAGTTCTTGCATTCCGGAATAATAAAAATTTTAAACTTTTTCGTTTAGACATATTCATTCTCCGTTTCGATTTAATAATGTTATGAGTGTGACGGCGGGGGGCAAGATGAACAAAACTGGGTAAAGGCGTATAACTATCTAAATAAAATGTGTGCTTTTCACTTGCATAATTTCAAAGTTTATTTTTCATCCAAGAAGAGAAGTAACTTGCGAACTTACGCCCCAAAGAGCTGAGAATTACAAATCATCCTCCTTGGATATCATTTGGTGTTTGTTTGTATTTCTCGTGCGTCGTGAAACACTTGACTTGAAAATTCTTATATTGCAGATTTTAAACTTATCCAGAAGTTCAGTAATCTTAACGGTTCTCACAATAAAAGGAGGCGAATATTTTACGCTTGAAAGCTCAAATTATGTAAATTATTGCAGCATTAGGGGGCCTACTTCGCAGTTAGTAAGATTCCCTAGATGGAATGTCATAGAAACTTGCCAACATATTAAGAGGGTGTAATATGTGTGGTTTTGGGGTAAGACGTGTCAATATGTCTCTCTAAAAGCTGCTTCTCTGGGGTGTATTTTACTAACTTGAGGTTTCTCACCGGTCCTATCCAATTAGTGTGTTTCAAACAATTTCCACTTCCACTTCATTCAGGTGTGAAATTACATTTTTTTAATTCTCACCCTTCGCGCAAGGAAGTTTAATTTTTTGGTGTTTTATACAAGTTTTTTGTGTCCAATACAAACTGACATGGAATTTTTTGTTAGCACGAAGGTATTCCAGTTTTAACTTTTAACGGACTGCCTCCTAAACCCTCGGGAATATTTTTTGTAGATTAAAGTAACCAGAAGTTGCTTTCGGAAAACTTCCGTCTGCATTATATATTTTTCTTTTGACATTTTTCTTATGTTATGTGATCCTTGAGAATTTAATAATTTTTCTTGTTACAGGTACGTATTCAATGGCTTTTTTAATACTCGTAAGGGTGAGTTTATTTTTGTTCCCCCCTTTAACATTTTTGAAATTATGTTATGATAAAATAGTACAAACTTATTATTTTTTTTCGTGTATTTGGAAGTTGGAAATGTAACTTATCACCAAACATTTTGGTGACTGTTTTGGAAAATGGCCAGCGATGAAGATTGTCGTAGTTTCAAATTTTAAATTTACGACCTCGTTTTCCCTTCACATGTGATTTTATTTATCGTTCTTGTCGACAATCGTTTATTCATCACGTCGATAGTTTTTCATTGAATTGCATCATTGAGTGCGTAGTCAGTCATCAATCAACAAGTAGGATCGTTCATAATGAATTTTCTATTTAAAATTCTAATTTACTTTATCGCTTTTCAAAGTTTTTCTCGAGCGTTTTGGGTACATAATTAAAATGTTAGATGTAACCTGAAAATTATCCAATTCAAGTCGACGCGACGTTAAAAATTTATCGCGGAATCGATTACCAGTCGCTTTTGTTATAATTAATGGGACTGTGACATAAAAAAGTGAAAAACTTGCTATTTAAATTTTAATTACTTTTCTCCTTGTTTAATTAACAAAACCGACGTCAGCGGAGATACAATAGTAAAATTCCATGTTCGACAGTAGGTCCCCTGTACGTGCGAAAACTCTCATACGCACATGGCAGAATTTTTCCATCTGTCGGAGTGACACAAATTGTTTTTGTTTTCCCAAACTTTTACGATATTGAAAAATAATTCGGTTATTCGTTCCAATTTCTTCCCTGGAGGTTCCATTATTGTTTGCATACACTTAAAAATAGACGCACTCCCATGGAGACGGTTTAATACTTTTTAGTGTTGTTACAGGGTTTGGCGTACAAATGAAGCTAATGAAGTGAAATTTATTGTCTGCTTCGAAATAAAACTGGTAGATAAATACGAAGGTCTTTGTAGGTTAGTGTGCTGTCGAATGAGGTGAAATTTATAACATTCACATTCCATATCGATTGCAACGTGCGAGTATCTCTCTTTGTTATCGAGTTAGCCTAAAACTAATTCAAAATAATGGCGGTTGCACGAAATTCCAAAAGTTTGGCACCCTGCAAAGTCATTCCAATTTCTTCCAAACGATAATGCAGTTTTGGATGACGACGCAACATCCTTGATGAGTGTGTTGCAAAAATGATCGCGTTGTTTCCATTTGTCGCCCATAAACAAAACACGGTCATAGTTCAATTGTTTGTATTACATTAATCGTTCGTTTTGCACAATTTTAAACTCATCAGCAATTAAGGTTAGCATAAAATGCGAGATCAAAGTTGAAATAAATAAACATCTATAAATACTTGGGATTTTTTGTTTGATCGCTGATTTATAAAGTGTATCAGCGAAATTGTTTGTTCCACCTTGTATGGCGTACAAAGTTTAATTTTAAAATTTAATTATCGATCACTTTGTACTACATGAAATTACAACTGGTTTTGTTATGCACTTACAGGGGGGTTCATTAAACTCGAATAATGCGGTTTTGATTGCCGATCTTAATTTAAAAATTAATCAACAATCTTGCCCCCCTCACTCCCGCGCAAATGAATTCAACTTTTTTCTCTTTAAAAATTAATGAAGTAAAAGTAAGATTTTACGAATATTTTGGGTCAGAAAACTTTTACTTGAGAACATTTGTCGTTCGTTATTCTTTTGTAGGTCGAAATGCCGATAATTTTATTTAATTAATAGAAATTACTCCAGCGAAAGTTTTTTTTACATATTTTCAAGTTTTTGTTTATTTTGAACCGATATATTCCACAAATTGCAGGGATATACCAAGCGAAATGAAAAAAAACAATCTTAAGGGTTTCCCTGACCCCGATTCAAGTGTACATGCATGGTCCAAGTGTGAATTTGGAGTAAATTCGCCAAGCATGTTGTTCGGAGCAGGTATTTTCGGGAGGATTTTTTTAGGAACTCAATTCATTTACTTCTAGTTTAGAAAGTATTCTGGTACATGGACTAAAATAATCAGAAAATAACGAAAAATCTCGCGCTTGTTGCTCGGAGTAATGACATCTCGAGGGAAACTATCAGGCATGTTTAGTGAAAAAATTTTGCGTGTTACGGAAACTGCTCGTAGAAATGCCATTTCAGGTTTTAAATGATAACATGTAAATTCTCCTTATATTTACAGGCATGGCCGGAGACTATCCTCGGGGAAAAGTTCGGTAATGACTTGTTGATACTGTTATATAGAGCATGTTTCTTTCTGGAAGTTTTCAAATGAACACCCTGTATATTAATATAGTCATATCTGTTTTATGCGGTTTTTATTTATGAAATTGTTTATGTTCTTTTTTTGTGCGGTTTTTATATATAAAATTGTTTATGCGCCTTTTTTTGTGCGGTATATTGAAAAATTCCATCAAATGCCGCTGTGATGGGACCGATTCTGGCTATCCTGATGGGAAATGACGTCACGTGCTGGCTCACTTGCTTATTTTCCTGATGGATTTTATAATAAGCTATTTTTCTTGCTGGTTTTCCTGATGGTACTAAGCGCTAACCAATGACAAACTCGCGTTATCTTCGTAAACACGAGTGCAACCGAGTTACCATGATCTGCCACGCTGTCACCAGTCGCGAAATTGCATGCGCATTTAAACCGCAATGGCCGTGTGAAGTCAACACGCTAAAAAACCTTCACGATACTCAGGCGGTTAAAAACCAGCAGCAAAACAAGCAAGCAATCCATCAGCAAAACAAGCAAGCAATCCATCAGCAAAACAAGCGACGTGAGCTTAAAAAATGGGCAAGATTTACCTAACCCTGACTCGAAAGTTCACTTTTTCCTATAAAAATAGCTTCACCAAACGAAAGAACACATAAATATAAGACTTAAGGTGAGAATGACTTTGATAGGTCCTATATTAAACCCACAATTCAATTTTGAAGTTTACCAAATTCCTATAACAAACACATGTAAGAGGATGATTGCACAATATGCGTAATAATTTATTTTATTCTGCTGTCAGTTCGTGCCTACAGGGTGAGGTGAGGTATCAGTTGCTCTCAAGCATCCGTCGCGTCAGGGACCCATAATTTCAAGTTCGACCGCACTTCGGGGATGATTTTTATAGTGGGCGCCGCCGAAGGCGGCGTTAAACTTCAGTACATGCATTAAGAATATAAAATCCACTAAAATTTAAATTTTCATTTTTAATGGGCGGGGTTACAATTTTAAACAAGCCGATGGGAAAATTCCATTCCAAATTAATTTTTAAAACCGTTTTTTTCAAAATTTTTGGACCGACTGCAAATTAAATTTTTTTTATGCGTATATTGCATAATATTATCTTTCATAATTTAAAAAAACAGTGAAAATCGCAATCTGAGTTGATTAACTCTTTCCAAAAAATGAAATATTTTATTAACGAATTCCTTTTATGCGGTCCCTATCCCCACACAAAAACAGCGGTAGGTCAGTTTTGACTAACACAACTACGGCATATCTCGAATTTTTGAAATCGTGTTTTTCCAAAATTTATGGTCCGACCGCAAATTTTTTTTAATGTGCAGAGAACATTTTCATAATTCACTCAAAAATCATGAAAATCCGAGTTGGGGAATGGTGACCGTCGCCGATTTAGCAATTAATAATTAAAAAAATTAAGTATGACTTTTTAAGTTTTATTTTAAAATCAGGGTCGTCTCTAGGGTGTGCTAGCGATGTCACTTGTGATTGTTCTGAGAAATTGCTCTCGGGGGGGCTAGGGCTAGGCAATGGAATAATAAATGGAAAAGTTTTCAGGAGGTGGAACAACCCTGCGAGGAAAACTTTTGTTATTTTTCAAACAGCCCCATGAATTTTTAGACGATATTCTTTTGCACTCGGTTCGGTGACAGCAAATCCTCGCCCCTGACCCATCAGGGCTGTTTAATACTCAATTAGCAATATCCTGCAATTTTTATCTTGTTTTTGTCCAGCTCCGAGCAACATGCACAAAGATTACTTAAAGAAATTGCTTAAAATTTAAGCGTATTCCTATTAAAAAGTTGCTCCGAGCAACATTCTTCATGTAAACCGTAGCGAGATCTACTTGCGAGTTACTTGCGTCGGTTTTCTGTTTTTTAAATGTTTTTTCTTAGGTTTTATAAATTCTAAGTCATATCTATGTACTGTGTTTCTTTAATTGGGTGACAGATGTCTTTGAAATTCGCCAATTTTCATTAGTTGTCTGAGAATGTTTACCGAGCCACTGCCTAGATGATTTTAAATCTTTTTTACCTTTGTTTTGTTTTCTCTCTAAGGGGGGGGGGGTTAGTGATCTTAAAGTAACACAGTAGTCTACTTCCCCTGGAAGGCGGATTTATCCTAATTTACATATTTCAAGTAAATTTTTTTGAATCGTTTCAAATGATTGGCGGGGGGGGGCAGTTTCATAGCCCTGTTTACGCTACTAATAAATTTTAAAATGGTCTGAAATAAAATGAATATTACTAAAATGGCCATTTTTTTTAGAAAAAGGCAAGCAATCGTAAGTGGACTAACTTTAGGTACAATAAAGCAATTTAAGGCTTCATGAGTTCCCCACTTTTTAGAAATAGCAAGTGGTTTTCTAAATAATTTTAAAAATATTAGCTCTAAATTTCATAGGGATATCTTAAGGGTTTCTCAAATGACTACGAAAAATGAAAACACAGTAATTATTTCTATTTTTCATAGTAATTTAAAAAATCCTTTATGATATCACAGTGAAATTTGCAGGTAAAGTTTGAAGTTATTTAGAAAAGCACCTGCTATTTTTTTCAAAATGTTGCCGAAATATTGCTGCTTTTTATTGGCTAATTTGCTGGCTGCTGTAATATTAGCATCAAAATGCTGCTTGGGAGAGTACCTATAGTTTAACGTGCTCTTCTAACCACGAAAAGGGTTAGTACGCTCTAAATTTGTGATTGCTTTTGTTGTAAAACAGCCAGAAATAAGTTTCTATTTTCTTCAGGATTGAATCGCATGCAGCAAGCTACCTTGAGCTGCGCAGTCAGCTCTCACTTTCTCTCTGTTGTACACCGTCCGTCTCAGTTTATTTGTGCACCACTAAGCTCAACCACTTTTATTTTGTATGTTGGTTCAAGTGTGTCAAATAAGACAGAAGCAAAACACTGACGGTTTTGTTTACATCAAACGGATACTGAGACACTGCCCGTTTGACAGCTGAAACAGTCTCGAAAATGCCACAGAAGCTTATTTTTGAGTTACTAAATTAATATAAAGTCGAGTTTACCAACCAATCAGTCTGTTTTGTTCATTGATCGATCTAATAAAGTATCGATGGTTTTGTTTTTACCGAACCTGGCTCACTCGCCGGGTACTGAGACACTTCCTATCCGTTTAACGTACACAGCAGTCGAAAAGTTTCAAAGTTTTTTATGTACTAATCGCCTGTAGCTGTAAACAGAGCTTTATGGGACAAGTAAGTTAAGTTTAACGACTTGATTTTTAATTAATTTTTAATATTCGTGCCATTATTATAATTATTGCAACCAAAATATTAGTTTAATTAAAGTTATTGTTCGACAGCTGTTGCGAATTTTATTAAATTTAATTGATGTAATAATTAATTTTCAACTGGAAAGTACTTCTTCGCAAATGCACATGCAATTATGATGAAAGCAGTAAGTAATTTGCAGACTTAGAAGGAAAGTAGGATTATGGCTTTGTGGGATAAAGTAAAAATTATAAATTGATTTACAATGGAATCTCGATATATCGAACCTTAAGGGGAACGAGAAAACTTCGAATTATCGAGGATTACGATATCCGAGGTGATTTTTGACTGTCTTCGATATATAAAGGTTTTCCAATGAAAACTTCGAGATACAGAGGTGCGGTACCAAGCAAAGCGACCTAAAAATTCGAAATATCGAAGTCTACCCGACCAGTCTATGTAGGGGTAAAAATAACATGGGAGTCAAGGGGAATGGAAAAAACTTCGATTAATCGAGGTTCCACTGCATATAATTTTGAATTTCGATAGTTTACATTTGAAATCAAGTTCTTGCTTATATTGAGAGAAGGGAATTCTTTGCATTTGGACGGTTGACCGCATGTCGCTGCTTTCCTTGGGATTGGATCAGGCAACCAATCAGACTGAGTTATCGAAAAGCGTTTTTCATATAGCAGCCGGGAACATGAGGATTTGCACGTATGATGAGCAGAACAAGCTACCTTTGGAGTGGTTTGGATTATTATTTATAGAAAAAACGCAAATGCTTGTTGGATGTGGATTTGGCAATTTGTCAGAAGAAGTTGTGACTTGAATAGAGGCTATCGATTACTGGAATAACAAAAAATGAAATATTAGTTAATACCAGATCGTTTTCATTGGCAGTTTTCCAGCATCCAGAAGTAGAACGCAGACCAGTCTCTTCTCCATACTTCATTGGTCCATCGATTATTGCAGCACGAATGCTTGCCAAGAGAGGAACCCCCAAACTGAGGTATGGGAAATAAAAGAAAATATATCCAAGTTAACCTTGAATTTCCTTCTTAGCTTCAACTAACAGTTATTCCTCATTCGAAGGCTTCGTAGGATCCATTAGCTCGGTCCTTCGAAAGTAACGTAATCAGCAGAAGTTTATTTTTGCTGAGAGAGCACGAACGTGATAGCTTTAGCTGAGGTGAAGGTAGGTGGGCGCCAGGTGGAATTAATAGTTTTATTATCTCGCAAAAGAAATAAAGTTGAAGTGCTGATACTAAGCTGAAGGTTTGGTCCCAGAGGAAAATAACAACTTAAATCCTTTGAATGTCGTGATGAAGAAAACTGGATCTTGTTGGGTAAATCAGCTCGAAAAGTTTCGTCATGATTGCAAAATTGTTGGTAATTTCTGCAAGATTAAAGCTTCGTCAAACCTTAATGAGCTAAAACAGTTACTTGATTTGTTTAGAATTTTCGACATGAAACGAGTTTTTAGTAAACACAAAATAATTAAGGTTAATGCTAACATTTGCATAAACATTTACTTTTATTATTAGTAGGCGAATTTGTGTGGATTTACTCGCTTTTCTTAAGGCGGCGACTCTTCTATTTACCTATGCTAATTAGCTTTTTCACACCCAATTGGATGAAAGTTAATAAATTAATTTAATTTGCAAATTTAAAGGAAATTGGGAATCGGTCATTGTTACAAAACGACACACCTCATGTTTTGTTGGATAAAAGTAACAAAGGAAACCTCAAAAAATGTAATTAACGTGGTGGCACGTTAATTGTGCGTCATTTAAGTAAACGTGGCTTTTATTTTTTAATTTTTGTGGACTAATTATGGTTCAAAATATTTACAAACGATTCAAGGACGGAAGGTGTAATTTTGTATAATTGTTGGTTTGAACTAAAATTGATGGTGCTGGTGCTCGCGTTCGTTGTTACTGCAAGGTTGCACGGAAAGTTTACCCCCCCTCTCTTTTAAACGATGCTTTTCAACTGCGTTTTGCCACAAGAGTGAGGTTAGAACGTCATTTTGAACGACATCGTCCAAAAATGCGCAATATTTTTATGGTACCCAGAGGAAGTGACTACGTAACACTGGAAGTCGAAAATTGTATCTTCCCTGTTTTGCTCGCCATCATCGGACGTGTTGATATATCCAACCATTTAATAACCTCATGATACGAATTGCTCGCGAAGGTTAGATGTATTGTGGTAGGTATATTGTTGTCATTATTAGTTTGAACCTTTTTGCGTCATCTAATAGAAAAAAAAAAGGTTAATTGTTTACATCGCAATATTCATTATTTATTTGTTTTAATCGTCAAGCGGGGTTACTTGCGTAAGAGCTATGATGATGATGAAGTTGAATGGAATTATTATTAGTGCAATTGACACCAAATCGATAAAATTACTTGGGTTTACAATTTAGTGACTTGCATTGGCCGGTACTAGCTTTTCGTGTGGTAAATTCGATTTTCTAGCCGTAATTGATATCAAACCGTGGGCATCCATTGCCGCCCACTCGATGCGAACATTTCAATTTTACATTGATCGAAATGTCCAATTTCGTTGTTTCCTTGATTTGTAATATCCCACGGTTTTCTGTTTTATTTTATTTGCCTGTGTTTTGTTGCAACACATCTCCTTTGCAAATATTTATACGATAAGTTTTGTCATTACAGTTAAGTTTCTCTCGATTTTCTAGTGGTAGAATCAACAAGTACATAAATAGTGAAACTTTTGACTTTCGACACTTGCTTAGAGCTCGCCGAAGTTTTTCTCTCGGAGGAAAGTAGGTCAGCATTTATGTGACCGAATCTCGTTAATCCACTCATGCGCGTCGCTGTTCGCGTGTTGCTCGGAGCGCATTTAAAAACTTAAATTGATTTTTAACTTTTTTCAAGCGCATTCGATCCCGGGGGTTCGGGGTTACACAACGGATCGGGAAAATAGACGAAAATCACTTTTCTGGGACCGGGACGAGAGAATAACAGGTGCATTCTCGAACTTTTTCCCAAGAAGGTTCAAGAAGAGCACGGATAGATCGAATATTAATAATATTATTTTATTAATTATTGATTAATAAATTATATTATTATTAAATAATACTAATAATGTAATACAGAGGGTGATTGATTTGGTACTTGCTCGGAGCATGGGCAATTCCTAAATGGTAAAATTTAGTGCGACTGTTCTTGCTTACATCAGTTATGTATTTCGAACGCTTAAAACTTCCATGTCGTTGTTTAAAATCGTACGAATCCCTTATCGTTTACGTGATAAATGTGCTCCAAGCAACTACCGAGAGGGGAGGGGTTAGAGGTAAGGACCGTCCATAAAAGACGTCCGCAATTTTTTCCAAATTTTAGACCTCCCTTCTCGCCTTTGTCACACTGTTGTCACTATCTTTAACCCTCCCCCCTCTTCTGAACGCCCAATGGTTACAAATCAAGGACCCCCCCTTCCATTTATCATGATAATATTTTAAAATTATAAGAAAAAATACAGTTTTTTTACAAATCCCAAAAATTAAATTTTTATGCGGACGTGACATTTGGTCACATTATGTGACCCCTCCCCTCAGACAAGGACGTCCTTTATGGACGACTCCTAATATTCCCGAACTCAAAAGTACACTTTTTCCTATAAAAATAGCTTCACCAAACGAAAGAGGACATTAATACAAGTCTTTTAAGTGAGGTAGAATTTAAGTCCTATATTAAGCTCACAATTTAAATTTGAAGTTCACCAAATTCCCATAAGAAACACATGCAACAGAATTATTGCGCAATATTACGTAATAATTAAATAAATTCTGCTATCAGTCCCGTGTGTTCAGAGTGAGTTCTCCCACTCAGGCTACGGTGACATAACAGTCGCTCCTAAATCAAAGATCCTTAATTTCAAGTATTTTCGTCCCGGGGATGGTTTTTAAGTGGGCGCCGCCGAAGGCGGCGTTTATTATAGGCAAATAAAATTTAATTTTTGATCGGCAGGGTTACAATTTGAAAAGAGCCAATGGGAGTTAATTTTAAAGCCGGTGTATTTCAAAATTTAATTTTTTTTATGTGCCAATTAGACCCTCCTCTTTCATAATTCACTTTAAAAATCGTCAAAATGGGACTTCATTCGGAATGGGTTACTCACTAGAGGGGCGTAATCGAACTTGATTGTATTATTGTTCCATCTTCTCATCATATCGATTCCGAAGCCAGTTCACTGCCAATATGCATGTTTTCATTTCCAGATTTTGTATTCACTTTATGCGTATGTGACCATGAGGAGAGTTTTTAAATTACTACACACTCAAGCCTGTTTTTGCGGCGGTGGATTGAGACCGCATAAAAGAAATCCCTTAAAACAGATTTAATTTTTTATTCATAGTATACATTTGATGGAATTTTTTATAAACCGCATAAAAAGAGGTTTGACAGTACTTGCATTCGCCAAATTTTGCATTATTAAAGTGTTCTGCAGGGTAATATCAGCGCTCTTCACGTATGGCGCCCTATGCGACACATCTTTTGCTTCGTGGATATGTGGAGCCAAAAGATGTGGACGTCAAAATTTCAGTGTCTGTCATACATTCCAGAAATCACAATCATTTATATCGGAATAAATTGTTATTTTACATCTGAGGTAGTTGTCATGTTAAAAGTTACGATTCATCAACACAGTTAGGCCATCGGCTCTATCTCTTCTCCATAGCTTAGAAATGAGGCAAATTAAATTCCCTTGGGTATGGAAATTCAATAAAACTAAATGATTTTGTATTAATTTGTAACGTAACTCCCCCCCCCCCTTTATTTAGTATGACAATTTTAATACAGTAAGATGTTTAGCGCTTAAGATGCGCTCCTAGACGACAATCCATTGAATGAAACAAAATAATGCCGCGATAACTCTAGGCGTAAATTTTAAACTTCTTTTTAGGTTTCGAGTAGACCGCGTTATATCGAATCGGCGTTAAACGGGGTCTTACTGTATATTAAAATTTAGACTTTTTAAAGTTAAGTAAGATTTATAATTATATACAGTCGATTCCACTTAATCGAAACACATCGGCCGAAGACATTTTGTCCCAATTAAGCGGTTGTCCCGATTAACCGGTGTCCCAATTAACCGAAATTGGCTGTATTCTTTTATATCTGGCATTTCTTGCACGGACTTCCACAGTGGGATTATTTATACCAACGTTTGTAAGACGAATTAGTACAAAATAAATTTACTTTTTTAAATGCTGTTTTAAACACAAGATAATTTTTCATCAAAGTGTGGGACAGCTTAGAGAATCGGCGCTGTCTCATATTTTTGTCAATTTGATGTTGAAATATTTTGACTGCGAGCTTTTCTTTTCTTACTTTTTCATGAAGTAGGTACCTAACACTAGGCAGAGCGTAAGCCATCAATTTACTCTGCCAAGATGACTTGCTAGGAAATTTAATTAATGAAGTGGTATCCTGTTGCCTTTTTCATAGTCCGTAGATCTATCTTGGAATTTAAATTACAACAACGTATTCGAATTGATCACTATTTAATATCTTCGCTTCTTATGGGTAAAATGGTCTAGGTTCCTTGTAGCCGTTCTACTAAAAATGAAATTTGATATATTTTTGAGTAAATTAGGTTTTCTTTGCAGTTGACAAAGTTTTTAAATTTGAAATACTAATAGAATAGAACCTAATCATAAATTGAGAATAAAATTGTACAGTCAAACATGTTTTTATGCGGTTTTTATATGTCCAATTTTTTTTGTGCGGTATATAAAAAATTCCATCAAATAAGTAGTATGAAAAAAAAAACGAAATATTTTTTACGGGATTTCTTTCATGCGGTTCTATCTCCGCACGAAAACAGGTTTAAGTGCATTGTCATGTATTTTACCATATGACATGGTTGGATTTTTACATGTTGCATTCAATTTCACTCTCTAGTCGCATCCTTATGACTGAGGAATCGTGATCCCATAGGATTCTCTGGCACTTCACCTCAGTCGTTTGCCATTCCCTGCCGAGGGAAGACGGTCAGAATAAAATTCTCATCTCGCCCGGATTCGAACCGGGGCGATCGGTTTCGCGTTCGCATTAAATTTAAAATTAAAACGTTTTATTTTTTTGGTCATCTTACAGGTTAAGTGTGTTTGTATCGAGAAACGAGGTTAAAAAATTTCAAATTGGGAAATTATTGGGTGAAGTGCTGTTCAAGTGTTCACACATAGTAAATCATCAGAGATACGGAAGCCACGAATCCGTCAAAGAATAACCATGTGCGGGGACCTTTAGACAGCGTTTTAAATCACGTGACTAAAATAATATATGCAAATATTACAGTATAATCTTTTAAAAGTAAAATTGTGGTAAAATAGGTCGACTGAGAAAAAGATGGGTGCCGAAACAGGCTACATAAGCCTAATCTGTGAAGCGAAGAAGAAGAAAAGAAAAGTAAAACTAAAAATTTAGTGTAGAAATACCTGCTGGTACCAGGTGACATAATACTCATCTCCTCATAATCCCATCTGTTACCCAAATTTTGGAGAGGAGCTTGTTATTAATAAGGAAAGGTCTTCCACGTGGATCTCAGTAACGGAGCAATTCTCCATCGTTTCGTTTGATACCCCGCATCCCCTACTAATGGACTATCTAAAATGATTGCTCTGATTTGCTCGAGGCAGCTGCAAATAATGTTGCTAAATTGCAAGCAGACGTACGTTCCACTGCTTTTTCCACACCGGCATCCAATCATATTTGTTCATTTCTGGGATGTAATTGCCGAAGGTTATGACGAGTGGCCAACCTGGTCAGCGCACACGATTTGTTTTATTATCCTCATTCTATTGATGTCATTTAACCTCATAATTGCTAATTTTTCCTCATTTTGTGGTAAGATTGCACGCTTATATTCAAATCGAAGTCGGTGGGTTTCCCCAAGATGAAAAATGAGAATTTTGCGTTTTTATTTTTAAAATTGGATTTAACGAATTTCTGACTTTCGGAAAGCCACTTCTCTTCATTAACACGAGTAATCTCTCGCACGCTCGTTTATTGCAAATTGCGTTAAAGTGGGTGAAACCAACGGACACACGACCTTTAGTAACAATGGCCACGAGTGGTTGTTATAAATCAAAGGAAATCGTGGAAATTCTACATTGCGGCATTCTCTTTGTTTAATAAAACTGAAATTGTTTCTGCAATATTACAAAAATGTCAACAAACCGAGGAAATTGAAATTTTCCAAATTGGAAAAGTTAAACGAAACTACAATCGATAAGTTTGCGTTTCCTGCATCAATGCAAGTTAGTCGATTTTCCGACAGTTCGAATTTGTGAAGTGTTAATTAATGTGATCGGAAAATTCCTTTCGAGGTAATTTCAGGAGTAAAATGGGATGGATTTGCCGATAAAGCATGGACCATTAGTCGTTCAAATGGAAAACTTCTCCAGATATCGATGAGATTTATTTTGAACTTTCTTTCTAATTGTTTCCATTTTTCTTTCGCTTTCCATTTCCTTTTTGATTTTTATAGCGTCAATTTTCTTACTTGGCCTTCATCTGTTTAACTAATAACCCAGTGTAGCTGAGACTGCTTCCTTAATTGAATTAAGGGTTAGTAGAGTAAACCAAACAACCCTCATATGCGAGAATTCACCGATCAAATTTGCTAGCTGCCACTAATTAAAGGGTCTCTTGAGTTTCAAGTTGGTTAGGTTAGGTTTAGTTCATTTTCAAATACATCGTAAATTTTGTTCCCAAGGAGGCTCGCACCCGAATTGGTGCGTCCGTCGTCAATTTAAATACCAAACTCCACTTAATCATCAAAACTTTTTATCTGCTCGATATTTTTAATCTAAAACTGGAAACATCAATAATGATCTTTTTATTTTCCGAGGTTCAAGTGCAAGGACGGTCAAGTTCATCCTATTCCAAACTTTTGTAGATAACCAGCAATATAACTAAACAGGGTCGGACTTGACCCAATTTTTGATTTCAGTTATGCCGCCGCTGTCTTTTTTTAGTTTTTCTACAAATATTACTCATTCGGTTTGTGTTTATTAAAATTGTGCTAAATCTAGGTTTTGAATAATGAAAACGGTTTAATGAAAAATGGAAGCTTGATTAAATTTCATGGACCCTTTTAATCGAAACATTCGTATTGCGGTGTCTAGACGTTCAATCCTGTCGGAATTATTTATCAATTGCATCTTGTTTTCGATTTCCTTTTTCTCAAAGGTCAAATTGTTGAGTAATTAGGAAGACAGGGCCGTAGCGACTAATTATTTTATTTAAATACATCTAGGCGCTGTTCCTCTATTGTCTCATGGGAAGACTGGAAATAGAAATTGCCCAAGGACGAAACGAATTACATTTTGATGTGCAAGTAGGTCGCACGCTTTTAATTTTGTCCCTAAAACTTTTGTAATGAAGGAAGGAAATTAAGTGCCGTGATAACAGGTTTACTAAAATGAACCAATTAATCAGAGATTTTGTTTTTTCGCCACCCCAATTTAGGTTTTCGCGTTTATAATTGAAATTTTAAAATTATGTGCATATTGATAAGTTGGTGCGGATTTTTTGTGGGACGCATTTTCAAATGTAAGCGAGAGAAAATGTCTGTGGGTGGCGTGGGTGCGGTGCTTCTCATCGTTAAATTGATTTCCATTCACCTGCATTCGATAGTCTTTTGTATCCATTTTTTTCCCGATTGATAAAATGGGAAATTAATTTTTTTCAATTTGCAACGAATATTTTTCAATTATTTTTTAACGAGAAAAAGTCGTACGAAGTAGATAAATTGGTTTTTCCTTTGTACCTTGACTGGGTGAGTGGGGCTCGTACGATTTTAAGTGGATGTGTGAAAATCTTGAGTCGTCGTTCAAAAATATTGCAAAATTTAATAAAAATGCTTCCATAAACAAAGAACAGGCAGGGTGAGTGGTTACTACTTCGTTGTGAACACAAAGGGGTTATCGGAAAAGGAAGCTTTCTGAAAGTGTTGACCTCTTTTAGACTCTTCATTGAATAAAGGATCGCAAAAAGTCATAAATTTTTGTCTTCTCGTAAATTGGAACAAAGTGGAATTAATTTCTCTTAACAAAGCATCGTGTACAAGGCCTACAAGTAAATTTAATATTGCTGGTTTTTTTCTCGTAAGAAAGCGAATGCACCCACCCAGATTTGCAAAGGTTATTATTCTCTTTTGTTGGACCCAGTTCAGGTTATCGTCGAACCCCAATATGTTTGTATGAATAACAAACAATCTGCATCTAAATTAATCATCGCGTCAGAACTTTGGGTTTATCTGCAATGAGTTCTGAGCTATTACGGCATTTCGTTATGTAATTGGAAGACTTAACGTGAACATTGCACTATCCCGATTGAATAGCACAGAAATGCATTATTATGATGGATAGATTTTTTACTAGCAGTTTTATTTACCAAAGACGTCTAAGCAGTGAGCGATCAAAATGCTGAATATTAAGTAACCCGACGTCTTCCACCCAATGAAAAGAACCAAACTCCGTTTTAAAAATACACTAAATAGAATTGATAAGTAGCCGTATTCGATGACAGATGGCGCCACTGTCTCAAAATCCATCTGTTGGACGCCTGTCAAAATTTCAAACCGATTTATCCAGTAGTTTTGTTTTGACAGCTGTTCGAAGTAGACAAGTTGTAGTTTGTTTGCAATCATGAAGAAACGGCAATTTTTGGATTGGAAGACGAAAATCAAGTAAAGCTAGATGCCTGAAGAACGTTCAGACCGTCCAGTTAAGCTGACTATGAAGAATGAAGGAAGATCACAGGATCCGCGAGATCAGGGATATTTCTGACATGTAAACATCGCGTGAAAATATCCTACACGAAAAATTGGGCATGAGGAAGTCATCCGTAGGATGGGTACCGGGTCACATTAACCCAACCGTCCTGGTTCAAATCCGGGCGGGATGAGAATTTTATTCTTACCGTCTTCTCTCGGCAGGCAATGACAAACTACCGAGATGGACTGCCAAGAGAATTCTATGAGATCACGATTCCTCTGTCATAAGGATGCGACTAGAGAGAGAAATCGCATTATTATGTTTCATAATTTAAAAAATTGTGAAAATCGCAATCAGGGTTAATCGATTTTCGTGCAAATCGATGCTTAGCTTTCGAGCACGCTCAAGTACAAAATCAGGTATTTTTATTGGTCGAGCATCGACTATAGGTACGGTTTATCGAGCTGAAAAGAAACTTTTAGAGAAATAATAAAAAAGTAAAAATGTGTTTCCTTCGTAACATGGGTGCTTATCATGCAAGTCTTTATCATTACAACCTGCGCTCATATGTGGGGGTAAACATCAAAATTTGCAAGAATGGAATGCGTTTTTTTGCAAACAAACTTCCAACTGTCAATGATTTTGGATTTTGGTCCTTAACATTATGATAATATTTAACGAGGACAGTCTTTGTGCATTCGTTTCCTAAAAGCCCAGCCTGAGGTAAAAGCAGCCCGATAGAAACCTCTTCCCCGTTGCGTTTAATTTTACGGCTCCGAACAATACGCGTCGATAATCGTTGAAAAAATTGAATAAAAGCGCTTAAAACCATCGAAAAGTCTGTTCTTCATTTTTTAAGGCCATATTCCTAAAAAAGTATTTTTAGTACTTACTAATGCTTCAACATCAAATTTGAATTTCATAATCGCATATTTCAAGTTTCTAAAACGGAAAAACTTGGCAAAATACAAGTTTTATTCAAATGTTGATAAAAGTTAACATTTTTGCAAAGTATTCTTGCTCCTTAAGTACTGAATTTGCGACTATAAATCCAAATCCGGCGCTTAAGCATCAGTAAGGACTAATACTTGTTGATGAACACAGCCGTTAGAAACCTTGTAGCTGAAGCAGTTCGTATTTTTTGCTTTGCTTTGGATCGAAAAAAAGTCTACTGCTGAGGGTAGTACGGGGTTCTACTGATCCCCCTTGGGATTTGATATCCCCTCATTTGGTATTTCTTCCACTAATCACCAACCACTTTAAATTTCTCTTCATTTCTTCATTTTATCTAGTAATGTACTGATTTGCGACTATGAAATCGAAATCCGACGCTTAAGCATTAGCAAGGACTAATACTCGTTTTTAAATACAGGCTTTAGAAACCTTGTAGCTAAAGCAGATTGTACTTTTTTGCTTTGCGTTGAATCGGAGAAAGTCTACTGCTGAGGGTAATATGGGGTTCTACTGACCCCCACCAGCTACTTTAAACTTTTTTTCATTATAGGTTCTTGCTCTTCTTTTCTCTCCTCGTCTGCCTTTATGTGAATGACCATTTCCATTATGTATTTTTATTTCTCTTCGAATGCAACAATTGGCCGACCATATTCGATGGACATCTTTCTTAGCAATATCTGCATGTAGGACTCGTTCGTTCTCCAAATTTAAGTGGATAATGTTTAAAGCATCCGCGTCCCACTAATAAGTCAGCCTATAATTTAGCCCTCCGTGCTTCCTGTACTGTTTTGGTTTAGGTATCAGTATTCTCGTCCATTTCTCACTGCTATTCCACCATTTGCCATTATTTACATAACTTTCTTCTTATGTCATTTTCCGGGGCGGTCACAAAACTATGATTATGAATTATGAAAGAGGACATCGTTCCTACACATTAAAAAATTGTGGCCGGCCCTCAAATTTTGGAAAAGAACGGCTTTAAAAATTGGTAATTGGCCGTGGTTGCGTTAATCAAAACAGCTTGTAGCGGCCCTAGCGGAGCGGAGGATGCGGATCTTCATAATTTTTGAAGCGAATTATGAAAGAGGACATCGTTATCTATACATAAACAAAAATTTGCGGTCGGCCCACAAATTAAAAAAAGGCTTTAAAAATTCGAAATTAGTCGTGGTTGCGCTAATCAAAACGGCTTGTAGCGGAGCGGAGAATGCGGATTTTCATGATTTTGAAGTGAATTATGAAAGAGGACATAGTTCTCTACACATAAAAAACTTGCGGTTGGCCCACAAACTTTTGAAGAAAACGGCTTTAAAATTCGAAATTAGCCGTGGTTGCGTTAATCAAAACGGCTTATAGCGGTCGTAGGGAGTGGAGGATGCGTATTTTTATGATTTTGAAGTGAATTATGAAAGAGGACATCGTTCTCTACACATAAACAAAAATTTGCGGTAGGCCCACAAATTAAAAAAAAGGCTTTAAAATTCGAAATTAGTCGTGGTTGCGCTAATCAAAACGGCTTGTAGCGGAGCGGAGAATGCGGATTTTCATGATTTTGAAGTGAATTATGAAAGAGGACATAGTTCTCTACACATAAAAAACTTGCGGTTGGCCCACAAACTTTTGAAGAAAACGGCTTTAAAATTCGAAATTAGCCGTGGTTGCGTTAATCAAAACGGCTTATAGCGGTCGTAGCGGAGTGGAGGATGCGTATTTTATGATTTTGAAGCGAATTATGAAAGAGGACATCGTTATCTATACATAAACAAAAATTTGCGGTCGGCCCACAAATTATGGGAAAAACGCCTTTAAAAATTCGAAATTGGCCGTGGTTGCGTTAATCAAAACAGCTTGTAGCGGCCGTAGCGGAGCGGAGGATGCGGATTTTCATGATTTTTGAAGCGAATTATGAAAGAGGACATAGTTCTCTACACAAAAAAAACTTGCGGTTGGCCCACAAACTTTTGAAGAAAACGGCTTTAAAAATTCGAAATTAGTCGTGGTTGCGCTAATTAAAACTACCTTTCCGCATCTTCCGCTCTGCTACGGCCGCTACAAGCCGTTTTGAAAAACGCTTTACTCATTAAAAATATCCCCTAGACCGGTCCTACTTGAAAAATTGGGGATGTTAACCCGACTGATAGCAGAGAGCGATTGCAGTAAGTCGGTGTTGACCCACCTACAGCACACGCACCGGTGATAGAATGCGGACAATTATGACGTAATATTGAGCAAAAATACATTTACATGTATTTCGTATGGGAAATTCATGACTTTCAAATTTAAATTGTGGGCTTATTAAAGGACCAGGATGAGTAAGGAACCTGAACTCCGATTTTAACCATTTTTAAAGTGGATTATGAAAGATGAGGGTCTAATTAGCGTATAAAAAAAATAAAATGTGGGGATTGTACACAAATTTTGGGAAAAAAACGGGTTTAGAAATTTATTTACAATGCCATTTACTCATTGGTTCTTTTGAACTGTAACCCTGCCCATCGAAATTAAAATAGGTTGTGGCGACAGTAAAGATACCAGAATCGCGGTCTTTACAACAAATTATGAAAGATAAGGGTGTAATTAACAAATAAAAAAATAAAATTTGTGGTTGGTCAACAAATTTCAGAAAAAATTCACTTTTAGTGTGAATCCGAGTCTTGATGTAGTTGCGTTTGTCAAAACCCACTTTCCGCATCCTGCGCTACGCTTCAGGCGCTACAAGCGGTTTTGACACGCGCTTAACTTACTAAAAACATCCCCCAAGACGATACAACTCGAAAAGGTGTGGAAGTTGACCCGACGGATGTCAGGGAGCGACTGGTATCTCCCCACCGCTAGTCACTTTCAACCCAGGTTGCATTTTTATGCTCTTTCGTTTGGTAAAGCCATTTTTATTGGATAAAGTAAACTTTTGAGTTCGGGTTTATTACCTCGACCCAAAGGACCTACCGAAACCTACATCACCTTAAAATTCTTGTATTTTAGCTCCCTTTCGTTTGGTGAAGCAATTTTTATAGGAGAAAGTGTACTTTCGAGTTCGGGTTTTCTGACTATCCCATTTTCCATCTGCTCAATTTTTGTTTCAGTAGTTGGCCGTTTTTCCCGCGGTCTGTAACTCTATCGGCGGTATGCCCACCAGGACCAAACCACCACCACTGTCATTGCGTTGTTTCAAACCAGCGTTCCGTATGTGGATCACCGAAGACAGCACATATTTTTTTACAAATTTAGGGCTTCTTTTCTCACTATATTTTACCCATTATAAGGAGCGTTTCTGTTTTCTCAAGTCCCAGTTGCAACTCTTTGCTGCAATCCACTTTAGCTTGGTGTCCCGCATACGTCAGTGACCAACAGCGTTAGATCGTCTGTCCCTTTGGGTAAATCCACATTGGACATTTCACAGCGGTGGTCCCAACACCGTTTCCTGTGATACCACTGGCTACGTTTAGTTCTTCAGAGACCGTATAAAAGGAACTTTAAAAAATATTTTGTATAATTTTATAATATACCGCACAAAAAAAATTTCACGTATAAAAACAGGTTTGACTGTACAGTTTTTTTACCCATCTTACAGTATTGAAAGCATTTTCATGTTGAGGGTTATTTTGTGTACAAGGAGCTACTGATTCTGGGCAGAGACCAGTTTGAAACGTTTACGGCCTGTACATTTCATTCAACGCAGAAACTTTTTTTTGTTTTTGATCATGACGATGGTTACAGATTTTTTTAAAGGAAACTAGAAAGTTTTGCGCACGAAATGCTAAAAATACAATTTTTCTCATGAAAGAGTAAAAATTTTCTTTCCTATTTTTCACTGTGGTTACTTTACGCAGATGACGCATATTAGGCAATGATTTTAGCCACTTGATGACGTATTTATTAAATCACACCAATTGATAAGAATATTGAAGTTATATTTAGGTAATATCCTGTAACTCCCGATTTGATGTTTACTCATCTTATCAGTACGTATTTACCTGTTGACATAATCGGCATTTTTCTTAACCTACAGGGTGTTCGCGCATTGTGCGATAGTTTCCAGTTCAACACAAACTGGCATCCATTGTTCGACTTTGTAAACGGAACAAATGCCATTTGAAAGCCTCCTAATTGTTTAAGTAGATTTTCTCTAAAATGTAATCTCTCCCCTAGATCATTTATTTCAATTGAGCCCGTGGCAAATATGTGCTGAAAGCTTTAATTTAGAATGAGAACATAACTTGATAAAATTGTGCTGGAAACTGAAGAACGCGTAGAGGCTTCGTTATCTCCGCTCCAACACTCGCTTCATTTCATTTAACTCCGTTATTTCCGACATTTAAACTTCCTGTTTCTTATTGAGTTAACTTCGTCGTATCATCTCATTGTAAATACTGTATTCAGCAACTGTACAGCACGAACGGTTTCTATTTCTCAATTAAAATGCAAGGGAACCATCGGCGAGGTGCATTCATTAACGGCGAATCATTTTTTAAATTATCTTAATTGCCAACAAGAGAAATCCATTCAAGAGTGAAGTGGATGCACTTTCGTTGGATTCAGTTATTGCAAGTGGAAGGCTTTATCGACATTCCGAATGAGACTCTTGGGAAGTTCAATGCACGCACAAGGCTTAAATCTTAAATCCAATAACCTAAATCCTTCGCACAATTTTTGGTTCAATTTCTATATTCGGATTTGTGCGTTGTTTTTTGAAAAGAAAAGTTGACATTTAAAACGATAAATAATTACTCCGGCACAAAATCTTAATTAAAGCTTCATTATGGGCGGCAAGCTAAGTATCGCTTTTATTTTGAAAGCCTAAGAACTTAATTCCACGTTTAATGATAGGATCGTCCCAAATGTAAACTCTTGGCGGTGGTCTAATAAAAATAAACTCATTTTAGTGAACCAGATGCTACTAACCATCCACTTTGTTAAAATTAAGATTTTCGCTTCCTCCTTTTAATTTTACTAATTTAATTTTTTATTTTCAGTTTTGGAAAGCGAACCGGGGGTGGAGCTCGGAGGCAAAATGAATGTTTTGTCCTCGAGCCGTCGGAGATGATTGTGGTAAGTTGATTTTTGAATTAAAACTTTGTCACTTAATAAGCGGATTTATTTTGTCTCCTCCAACTTTGAGTTGAAGCCATCAAACTTTCTCTGTGGAGCTTTTTGTAATGAGATTTAATAATTAGGAAGATAATCGCGAAAATGTACAAGATACGAGGGTGTGTTCAAAAATAAACCTTTAATTTTCTCATTCTCAATTTGATTATTACTCACGAAGGTTGTACGACGTACAATTCCGCAAAATACCAAGTTTACTTGTTTCGTGTGAAAACAATAAGCAATTGTGGTTTAATGACTCCAATTATGGCGCCTGCCAGTGATTTATTTCATTCATTATTCATCATTGTTATTATTAATGGCAGATTCGGCAAGATTCCGTGGGTAGATTTTCTCCAACTCCGATCTTCCAGTTTTGGCGGTTATCGACTGCAAAATTTGGAAGAATCGCACATCTGTTCAATTTTCTCATAATCGAAAGAAAATCTTGCACATAATTAAATTTATGAATTATGATCACTGCTGTTATAAACGCAACTTGTTCGAAACAGGAAATGAATTTTTTGTATAATTCTTATTATTAGCAAGAATCTGATTATTAACTTACAGGAAGGAAGTTCAAGCTAAGTAGGCGTTGTTTCTTAATTAGTAGCTCGCAATAAACACGTAATTACTCCCAAGTTTTTAGTATAGGAAACTCAGCCTTCACAAAACTGTTCTTCGTTTGCAAGGTGAGAAGGAATACCATCAGTTAAGGGGTTATGCCTACTTAGAAGATCGATTAAAATCGAACATTTATTTTTTTTTGGGAAAATGTTTACATATTTCTGCACAACAATTAGTATAATCAAAAGAGCTTTATTTAGAAATCACCTCATAATTTTTTTGTACAAAAATATTAAACAATACTCAAGTTACGGTCGTTGTTCGACAACCCTATTTTTAATAAGTGTTTTGCGGTGATCAGTGCTATACGGAGCCAAGTTATCTGAAATTAAAAATTCAAAAAGATTTAGTTAATATACGAGTTTATCTAGTACTTAACCAAGCCATATTTCAAAAAATTGAATTTTGACAAAATGGCAACTGTTCAAAGTTAAAATATCGATTTTCGTAAAAAAAAGCGATATCTTTTGTACATAAAATGAAAAATACGCATTAAAAGAAAAAATCCCCGTTAAGTACTAGATTTGGATGTCTAAAATAAGTGTAAAAAATTTTAATTAAATGTATTCACTAGATTTTGAAATATCTTGATCACCGACTTTCAACATGTAGTACTGAGAAAATCGCGTTTAAAGTTGTATATGCAGTTTACACTAAAGCAGAAAAGTTATTTTTACTTACACAAAGTCATATAACTTTGTAAAAACAACAGATTGACGCAAAACTTGTAGGGACATTTCTAACATTATGTACTTTAAGAAAATGTACTTTTGAAAAATCGATTTCTAAGTAGGCATAACCCTTAATTGGATTCAAAGGTTGCAATATTGGAGCAACACTCCAATTTTTTAAAAATTACATTCAGGATTGGTCGAAAATATACCTTCTCCCCCCCCTCTTTTGGATTACGTGGTCACGTTTTTTTTCTCGTTTTAGCGAATAAAAACAGTTTGAAATCCAAATAACACCTGAAGTGCTTTTGGACTTAATGATGCCTGCATTGGATCCGAATTTGCACCTTGGATGAAAAAGCGAAATTTTTGGGCTTCTTCAATTATTCGTCTTTGTTGCTCTTGATTATTTCTTGTAGAAGCTTCTCAAAAATTAAATACTATCCAATATTTAAATTTGGCCCATTACGAAAAATTAATTACCTTTTCTTCCTGGATCCTCCAATCTTCTGCAAAGGAAACAAAAGTATTTCTGTAACTTAATTTTAGATTTGTAAGTATTTGTTCTTAAGTAAGAGCAGTTCTATATTCTTTACACTAATCTCCCCCCCCCCCCCCAAACAAACCAAGTCGAGAAAAATAACCAAAGCATCAATCAACGAAACCATTACATTTTTTATTTTTAAACAATGCTAAAGTAGCAAAAACTAGTAGCTCAAAAGTTATACAATGGAGAAAACCACTTTGGCGAGTAATCTCACCACGCAACTTGCTCGAGTGCCCACATGAAAAAACAAAACAAAACGAGAATCTCGTTAATCCATTCATGCGCGTCAACGAGTTCTCGTGCAGTCGTTATGAGTGTCGCTCGGTTGAATCTCGTTAATTTGCCCACGCGTCGTTTTTACTGAGGATTTGTATAGATCTCCAGCAGTGGCGTATTTAGAGAAGGACAAGGGGGCGATTGCCCCCACTCAAGGATGATTCGGATAATCTCGATATTCGGTATTAATACTTGGTATATGTAAAATATATTGATTATTATTTTGTTTATTTTTTAATTTTAGAATTTGTTGGTTAACTCTTTACCACGGACGCGCATGATTGGATTAACGAGTTTCTGAAAATTAATCTAGCCCTCCCCCATAGGCATTTTTAAATACGCCACTGGCTCGGAGCTCAAAGGACCGTTCTCAAAGATCAGCTTTGTTCTTGCTCGGAGAAATCTTGTTTCTATTATAATAAATGTTTATTAAGGGACATCCATTAATTACGTGAGATGTTCTTTTTTAAATTTGGACCCCTCCAATCTTCTAACGTGAGATCTACCCTACAATTTTTACCACACAGAAGATCAGTAATTTTTTAATTGCAAAGTTGACGTGAGATTTTCATTGACCCCTCCATTTTAATGAGATTTTGCCAGACCCCCCTCCCTCCATTTTTAGCTCACGTAATTAATGGACCTCCCCCACTTGTGAAATTATATTATAAAATTATAGTAGTATAAAATTTTCAATTATTACTAAACGCAATAATAATTATATGATGTTGGAAAAATGATCCTCTTTGGATTAAGAAAAAATCATCGCGATATGTATTACCAATTTTGCGCTGTAAATGACGTTTTGAAACATTGCTTAAATCGCACCCTTAATGAAATTTTAATTAACTAATTAGTTTATTATATATGTGTATACGCATATTTCATGCTTGGATAGCTGACAATCGTCATTGATACATGATGATAATTGAAGAAAAAATGTGGAAATAATTTTGGAAAATGCATTTAAACCGTATCAAAAATAATTTGACATTGACATAACTATTTTTATGTTTTACCGACCTATTATAAAGTTTATTTGACTCGAAATCAATTATTTAAATCAAAAAGTAATTTTCCAATATTATTTCCACATTTTTTATTTAATTATCATCCTGGTCCAGCTGACGATTGCCAACTAAGCCTGAAATATGCGTATACACATGAACTAATAAGTAAGTTTGGAAAAAATTTAATTCACTAATGCTCGATTTCTTCACCTAGAGATATCTCTTAGATAATCTATCTATAAGATAAATTAACGAAGTAGCCAATCATATTTCTGATTGTTTTGTTTTGGTGCCCTCCGATTGGTTACTTCGTTAATTTATCTAATAGATAGCTCATCTAAGAGTTATCTCTACGTGAAGAAATTTGGCATAAATGTAAAAATTAATTGTAATTGTAATATTTGAAAGTTTTATACTTGGAATCTTGTTTCTGCACCTTCCTGAAATTCCTCTCGGGTACTATTATCGGGAATCAGTTCAGTATCAGCTCCCTGCGGGAGCTGTTTCATCTGGCTAGAAGTTCACTTAGAATTTTAAGTGTTTGAAAGACATAATTGCTGTAAGCAAGAATATCTATCGGTAAATTAAATAGATATTGGATATAAATGTCGTTAATCCATTCATGCGCGACTTCGATATTGGAAAAAGATTGCTGCCGAGCAGATTTATCACGAAAACGCTACGGTTTTAAGCAATTATGTGAAAGCTTTAGGAAAAGTATTTTTCGATAAATTAGAAATATTGAATAAAATTATCGTTAATCTATTCATGCGCGTCATCGTCACGAGGAAAAAATTTCCCTCAAACAAATTTATCACGAAAACGCTAAGTTTTTCATAAGATTTTAAGTAATTGTGTGGAAGCTATAAGCGTTTGGGTAAGGAAGGACATTTTATCGGCGAATTACGAATATCGAATAAAAATGTAGTTTATCCATTCAAGCGCAACCTTGACACCGGGAAAAGATTGCCGTTGAGCAGATTTATAAGCGAAAACGCTACGATTTTAAGCAATTATCTGGAAACTTTAAAGGAAGATATTTATTGCCGAATTAGAGATATCGAATAAAAATATCGTTAATCCATTCATGCGCGTCCTCGTCACCGGGAAAAGATTGCCTAGCAGATTTATCATGAAAACGTTACGATTTTAAGCAATTATGTGGAAGCTTTACGGAAAGATATTTAACGACGAATTAAAAAGATCGAATAAAAAGCTCGTTAATCTATTCATGCTCGTCTTCGACACTGGGAAAAGATTGCCGTCAATCAGATTTATCATGAAAACGCTACGATTTAAAACAATTATGTAGGAAGCTTTTCGGAAAGATATTTAACGACGAATAATCGAGTAAAAAGCTCGTTTATCTATTCATGCGCGTCTTCGACATCGGGAAAACAATTGCAGTCGATTACATTCATCACGCAAACGTTAAGCTTTTTTATAAGATTTTAAGCAATTATGTGAAAACTTGAGTGTTCACGAGGTAAACAAGGATGTTGATTGGTGAATTAGGGAGAGATTAAATAAAAACCGCGCGTTTCGCGACGAATCTCGTTAATCATGTGCGTCGGAGAGTTACGTTTTGAGTGTCTAGGTTTGAATCTTTTTGTTGTTTCTATTTTGTGGAGGAAATCTTAAAAAACATACTTCACATCGCCCGTACTGGGTGGTAGCGTAGGGTTTTACCCACGAAACCTCCTCCTGCTGGCACTTGATTCTGCTTAACTATTATCGTAAGTGGTCCGCGAATTCTTGATTCTTCGCTTTTCCGAGACTTTTCTCTTCATGTTTATCTTGTTGTTTTCTTTGTTGCCTTTGTAGTTCGTTACGCTGTTGTTTTGTTATGATATGGGTGGAAATTTTGTCAATAACCTCTCATATTATATAAAAGGGTATCCACACAGGCAAACTTTGTTGCCAACGCCGTCCTTCAGAAGGTCACCCTGTTGGCAAACATTTTTACGACCTTATCAGAAGATTAAATTAAAGCGCTCGTGGTCCAAAACAAGCTCAAGGGTCAACCGCTAGAGGAAATCGTGTACAATTAACTTCACACTTCACGTACTTCATCATAATTCTCCATACTTCTTTGTCTTTCATAGAATTCAGCAGTAATTAATCGATACTTTCAGTATCAGAGACTTTCAATTTCTTCAAATACCAAAATTTGAGCACTGGAGGGTGTTCCACACCCCCCAGACCCCCCGGATTAAGTAGATTATTTTTATCAGAAGTAAACTAAAGATCTCCCGTTGCAGAGGCACTAGAGGGTGTTTCACTCCCCAGCCCCCCGGATCAAGTAGTTTATTTTTTATCAGAAGTAAACTGAACTCTCCTGTTGCAAAGATATACCTCCCAGGGAGTACGGAATTTATAATTAGGTAGTTTATAATTAATTTTCAGATTACGAATTAAACACATTTACTTGGCCATAGCTAATTTTAATAAACTTGAGATATGCTTAAATATTTAATTCACTTTTAATAAAAAATAAATTATTTAAACCGGGGGGTCTGGGGGGTGTGGAACACCCTCCAGTGCTTCTGCAACGGGAAATCTTCAGTTTACTTCTGATAAAAAGTAAACTACTCGGTCTGGGGTTCTGCAATGTTCTTCATTCCAAAATTTGTGCACTGGAAGGTGTTCTACACCCCCCCTCCCCAGTACTTCATGTACTTCATTAGATGTGTACAAAAAACTTCACCAGCGGTTAACCCTCGAACAAGCCCATTGTTTTGGCAAGCGACAGGTTAGCAAACTTATAAATCATTCAAAATATTTATTTAATTACGAAATGATTTTGAAATTACTATTTACCATAACTATAAACCCTTAGGATCTGCATTTTAACGTGGAATCCGAACCACGATACAGATAATTCTGCCAGAGTGTCCGAGATTCGAACCCGGAACCTCCGGATCCGAAGTTCAAAAAAAACTAATTTTATAATTATTGTGTATCATTTAATAATTAAGAAGTTTTAATGAAATTTATCATAATTTTCAGGCTGGGCTGATTTACTGATTACCTACTGATTGAAAATTTATTTTATGAGAATTGAGGGCGGATCTACGAGCCAACCAATCAGATACAACCTAGAGTTACTTGAGGCGCTAAATAAGCATCCGATTGGTTGGATATTCCCCTTATCCCTTCCCTTCATAGATTCGTTCTTGGTGGGAATTCAAACAGAAGGCAATAATTTTTCACTCTGTTGGGGAAATCTTTTATTTTAAGAAAAACCGTGAAAATGAACAACACTCGTAAAACTAAGTGAAGTCATCGTAAGTAACAGCCCCCCAAAAGCCTTTACGACTAATTTTTACCGATAATAACCCAACAGGAGTCTTCCCGGTCGCTTTGTTATGAAAATCTTGTTATTTTCTCATTTTATCAGTTTTTGTTCAATCAAATTCCTTCTACGAGATACACGAGTCGTGTACATGCTCCGAGCAATATACGTGACCTCCATTTAATTACAAAAGGTTTTTTTTGCAATAATAGTACTCTAAAAATGGGGGTTGTTACCCCCCCGCCGGGTTGGACCGTCGCATTTCTTTTCCTTCGAGCTACCTAGTAACTCTAATTTTTGCTTTTTTTTTTATAAATTTTATTTTTTTAAGGATTAAATTTTTCCAAGTTCTGTTTTTCATGTAATTTTCTGTGTCATTTACCCTCTGCTACGTGACGCGCTTGACGTAAACTCGTAAAGCTACGGTTTGTTAGAGCAGTGTACGACGCATGACGTCGAACTCACCGTGAGTTATGCGTCGCGCAGAGAAAAGCTTAGTAATGTAATTGGGGACGATTGCAGCCTCTTCTTGCCAGTAAAAACGGTGCTTTTTTGCTCCGAACAAGTGTCGAGAACGCACGACGGGATTTCCCTTTCGGTCACAAGAAGTGAATATTGTAAATAAAATTGTTATCGTCTCCATGTCACCTTAGCATGGAAAAACACGGAAGCTCAACAAAATTAATAATGAATTTTTTTCTTCGCAGTTATAATTATTACCTAAGCAGTAGTGATTAGCATCCCGAAGTTCTTCACCTTTAGCCCTTTAGCTAACGCCACCATCTTGAAAAAATGGCGGCCGTAACGACTCCCCGCGTTGTTTTTCGCGTTTTTCTCCAAAACCGTTGGTTGTATGTCAATTTTGAAGAGAATCTTTTAAAGAACGTGAAATTTTCAGTAAGAATTTTTATTCAATTACGAATTTTTGAGCTACGATCAACATCCTATTTCAGCCTATTTCTCGTTTTTTCAACAGGCAAGGAAAACAATTTTTTCTTCGGGAAAACCCAGTTTAGGACCGAAATGGCAGCTATATGTTCTTATTAGAAATTTTATGTTCTTTAAAAAAGGTTCTCTTCAAAATTAACGTACAACTTACGGTTTTGGAGAAAAACACGAAAAACAACGTCGCTACGGCCGCCATTTTTTCAAGATGGCGGTGTTAGTTCAAAAGCTAGAGTTGGGGATTCAGGATGTTAGGTAATATAACTGAAGAAAAATTCGTTATTAATTTTTGAAAACGCACGACGGAGATTTCTTTCCGGTCACAAGAAGTGAATATTGTAAATAAAATTACTTAAAATATTCAATATTCTTAAATATATACTCCGAGCAACGTACGATTGGCGACGCGCATGAATGGATTAACGAGATTTTTTTTACCGAAAAAGGCTAAATTTCAAAAATAGTCTAAAAAATCTTTTTCGATTATTCTTATTTGTTACAATGGGAAGAAGTATTTTTTATTCTCTTAAAAATGGAGTACAAATGAAGGGTTTTTAAGTAAAAATACTCAGCTACGCTTTGCCTCGCTACTATTGATTGAATAGCAAAACTCAGCATTGTACATTCCACCTTCTTTCGATGAAATCGGCTTATTTGAAAGCATACGTACATTTTTAAAGAAGTAAAATAAAAAATAAATGACGCCTTTCGATGTCTATGATCTCGTCAGTTGGCATTCCATCCGATGATTTAGTGAACGATAAAACGGAACGTCCATCTATGTACTTTAAATTCCTTGTTTTTTTTTAAAGAACGAACTATCTGTTAAAGCCGAAAATTTTTTCATCTCCAACGCTGAGTTGTTTGATTAAAATTTTTTGTGCCAACCTAAAAAGCGTAACCAAATAATGTAATTTTGATTAGCCATTTCGAAGATTTGTAAAATAAAGAGCAATTTCAATTATATTTTCAATTACCTGAGGATATTAATAATCAGTCGTAGGATGGCCGAAACATGACTTGATTAAGGGGTGATTTGTTGAGAGTGGAATATCTCAGTAGCTTAGCAACGCGCGATGAACTGGGTATGACCTATAACCTTTCACCTACATACTGCGGATGTCTCCACAACTTACCCTCTCGTTATTTATTATTTAAATTAGCAATTAAAATTCATTTGAAAGTGCCTTATATACACAACGCCCACTATCCTTTTAAAATTCATTTAGGATTAACCGAAGCTTAAATGACGGCCAGTAACCAATCGGCCTGTATGGTAAGGATTTTCTATTTGCAAATGTGGATTTATTAAATTTTTTTTAATTTAATGGGATTTCTTTCTCTGCTGGCATATTTATTTTTCAAGTTCGTGCGCCCACTCCTCGTAATTCAACAGATGAAATTGTTTCTTTAGCCTGCTGCTTTATTATGCTAATTTGGGTCTTCATTAAGAATTGTTTTCAAGTTCCATTCGCTCAAACTTTTTAATTCAATAGCGAATTCCTTTACATTTTAAACATCACGAACATTAATAACACCAAGATAATATTTCCACCTTTATCGGGATGGAATGTGAGGTAAACGAAATCGAAACCACTCGGCCAGTTTAAAATTGTTTAATTTTTGTCGAAATACTTGCGGTGTGGTCCTCGTACTTTCAAAATTCTAATAACTTCCGTTGGGTATTTAAAGCGCGCCTAAGTTTAAATTAATTTCTGTTCATGTTGAACCGAAAAACGGCGTAACTGACACATAAATTTGGTTAATTAGAAAACTTCTTTTCTTATATTAAATTCAATTAATAAATTTCGGGTAGTCAACTTGACAAAACTTGATGATGTATTTTACATTCTTAACAAACTATTAATGCCATTCGGAGTCCATAAATCTTTTTCCGTCTTGTAAACTCCTTACACATTTGAATTTGACAAAGCCCTAACAAGTTTGCGGCGTTCTTCTCCTCGTGTTATCTTGTCGGAATAATAAAGTTGTGTAAAGTTTGAAATTAATTGTTAGATTAATGGCCGGAGAAACAAGAACATGCAAAACGGCTTTTCTTCCCGTTATTTTTTGATGGATGTGTGTTTGTTTGTGTGTTGTGTGAGGTGGGAAAAAATTAATTGGACTTTTTTTGTTCAGAGGGAAGTAAATTGAGTTTGATGTTTTTCCACCAACCACACCAGGATAATTGAGACATTTTCCGACGTGATTTATTAGAATGTAGGCGAGAAAAGCCTTAATTACCGGTAATGTTTCTTGTTCGAAATTTTGATGTTTAATGGCGAATTACTAATTAAGATAAATCGAAATTATCGTTCAATCTGATGACGATGGAATTGGGTTAAGCGTTTAAGGAATAATTAGGGTTGTGCGATTTCTAAGAGATGCCTATCCACAAAATTGTGCATACAACTTATACAGGATGATTCTCCAATATGATACCTTTTGGCCCATGCTCAGCAGGCAAAACAGAAGCTCTCATTCTTAGCATGCAGCAGATCTTATTCGAAGGAAAAAGTCTCAGCTTGATCGACTTATAAAATTACAAATAATAGCAGGTTACATTTTTGTCACGCCATTATTCTTTGACATCTGCCCCACGTTGGGTGCCAAATAAATACATCATCACTTGTAATATTCGCAATTTTATTTAACTACTTAATTAGCCTTTATGTTTCGAAGTCATTTCCTATTAAGAACGATGGTGATGGGTGGTTTCGAACTCGGATCTGGGGAGACTTTAACTGTGTTATCGTCTCCATGCCACCTTAGCATGAAAAAACACGGAAGCTCAACAAAATTAATAATGAATTTTTTTCTTCGCAGTTATAATTATTACCTAAGCAGTAGTGATTAACATCCTGAAGTTCTTCACCTTTAGCCCTTTAGCTAACGCCACCATCTTGAAAAAATGGCGGCCGTAACGACGTTGTTTTTCGCGTTTTTCTCCAAAACCGTTGGTTGTATGTCAATTTTGAAGAGAATCTTGGTTAAAGAACGTGAAATTTTCAGTAAGAATTTTTATTCAATTACGAATTTTTGAGCTACGATCAACATCCTATTTCAGCCTATTTCTCGTTTTTTCAACAGGCAAGGAAAACAATTTTTTTTTCGGGAAAACCCAGTATCGGACCGAAATGGCAGCTATATGTTCTTATTAGAAATTTTATGTTCTTTAAAAAAGGTTCTCTTCAAAATTAACGTACAACTTACGGTTTTGGAGAAAAACACGAAAAACAACGTCGCTACGGCCGCCATTTTTTCAAGATGGCGGTGTTAGTTCAAGAGCTAGAGTTGGGGATTCAGAATGTTAGGTAATATAACTGAAAAAAAATTCGTTATTAATTTTGTCGAAATTTTTTGCTAATTCGGCTGGACTATTTGAAAGATGGAGAAAAATGAATAATAAGAAAACAGGGTCACATGTAAATCTGAGACCAACCTAGCAATCTGTCTCAGAATTAAACAACAATGTTGATAGGAGGAATTACCTGTAGTATACCACGAGGGTTGGTGTAATAATGTTGCAATTTTTCCAGTGGGAGGGGGACAAATCGTTACAACTACGAGATGAAAGAGATATTGATCCAACATAGCGCTTTGTTTAGCTAGAAGTTAAAGGTCGCAGGTCGTGCTTCGGGGGATGTTGTAACGCTGGCGGTATTTCTGGATGAATATGTCAAACAGGGTAAAACAATCACCCTCTTAACTGCGCCTTGACTTTGCCGGAGTTTCGCGTCGGATGGCGTGATCCAGAGGCCACCTAACCGATGTAGTTATAACTGAGATGCGCGCTCTGGTTTCTAATCTGAGTTTTCAATATTCGTCTGGAATTAAGATTCCCGAACTCGAAAATACACTTTTCCTATAGAAATGGCTTCACCTAACGAAAGAGGGCTATTTTATAAGTCCTTTAAGGTGAGGAGAGGAGCTTTTAGTCGCTCTCTGCTATTTTTCAGGTCAACATCTACACTTTTCCGAGTAGAACCGGTCTAGGAGAATATTTTCAGTTAGTAAAGCGTTTGTCAAAGCTTGACAAACGCAACCACGGAAAATCTCGGATTTAAAGTAAAAGTGTATTTTTTCCAAAATTTGTGATCCGACCACAAATTATATATTTTTTATCTGTTAATTAGACTCTTATCTTTCAGAATTCTCTTTAAAAATCTAGATTCGGGTATCTTACCTGTCACCAAAACGTATTTTAATTTCGATGGGCGGGGTTACAGTTTAAAAGAGCCACCGAGAAAATTGCATTCAAAAATAATTTTTAAATCGGTTTTTTTTTAAATTTGTGGACCGACCGCAAATTTTATTTTTTTATCTGCTAATTATACCCTCATCTTTCATAATTCGCTTTAAAAATCGTAAAAATCCAGATTCGGATGTTTTAACTGTCACCAAATAATTTAATTAAATTATTTTCTTCAATTAGTAAAAACGATTTGGAAAATTTTATGGAGCCTTATGTGGTGGAAGGCTCCAAAGACTTCCTTACATAAGTTTTTATTTTAATATTTTTTAAATGACACCAAATTTGGCTTTGAAAATTGCTGTCATTGTGCGTAATCTTACATTAAATTCGTGTAAATTAATTTCTTTTAAATTATTATTAACTAGCTGGATACCCGGCTTCGCCCGGGTCTCATTAAAAGGTGGAACTCTGCCTTTGTTTGAAGTACTTTACTTTAGGCTCTTGGACTTAAAAAGAATTTAAATGGGTAGACTGAATAATTATTCAGCAAACTTCGTACCGCCTTAGAATTAATAATAATGTTGTGTTAAGTTATTAGGTGATTCTTAATCTTATAAATTTTATTTTAATATAAAAAAGTTAATAAAAGTTCAAAATAGAACTAATTCACGTACAGCAAAGCAACCATGTGCTGAATGGGTTGCACTCGCGTCAATTATCTTCATTGAAGGACCTTGCGATACACTATATTTTTGGTTTTATTGTTAGGGGCGAGAATGAATAAAGCGGATGGTTTGCCTACACGTGAACATGCTACGTACAATTGACCATGAGAAAACAACTATTTTCTATATTCAGTCCACAAACATTCAAGGATTGGCCTTGCGATTTGTTTATCGTCATGGCGAATGCAAGACGAATCGGATATTGAATTCGTTTAAATTCGAATGGCATATCGGTTCGTATCATCGGAATTCTCGGAATGAGAACTTCCTCACCCTTAAATTTTCCCTTAAGTATCGTTGCGTGAATTATATTGCCCATGAGTTTTTTCACCACCAAACGCGTTCCGTTACATAGCTTTGGACTTAAAACATACTAACACGATGCCTCTCTTGTGCGATTTCATCTCCAGCAGATTGATTCGCAATATTTCGCAGTCTATTTGCATTACGGCTTCGTTGTGAAAGATTCGATCTTCTTGCTCGCGGCATTGTAGAGATTAGATTACATTAATTTCCATGTCCATGACTGACTCTTTAATATCTGCCGGTTGTGTCATGTACCAACCTTTAGATATTAAATATCCACCAATCACCGTTCACCATACTAATCCGTTATGCTTTATTTACATATACACTGTATACAACATTATTACACTAAATTAATACAGGACCGTATTTATTTACATATAATCATGAAAATCGGTTCACGTTCTCGAGTTATAAATGGTGTAACTAAACACAATTTTGCACTTTCTTTATATATATTTTTAGTGTTCCGTTGTCGAGTGTTTCAGAACGGTTTATATTGTACTCTACAATTCTTCTACAGCTTTTCTTCTCCAGTATTTCAAATCACTTATAATAGTTAGGTACTGAATGAATATACCAACCGTAAAATTACCATATATCAATTACAGGTATTGGCGATAATCTCGTTATTCATGCGCGTTCGCAATTTTAACTTTTTAAATTATAGACTATTTCTGGTCCCGGTTTTAGAAAACCTCTTTAGGGTCCTAGAGTTAGTAACTGTAGCAAAATTTGGTTGGGATTTCGTCGAACGGTTTAGAGTTATTAAAGACGAACAAACAAACAAACAAACAAACAAACATACATTCAATTTTATATAATATATAGATATAGATGTTACTTTAAAACTAAGATTCATTTATTATCCACCAATCACCGTTCACCATACCTAATCCGTTATTAAAAATGTTTAAAATATATGTATTACTTTATTATCATTTTCAATCATTTGTTCTGACAGAAAATACATACACATATTATGTGTATGTATTAGGTAGTACATAATATGAATCTCGTTAATCCATTCATGCGCGTCACCGAATTTCCCTAATTATGTAATTCTCACATTTTTAAAGATATTTTTGCACAGAAACCTATTCCGAGTCCTAATAAGATATTGTGCAAAATTTGGTTGAAATCGGTCAAATGGTTCAGGAGAAAATGGAGGACAAACAAACAGACATTGATTTTATATATATAGATATAAACTACTCTTATACTTTATAAGTAAAGGGGGGGGTCGAACACGTTTAAAATAATCTTTATATGAGAACGGGGGGGGGGTTCCAATATTTACGTAACCCCATAAAGGGACTGGAACGAGCTCCAAAATTATCCCCGATATTTATTTGAACATTTGATTGTAGTACGTTTTTCCGGACTTTTTATCTGGAAATTTTTCAATTTTATTTTAGAATTAGAGAACTTGAGATTTTCAAGCTCACAAATTTTTATATAAAACATCGGCACATAATATTATAACCCAATTTGCCGCAAAGTATTGCCAGTACGTGCACCCTGGGGCACTCTTAACATTTACTAGGCGAAGTCAAGAATTCATCGCGTGGTTCCAGTTGACTCTCGAACCCCGTGGCTCAAGGATCAATATTTTCGAGAGCGGTTACGACTCGGAGATGTTTTTTATGAACCGGTAATTATTTTTAATAATTATTTTTAGCCCTAAAAATGTGAAAATGTACGCTACGCTATATTTCTTCATAATACTTCTTACACATCGTCGCGATTCCATATTTTATGCAAATAACAGCAATTGCTTACACATACGTGTCGACTGGATCAAAAAAGCATATTATTTACATTATTTTCGGTAAAATATGCACATAGATCTCACTACGGGAGGAGCTTAGGGTATGAATATAGCCTATTATAGAAATGTATTAGGTTACGCGTACAGTGGATCCGTATTCGGACGAATTCTGACGAACGGTAATAGTGAAGGATAGAATTCTCTATCCTTCACTATTACCGATGATTTGCATTTATGCGTCTCCGTCGGACTTTCTGTTGCTTACAATTCACCCGAAAACGGATCCACTGTACACGCAGCCTTATAATTTTTGATTTTTTGAACCGCAACGTCAAAATGTTTGAATCGCCCATAGCTTCTAATTGTGTCCTTTTTTTATAATTATCGTTCATTTCTTTAGAAAATTTTGAATTAGTATTAGTTTTGGGTTCAAGTATTTACTTTAACTGGAATCTTTTGTTTTCAGAAATTTTTGAAAAAAGAAAATTATAATTAGGGTGGAGAACTTAAAATATCGATTAATAACTGAAAAATCGATTTTAGAGTTGCTGACATTTTTATACAAAAATATAATGTGGCCTTAATTATAGTGATTAGTTGGGGGAGCATTATCTCGACCGGTCATGGACATGTAGAAACTCCCATTTCAGTTTCGAATTCCAGGGCGTTAATGTTTACATTTGGGAGATCTGTACGACTTCAGATAGATATATTTTTAATATGTTTACAACCGCCAAAGGCTGGCAATTATATAATAATGAAATATTGGGGGGGTTCAATGAAAATCTCACGTAAACTTTGTAATTCCAAAGTCTACAAACGTTAACATATTGTAAAAAATTACTGGTCTCCGGTGTGGTAAAAATTGTAGGGTAAATCTCACGTGAGGAGGAGGGGGAGTTCCACCACATCTTACCAAATTTCAGCAAGAGTGAGGGGGCGGGGTCAAAATTTAAAGAAAAATACCTCACATAATTAGTGGATGTCCCATTATCGATTTCCACACTAAAACTGTTAAAAAATACGCCTTCCTTGCATTGTGTTTACGTATCTATCGATAGGCGAAGTGAGGACGTTAATCAATTTAGGTCCCTGTTTTCGAAAACTTGTGAATGGTTCATAGTTATTTTATAATCATCCATCATTTTTGTAGGAAATTTTCAATTTCGAAGTACTGATTAAGTTACATTCCCCTGCCTTGGTTAACTATTAACCACACCTCCTTGACACGCCCCTTTACTCCTAGCATTTAAACCACGCTCAACTGACATCTTCAATGCTCGCTCTGGATACTTACGCCTATATTCATAGACAATTAGTATTAGTTTTTACTAATGCTTAGGCGCCGGATTTGGATTTCATAGTCGCAAATTTCAGTTTCTCTGACTTAACCTACGGGACCACGCCTTCTTGACACACCACATCTTCATTTTACTTAATATATTTAAGTACTAACTGTAATTCATCTATGATTCTTGATGGTTTATAGAAAAGCCTATGCAAAAACCTTTTATTTGAGGTGTCACATGACACGATTATGAAAAATAGTTAGCTGCGCTTATGTCAGTAAGTCTAAAGCAAATCTACATAAATTGTGAAAATTCTAATAATTTTACGTAGATTTGCAATATATTTAGTTTTTAATTCCAAATATCAGGGCCCGGACTTGGTACATATTTTAGGTATTGGTACATATTTTTGGCACTACTACATATTTGTACATATTTTTCAGAAACATTACATAAAGTACATAAAATAATGATTTCTTATATTAATTTTTTTTTATTACAAAAGGATTAGCTGTTTTACTGTAGCAGTTTTACCCTGTACATAGAGAATTAATACAGAGTGCCTCAAATTTAAGACTTTGAGACACCCTGTGTATACCAGGTAAAACTAAGAGCCAGTTATATAACAGAAGTTAAACCTCGGATCACGTTATTCCTTGGATTAAGTTCAGTGATTGGTTGAAAATTAAAAAATCAACCAATTTTAAAGAATGAAAAAGGAAAAAACCTTTAAATTTTAAAAATTAAATTTTTTTAGCAGAATTGCTAACATTAAATTATTAAAGCGAGTTGTAATATATTATGTAGGTATGTATGGGACGGCACAAATTTATTAAACTTGTTTTGCTTGATTTGATTGATTTGATTTTGTGCGATTAATAATTTTGAAAGTTATTGTGAATTCGTGATTTATAAAACTTTAATGAATTGTTATACATATTTTGTACATATTTAATTCATATTATGATACATATTTGATACATATTTTTGAAAAGTCAAGTACATATTTACATATTATTTACTGCTGAAACCCGTACGACCCTGAAATATTTATCCCGGTTTCACAAACATTTAAACTGTGATTTCGGCTTAAATAATTTAATCGTAGTTTAAACGTTTGTGAAACCGGACATTAGTGTAGTATCCAATTCTAAGTTTTTCATTGGCCATGTAAACGGGATTCATCAGCTGGATTTAATGATTCCACTTTATCTTTTTAATACCCATTTTCTGAAATTTTATTTACTTTTTGACAGTTTAGTTATTTATGTTATGCTAAATTTGGTATCATTTGGCTAATTTGTGAGGTTATGTAATCAATGTTATTCTAATGAACCTTAAAATTGATCTCGATAGCTATAATTTGATAAAGAAAAAACTATTAATCAAAAACAAGGATAAATATTAAAAGAAGCGTGCCGATATTTTACAAATAACTGAAATAATTATGTTCCGAAAGAAATCGCTCACGTGGACGAAAATGATGACGAAGAAGATGAAGGTAATAATATCTTATCAAAAATATCAATATTTAAACTCATTTCTACTTTATTGGCAATTGCACACGTTATCTTGTTTAATTTTAATATCAATTACTATAAGACAGAGGCGGATTCAGGACGCGGGACCTCATAGGCATGCAGAAGTTTGAAAAAAAAATTAATGAGAAAATAATTTATACATACAAAATTTCTTAATCAATATTAGGAGTAATGTCCTGAACTTAGCGTTAGGTTCTGGAGGAAAGTTTGAGTTGTAATGAGGCTCAATATGGCGTCATTAAATATGGCGGACGTTCGATCTCAAACTATCTCTGTATATCTTTGTTGCTACCCCTGCGATTTTTATAAAAGTAGGGATTTCATTCACTGTGAAAATATACATCACACTAAAGGTCTGACCAGTTTGATCCTTGGTGATCCTCAGAAACTGCCAATTTGGACTGGAAATGGAACTTCTTCGTCTATATGGGCAATACCTATAACAGTGCCTCTGTATTTTCTCAGGGGTTATAACTGTCGAAAACAATCGATTCTTTCACAATTTTTTGAGATATCCCCAATATATGAAGAGAAAACAAATCTTCAAATTTCAAAACTCGGCCAATTAATCTAAACACTTCAATGGACCATCTCACGTCTGATACTGCACGATCAAGAAATATTATCTGAAAATATTCAACCGGGGCACTACTTTATTAGAGGTTGGCTCACTCGCTCAAGTTGTCAGTATAAGATTCTTTTCCTTCCTGCCTGAAAATGTTGTATTTATTCCAGTTCGTGCCCACTTTCTTTCTTCATCTTCTCAGCAGTTTCCGGTTGGAACCAAAAGAAAGGGGATATGCATTTGAGAATACTCTATATCGGGGGGGGGACTTAAAAGTAGGTTTTCATTTTTTTTAAATTTAAAAATTGCCTTTGCAAATTAATAGGACCCAAATAATACCCCACCCTGAATAAACAAAATATTCATTAACGTCAATGTTTATTTCGTATATAAACAAATGACTGCGTAATTGTTACTCCACTGTCTATTAATAATTTATCATGTAAATTTTTTTGTTATTTAAATTATTACACTTTGATCACGTAAGTGATTAATTGTTTATAAAATTCTGACTAATTGGTTTAAAATACCGAGCAGTTATTGGAAAGTGGAGTGCACACTTGAGTTCTATTTTTGTGACAGTTTTGAAAAATATATCAAAGTAGGGACTCGTGCACAGGAAGGACCAACTTCCTGTCGATCTTGGCGGTTAGTTACACTAACTTAGTGCCACAGTCGCCTCCGGGGGCCCGGTCATAATTATTGTGTTAATTATGTTATTTAAGTTATATTACGATTTTTTTAATTTTTGTGTTATCGCTTGTTTTTATGTGCCATTTTGTTTGTGCAATGTTAATGGATAACATCGATTTTTAATTGCGTTTTGTGAGTGATTACCATTTTTATGATTTTGTAAATTTCTCACAATTTCACTTTTTTCCAACCTCAGGTTATAACATACAGGGCGTTCAATCGACGTAATGTATTTGCGAAACCGGTATTCTCTTCAAAAAATTTCAAAACCGCTTTTCTTGTTAGTCACTAGAGTAAACAAATGGAGTTTGGACATTTTATTTCGACACTTGTGACGAGATATTTACATTAAAGTAAAGTAAAAAATTCAGTTTCGTTCGACACGCGTAAACGCTGCATTTTTTAAATTCCAACTCGGCTTTGCCTTGACATCCTAATTTTTCACGTCGTCCTGTACGCCGCTAATTGACATTTTAAACGACCGACGTGGTGCTGTTAGCAGCAAAAATAACAAAATCGTTCTACTATGTCGTTAAATTTTAATTTGCCATTATAATTTAATTAAGGCGTGATTTTTCATTCCAAATTAGCTCGGTTAAATTTCCAATCGCTTTTTCCGAGTTGATCCAATTTTTCGACCGACTGCTAAATCCTGTTGATTTTGGGTCATTCTCTTGTTATTTCCGTCTGCTCTTGATAAGAAAACGCAAATAAAGTACAAATTATGCGATTAGTTTTATTGGATTACTTGGCCACGAAACAGACGAGCATGAAAATTGATTAAAAAAAAAGCGGTTATACGAAAAAGGAAGTGACGGAATTGTGCGTTCCAAAATGAAATCCTTTTACTCAAATCAGAGTGGTCGAGCGTCGAACAGATTCAGGAAACCCCTGCAATCTGATAAGTGAAAATATTTGTCATCAACAGGAAAGCACATGGGTAACCAATTCATACGTCAACCCAGTAGGAATGCTGGAAAAGTCGTATATTCCTTCGAATCCAGATTGTTATCTTTATTTTGTACCTACTTTCTACAAACAGGACAGATTGCGTTATTATCGAGAGACATATCAATTTTCTGAATTGCACTATTCCACTTATACATTATCCTGTACTATATTTTTTAATTGTCAAAAATTTTCCGTAATTAATTGACGACATTTAAAAATCTGCCTAGGAATTCGCAGCAGAATTTTGTATCGCTCCATATTTCCTTTGGGGGCAATATACAAAATTCCAGCTTTGAAAATTATACGATGCCTATCGGTTGAGACCTGGTTAGCTTTTTGAAGATTGGAAGTTGGTCATAATAGTTCTTAAACATTAAATTTTAGAGCAGAAGGTGCTCGATGTTTTATCGGGGTCACTAATTTAGTTGTCACAAATGCAGAAAATCAGGTACTCCGTATAAATTCCAACCCTGTCGTACTAACCCAATTCTTTGTTACGCGGATCTTGGTTACCTATTATAGGATTTCTACACGGAGATTAGTTGCATTGTAAGAGCTTGCAAGGACCAATCAAATTAAAGTATGTTCAATGCTCATATTTTTGCCAGGCGCTGGCTCGCAGTTGCTTGAAGGTTCTCACAATACAATAATCTCTCTCGAATCTCTATGTGAAAGCTATTTTATTGACTTGAGATATTTTTAAGGAAACCTACCTAATGGACACAAAAGGCGGCGTCATAAAATTACAATCCTTTCTAGGTCTGTGTGCGAAGTTAATTTTGGGTTGACCTAGCCATCAAAGTGCTTCTTTCTTTCTCAATAATGCAGATTTTTGCATGAGGCGTAGCCGACGGACAAAAACTTGTCCGACCGGCGGCACATATGCTTTTTTTGGCAGTAGGTGATTCGATCCCTGTTTCCCTGATATCCCCTCTGGGGATCCCCAGTAATTTGGTCCTCGGTAATTAAAAACCCTGGTAAATTGATCCCAGGTAATTTCATCTAACAATTAACCTATGTTCGACCGGTGTATCTCTCTTTAAACGTTTTAATTATAAAAGAAGGGATCTGTCACAATATTGATACCACGATTTTAACACTTTCTTATTTACTATTGATTTTAGAGTGAATCTGAGATTTGTCGTGGTTGCGTTTGTCAAGCTCCGGACGCTCCGGGCCGTTTTGACAAACGCTTTGTTTACTAAAAATACCCCCTAGACCGGTCTTACTTGGCAAAGTGCCCTACTAGGAAGGGGGTGGATCGCTCTAGATATGGGAATTTCTTAACACCGATCTAAGCTCAACCGGCGAATCTCTAACAAAATTATATTATTATTATAAAAAGAACTTCAGATAATTCACTGTAAGACTTGAGCCCTAAATTTTTTCAATAGTTGAAATTTATGGGGGTTAAATTACCGGGGACCAAATTACCTGAAGATGAAATCATCTAGTGACCAAATTACCGGGGTGAAATTGCCAGGGGATCAAACTATCTGAGAGTTAAATTACCGGGGACGAAATTACCTGGAGATCAAATTACCGGGGGTCAAATTACCGGCTACGGCTTTTTCGTATCTTTTAAACTGAATTCTCTCTCTTTATCCTCCTAAAGGGTAAAAAGTTACCCTTTTCTCTATTTTTAGTGACGCCTTCTTTTTTCATTTTGCCTAATGAAAAGTGGCATCTGATTTTCTCAAAGCACGGAGTCCCGAAAATTCGAAAAATAAATTTAGCCTTTTGGTGTAAAATTTGAATGTCTGTCTATTTTTATGCGGTATTTTTGTATGCGAGTTTTTTTTGTGCGGTGTACGTATTATAAAAATGTTCTGCTATAAATTTTTTGCCTTTACGGTCAATTAATCAACTATCAAGAAAAAGCTTTTTTTAAATGTGTGTTCTGAAGTTTCAGAATATTTTTTTTATGTATTTTCATTTATGCGTTCTCTGTCCCCCGCACAAAAACAGTTTTGAGTGTAATTTGTATAAATATTATGCCAGGAAATGCATTTTTCACTTTGTTGATAAGGTAGACAAAAATGAATAATCCCAATTTCCGTCCAATCATTTGCATGCACCAATGAGATATCTGATACAGTTTTTTTTGCGTCAATTTTTATATCATCCACTAACGAACATGACCACATACTTTCCTCGGCAAAAGTTTGAACATGGAAATTAGAACCTTAAGTCGGGGAAAAACTTGAAAAAGTAATTAATTTCAAAAGTTATAAATATTCCAAATTCCAAAAATTATCAATTTTAATAAGGGAAAATTTGGAAAAACCAGGAATTAATTTAAAAATTCAGTGAGAACCCTGTAGAGGGAGGAATTACCGGAAAATTTACTTTTTTCCGTTACAAACGATTTACGCTCGAGATACGTAGGTATAGTACTCACTAATGTTTAACTGCGAATTTGGATTTCATGTTTGATGTTTATAAAATTAATACAACTTTTAGTCAAAGGTAACATTTGCGTCAACGATTATTTCCCGAAATACCGAATTTATGACTATGGTATCCAAATTCTGCGTTCAAGCTTTAGTAAGTACTAATTATTATTTGTCTATGAATACGGGCGGTAGCCTATATATACATCCAAAATTGGAAACAATGGAAAACTAACAAGGCGATTAACCCGTACTCAAGTAAAATTTTCTAATTAATATCGAAAGATTCTCGTTTTTTTGCCTAGACCTGACATCGGTGGTCAGATGTGAGAATTTTTCGGCGGACAAACATTTTTTTATTTTGTTTAAATCGTTTGCCCAAAGGAAAATGTCACATCTAGAAGGCTAATAGTTGCGTCGATGAATAATGCTAAATACCTGGTTCGACTCCGGGCGAAATAAGAACTTGATTATGACCGTCTCTCTTCGCAAAGCAATTCCAAACCACCGAAGTGTAATCTGCTTGGTAAAACTTTTTAAATATGAGCGTATTACACTCCGCATGGTTCGGATTCCACGTTAAACAGTAGGTCCCCTATTTATATGTGCGGAAATCTTTAATTCACTTCTGATAGACAATTAAACAGCATAGATCAATGGCCTACGGGGCCAGTGTTTTTAGTTTTTTTTGAAGTTTCTCTATTAATAACTTAGTGTTGAAGCCCTTACCTGTTTTTATGCGGTGTTTTATATGTGCAATTGTTAATGTGAGTTTTTTTTGTGCGGTATATAAAAAAATTTCTTCAAAAGCTTAGGATATTCTATACCCCCAGTTTCTAAATCTAATGCCCGGTTTCACAAACATTTAAACTGAGATTTCGGCTTAAATTTAGGCCTAAATATTATAGGCTTAAATAATTTAATCGCGGTTTAAACGTTTGTGAAACCGGGCATAAGTTGTCTAGTTTGGGCTATCGGGATTAGTTAGCAAATCATTTTATAATTTTTCATATTTTAAATTTTTTAATAATCTTTGTGTGCAATTGTCACACCTAGCACACATACAAAACCGCCAGTGAGTAGGGTATTTATAGCTCAGTCCCCTCGTGCTTCCCCTATTAGCTTCCTGTAACAACAACAACAATAATAATAACACATTAGAAAGTCTGATTTATGTATTTCAGTTCAATGATCAAATATGATCAGTTCAATGGTTGGGAGGGGGGGGCTTGATAAAATTATACATGTTACAACGCGAAAAATCTACGTTTTTTTGAAAATCGTTGAATTTGAAAGGGGGGGGTGAATTGAGTTTGATTCGTTTTTAAGCATTTTGCTTAAAATATCTGATACCTTCACCTGATCAGTCGGAAAATGGTACAGATTGCCGCGAGCGGTTCACTGCGAAGGTGATTTGGCGCAAGTCTTGTTTGGCGTGAATTGTTTTGCTGTAGTCGATTCACAGGTTTTATAGCTGCAATCTTTCTGTTATAAAAAATAAAATCAAATAATTTTTTTGCCGGTTCTACATTGTTGTTTGAAAGTTGTAATTTTATAAAATAGAAAATCACTGATGATTTAGGAAAATCATTTCCTATAGAAACAAATACGATTGGTCGTACGTGTATCTTCTAGCAAAACAGTTGGTGGCGAATTGTTCATGTGTCCAATAGATTTTGCGGTGAAAATCCAAATTGAGCTTATCAAAATCTGGAAATAAGTGAAGTGGCTTTCACAATACATATCCAAAGCTTAACGCGAAGCTACGACAGAGGCAGTGCTTCTATCATAGGATAAAAATGCCTTTTGATAAATCTCCGCATGTGTGCATTTATATCTTGTACTGGAAGTGCCATCTTTGCCTTAGCTTTGACCTTTGAGTTAAGGTTTGGATATGTATTGTGAAAAAAGTATTGTACTTGCAGGCCTCGGGTAACACATAGCAAAACATTTTCCTAGTGTTTTCACATCATTTCACAGACGATGAGAAAATGTTTATTTCTGTGGTGGCGATAGCTAACCGTATCGTTCTTATCTTCCATCATCTTCATGTCTCTAAAAGTAGAATAAATTAAATTTTTTAATAATCTTGAGAAATTCTTAATTGTGTATTTTTAATTTAATTTTAACCGTTTTTAATCTTTCATTTAAAATTTTTTTTTCTATTGTCTGCAAAATTTCATCCAATAATTTTGGATTCGCGTCCTTCAAACTCGGCTAATTAAGTTAAATTGTTTTTGTGATTTTAAGTGTTCCTGCGCGTCTTTTACAACAAACGAGTAATAATTTGATTAAGTTGCTATCAATTTAAACTTTGAAAACGATGCTGGAATTTCACTTGAGAAAAGCTCTCGAGAGGTAGCATAATATTAAACACATGGCAGACGACGCGACTACAAGAAAATAACTTCAGTTTTCGTGCTTTTTTTCTCGATCCACTCGTCGAAATAAAATTATTCACACACTTTTCAAATGGTTTTCGTTTCTTTTTGGTTTTTTGGGTCTTAAGTAGGTTCTTGAAATTTCCAGACGCCGTTTCTTTTGGCGTCTATTTATAACAACGCATGAGAAAAATGTGGGCGAATTTGTAGCAGTCGACGCTTTGTTTTCTAACCGTAAGGTTGGTACGTCAGTGAAATTGTGAGAAAGAAGTCAAAATATAACATTTTTCAATTTGACTTCTTCGTAGGTAAAAATTTTTGGAAAATGTTGAAACACACCCTAAAGAGTGCCATCGAGCGCGATCACTTAATCAGGAGGAGATCGACCACGACTTTACTTCGCTACAAACGACGCAGTTCATACAATTCGCACGATAAAGTCGCTTTGCGAAAAGATCGTGGCAGGATACATTCCATGTCCTGGCCCAATTCTGGTACCGATCCAGAGGTACCAAGATAGTTTGACACCTGAATGACTTTTTCTAATACTTTCTTTTTCTTCCAGATCGATTATCCGGATATTGAGCAAAATCGTAGGCTTCAGCAATCACCTATCATGGATCACAATCAATTTCGTTCCACAAATATTATGTTCGATGATAACGTAAGTAGATTGATTCTCTTCCAAATTTTTGTATTTATACCTTGCTAACCATGATTTTTTCCCTAGTATGGTTCGACTTTAACGCGTCCAAGTCTTTACCATAAATGCAGTCGGGGTTCACATTCTTCAGATACTAGTTCGGCCTACAGTGGCTCCGATACGATGGCCTCTACTCATTCAGAATTGGATGGAGATGAACTCGACCTTACGGGTTTGGTCGAAAGCATCGTGGACAGTGACGAAGATGACGATTTGGCTGAGAGTATGGATGTAAGTCTTTTCACTGATCGGAAATTCTTTTTCTAATGCTAATTTTACAGAGCTTGACGGTGAGGGATCGGGTGCGAGATTGTTTGGAACGTGATCCTGCCGACAGGTCAGAAGATGACGTGGAATCTCTCCTTGAATTTACTCAACATTTAAAGGCCTTCACCAATATGACTTTGGCAGTTCGAAGGGCTCTCTGTTCTGTTATGGTAAAAACTACCCAATCTGCCTTGCAACATTTTTCACTTTTAATTTGTAGGTTTTCGCCGTGGTGGAAAAAGCGGGAACCATTGTGATGAACGACGGAGAAGAATTGGATTCTTGGTCTGTGTTAATAAATGGAAGCGTCGATGTTGCAATACCTGGACAGGAAACGCAATCCTTCACTGTGGGCGATGCGTTTGGAATTTTGCCCACCATGGATAAATTATACCATAAAGGCGTGATGCGAACCAAATGTGATGATTGCCAGTTTGTTTGTATAACCCAAAGTGATTACTACAGGTAACAAACAATTAATACAGCCGATTGGGTCCAATACGTCATCCGTTATCTGTTTTAGAATCTTGCACCAAGGTGAAGAAAACACCAGGCGGCACGAAATAGATGGTCAAGTTGTTATGGTAACCGAATTGCGCGGTTCCATGGAACCTCAGAGTAACAGAAGGGGCCACGTTGTGATAAGAGGCACTTCCGAACGTTTAATGTTCCAGTTAATCGAAGAAAACTCTTTGACAGATCCGACTTACGTCGAAGATTTCTTATTAACTCACCGCGTTTTTATTCCAAGCTCTTTGCACGTTGCCAACCAACTTCTGGATTGGTTCAAAAATCGCGAGGTTCGGGATCGAGTTACCCGGGTGGTTTTGCTGTGGGTCAATAACCATTTCACCGATTTTGAAACCGATCCCGATATGATCGAATTTTTAGAAACGTTCGAGCAAGGTTTGGAAAAGGAAGAAATGACAGGCCAACTGAGGCTCTTGAATATTGCATGCGCTGCCAAAGCCAGAATACGTAACGTGGTTTTAGCGCGACCCAGTCGCGACGAACCGTTAAATTTTCAAATCCTCGGTGGCTTTGAACGAAAGTTCGGAATTTTCATTTCCAAAGTCGACAAAAAATCGAAGGCAGAAGACGTGGGTTTGAAACGAGGCGACCAAATACTCGAGGTGAACGGTCAGAGTTTCGAGCACGTGAGCCATACGCGAGCTATGGAAATTTTGCGCGGTACCACACATTTGAGCATTACGGTCAAGTCGAATTTGCTGCACTTTAAGGAGATGCTCAACACACCAGACAATTCTCCGCGACCGAGAGGACGGAAAACGTCAGAAATTTCACGGTTGCAACCTGATCCTCGTGCAAGATTGTCCAGCATCGATGGAAATTTGATGTTTAGCACAGATTCACCGTGTTCCCAACCAGTCAGCATTAATAGCCCCCAAAAAGATAATAAAAGTAGTAAAAGCTTTATGACGCTCGGGCCTAAAAGACGACTGCAGAAGGCGCTCATGAAGATGAACATTTTACCAAAAACCATCATCAAGTAAGTTTGAAGTTTGTTTTATCAACTCTTTTTTAACTCTTTGTTAAGTGTCAGCATGGGAATCGATCAAGTGGACAGTACTCAGCCTGTCAGTGCTTTGGGAACAAATTTGTTTCACTCCCAAAGTAATCCGGATTTGATGTCGATTTGCTACGACGATTTGAGATGCAACGACTTCCCCGAACACGTTTTAAAAGTGAGTACTAGTTTGCAATCCTTGAGCAACCTTGACATTCTCGGTTTTTAGGTTTTTAGACCAGATCAAAGCTACAAGTACCTTCTAATACACAAAGAGACGACGGCTCACGAGGTGGTCATGCTGGCTCTCCAAGAGTTTGGCATGACGGATCCCAGTAGTAATTTCAGTTTGTGCGAAGTCTCGGTGACGGACAATCAGACGATTAAACAACGCCGCCTACCTGATCAATTACAAAATTTGGCTGAAAGGATTGGCTTGAGTAGTCGCTACTATTTGAAAACCAACGGAATTACCGAAACTCTTGTACCTGACGAACTCGCGCCGGAGTTGGTGCGCGAGAGCGCCGTACACTTCTTACAATTGAACGCCGTGGAGGTCGCCATTCAGTTGACTCTACAAGTTTGTTTTTTCTAAATGTTTTTAGTCCATTATTACCTTTTTGTTTCTTCTAGGATTTCAGTATTTTCAGACAGATTGAATCGACTGAGTACATTGACGATCTTTTTGAGCTCAACTCCAAATATGGAATTCCGATGTTGGAACAATTTGCCGCGTTAGTTAACAAGGAGATGTTTTGGGTGGTCACCGAAGTTTGCAACGAACACAACCCCGTGAGAAGGATGAAGATTATCAAGCAGTTTGTGAAAGTTGCAAGTAAGTTTATCATTGTTTGAACACGTAATAGTTAGATATCTATGACCAGGCAACGGAAACAACTCTATAAATTATACTCCGTGGTAAATTCATCTTGGCTTTGGCCAAGCTGAATTGCCACAAATATGGGACATGAAGAAGAAAGAAGTTAAATATCTAATGTATTGTTTTTCAGGGCAATGTAAGGAGTGCAAAAATTTCAATTCCATGTTTGCCATCATCAGTGGGTTGGGTCACGGTGCTGTTTCGCGATTAAGGCAGAGTTGGGACAAATTGCCCGGCAAATACCAGCGACTCTTTTCCGAGTTGCAGCAATTGATGGATCCTTCACGGAATATGAGCAAGTACAGGCAACTCGTTAGTGCCGAACAAAACCAACCCCCAATTGTAAGTTTATCATTCGAGATTTGCTTTCCAACTGACTATAATTTTGTTATTTAGATTCCATTTTATCCTGTGGTCAAAAAGGATCTGACTTTTATAAATTTGGGAAATGATTCCCTAGTGGAAGGCTTGATCAACTTTGAAAAACTGCGGATGATCGCTAAAGAAGTTCGCGGCCTTAGCAACATGTGCAGCAGTCCATACGACTTGCTCACAATGCTGGAGTTGGGTGGACAACCGGCAAGTAATGCGATGGTAGCTCTTAACCAAATGACCACCGGTTCTTCACAACATCACCCTCAAAGTAAGATTATCCAAAATTTATCTAGAATATGGATAAAAATTATAGCAAATTAAAAATCTGCCCCACGTTGGGCGCCAATTTATTGTGAAGTTTTGTTTCAACGACAAAGTTACAAGTTGTCAATTTTTAGATCAAAACACCGTTAAGCGACGGAAAAAGTCCGCTGCTGTTCCTAACCCCAAAAAGATGTTTGAAGAGTCTCAGATGGTGAGACGCGTGAAGGCTTACCTCAACAATCTGCAAGTGGTCACAGACGAAGCCAAACTTCATGAAATGTCCTTGGAATGTGAAAATTCAATTAGCGCGAATTCGGCCAACGCAACCGCCCCGAGGGGTAAACGTCACCCTTCTCCTGCTCCCTCAACTACTAGTAGTACAAGTAGCACCAGTGAAGACAGAAAACCTACCACCGCCAAATTTGGTTCTGCGTCGCCTCAAGCAGTCAGAAAATTACTCGCCCTTTCGGAACAGAACAAAACAAGACCTCATCAACCCAGGCAACCCCCACTACCACACGGCTTTAATGGACCGCAACCCAGTCCTATAGTGAGAAGAGCACCCAGTTCGACAGGTACGCTGCTTTTTTTTTTCAATCTCTTCAACACTGTAATGTAATTCTTGCAGGAAGCTATTCAAGTTACGGTAGCTCGAGTAGTTGTGGTGCTGGTGGTCGGGCAATGCACGAAAGATCGCACTCGGACACACCTACGCCTCTTCCTTCTGTTGCACTGTCTGCCGAAAGCAGTAGTGTCACCTCACTCAGTAATCTACCTCTTAGAAAAACTTTAACCTCAGGTAAGTTTTCTACCATACTAATGTTTTTGGCAAATTTGGGTGACCAACAAGGTCGTTAAATTTACACCACCTTGTATAAATTTTGTTCACATTTTGTTGAATCTATCTTCTTGAGCATGAACTTGAATGCGCATGTTGTTTGGTACAGGCTCGGTGGCTTCTTCTGATTCTGGACATAGCACCAACAGTTCTGGTGATGGTTCCGCCGTTTTACCGCACACTTATCAGTCTCAACAGCGGTGTCCTAGCCCGTCTAGGCATCCTCCTGCTCTGCCAGGTATGTAACAATATTTTCTCTAGTTTTTTTATGTCTCGTTAAGAGAAAAAGTTGCAATTTTGAATTATACACTGTGCATGTAATTTTGACAAATTTGTAAGATGGTTGTGTCTGTTGTGGTGGTAGGATGGTATTCCCGCGTTGGTGCTATCCCTCCCTACCCTGCTGCTGTGGCCGTGTTACCTCCTTTGCCCAATGCTTTGCGTAATGGTAAGTGAGCATTTATGGAATGCCAGCTTATTTAGTTAGGCCATTTCTTCTTTTTTTTTATTACTCAATTGCTTATGTAAGTAAATGCTTTTTTTGTGTTGCAAGTTCTATGTATTGGGAATGACACGAATTTACCTACTTGGTTTTTTGGTTTTGTACGTTTGTGGCAAAAGAAATTTGAAATTATAAGATGGTGGTTTGCTTTTATTGCTTTGAACCAGTGAGCCTCAAACAAAAGTGTCTAAACGACTGAGAGTACATTTTAAAAGAAATTTGAGCTTAAATTTCACTGGTTTTAGTAATGGAAACTTTCAACCAACTCAAATTTGAATTTTGTTTGGTACGGTTTCCAAGGGCGACTGCAATCAGGAACTCGGCAGTTGTTCCTTGGAAATTATATGTTCGCACAATAGACTATTTTGTAACAAAAAATTGACCAAAGATCTAGAAGCAAATTTCTTGTGTTGGGTGATTCAATAAAAATTTTGTTTTTGGTCAGTTATTTCTGCGAAACATCTCACTGTATGCCAGTTAACTTTTGTTTCATTTTAACATTGAAATTTTAAAGATATCTTCAAAACTTTAATTATAACTGATGAATTATAGATAGAATTTTGATTTAAATGTATCGGAGACGCAATTTTGTACTGCGTGTGTCGTTTTTTTTGAAAAGTTTAAAGAACCTCTTTAACTCCTTTTTGTTATTAATGTAGGTCCCGGTCGGCGACAACAACCTCCAGCATATAGCGTAGCTGCACAAATGGCCCGCTTACATCGATTAGGTAGAGCACATTCGCATGAAGGTGTGACGCAAGGCTATCATTATCACACGGATCCTGATACAGATCATGGTAAGTTCTGGACGAGATAAAAACACATTTATTTTTTCAATTTTCTTTTTTTTGCTCAAACGACAGATTATGGTTTTAAAAAAATGACTTATGAAATTGATATGACTGATACCATTACTGAATCGGCATTGTGTGATGTAGATTCGATCATTGTTATGGTTTAAACCTGACACGACTCAGACTTGACTAAAATTTTGACTATGGACTACCTAGGTATTTTATTCTTTATTTTTTTTCACTAACATTTCTTTTGCACAATCTTTATTTAACAGGTAAGTTACAAAGACAAATTATTACTTTAAAATTACAAACTGTGACTAATGTGTGGCCTATCTTAAGCGCAGGTTAATTTAGCATCCTCGGGTGGGATACCAAAAAACTTAATAAAAAAAGAAAGAAGTTTTTTTAAGGGAAGGATAAAGAAATATAGAAAAATTTAAGGAGGGTTAAAAATTTTGAAAAATGCTTTTTGAGGATTTCTCTTTACTCAACAAGTTTTTTTGCTCAAACTTTTTGGGAATTTTAGAATTTTAAGTAATTTTTATCATGAAAAACCAGATATGTACAATTAACAAGCTAAAAAAGCAAAATAAAACCGAATTGTTGGTTGAGTGGAATTCTTCTAATTTAAATTATTGTTATCTCTTCCTCAGCCTACATTCGTGCACTTCTGGACATAAGCCTTTCTCAACCTCTCAAACCTCTCTATAAAGGATTGGGTTGTTTCTTCTGAGAGGTTTTGGCAGTTACAAACGTTTTGCTTGCCGAAGTTGGCGTGGAAGACAATCGGAATAAATTTCTTACCCGTCACTATTTATTATCGTCATCAACAATCTCAAAATAATGTTGTCATGTCAATTCACACCTCTATTTCTCTTTGCACCCTGACGCCCCGGTTTGAATTCGGGTAGAGCTCACTTTGCAATGCCGTCTCTGTGCTTCGGAAGGCATGTAAAGACGGTGGTCTTCCTGTGTTAATGAATTGCCTTATTAACAATTTAAAATGGGGTAACAGGCACATCTGATGCCAGCCTAGCAAGCTACTTCAGATGTAAATCAAGTAATGCTTACAGTACTAGCAGTGGTTTTGGATATTGCCGATGCTGCTGTTGGAGTAAAACAGAACTTGTTCTAAATACTGTTAAAGAAGGAGAAGAAGAAGACTGCCGTTGATGGATTCTGCCCTATCATAAATGAACCAAATTCTGTCACCCACAACTGCTCTAATGTCCGTAATAAATTCAAGAGCTTGTAAATTATACAATCGCTAATCTATTAACTGAAATAATCGATTAATCAAATAATCGATAACTTTCTTACTACTGATTAAGTATCAGTTAATCGAAAAATTTGCCTAGCATTCTGAATTTAATTTGAAATCAAATTTCATAGTTCCTCAAGTCCCTGACACCAAATTAAACTAATTTTTGCTTGGGAAAAGGCAAGATTCTATGATTTCGGTGATATATTCATCTGTTTTCTACTCTCAAGTTTCAAATCAATCCATATCTTGACTTTTTACTAATATACCAGCAGTAAGGCATAAAGTATACACCATCCGACTAGAAGGTGGGAAACCACGGTTCAAAGAAGAAGAACTTTATCCTATTCAATTATACAATAAGACTATGCTCTTTTATGCACGGAGACGGCCATAACAAAGTTAGACTCTCCCGTGCATGTAGTTCTGTCATACAATTGAAGAACCTAGTAAGTCAAGTTACTAAAAATTTAGTTATTAGATGACTGGTGGCTTCGTCAAAATATGCATGGTATTAAACTAAAAACTCAAGTTTTAGTAACTTGACTTACTAGGATCTTCGATTGTACGGTATAGTGGTTTGTATACGCTAACTACCAGGTCATGACTGTTGTCGTCTAATTACCGCGCGTATTAGTTACAGAGATCAATTTGCTAGTACCAACAATACCAGGATTGTAACCCACACGAGACATATGTATTTTGTTAAACTTATCCTTTTGCTGCAGTGGTTTTTTCCTCCTCCTCTGTTCGTTTACCTTGGAATGGTTTTCCATTACTTGCCCAGGAAGACAATTAGTAAATTTCTTACTTCATCCTGGTTTGAACCGGGGATCTCGCTTCAGCAGTTGACGCACATTAGTGTCGGGCCATGACCGCACGGGTTTCAACTCTTTACTATTTATTTCATTCTTTTAATCACTGGCAGCCAGAAGTAATTTATAGGAAGTTGTTGACAAAATGCCCTACAATCTTTCTCGAGGATCTCTTCTGGAATTGGCTGTTGTTTAGGTACAGAATTATATTTTGTTTTAAGGCCTATCGAATCAACATTAATGATTAATGATTTCACAAATTCTTTCAAATTTATTATTTTTCATATGCAATAAATAGCAACTTACTGGTACTGGTGGGCATGGGGGCTGTAAACAGGATGAAAAATCGTGGTGAAATAATTAACCTATTGTTTACTGGGAAAGCTATGAGCAGGATTCGGACTTAACCTATCTTTTCTGTACATGAAGACTTGCCCTCGTGATTGGGCAATGGGATAATGGTGAATTATCTACGGAAATCCGTAAGCTTATGATCATAAAAAAAGTCGTATCCCTGAATAACTAAATTTGGAAACAATTGAACACTACTTCGGAAACAATCAATTTTAATGGATTTTCACTTTCTAACTCTTTGCATGGACAAAAAGAGAGATTTAGTAAAATGTATTGGGTGGAATATCTGTAGCTGGTTATGTGTTCTATTATCTGGAGAGAATATCGCCGTTGCACAGTAGCGATTGTTATCAGCCTCTGTTTATCCACAATTGGACGTGGATCTTCTTTTCTACAGAAAGTTTTAGTATTAAGACCCACAGCTGCTTGGTCTAGGTTGTGGAATATGTCCGTAACTTTGTTTTGTTATTGGTGGTGGCAGTTTGGTGGGTATTTATGTGCTCTCTAAAGCACAGAGACGACCATAAGAAAGTTACTCCTCCCAGGTGTGATCCCGGTACCTCAACATTAACAGTTATTCATGCTAACTACCTCGACTGTCATCCGCAGTGATGTGACTCTAAAGAAGAAGGAGGATCCGAAGAAGATTGAATAAAATTTGCAAAGTTTACATGAGGGCATATAAAATATTTCCTAAAAAAGTACCGAGGATGCTAACCTGTGCTACAAGTTTCCACTGTTTAATTTTCTTCTGACGTGAATTTAAGACTTATACTAACATGAACCACTGACTCTGAAAGGCTGCACTGACTTTATACTCACAGTGACGACTATAGGTATCCGATGTTGTTATTTCTTATTGTTAGTTATATTTGCCTCAACGTGGGGCGTATAGGAGCTATTGTCGCTGTTGTCTTTATAAGGTCACTGTAGTAATAGAAAATAGTTGCATATGTAGATGGTCAATCACAGGCAATTTACTTCTTTCAAATGACAAAATGAAAAAATTAAAAATGATAATTTGTTTGGTTAGTTTTTATTAAAAAAACAAAATGAAACCTGTTGATTGGTCATACATACTTCCATTTGTGTTTAGAAATAGTCATGAATATTATGAACGGAGCTGGAAGAAATTATTGTCATATCATAACCACTAGAAACGGAATAGGCCGAAATCCATCTTTTCTCTGATAACTTGAAAACGATGGATTTTACAGAGTAAAAATTCTTAATATCAAAACTGTTTTCGAGTTATTAAAAAAACAGTATTCATGATTATTACTATAAATAAATCGAATATATGCAATAATTTATTTTAAAATTGTTTTTTGTTTTAGATGATGAAGAAACCCAAGTGTCGGCAGTTTGAAAGCCTCGAAGTAATCTTGATGTGAATTTTAATGTTGCATATCTTCCTATTGTACTACTACATTTAAATACTCATAACTTTCTCACTGTAGTCGAACAAGAATTGTGTTCCGTGTTATCAAATGAAGAAAAATAGACCGGTACTCGGACAAACGTTTCTTAACTTCAAAATTTTTGTCACAACTCAAACGCGAACGTTTGCCGTATTATTTTGTACCTGATTTTATCATCGCCGCCTCTCGGGTCGCCCCTAATTATTTATTGTTTGAGCGATTAATTTTTTTATTATTTTGTAAATTGTATATAATTTTAATGACCGCGTTCCCGCTTGTTTGGTTTTGTATCCGATTTACGGATCAAACTTGTTTGCAATATTATGAATAATATAGTAAATTTTATTTTAACGAAAATCATTCCAAATATGGATAGTACTCTGTATATTTTTTGTGTTTATAACGAAAGTTGATGTACCTACGATTTTTCCATCTCGATGTGTTCTCTCTAAGAATTAAAATAAAAGAAAAATTTATTTAAATCAAATTTTATTGCAACATTGTGATTTTGCTTAAAGACATTTTTTTATTTTTAAAGTTAGAATAATTTTTTTAGGAATTTATCGAATTTTTTACGTTTGAAAGTTTAGTTGCAATTTATTTAGGTTTTGTGATTCGACTAGTCACTCGACAATTAAGAGAAGGTTTTATTATTTGTTACATTTTGGTGCAAGTTCAATTTGTATCGCAATGTAAGATTTTAATACCATTTTTATTAGACGGATATATGTATATTTTTTTAAATGTAACAAATACTTGCCTTTCTTTCAATTGGTCTTTTTTTATATTATATGAAAAGAATATCGCTATGTGTAATAATATATTTTCCAAATAGGTGTAATATCTGTATATTAGTGTACAAAATAATTTGAATCTACTTAAATAAATATGTCGCAAATTTTTTTATTATTTTTCTTATTTTTCGGCTCGAAAATGTTCTACATTTCAACTCGGGTTATTATCAGATAATCTAAATGCTGTTCAATAATACTCTTTTGAGCTCTACGAGAGAATTCTCGAGAAGAAGGCTCTATTTACCAGTTTACTGTTTTCCAATTTTATTTCCATATAAGAAAGGACGCAGAGATGTAGGACAACTGAGAAAGAGATGGCCGGAACAGGTCAACGATGTAACCCATGAAAGAAGTGATGATGATAAATTTTTAATTTATTGTAACTTTAAAGCGGTTTGGCGCAATTTTTATTTTAGGTCCCCCGGACTGATAATTCAGAAACCCGATGCCTATGTTTTTGGGCCAACGTGAGGTTTTAAAGTAATTTTTATATTATTACCTAAAAAAATGAACTATTTTTTTGGAAATTTTATCTGAAAAGTACAATTAAAAAAATGAACATCTCTATTATCTCAGATGCTAGGTTATCACCATAATTTTAAAATTTGAAATAAATCTGTTAGTGGTTTTTGAAGTAATCGTGAAACCATAAGTGTTCCGGGTACCGTACCTTTTATTAAAATTACAAACAATATTTTAAGTTTTTTTTGAAAATTTAGAATCAAATTTTTTTTTATATGCAATTTACCCATCTGGGCGGGTGGTTGTTAATTATGCTTCCTCCTCGCCCCCTATAAATATCAATCTTAATAAGTATCAAAATGTAAATTTTATGGGTTCTGGAGCCTTCTAAAGCATTTCAAAATTGCATTTTCTATTTCACAGATTACATTTCATTGCAAAAAATCTAAAATAATAGATTATAATATGGAAATTAGTATTGCAGTAGGGCAATTAATGTTTTTGTCACCCCCTCCCCCTCCCAACATGTTTATTTGTGACAATAGAGATTAATGTCTAACATCGAGGGCCTTGGTGAACTTAAAAGAAGGCTGCCAGAGAGTAAATGTATTAAAATTTGTGTACACTGGATTCTGAATTCTAAAAATTTCTAGAGAATTCCAAAGATTATCCAAGAAATTCCAGCAATTTCCAAAAAATTCCAAAATAACTGCGAGTTCTAAAAATTTTAAACAATTGCTATATTCCGCAAATTTGTTGAAAAATTTGTTTACACAACTTTCGGAATAAGTACATTGGGAATTTCCTGAAAACTTAGAATTCCGAATCTTGTAGACATAAATTTTTCAATATACTTCTTACTTGCTCCTGCAAACACGTTTCTCCCAAGTGCTTGGAATTCTCAAAAATTATTTTGGAAATCTTTAAAATTCACTAGAATTTTTGGAATTTGTTAGAATTTTTTGAAATTCTTAGAAATCTCAGGAGTTCTCAATTTTGTATTCACAAACATCTTAATATATTTGCCCGTTTCAAGATATCACATTTCTTTAAAGTTCTTGGATTTTCTCAAAATTACTTCGAATTCCTTGCAAATATTTGGAAAACTTGAGAATTTCTTGGTAATCATTTCAATACATTTGAATTTTTCCAAATTGGAATTTTTATTGATGTGTAAAATTAGTTTTGTATTAATTAAATCTACAAGTTTAATTAGATTTGCAATCTTTAGAATCTTGAAATATTAATTTTCTGGCAGCGGTCATGTAGGAAACGATTAAGCTTTCCAAGAAATTTTAAAGATTTCCGGAATTCCGAAATAATTTTTGGAAGTTCTGAGAAATGTGATATCCAGTAATAGGTTCAAAGATTACCCGGGGTATTTTAAATAAGTATACACAAAATGTTCTTTATTATTACTCCTTGGAGGGTGCTTGGCATTCATTATATTCTTTAAATCCCATACCATCATAATGTCTGGCATTTTAAGTTATGCAGCAAAATGGAGAAGTCAAGACCACCCAGGGTTGTAGAGCTGCGATTGATTGATTGATTTTATAAATGGAACAGGGTTTGAAACAAAGGAATTATGCTGAAAAATTTTACCCCAAAAATTGTTTAATTTTTTATAATAAATGTCCAAATAACATTAGGACAACCAGAACTTCTCTTGGGGGGGGGGGGAGTTTAACATTATTTATAAACTTGATTCTTGGGAGGCTCTTGTTTTGCAGTTTATTTTGCAGCTATATTTCTTTCACAGAAGATTTTCTCAACGTTGGAAGGAGGCAGAGGTTCAAAAACCTTAATCTACACACTTGAATATTGATTTTCATGCTATCTGAAATCTTCCAGGCTTTCAAACACATTTTTCGCAAATAATAGATTTGCCACAAACAAAAATAGATTTTCCAGAAACGAAAACAGATTTGGAATAAATTAAAATGTATGTGAATGGAATGAAAGCAGATTTTCCATAAATGAAAACTGATTTTCACCAATGAAAGCAGTTTTTCGTCAAATATGTTCGATGTCTGATCTGTTGCCAAGAAAATCTGTTTTCATTTGTTTCAAATCAGTCTCATTTGTTTTTGGTAAATTTCTTTGCATTTACTTCAAATCTGTTTCGGTGCCCCAAATGAGAGTGCAAAAGGTGTATTGGTATTACGTATTCAATGGTGTTGAGAAGCAGACTTAAAGCTAACCAATACTTAAAATCTGTGACTATTTTGGATATTTTCGATCCAATACGTTGTTGGTAGGAGAGTAGCAACAAGCATTGTTTTTAAATCCGTCACCACGCGGTCACTTATCCAAGTGCGAGCCAAAAGTAACCTCCTGTCCGACTCTCGTGATCTGACCATCACGAAGAAGGTATCATTATGAAGAGTATCACATTAAAGCGAATAGAACTCGGAAGGGTATAATTCCTAGGCTTCTATGTAGATGCTAGATTCACAAGGTTGTGCGGCCTGAAGACCGCACTTAGAGAAATATTTAAAAATTTATTATTATATTATTATGTGCGTCATTCATATAAAGTTTTAAAAAATTCTTACATCTTATCATTTGGGGAGGAGAAGTTCACGATTTTCTTATTTGTGCTTATACAAGGGGGTGATTAAAATCATTGAAAGTTTGCTTACGTTATACTTCAACCTTAAACCAAGTTGCCACCAGGTTTAGGGAAAAAAGCCTTCGAGTCTAAATTGCTTTAGTTTCAAAATTACTTGAAAATTTTGCATAAGTGTGGGACTAATGGCATTTTAGTTTCCCATTATAAACGATTAATGCCCGATTTCTTCACCTAAAGATATCTCTTAGATAATTTATTTATAAAATAAATTAACGTAGTAGCCAATCATATTTCTGATTGTTTTGTATTGCTGCTGTCTGATTGGTTACTTCGTTAATTTATCTAATAGATATCTCTAGGTGAAGAAATCGGGTATTAGTGTATTATTCTAAAATTCAAAACAATGGGCAACTAGCTGGTTTTAGTCCCATACCCATGTATATTTTTAAAAATACTTAAAGTAGTGCAGGTTCGGAGTTTTTTCCCTAGACCTGGCAGCTCTGCGGTTAAATCAAAAATTTTAGGTTTAAACCGCAACTAAGCCGGCACTAAGTCGATGATTTGATTAAATCTGTTTGCAGGAGCCAAGTTGGGGTAACTTCTTTATAATTTTGCAACGAAACTCTATGCATCACAAAAAACTGTTTTTAATTGAGAAATTATTTAATAATGAGTTGCGCAAAAATATGTGAGGTGGCAAAGATAGTTTTGCAAATCTCTAACAATTTTGTTTATGCAATAACAGAACAACTCTCAGAGAAAATCTCAAGTCGTGATGCCATTGGGCGTAACAGTTCCATGGGTTCAGTTTTCGCGGTGGGAAATCATTAAATATTTGTCCGGCGAAAAATACTCTTTTCTGACTCATCGGGAATGTTACATCATAAAGAGGGAGTTAATACCAAAGTTAGCAATCTGCATTTTTGTGAAAAATGAGAAAATGCCAGAATATTCATCCAATTTTATTCTATATTAAACTGAACCAAAAGTTTGTTTCAAAACAACCAATAGATGATTCAAAATCAGCTTTAAAAATTGTGTTGAAATGTTGAAAAGCAAAGCAAATGGACAGTTACAGTAGTTTTTCCTCAATATTTGAAAACCATGAAACTGAACATGAACCGGTAGTTGGAAATAATTACGTTAATCCATTCATACGCGTCATGTTTTAAATCAATGTCGCTACTTTGATATTACAGACGAAACAAAAATTAGTTTTGTGCATTACTGTCCGAATAAGTTCTTAGCTGCTGATGATGATATTATTCCTTTTCTTCCTTTTAACTTAGGACTACTTTCTATAATATCCAACAGTAACCTCGGCGAAGTTCCGAAGCCACTGCTAGTACTGTGAGCATATTATTTGTTTTACATCTGAAGTAGCTTGCTAGGCTGGCTTCAGATGTGCCTGTACCCAATTTTAGAGACGGCATTGCAAAGTGAGCTCTACCCGAAGTCGAACCGGGGCGCCTTACATTAGCAGTTGATCTCGCTAACACCCAGGCACACAAATTTGCAATTTTTTTTAATAATTATTATTTAAAATGTGTTGATAATAATTTTAAAACACAATAATCTTACTAGACGTCTGCCGCAATTTCCGAGTTGCGCACTAATCAAGATTTACTGTATCCACACATTAGATGCGGCCGATAGTAACTTAAATATTATTATGTACAGTCAAACCTGTTTTTATGCGGTTTTTATATGTGGAATTGTTTATGTGCAATTTTTTTGTACAATATATCAAAACATTCCATCAAATGCATAGTATGAAAAAAAATGAAGTATTATTTTAAAGAATTATTTTTATGCGGTCCCTATCCCCCGCACAGAAACAGGTTTGAGTGTAATTTAAATCACGTAGGAACTATGTATGTGTTTTTATCTCCCTGCATCAACACTTTGATCGGTCAAATTTTTTGTCAATTCAATGAAATTGCTTTTTTTTATCAACTTAATAAAATATGGCAATCGATCGGGTTTCTCACCAATCAAATTGCACATTAATCGAGTTTCACTGTATTCCTAGTAGACCTGCTAGTAGTTTAATAATATACAGTTGAAGACAGTCAGCCTGGGAGGTACTTTTTTTGACTGCTAAACCGAGATCCTCAGTTCGATCCCGGGTGAAGCAAAAGTATAAATCTAACCGTCTCTCCTGGAAAAGCAATGGTGAACAATCGAGAAAATTTGCCAAAAGAGCTTAAAAAAGCGTTGAGAGCGAGATATTACACAGTTGCTAGTGGGAAAATTTTTCGATTGTTCGATTAATCATCGATTAATCGATGTTTGATCAGTTCTAAGAGAGTTTATTATGCTTAGGTTTGAGGTGTCTTTGCAAGATTTTTGTAATTAATAAATAAAATACTAAAATAATAAACCATTAGCTAGATAAGTGCAGTAGGATTAGTCTTTTATTTATTAATAACCAAGAGAGTTGTCAATTAACAAAATAATCGAATAATCAAATAAATTATTGATTATTTTATTTTTGTTAATATTTTTCGGAAATATTTGGAGAAAATATCGTAACAACATTTATTCTCTTCGATTTATTCTTCAAATATTAAATATTATCTTCGGAAAAACTCACGAAAATGTTTATTTTAAATGCTTGTTTGTTTCCATCTTCAGGCATTTGATAATCGAATGTTTCATTATGCAATCAATTTGATTATTCGATTACACGATCTTTAAATTATTCAATTGATAATCTATTTGGATTAATCGATTGCTTGATTAATCGATAAATCGATTGTTTCAGTTCATCGATTATTGGGTATAATTTTTTAAATCGCTCAGCTATAGTTGTACAGTAAAGAACAGAAAAGCAGCATTTTAGTATTAAAATAATTGTGTTCTCTTACGCACTGTATGTAATGCAGCGTATCAACTGAAGAAGACAATTTGCTCTGCTTATGTATAAAAGAAATATTTTAAATCCCATCTATCGATTTGAAAAAATTTATTGCTTTTTCTTTCTGCAGATTTCATGATACAATAATAACAAGATATGATATTACGCAGATTATGCACTAACCACGTGACGTATATGCGCAAGAATACTAAAATGGAATTTGCATCTCTCATATCATTGGTTCAAGATAAGTTATTGCGCAAAATATCACTAGAAACGTGACGTCATGCGCAAAAATTACCAAAATAGATTTCCGATGCATCATATCTTGTATAATATTGTATAACTAGCTTGATACCCGGCTTCGCCCGGGGTCTCATTAAAAAATAAAATACTTTGCCTTTGTCTGAAGTATTTTGATTTTGCAGGGTTGCTTTACCCGAGCTTTTCTTCTCCAGTATTTCAAATCACTTATAATAGAGTAGGTATTGAATGTGAATATACCAACGTAAAATTACCATATAGCAATTACAGGTAGTGTTGATGGGAATCTCGTTAACCCACTCATGCGCGTCCGCAATTTTTCACTTTTTTTTAAATTAAGCTTTTCGGTCCCGGTTTTTAGAGGAAAACCTCTTTAGGATCCTATAGAGTAACTGTGCAAAATTTGGTTGGGATCAGTCGAATGGTCTAGGAGTCTATAAGGAACATACATACATACACCGAGGGATTAACCGCTGGTGAAGTTTTTTGTACACATCTAATGAAGTATATGAAGTACTGGGAAGGGGGGGTGTAGAACACCTTCCAGTGCACAAATTTTGGAATGAAGAACATTGCAGAACATGCAGAACCCCACACCAAGTAGTTTACTTTTTATCAGAAGTAAACTGAAGATCTCCCGTTGCAGAAGCACTGGAGGGTGTTCCACACCCCAGACCCCTGGTTTAATTAATTTATTTTTTATTAAAAGTGAATTAAATATTTAAGCATATCTCAAGTTTATTAAAATTAGCTATGGCCAAGTAAATGTGTTTAATTCGTAATCTGACAATTAATTATAAACTACCTAATTATAAATTCCGTACTCCCTGGGAGGTAGATCTCTGCAACAGGAGAGTTCAGTTTACTTCTGATAAAAAATAAACTACTTGATCCGGGGGGCTGGGGGAGTGAAACACCCTCTAGTGCCTCTGCAACGGGAGATCTTTAGTTTACTTTTATTAAAAATAATCTACTCAATCCGGGGGGTTTGGGGGGTGTGGAACACCCTCCAGTGCTCAAATTTTGGTATTTCTGTAAGTCTCTTCTGTAAGAAGTATGGAGAATTATGATGAAGTACGTGAAGGTGAAGTTAATTGTACACGATTTCCTCTAGCGGTTGACCCCTTGACATACACACACACCCACATACATCCATTTTTATATACATAGATGTGCAGATTTAGAGAAGGGGGGGGGAATAAACGCAGATGCACGTTACAAACACAAAATTATGTACAAAACTGTGGTGTCTGCTTTTTGTAACCCACCTCTGATTGGTTAACCTTGCAGTCAACTTAAAAAAAAAGATGACGGCGAATCAGGATTGATTTAAAATGCACCCAATAACGAGATTCAATTGTCTAAATCAAAATCATTGAAGTGTAGGACGGCCAAAAGGTTACCGGATCTGATACTCTTATTATATTTATATAGATCTGCACGTTATCCCTCCCCCTCTCTTGTTAGTCTATGTATGCTTTAGGAAACGTGAAATAATGTAAAAGGTTTTTACTTTACGATTAAGGAGTTTTTAACTCAAACATTACACGCGAATAAAATTGATTTTACATGTGAATTTTCAATTATTGTAAAATGTTTTTGTCGCTTTATTTCATGGTTGGACCATAAAATGTAACCATTTCGTCGTGTATTTTTTCTAAATGTCTCAAGTAAATATAAAAACGAATGAAAAAAAATAGCTCAAACTTTTATAGACCGGGGGGGGTCCAACTAGTCAACATACTAGTTGGACGTAATTGATTTGAATTAATTTGTTCTTATTTTTTAATTTTTAAGGCCAACATTCAAAAAATAAAGTAAGTGTTTTTTTTTTGGTTTTGCGATTCGGGAATTTCTTTAATTCAGATATTACACGCGAATTTAGAAAATTCCACTTACAATTTGGAAAATGCAATATGCACTGAAATCGAACCAAAAAACAAAGTAAAAGTTATCAAATAGTTGATCCTTTCGCTTCGAGTTTAATGATTATCCCTAAAAGTACAGGAAACCAACTGCTGATATAGAAAATTCTGAAAAAAACCCAGGAAAATTTTTACTAGAATTTTAAATTAAAAAGAAAATATAGTTGAGGTGATAGAAAGATAGAACTATATTTTCTTTTCAATTTATAATTTAGATCGTCTATGTTTGTCTTTTTTTGCATTTCAAAAAATATTTAAAAAATTTTGTTTTAATGAATTTTGTTAATTTCTCTACAAATTCAAATTTTGGCGCTGTTATGTAGAATTTTAAAATTTGAAAAAAATTGCCGTTTATTAGTTATGCTTTATTTGCAGATTGAAAAAATTGCCTGCGGCACTTTTATTACAAATTTCAAGCAGAAGATAAGTTCACATTGAAAATTTTTTCAAGTTGTGCTAATTTTTTTTAAATTCCTGTTTATCTATTAAGTGTTTACTAAACTTAGCACCAGTCCGCCCCTAAAAGTTGTTGGTGCAGAAGTTTTGCATCATGCAACGATTATTATTACTAACGAATGGATAGGAAATTATTTTGAGAGTTTAACAAAAATTGAAGGGGAAAATGCAAGGTTTTTCAAAATTTATTGATCCAAATTTTTGATCTTTATCACTTCACCCAAATTCTGAAACAAACAAACAAATTAACACTTCCATGGTTTCAAATTTAATATTTAGGATTTGGATGGAGGAAGAAATGAGAATTATGATTTAGGTTTTTGTTGCCTTTTTAGGCGATCAAGCGTCTTTTGAAATCCCCAAAGCCTGCCAGAAATTTTTGGTTGATGTTCCACTCTTTTATAAATTTGACCCACTTCCGAAAGTTCCAACATTTTTAGGTTTGGTTTTAGTTACGACAGTTTGAAACTGCTTGGGGGGTTAATTATTTTAAACTTCCATAAGTTCTTCCAAATATGGTCCGAAATGGCACATAGCAACTGAAAGCGTCCGTCACTTTCAAAACAAAGCTAAAATTTTGAGTTATGTTTATTTCGAAACGCCCTGTCGAGAAACCGGATATTTATAGATGTCACGATTTGAAGGCCCTTCAAATAAGTAATTCTTGTTACATTATCAAGTTTAACTTGAGATGTTCCTATTTTTAGTGCACGCGTATACATTAAACAAAGGCGGTCAGAGCACTAATTTTATTTTAAGAAACTCAGGCTTTAATAACCGTTTAAATATACCGCGTGTTTATATAATAAAATTAATTTCGTGTTTAGTAGCGCGTTTATAATAAGGCGTCCGATCCCGATAATTTAAAATAAACTCAAATTTTTCCCGGTGGGCTACGTCCATTTTTGGCACCTTTGGGTTTTCTCGGGCTCAAACTGAATTGGTTTTCATGCAAATTGGGGTTGGAAAAAAGGGGGTGAAAATCCAAAAAATACTTACAGATTTCGGAAAATCAAAACGTAAACTCGAAAAATATGGAGAACACTATCATCGGAAACGTGTTCAACAAGTACTGGCACAGAACTCTATTTCGTTTACAACACCACGGTGAAAATTCTATTTTTATTTTGTAAACTTGGCATCGGACGTTAGACAGACTCCACGATATAACTTATTTTGCCAATCGGAACTTAAATTGTACAAAATTTGATGCAATGTTGATAAATTTCAAGTATGTGTGTCACGAAGTAATCCGTTATCTTAGTCCAGTGTTTCCCAAGCGTTTTACTTTTTTTGGGCCGATAATGCTTTTTTGGATGAAAAGTAGTCTCAGTTTTCGCTCACCTTGCACACTTTCAGGTCCTTACATGATCAAATTAGTCATATTTGTTTTTCGTTCCAAAAATGTGATGAGATTGAAGTTGAAAATATGTTTGGAATGGAATGATGAATTTCAAGTTTAGTCAGAGTAAGGACCAATCATTTTGTTTCCAACTAAGAAGCTTCACTCTCAGAACATTTTTCTGGCTTAAGGGCCGAATTATTATGGAAAGCTATTAAGCCAGAGTAAAGTGCTCAATTGCTAAGGAAAAAACTCCTAGTGTTTTTTTTCTAACGTTTTGCGTATTAATAACCCGAAAGGTGGACTTACTGGCCATAGAAAGCCACTAATCGAAGTGTGGGAAGAGCAAAAACGAGGTGGCTGTATAACATTAAGAAGTAGTTGGAAGAACTTTGGTTCCAACTGATCCTGGCCAGAGAAAAATTGAAGGAGTGGATGAGGAAAAGCTGAGCAAGAAAAGATAATCGAAGTGTGGGAAGACCAAAATGAGGTGGCTGGATGACATAAAAAGTACATGGAAAAACATTGGTTCCAGCTGGTCTAGATCACAGAAAAATGGAAGGACTGGACTAGGAAAAGCTGAGAAGGAAGATGTATTTCTTATGATTACGTTCACAAGCTTTCTTCCGGTGTTTCACAAACTTCACTATATCTACTACGTCGCATCTCTGTCTGATACTTTCACTGGTTTGTCTGTCTCGTAGTGTAAGGAACGATCACGTTGATCGCATGGATGAGGATAGACTGGCCAACATTTGCAAAACTCGACGACCGACAGGGAAAAGACTCCCAGGACGACCGCCCAAGAGATGGGCCCAAAGTTGGTTTTCGTCATCCGTAGAGTAGTGACGAGGCAGGCAAACAGGAACAGGTTCCTAGCCAAAGCTGGAAGAAGAAGACGTTCATTGTGAATAGCTACTAAGGATTTGGACGACTTCCATAATATAAAGGCAGCTTTTAATTTCAGGCAATTTTTTCTTTGCATCATAGGTTTTAAGATGCTTGGCACTTCTGAAACACACTGTGTACAACTAGAGGTGCTCTTTGCTCAAACTGCCTAGTCAGTTCTATAATCTTCATTTGGACATTCTGTTGCATCTTTTTGATCAGAACCCCAACATCTGTAACATCTGCATTATTTCTTTAGTAAGCTATCCAGCTTAATCTCATGGAAAGCCAATTGTATAGAGGGGGAGGGGGTAAATTGGAAAATTAAAAGTTAAAATAAATGTTATATAATACATTGTATTGTATTGATTACCAGCTAATATACTGACACACAAGAAAATATAAAATATCTGAAAGGGGGAAGAAATAATTATTTAACTTCATCTAGAACATTAAGTAATTAAATAAAATTTTATTAATTAATTTACGAAATTAAATTATTAGAGCTTTTAACGACGAATTATTCTCTTTCCTTTTTAAATTTTTGGGCTTCTACCTTCATATATACTGTATATGAAGAAGCCTTATGATCTGGCTCCGAGTTCAATTAAAGATCATTATATAACAAGGAGACGGTCTTGGCCTAGTAGTTAGAGCGATCAACTACTAATGCAAAGGCACCCGGTTCGATCCCGGGAGGAATCTAGAAAGAAAATTTTTCTTTCTGACTTTCTTTCTAGCTATGACCGTCTCCCGTGCTTCGGAGGGCACGTAAAGCCGGCGGTCCCCCTGAATTGATGACTGCTAGCATCAACAATGAAAAGGGTTACAGGTACATTCCCCAACCCGGACTTAGCAACGGTGGGTCTTAATGCTTAAACCTTTCTCTTAGGGAAAGAGGCTAAAGTCCAACAGGGGGCGGAAAAGGGCTGACGAAAGAAAAAAAAAGAAAGAATATAACACGAGTTCACTCTCGAATCACCTTAATCCGAGGTTTAAATTCGGTGATTGGTTGATAATTTAATAACCAACCAAACACCGCACTTGTGGCACGAATCACCGTGATCTGAGAATAAACAAAATGTAGATGGACGGACGGACTAGTGAATGGATTGACAAGATTAAAAAAAAAGCACAAAAAAATGAATTGAGATTTATTTTATTGGTCGTACACTTTTTTAGGTTCAGAGGTGCCAGAGAGTAAATTTTTACGTAAAAATGAAAAAATGAAGAATTATCTGCTAATCTTGCAGATTATGAAAAACCAGAAAGAAAATCAAGTTTTAAACTAACCGATGCAGTAGTTTTCGATATATCGTGGTCACCGATTTTGAAAATGTCATATCAAGAATAGCGTTTGCAGTTTCAAGAAAAGTGTACTTGTTCTTGTAACAAAGAATAACCAGATTCCTGTTCCGAAAGTTTTGTATTTTTAATAAGATTATCCGGGTCTCTGTTACTACAAAAAAAAAATTTAAATAAAAAAAAATAAAAAATTATTACAAAATAATATTTAATAATTGTAAACCAGAAAGTTACCCGCACATAAATAAGTCTAAGAACTGCGGTCATCCGAGTTCCACCTTGTTTACACTATTTTTTTCGGACTTCCAAAGTTTTGAAATTTTGAAAATTTTGTTGCACCAAAAAATAAATATGTAATTAATTATAAATGTTTATTAACTTGTGAAATTATATGTTGAAAAAAATATTTTAAAAATTACAAGTTTAGTGAAATATGAAAATTTTCCAACTTACATTTTAGTCTAAAACCCCGTTGCGCAATGTGGTTTCGTCTTTTCAAGAACTCGTCAGTTAAACTATCCATTTTATTCATTTAGTGATTGTTAAGCTGATGAGATCTTGAAAAGACGAAACCAACGGTGTCTTAGACTAAAATGTAAGTTGAAAATTTCATATTTCACTAAACTTGTAATTTTTAAAATATTTTATTCAACAAAAATAAATATGTACACCAAGTTCTATTTTCATGATTATATTGAAAAAAATTAACTTTTCTAAATACCTCGCTTTAAATGAAAATGTAGAAAAATCGGCTTTTCGAAAACTATGAAACTTTTAAATTAGGGGGGTGGGTTTCAAAGCACTCGATTTTTAGGAATAAAATTAAAAATTTAAAAATAGTTTTTCGAAATTTATTCTATGGTTTAAAACCGCCCCATACTTGGCTTGAATATTCTTTATATTTGCTAGTAGTATTTTTGACATTTAAAAAATAAAAGGGTCATTTAAGGGAGCCGCTTTAGGGCGTTAAATTGTTTACTCAATTATACTCATATAAAAATAATCTTCAACACAAAGAACTTTCATGTACTTATTTTTGCGATTCCATTTATATTTTGAAAAATATACATACAGTCAAACCGGTCCTTTTTTGTGCGGTTTTTGGTGAAATTGTTTATGTACGATTTTTGTGTGTGCAGTAAACAAGAAAAATTTCATCAAATGCATAATTATTATGAATACAAAATGAAATATTTTTTAATGCGATTTTTTTATGCGGTCTCTATTCTCCACACAAGAACAGGTTTCACTGTATTTAAAAGTTTCTTGCGTAAAAAATATCAAGGTCAATCCGATCCTGACTTATTATAAATTTCTTTTAGATTTTTATCATATTTTTCCTTTTTTTTCTTTTTTTGAGGAATTATTGCATTTAATTAAATTCTAAATACTTTTGAGTTCTTCTGGTAATATTCAATTTTATATTAAACAAGCGAATTCAAAATTGCGGCCTAGATTAAACTAAAAACTGTCATGTATACATTGAATCAATGAATTTCAACTAATGAACAAAAATTACAACATTAATGAAAAAATTCATTGTATTTACGAATTTTTTCATTGAAGTTATGAATATGTTTATACGCTAGTTAATGCGCCATCTTCGGGGCGATACTAGCAATTTATAGATCCACAGTTTCATATTATTTATTTGTAACTTAATTCGTAAAAATATTAGTGGAATTAAATTTTTCAATTATGAAATAATTATTATTACTTTGGCCGATGGCGGAGCCACTTGAGCTACGTAACTAGCGTAGTTACGTTATTTACGTAAGTTTTAATAAATTAACCTGAATTAATTGATATTATAAACTATAAAAATTAGGCCGCCGTTTATCTTATTAAATGAGGATTGGTTTACAATAAATCAATTGACGAGCTTGAACTGTCTAAGTGGTATCTTCCGGTAGTGGCGTATTTATGGGAGGGCAAGGGTAATTTCCCCCCCCCTCCCCGCAACGATGACTCAGATTGTATCTCTGAAACCCCCGTAATAAAAAATAATGTTTACCAAACGGTATTTATTGGATTTATTTTTTGGAATTTGTCAGTTATCTTTTTACCACTGACGCGCATGAATGGATTAAAGAAGTTCTGAAAAATAATTTGGTTTGTCCCCTCCATATGCATTTTTTAAATACGCCACTGTTTCCCAGCGATCCCTAATATATCTCTTTTACCTCGTGCTAAAAATAGTTCGCAGTCATTTACGTACTTAGAGAATAGGGGAGTCGATAAACCGCCTAAAATTGACTACTTGTAACTTGTAAACTTGTAATTTGTAAATTTAACAAATAATTTACTTGTTTGTTGACCCTAGCTGACCAGTAATATCCGCAAGGTATATTGCAATCTAAAGCTTACCTTTAGATAAAGGAATCACACATAATTTTGTTTTTTGAAACGGAACTTTGATAGTGCTGCGCATGCTCAGTAGCTTCTATATTTAAAATTTTAGTACTGCGCATGCGTAGGTGGAGACGTGGTTTAGAATCCACTTGACGTAGTTTAGCAAAACACAAAATGACAAAAATTATATTTTCCGCAAATATAAAGCGCCATAGGCGATTTATTTTAATTTCCATGATATTTATTTACAATTCAACTGGTTTAAGACAATATAATTTCAAATGATTATTACTGGTTAGGGGCCGTTCATAAAGGACGTCTGTAATTTTTTTCATATTTTTGACCCCCCCTCCTCCCTTTGTCATAACACCTCCGTTACTCCGGAACGTCCAATGGTCCCAAATCAAGAAAATTTTTCCCATTTATCCCCCCCTCATTTATCATCATAATATTTTAAAATTATAAAAAACACTCAAGCACAATATTTTTACAAATTTCAAAAATTACATTTTTATGTGGACGTCACATTTGGCTAACCCTCCTCCTTGTCACATTTGGTCACATTTTGTGACCCCCCCCTCCTCCCCGCAGGGCAAACACGTCCTTTATGAACGACCCTTACTGTATTTAAAAACTAAGCCATAGGCGATTTTTTGAAAATTTATGTTCCAATCATTTCAATTAGGTAAACTTTCTACGAGTTCAACCTTTTAATTTCAACTACTTTTTATTTTACTTTTCCGACTCAAAAGGGGAGGATTTTTTTTTCAAGAACGTTTAAATATTGCCAATAAAAGGCGCGTCAAAAGAAAAATAAATTGAAGTATTGTTGGTTTCTATCTTTGCAAAAAGATTTTCAATTGCAAAACTATTTGGGCGCCTTTCTATTGTCGAGAAATCTCTTTTGCTTGAAACAAATTCTTTTCGTAAGTCCAAACACTAAAGAAATCAAAATAACCTAGCAACTACATAAGTTAACAAATGGAAACTAAAAAGTTCATCTTGACGTTTAAATTAATATTGGAACAAAAAACGAAAAAAAATTGTTTTGAATTATCAGTTTTTTAAACCGTTATAAGGTTAACGTATCTGATACTGATAATCAAAGAATCTTTTTTGCAATAAAATTAAAATCTTTATAATACTTTTAAAATTAATTTAAATTGTGGCCAAATGGGGGGGGGGGGGAGGTGTATAATAAATACAGTAGATTAATTTACGTTAGATTAATTTACATCAACGAATAAACAAAGTAAATAAAAACTGAACCGTTCAATGCGTATTTAAAAGAATTTTATCGTGCAATTGGGGAGACCACCACACTGATGGAGTAGTACAGTAAACAGAAAAGTTTACCCCGGATTTAAGGATACTTCTCGTTTTAGGGGTTGTTAAAGGGATGTGAAAAATTACTTTTTTAAGTATAATTACCAAACTACTAATTTTATCGAAATTTTACAGGAGATCTTTTTTGTAGATAAAAAAATTATCTTTACTTTTTATTCTTTTGTTTTTTGTATACGATGAATATTTGCCGACTTATGATTTTTTAGAGTTAATGTTTTATTTAAAGTTATATTTCAACGCGTGTTTTTCGCGATTCGTTTGAAAGAAAAAGGTCCCACAAAAAATGGCAAGTACAAAGTTGAAAGCTATATTAATTCTCCATAATTTAGTGTTTTATTTTACTTTTTAGAGAAAAAATTCTGCAAGTTATGGCTATTTGTTGTTAAGAAAGTGATTTTAGTGAAATCAAAATTATCAATTTTGTTAGTTAAATTGCATTTTGACAGAAATAATTTATATACCATTTTTGTGGCCTTTGGAGAAATAAATCAAGTGGTGTTTATTATTTTTATTTAAAAAAAGTTTATAATATAAAAAATCTATTTTCTATAAAAAAATACGTTTTTTTCGACTTTGTTATGAAGATAAAAATATAAAAATCTATTTTGTAGGAAAAAATCCGTTTTTTTTTCGAGTTTGTTTATGAAGAATGGTTTTTAAACAAATAAAATTAGTTAAATTTTTGTTGTGAAATTAAGTTTATTAAAATATCTTACAAATAAAACCAACCCCGTTTGTTTATCTTAATTTTAGCTTTTAAGAATTTTATTTAAAATTTTATTAACAATAATTTCAAAAATATTCAAAATTTTGCAACTATTGCAAAAAAAATAAATTTAATTTTATACTTATAACTTTATATTTATAATTTAGATATTATTTTATTTGAGTAATTAACAATTTAATAATTTTGATTTCAACGAAAGCACACTTTCTTAACAACAAATAGCTATAATTTGCTTAATTTTTCTCTTCTAGGGTAAAATAAATTACGTAGTTACAGGGAATTACAATACTTTTCAACTTTGTATTTCATATTTTTTTCTGGGACTTTTACCTTTCGAGCAAACATTCGTTGAAATTTAATTTTTACAAGGGGTTGAAAAAACACAAACTCTTAAGAAATCATAAGTCGGTAAATGTTTATTGTACAAAAAAAAGAAAGATTCGAATTTAAAGATAATTTATTTATCTACAAAAAAGACCTCTTGTGATTTTTGGAAAAAATCAGTCGTTTCGTAATTATATACAAAAAGTAATTTTTTACCTTTTAAGAATCTTAAAAAAATATTAAATCCGAGGTAGATTCATTAATTTTTGAACCCTTAATTATTTTTTTAAATTATCTATTTTTACTGTAGTAGTGTAGGATTTCTCAATTTTTCGGTCCAACATGATGACTTGAAAATGTGAACACTCGGTATATTACTATATTTTTAATTTTAAATTTCAAACTTCGTGAAGTTACCTAATAAGGAAAATTAAAATTACTCCCGTGAATTGTTTGTACCAAAAATATTGATTGTGAAATTCGTCATCATCAGAATTTCTTAAGCAAAAAATTGGCATCGACTTATAATTTGCCAATAATAATTTGTAGCTAATTTCATACTTGGATTATTTTAATAATCGTAATTGTATTACGAAATTATTGTAAAGTAAAAAAAAAAAAAATTAAAATGAAACTAATTTTTGTGTTATGGGGCCTCATCAAGACTACTATGGTAAGAGGTACTATTATGGAGGGCTTGCACCTTGTCGCATACGAAAATTCCGCCACGGCGCGCCTCCTACAGCTTCAACAGGGCTGCCTTATTTGGGCGACGCCGTGCGTCTGCGTCGCTACCCCTAGCACTCCATACATGGATGCTACATACTATTTCTAGCCACCACGACGCTGCCTATATAATCTCAGCGACGCTTAGATGTGGCCACTCGCAGCCTTCAAGCTTAGCAGCTGAGTCCTTTCTGTCTGTCTAGGTTGGTATTAGTGAAGTGTTTAGTGTAAATTATTAGAAAAGTGAATTCAAACCAGTGCACATTTTTTGGATTACTTTCCATATTTTGGATTTTTTTTCGAAAAAGTAACCGTCGGTTTTTCCAAAAACTTTTCAGTTGAAAAGTTGAAAAGTTTTCGGAAACGGTTGACATTTTCAAAAAATTTGATAATAATAAAGAACGATTCGAAATTTGCAAAAAAATTTAATTTGCGTTCGGTCATTTTTAGTTTTTCTTTTCATTTCGCGAAGAGTAAAATGCAATTTTTTAAAGTAAAATTTTGAAAAAAGATGCAGAAAAAAGTTTGTTTCTAATTGGTTTAACGTAAATTGAATCGATTTAGGTGTAATTAGATTATAAAATTGAGGATTAGGTAGCAAGGACGTTAAATTTATAATTGTTTTTTTTGTATTTCAGAAGTAAACAACCACAAAAGCAAAAATGTGTGACGATGATGTTGCGGCGTTGGTCGTTGACAACGGATCCGGTATGTGCAAAGCCGGTTTCGCTGGGGATGATGCACCCCGTGCCGTATTCCCCTCAATTGTAGGTCGCCCAAGACATCAGGGTGTCATGGTCGGTATGGGACAGAAGGACTCATACGTTGGTGATGAAGCCCAAAGCAAAAGAGGTATCCTCACCTTAAAATACCCAATTGAACACGGTATCATCACCAACTGGGATGATATGGAAAAAATCTGGCATCACACTTTCTACAATGAATTGCGTGTCGCCCCAGAAGAACACCCAATCTTACTCACAGAAGCTCCACTTAACCCAAAAGCCAATCGTGAAAAGATGACACAAATCATGTTTGAAACCTTCAACACCCCAGCCATGTATGTAGCCATCCAAGCCGTACTTTCCTTGTACGCTTCCGGTCGTACCACTGGTATCGTACTCGACTCTGGTGATGGTGTATCTCACACCGTACCCATCTATGAAGGTTACGCTTTACCTCATGCCATCCTCCGTTTGGACTTGGCTGGCCGTGACTTGACTGACTACCTCATGAAAATCCTCACCGAACGTGGTTATTCATTCACAACCACCGCTGAAAGGGAAATCGTACGTGACATCAAAGAGAAACTTTGCTATGTTGCATTGGACTTTGAACAAGAAATGGCCACCGCTGCTGCTTCCACCTCACTCGAAAAGAGCTACGAATTACCTGATGGTCAAGTCATCACCATTGGTAACGAAAGATTCCGTTGCCCAGAAGCCCTCTTCCAACCATCCTTCTTGGGTATGGAATCTTGCGGTATCCACGAAACCGTATACAACTCCATCATGAAATGCGACGTTGATATCCGTAAGGACTTGTATGCCAACACTGTACTCTCCGGAGGTACCACCATGTACCCAGGTAAGACAATCCAGCCGGAAGCTGGTTAAAAACAACAAACTCACCATAAACATTTTTCAGGTATTGCTGATCGTATGCAAAAGGAAATCACCGCTCTCGCTCCATCAACCATCAAAATCAAGATCATCGCTCCCCCAGAAAGGAAATACTCCGTATGGATCGGTGGTTCCATCTTGGCTTCATTGTCCACCTTCCAACAGATGTGGATCTCAAAACAAGAATACGACGAATCCGGCCCAGGAATTGTCCACCGCAAATGCTTCTAAACAATTTCGCACGCGAAATAATTTTATTATTATTATTAATCTTATTGTATTATAAATTACATCTACAACTTTATTACGACTCTCAATGGTTTGACTGCCAGAAAGACTCTTTTTACATAATTATTATTACCTTACATGCAATCAACATCTTGTGAATACACGTCACTATTTATAATTTAATTATTATAATAGATATTATTATTATCATAACAAATAAAAAACATCAGTTATTAATAAAATATACTTTTTGTTACTGTTAAATTCCTTATTTTTCTCACCTCACCGAATATGGTAATAACGGCCCCCCGAGGACGCGCCCGCCGATTCTTAAATTAAATCGATCAAAAATAGAGACACGAGTTACTTTTTCGGTCGTAAGCTAAGAACCCCCTGGATCTTAGAATCTAAAAATAAACTCGATACACTAACATAGTGGGACCACCACATGTGCCAGATAAAAGAATATATTCTTTCACGTGTTCCAAAAATAAAAATAATGTTAGGTACCAACTTGTACTGCAAGCTGCTATTTTTGTTCCAATTCAAGAGCGAATAAAAATTATACAACGAATAAAAAATACCTACCACTTTTTTTTTCTGACGCACCCACGTAGCTCCAAATTATTTTCATCGCGTCGTTTGCCAATGCAAAGCTCCACTTGGCAATTTTTTTCTTCAAGTTGAAGATCCGGTGACGCAACGAAAGTTTTCATTGAATTTTGGCGCTTTATTGTTCGGTTTATTTTAATTTTTGACCTTTATGAACTTTTTGTTTTTATGCAATTGCTTTTCACACCAGTGAACGCCAAACGGTGCGGTTGCAAGATCCTATTGAAATTAATAGCGTCCGGTCTACCTTGGGGATAACATTTGAATTACCCAGACAAATTCTACATAATTAAAATAGTTTGTGCATCCTAAAGTGTTGCACCGATATTTCAATCTATAGCGCAGAGCCGGACTTTTACCTTTTGACGATTAAATTTATTATCTCGAGACTAAATTTTCAACTTCTTTTTTTAATTTTTGATTTTAATATACAAGAGAATTATCAAAAGGTCATCAGTAACTATTATAATTTGTGTGAAGGGGGGTATTCCAAACCCTTCAAACATACTTTTTTTTATTTTCCATTTTTCTTTTTGGGGCGTTATTTGGGAATTAAAATGATTGACTATGCTAAATTTAACAAGTGAAATTTAAATAACAAATTTCAAAGGCTCAAACTAGAAAATATGATTTTAAAGACCGGAAGGGGGGGGGGGTTTGGAATATCCTATAGTCCCGCAAAACTGGAAAATAGAACATTAAATAAATGAATGTTTATAAATGATGTAAAAACTTTAGAATACTTCATACCCTCTTCCCCCCCAGATTCAGTTGCTATTTTGCATTTTATGTTGTTGTCCCCATTAATCTCCCAATACTAAAAACCCTACGTTCGTAAATAATCCTATTACAATTTGAGAATGGCTGGAAGCACTCCATATACCTCTCCTAACCCTCCCGATCACTAAAAATATATTTTTTTGTTTAACTATTAGAATTAGTTGAACATTTTTAAATCTTCTTTTTTCTACATAATATGCTTCCGCATTTTGCAAATACTGCAAAATACAAAAAAATATAATTATTCAATTTTTTAACCACGTGACACTTTAAATTAAAACGATTTTGTGTATACAATTTGTATGATAGATGACGACATGAAACAGCATCTGTATATTTTTAAAATATACATATATTAATAAAAATTATAATATATAATTGTAATTAAATTTTTTTATGTGAAACTTGGTTTGGTGAGGCACTGCCTACCTTGCCTATCCCAACAAGCCGCCAAATAGCTCGATTTTGGTCATTTAAGAGAAAAAAATTAAGAGATCAACAAAATATCTTTTCTATTCTATTTTTCTAATATAATATTAATAATAATATTATTATATTATTATAATATAATAAAGCTTACAAATAATGTTTCGTTTATTGTTCATTTAACCTTATAATTTTAAAATTTGAATTAATATTATTATAATAATAAATAAATAAATATTAATAATTGTAATTGTTTATTATTACTTGTTGAAATTATATGTTGAATAAAATATTTTAAAAGGTTTTGAAAAGACGAAATCACTTTATATAAGGGGATACTAGACTAAAATATAAGTTGGAAAATTTTCAAATTTCATCAAAATTGTAAAAAAATAATAAATTTTTTTTAAATTTGATTAAACTTGAAACCTTTTACGGCTTGTAGCGGACGAAGCGAAGCGAAGGCTGAAGCTGATAAAAGTCGGTTTTAACAAACGCAACTACGCTAAATCTCGGATTCACCCTAAAAGTGTATTTTTTTCAACATCTGTGATCCGACGACAAATTTTATTTTTATCTGGTAATTAGACCCTCATCTTTCATAATTCGCTTTATAAATGTAGTTTCGTATCTGCGTCGAACCGTACTCACGCCAAATAAGGTCTGGGGCGAATTGTACCCGATCCGACGTTAGTTGATGTTAAGTCAGGACAGGCAATAATTTAGTTACCGGGCAATTCCTTTGAGTGGTCACAGTCTCCAAAACATTTTTTTTATTACTTATTTTTTGTACTTCCAAATTTTAAAGAATTAATTTTTGTAAATCGATTTTTGCGAAGCTTTGCTACAACTTTTTAGTTCTTTGGTGACGGTTCGAAATTCCGGGTCGGATTTTACCATTTTGAATCGGATTATGAAAGATGAGGGTTTAATTAGCGTTCAAAAAAAAATAAAATTTGCGGTCGGTTGACACAATTTTGAAAAAAACGGCTTTAAAGATTAATTTGGACTGCAATTTACTCATTGGCTCTTTTAAAGTATAACCCCGCCCCAAAATTGAAATAGGTGTAGCGACAGTAAATATACCAGAATATCGATTTTCACGACAAATTATGATAGAAATGGTGTAATTAGCTAATAAAAAGAATTAAATTTGTGATCGGACAACAAATTTTCGAAAAAATCACTTTTGTGTGAATTCGTTTCTGATTTGGTTGCACTGTCAAAACTAGTAACCTACTCTCTCGGGCGCTGACGGCGCTCCGAGCGGTTTTGACACGTGATAAACTCATTAAAACATCCCTTAAGCAGCTCCAACTCGAAAAGTTTGAAAGTTGACGCGGCAGATCTCTGGAGCGACTGACTCCTACTAACACTGCTCTAGTTGGCCCGCCCAGGTAGAACCGCTAGGGTAAATCTGCACGGGCGGTCACGAAATGCATAAAATTATTGCGTAATATTACGCAATAATACACTTACATGTATTTCTTGTAGGAAAATTGCAATTTTCAAATTAAATTGTGGCCTTATTACAACTCCGACAAGATTGATCCTTACCTTAGAGAGCTTGTATTTTGTGTTCTTTCGTTTGGTATAGCCATTTTATAGGGAAAAGTGTATTTTCGAACCCGGAAAATCGAACTCTCACCAGTTCTTTATAACATTTACGCCAGTTCCCGACGCATTTTCCCAAATCTAGGCATTCCAATGCGGTATAATATTCAATAAAACGGGCAGCAAATTTCTGTACATACAGTCAAACCTGTTTTTATGCGATTTATATACAGGATGTCCCCGTGACCGTAAAAAACCTTTGAAGTGGTGATAAAGGACACTTTTCTAAGACACATTTTCAAATAAAATTTTTGTCCAAGTCGAAGCCTTTGGGGGGTACCCTCTTTAAAGCACTTTTTTGAATTTCTGTCTTCAAACGGTCATAGCACCGTAACTATCGATTTTATAATATTAATGAATTAGTAATTTTTGAAAGAACATTTATTTATCTACAAACTGGTTTAGAATTGTTATCCTCTAGAATCAACGGATTTCGAGTTATGAATTAAATTAAGAGCTGAAATGTTAAAAAATTGCAAGTTTTATTTTTTTGTTTTTCTAGCGCATCCTGTATCTTTTAAATGGAACTATTTACAAAAACAAATAGCCCAATTTAACGGGCTCTAATTTTTTAGTATTAAATAACGATAAATCACGTATTGGCTAGTCGGTTACTTTAATAATTATTCTTTAAACAATCGATCAAAAATTGTTTTCAATAATATCTTAAGCTCACCTCACATGAGGCTTGCTTTGGTGATGGATTTGATGCACAAACACCCTTGTAACCAAACAGCAGACGATCAACTATTAGCATCATCGTACCCGAAGGCATTCGTGTTTACGAAAACGATGCGATTTTGTTAACGCTTAAAACCATCACGATATCCAGCAAGAAATATAGCACGCGTTCTATCACAAAATCCAGCACGGAAATAAGCAAATGCGATCCAGCGCGTGACGTCACTTTTCATCACGGCAGGCCGGTTACAAGCGTGTTTGTGCATCACGATACCCACCCTCTTAAAAACCATGCAAGAAATCCATCACCAAAACAAAGGTCGTGTGTGGTGAGCTTTAATGTAACATGGCGCGCTTTAGATCGGCGCGGTGATTCGGTCTATCTCGGGTGTATTAATTTAAAGTTGCAAATTACAAGTTGCTTAAAGAATTTACAATTATTGTTGATAATAATAATGTCGACAATAATAATTTCGTTATTATAAAATTAAGGTTGAGAGCCAAAAATTTGTAAAAATTGTTTGAATAATTATAAATTTATTGTATGTAGTTAATATAAATAATATTAGCACGCGGCATATAAACATTGTATATACTAATTGAAATTAAAAAAATTTTTTATTTCCTATTGAAATGTATTTAATAAAATAGAAGATGACAAATATTTTATTATCAAAGCATTTTTATCAGTCTGAAAAAACTAACTAAATATTTATATGCTCAGATATCATATAATATAAAATTATAAAATATTTGAGCATCAAAACATAGATTAATCAATTTTTGTAATCATAATTAGGTACCTACTAATCTTATTACGAATTTGGTTTAATTATCTCAATTGAAAACATGTTCTCATACTATGCGCTTGTGTTTTTGCTAGGTAAGTAATACATTAAAAATATTGTTTTGCTAAAAATTGTAAATTTATTTATTTAACTGTTATCTAACTAAAATTTGTAATTTATATATTTATAAAAAATTACAAATCAATGTAATATTTCAAATTTTAATAGACATTATTTTCAAAAAAGGTCATTTTTGAAAACAGGGAAGGGGGCAGATTTTCTCCATCAAAAGCCTTAGCTACCTACCCGAAAATATTGGGAACTGTACCTAAAGTCGTGGAAAGTTTATACAATCCTTGAAAACCGCATGTGGCTCGCGAGCCGCAATTTGGGCACCCCTGCATATGCACTTTTATAAGTTATAAGTTTCATTGCAAACAAATAGTTTAACCAAATGAAAACTAGAAACAATTTTAAAGAGTCAAAATTTAATTTTAAATTATAGAAAATATAAATTATTGGAGAAGGGAAGTAATGCCCGGTTGCATCGCTTTTGACTTAAGTAAAACTTAAGTTTGCTTTGATAGCGCCAAATTTGATATTACCGAAATTTAAAAACTTATAATTAATTTTCCCGTTTGCATCGCACTATTTAAGAAAATCTAAAGTTTCCAAAGTCTCACCCGCTAATAAAAACATTTGAATTATACAATAAAAAAGCAAAAAATTAATTATTCTTAAAAATAAATTAATTATTCTTACGTCAAAAGTTACTTGTAGTCATTCGTAAAGAGGAACAAAATGCGAGGGCTAAAAAAATCTTATATTTAAGCACAATACTTAAGTTGTCTGCGGAACAAACTTGAAAATAATTCTTAAATCTAAGATTTTTTAGCGATCATATGTTGTTCGTGTTTACGAAGGAATACGAGTATTGTTCTGACGTAAGAATTATAAATTATTGATACACAATAATTAATTTCTTGCCTTTATGTTGTATAATTCAAAATTTTTATTAGCGGTGCGACTTTGTGAAATTTCAACTTTTCTAAAATAGTGCGATACAAACGGGCAAATTAATTAAGAGTTTTTAAATTTTATAATATTAAATTTGACGAGAGATTTTCTTAAATTTAAGTTTTTCTTAAACAGTGCGGTGCAACCGGGCATAAGTGAAAGTTTCAATCTTATTAGATTACGCTCAGGCAAGCGTAACCAATGATTAATTCAAATGATTGCATACTGCATCAAACCATGATAACCAGATTACATATTGCAGCAAACCAAATTTTTTCTAACTTTATTTTTGCTTGGTTTACCCCCTCAATTTGGGTTGCATACCATATGAGTAATATTTTGAAATTTACTTGAATAGAATTCCATTTAATTATATTTTTAATCATTTTAGGTTCGTCCATTGCACTTGAACGACCTTCAGTAACAACAAAATTGGGAACCATTAACGGAAACCATAGAAAATCTTACGATGGTCGTACATATTCTTCGTTTGAAGGAATTCCTTTTGCCAAACCACCTTTAGGTAAACTACGATTTGAAGCATCTGTAGAGACAGATCTTTGGGAAACCCCTTTGGATGCTGATAAAATCTATGTATGTTCCCAAACTGATTTTTTTCTAAAAAAGATTATCGGTAGTGAGGATTGTTTGTATTTAAATGTGTATGTACCTAAAGATGTTCCGAATCCAAAAGATAACATGAATGTAATTGTTCATATTCACGGAGGTGGATTTATGGTGGGTAGTTCGCTTTTGGCTGGTCCATTATTCTTTATGGACCGAGACATTATATTCGTAAATTTGAATTATCGTCTTGGAGTATTTGGATTTCTAAGCACGGAAGATGACGTGGTACCAGGAAACAACGGGTTAAAGGACCAAACTTTGGCACTTAAATGGATTCAAAACTATATCAAAGAATTTGGAGGTAATCCAAATTCAGTGACCATTACAGGACCTTCTGCTGGCGGTGCATCTGTTCATTTTCATTACTTTTCTAAATTGTCCAAAGGATTATTTCATCGAGGCATATCTCAAAGTGGAACAGCTTTGGCTCCATGGGCTCTTCAAGAAGGTGCGTTGGAAAGAGCTAAACGCTTGGCAGTACTGGTTGGCTGCAAAGATACCACCACAACGCGTGTATTAATCGAGTGTTTGCGAGAAAAATCGAGTGACGAAATTGTAGAACAAACTGAAAATTTAAAATCTCCTGCTGGCAGTTTTCCTATTGCGGCTTTTGCACCTGTCGTTGAAAAGGAATCAAATTCAGCATTTTTAGTCGATTATCCATATAAATTACTTAATCGTGGTGATTTTAATGATTTGCCTTGGATTGCTTCTATGTGCACCAATGAAGGTACCATACCGATATTGTTATTATTTAAAGAATTTGAATCATTGAATGAGAAGTTTGATAAATTTTCTCATTTTTATCTGGATTACAATTACACCACCTGTGATGCTGATCGAGAAGTTGTTGCCCAGAAAATTAGAAAGCAATATTTTGGAACAGACAAAATAGGAAAGGATACATATCGAAACATAATGAAATTATTTGCAGACAGAATGTTTGGATTCGATTTAGAAAAATCTGCAAGAACTCAAGCAAAAGTATCCAAATCCAAGGTTTATTCATATGTCTATGGATATAAAAGCAGCTTTTCGGACATGTTTAGCAAAGTAATGGGTTTTCCCGACCTAGAACTTGGAGTTGGACATGCAGAGGATGCTCTAATTTTGTACGATTTGAAAATGATGCCAGTGACTGGAGCTGTCAATTCTGCCTTATCAGAAGCCGACAAGTTAGTTAAGGATATGATGATCGATATGTATATTTCATTTGTGGATAATAATACACCAACATTTAACGGTTTAACTGTAGATGCTGTAAGTAACACTAAAGATTTCACTTACTTATCCATCAAAAGTACCACTGATGTTAAAATGAATGTTACTGAAGAATTAACGCCCACTAAATTTTGGGAAGGGCTACCTATCATAGAAAATGAAAAGCTTTCTAGAAAAACTTGTAAAGAAAATGAAATTAAAATTGAATTGTAAGATTATGAAATAAATATTTCAATCAAATCTCTATGTGATTTTCTTTAACTTTTTAAGTGAAATGTTTACCTGTTAGTTGTCTAAAACTGTAGTCCAAAAATCTAGTCTAAAATTGTTGACATTGAAATTGAAAAACTGAAGTTGAGAAAAATGGGAACTTAATCCAAAAATCCATACCATCTCCCATCCTTATTTCCTACCTAACTATGACAAATGTTGGCAAATCCCTTTCGTGAATGATTTTCCTACAAATGTAATCTCCTTAATAACCCCCAAAATAATTTCATTAAAACGTCTTTGTTTCCAAAAAAATCTAGAGAAGGCGGATGGGGTTCACTCAAGTCCACCCACTCACTCAAATTTGGATTTTCAAATATATAGTTGACATTAGGTTTGGATTATGGTATCCTAATAAAGTTTGGCGGTTTTTCACTAAGACCAAGAAGCTCACTCCTGTTCGTCTCCAGAGTGGGTTAGTTTACAAAATCTCGCGCAAGGTTTGTGGTGCTGTCTATCTATTATGTATGTTAATAGACATAGTGAGACAGGGAGGAAGCTAGGCGTGTATAAAGGAACATTCTAAGGATGTGAGACAGGCTCATATCTAAAGGAATGTCAAGAAAGGGGGGAGGGAAGTTACATACTTCTTTATGCAGACACATGGTAGACTTGAAGTACCCATCGATCACGATAGTGTCAGTGCTCTTCACCGAAAACGCAATGTTCATAAAAAAAAAGGTTTAGAGAGGCAGTTCATACGCGCAAAGAAATTCAAATTTTAAAATTAAAAATGTAATTTCAGTTGCAAAGTATCTGCTTTAAAATTAAATTAAATTAAAACACATCGTCAGATATGGTATTTGGACAGAAAGTCAATATCGACGCTATTTTAATTATTGAAAGAATCAATCTTGCAAATGAAAATTGAGGCTTGTTTCCAACTTATTTAGTTGTTCGAATATTCGTATGGTCGATATTTAATAAAAATATTCAAAACCTAACCGAATTGTATTTTATTTCTGGTGGGGTTAATTGGTGTTCGATTTGGATTTTGAAAGGTTAATTCAAGCACTAGAGCATCTTCGTTTTTGTGTTTTGCTTATCTCTTTAGTTCATTAGAGACGCCACTGGGTGAGAAGATTTAGGTATTAAGGACGCCATTGGTTTTCATTTCTGGTTCAACTACTGTTTGTTTTCCGTCTGTTTAAAGAAGTTGGGTTACGATTTGAACTACGTGTGGGGGTTCTGTTGACGATGACGATATTAGGACAGGGTTTGGATTCGAAGTTTGTGGCGCGAATTTTGAATTTAGGGGTTTCATATTACAAATTTCAACTTTAAAGTCTTTTTTTAGCATCTTTTAATTCGTCCAAAGCATTTTGAGCAGCACGTTTGATGATTGGTATGGGAGTAACCCTTTTTGAAAAGTTTGTAAAACTTTGGCTTTTTTTTGTTTTAGTTTACACTTTTATTTTAAAATTTCTATAATTTCACTTTTTTAAATTCACTGTTTAAAGGCAGTGGATACAATTTTTTAAAATTAACTTAAGTTAACAATTATTTGTTTTATGACAAAACAATCCAATTTACAAATTTATAAATTGCTGCCATATTTAAAAAAATTTTTTACAAACATTTCCTGTACTTGATTTTAATTATTTTCTGCCAATTTATTTTCAAGTTTTGTTTCTATAATTTTTCTAATTTTTCTACCACCGGTTCTATATAGGGTACTACTGTAAAACAAACAACAGAAACAACAGAATGTATTATGTAACTAATATAGACGATTAATTTTTCCTTACTCGCTTGTTGTTTCTTTTTATAATTATTTAAATAATTATAATTATGACTTTTAACATACAATAGGTAAAAAATATGTAAAAATAAAACGACATTTCCGATAACTATCCAAGTCATAGCAACAACTTTTGATCTAGACGGCGAAATGGGCGACGGCAAAACAGCGAAAGCGAGGTTTTTTATTCCCTTGACAAAATGGTATATATAATATTAGTTAAATTTATTGGGTTTGTTTTTAATTAATTGGTCTAATTCAGTAAGTCACGGTTATTAACTTTTTCTTTAAAATGCATATTTATCTATATTTGGATAAGAAGATATTTATATAAAAATAAAGTGGTTATGTCAATATTATATTATCAAAATATTTATCATTAAATCTTTATTTGCTTATATTTTGATACTTACGTTAAGTACAAATCTTGAGAGTTATAATATGGTTTAATTGCCTTAATTCAAATTATGTTACCTTACTGTGCGTTTGTATTTTTTTAAAAGTAAACTTTTTGGTTCAAAAATAATTTTGACGTTTAATTATTATAATAAGATATCAACTAGGTCGGTAAAAAATATAAAATAATTAATTTACTGATATCCCGGTTAAAAAATACAATTTTTCCATAATTATTTACTTTTTAAAATTTAATTATTAATCCAGGTCCATCTGACGAGTAACCTATAGAAAGAAATGTACTATATGTATATGATGTATGTATATACATCTACATATATAATGGATTAAATAAGTGTGGAAAAAATTTACTAATTCTTAAATTCAATTAAAATTTCAATTTAACTTATAATAATTCCGAATTTACCTAAATAATAAATTAATAATTAGGTTTCCGCTTCTAAACAATCCAGTGACAGCATCGTTACTTCCTTTGCATCCAAATGTCGCGACGTCAATCAAATGTCTTATTCCGATTTTCACTAAGTCACTGTTTTAATTAAAATTTTTATACTTATCTTCGAGGTACATATTATCATACTACTTTATTTATTTCGATTACTTTTAATTAGATTAGATTAGATTAGATATTTATTTAAATGTAAAACTTGTACATATATCTACAGCAGAAAAAATTTAAAAACAAAAAAAGAAATTATCAAAATATTGGTTGAGTTTTAACAAACAATATTGCGTTCCTCTTGAAGTGACGAAGGTTAACCTGTTTCGTTGCAGTTGGTATGCTATTATACAAAGCGAAACCATCATAGTAGATGGAACGCTTTGTACACTCCTTTCTGACAGTTCTCACGTATACATTGTTACGGTTGCGTGTTAAGTGGTCGTGAATCTCACGTCCATAGATCAAGCCATGACTCAAATATTCCGGCATTAAACCATTGCACAATTTATATATAAAACAAAGTGTGTGATACATCAGGAACTGGCGTACAGACAAAAAATTTAAAACTTCCAACATTTTTGCAACTGGTGTATATTTGTTGCATTTCAGAATACTTCTCATTCCTTTGTTTTGTAGTTTCTGTATTTCTTGTATGCTGGTTGAATCAAGGTAGAACAAAATTGTAGGACAGTATTGCATATGTGGTGCAATAATGCTTTTGAAAACTGTTAACCGGCATTGCAAATCCAAATTTTGTGAGATTCTTCTAAAATAATTCACTTTTTTTGACAATTTCTTAATTACGGCCAAAGCATGATCTTTGAAAGTCAGTTTCCTATCAATAAGTACCCCTAAGTACTTAATTGTGTCAACAACTTCAATGACTTCGTTCCCAAAATACACGGGTTGTGCGCTTGCCGGCTCCGAACCTAAAATCATTACTTTTGTCTTTTTAACATTTATTACTAGACTATTCTCACCTAGCCATAAATTTAACTTTAGCAGCACCTTATTCACTTTTTCTACAGCTCGGGTAGTGTCGGAATCTTGAATCGCAATCAAAGTGTCATCCGCAAACAAGTTAAGGAAAATCTTCGTTGTCGTTTCAAAATCTTCGTTTCCATTTAGTAGGATGTCATGAATTTCGTTAATGTATCAATTAATATTAATTGGTCAAATTTAGCAACTCATGGTTATTCGTTAGTTTCTTCCAAATTATTATCTTCCTATTGAAGAATATTACCAAAATAAAACATTGCATTATCAAATTATTTTTATCAGTGTAAAATAAACATAAAATTAGTAATATACTCAGATATCACATAATATTACTGAGCATCAAAACATAGCTTACTACGTTTTGGTAATTATAATTGGTACCTACCAATATTGGTACCTACCATTATTGTTACGTGGTTGGTTTAATTCTCTCAATTGGAAAAATGTTCGTATACTATGCGGTTGTGGTTTTGTTAAGTAAGTAGGCACACACAAATATATTATTTTTCTAAAAATTATAAATTTCTTTACTTACATAAAATTACTGATTATAAATCATTACGATTTGTAATCTAAAATATTTTAATATATATTTTAAGTATATATTGAAATTTTAATTGCATTTGATAATTAGTAAATTTTTTCACATTTACTTATTTAGTCAATTATATAGATGAACACTTATATTTCGTTTCATAGGATACTCGTCAGATTAATCTGTATTGAAAATTTCATTATAACTTGTGATAATTGTTAATCTAATGCATAAAATAATATATTTTCACAAGTTTAATGTTATATAAATTATGTAATTGCAATTGATATATTATATTAAGACATTTCCTGTTGAATGACGTACTTATCTAGAAATCTTAGGTAAGTGAATGTACTGTACTCATATTACAACTTGCAATGTACATTATATTAAAACTTATTCTTAAAGTTAACTGTGCCTGTTAAAAGAATAAACATTTAGTTCGATAAATAAAAATTATTTTGTTAAATTTGCACTTATTATTTCTACTATCAAAATAACTTACTATATAAATTTTGGAAACACCAAAATCTGAATTTATATATAACATTTACCTATATATAGATTTTACAATAATCTATAAGAAAAGAAAACTAAATAATTTTGTGTCCTATAGGCTCTGCACTGACGCAGAATATTTTGTGGTAAAACGCTAGCACCAAATAAATTTTGCGCCGAATTATTTATGCGTTTGATAAATTTTGAGATATAATGGCTTGTTAAATATTTTTTTGAAATGGTATTTTTAATTATTTTAGGTTTTTCCATCGCACATGAACGACCCTCAGTAACAACAAAACTAGGAACTGTTAATGGTTACCATAAAACATCTTACGATGGTCGAACGTATTCTTCATTTGAAGGAATTCCATTTGCCAAACCACCTGTAGGAAAACTACGATTTGAAGCACCGGTGGAACCGGATCCTTGGAAAACCCCTTTGGATGCTGATAAAACGTATGAATGTCCCCAAATGGATTCTTATTAAAAAAGACCACCGGTAGTGAAGACTGCTTGTATTTAAATGTATATGTACCTAAAGATGTTCCGAATCCAAAGGATAACATGAATGTAATTGTTCATATTCACGGAGGTGGATTTATGTTGCGTAGTTCGCTTATAGCTGGTCCATTTTTCTTTATGGACCGAGATGTCATATACGTAAATTTGAATTATCGTCTTGGAGCTTTGGGATTTTTAAGCACGAAAGATGACGTGGTACCAGGAAACAACGGGTTAAAGGACCAAACTTTAGCACTCCAATGGATTCAAAATAATATTAAGCAATTTGGAGGCAATCCAAATTCAGTGACCATCACAGGAGCTTCCGCCGGTGGTGCATCTGTTCATTTTCATTACTTGTCTAAATTATCGGAAAGGATTATTTCATCGCGGCATTTCTCAAAGTGGAACAGCTTTGGCTCCATGGGCTCTTCAAGAAGGTGCATTGGAAAGAGCTAAACGCTTGGCAGTACTCGTTGGGTGCAAAGATACCACCACAACGCGTGTATTAATCGAGTGTTTGCGAGAAAAATCGAGTGACGAAATTGTAGAACAAACTGAAAATTTAAAATCTCCTGCTGGTAGTTTTCCTATTGCAATTTTTGCACCTGTTGTTGAAAAAGAAACAACTTCAGCATTTTTAGTGGATTATCCATATAAATTACTTAATCGTGGTGATTTTAACGATTTGCCTTGGATTGCTTCCATGTGCACAGATGAAGGAAATATAGCGATATTATGGTTGTTTAAAGAATTGGAATCATTGAATGAGAAATTTGATAAATTTGCCCATTATTATCTGGATTACAATTACACAACCTGTAGTGCTGATCGAGAAGTTGTTGCCCAGAAAATTAGAAAGCAATATTTTGGAACAGACAAAATAGGAAAGGATACATATCGAACCATAATGAAATTATTTGGAGACAGAATGTTTGGATTCGATTTAGAAAAATCTGCAAGAATTCAAGCGAAAGTGTCCAAATCCAAAGTTTATTCATATATCTATGGATATAAAAGCAGCTTTTCGGATATGTTTAGTAAATTTATGGGTCTTCCCGACCTAAACCTTGGAGTTGGCCATACAGACGATGCTCAACTTTTGTATGATATGAAAGTAATGGGAGGCACTGAAGCTGTCAATTCTGCTTTATCAAAAACCGACAAGTTGGTTAAGGATATGATGATCAATATGTATACTTCATTTGCAGATAATAATGCACCAATAATAAATGGTTTGGCTGTAGATGCTGTAAGCAACACTAAAGATTTCAGGTACTTATCCATCAAAAGTTCCACTGATGTTAAAATGAATGTTACTGAAGAATTAACGCCCACTAAATTTTGGGAAGGGTTACCTATTATAGAAAATGAAGAGTTTCTTAGAAAATCTTGTAAGGAAAATAAAATTAAAATTGAATTGTAAGATTTTGACCAATTTTTGTGTGAGAGTTTAACCAATGTTTATGTGATTTTCTTCAACTTTTCTGGGAGATCTTGTCCGTTTCTCTTCCAAGTGAAATGCTTATCAATTAACTTTGTAATCTGTAGTCTATAAGAATCTTGTCCAAAATTGCATACCAAATTCAAGTTTGGTTAAACTTAATTTAAGTTCAATGAATTTTGGAAATCTAACAAGTACTCGTAGTACTCTGACCAGCAGTATAACGTAAAGTATACACCGACCGACTGGAAAGTGGGAATCCCCGGTTCAAGTTCTGGTCGCGTTGTATACGCTGCAGTGATCAAAGGTTTGATATCAATCTTTGTACTGTGGGAAGGCAATAGAAAATCACCTCATTAATTATATTCACTAGTAAGGTTAGCTTGGCTTCGGCTAAGTTGATCACCTACGCACTGTAACGTCGAATAAGAAGTAGAATAAGTACTCAAGTCGACCAGTATAAGCTTATACTGAAGTCTACTTTTTGCGAGTCGCTTCTAAAACTCCTCAAACACGCACAACAAATTTTGTAATTTAGTACTTGACGTGAGAACGACAAATTCAAGCAATTCGCGGCATGATGACCATGTTCCTGCTCCATGCCTTTCTGTAGTGATATTGTTATTTCATTTTCGACCATGTTTATTCTAGGTTTCTAAGCTTTATGAACTGCCTCATCCGCATCCGTCTGTCCGTCCGCATAATTCCATTAAGGGGTAATTGTATAACAAAAGTTCACCGGATCATCTTAGTTCGAAATTCGAATTCGGCGATTGGTTGATAATAATTTAATAACCAACTTAATACAATGATCTACTGAACACTATGTATCACAACAATAATTTTGATAGTAACAGTTTTACACTTCATAAGTACATTTTTGTATTGTAACTATTAGAAGTTTTTTAAATGAAGATTAATACAGCTGAAAAAGTTAACAATTATGGTCATTGTTTTTATATTTGTAGTCATTTCGAAAAGAACGTCTTGGAGCGTTAGAAATAGCAGCGTTCGTCTTAGTAAGACTATAAAAAGGTAAACATTGCAGACATTTTGTCCTTAAGTGGCTAAAACTTAAAATATGTATTTGTGTTTCTTTACTTACATTTTAATGAACTTAGAAAAAACAACATTATATTATATCATGTAAATTTCAAAAAATATGTTGGAAAAAGAGAATAAAACTATTAAAATTAATTTTGCAAAAATGCATCAAGAGCAGTTTTGTTCAAAAAAGAAATTTTACTTGTAAGGCCCGTATTGGACTATAAAAGATCTTTGACAAAGTTTTTTTACAAAAATCTTTTATAAAATATTTTATAGTGTAATCGCTATCTTGTTTAACTAAAGATTACTGCGATAAAAGTTATATTATGATAAAATACAACTACATGCATTCATAGTACATATACAATTAATTTTATAAAATGAAATTTATTAAAATCTTTGATACATTTCTTTGGCAAAGATCTTTTATAGTTTAATACGGGCCTGAGACCGTGTTCGACTTGGACGCTTACGCGCTGTTGGTACCAACGAACGCAAACGCTTATAGCACGCAAATTTTGCGGTTCGACTTGGTAAATATGCGCTTACAACGCTCACGCTGACGTTCCAAATCGAATGAACCATTAGCGCTGCAATTTAAAAGTGACAGTTGCTTAACCTATAAAATATTCAAACAATCTGAAATAATAATTGCTTTTAAATGCGATTACAGTTCTAGGTATTTTTTCACAAATTAATAACTATTATTTCACACAACTATTTATTTTGGGTCAATTAATTTGATTTACAATCTTGTCACTAATTTTTTTTTTATAAAAAATTAAGTGGGTGAAACAAGGGCAATAAATTATTAAAGTAATAATTAATACAGGATAAGTAATTTTTTGTTTAAATTTAAATATTGAAGTTAAAAAGTAAACCTAAAATGTTTAGGTTAAAGATTAGCTTTCAAATAAATTCAAAAATAATTACAATTTTTACCACTACAGCGCCGCGCTTACGCTGCCCCACTGAAACGAAATATGCGTTGTGAGCGTGAAAAAATGGCGGTCACAGTTGCGTTTACACCGCGGTGTAAGCGCCAACATTTCCAAGTCGAACGCTTAAAGCGTTTGCATTTCCGCCAATTCGTACTAACAGCGCTGTAAGCGTCCAAGCCGAACACGATGTACTAAGTGTTAAACAATTTCCTCGGATCTCGATAGGGATTACACAAATGATTTTTAAATAAAATTTAAAAAACACGAGCATAACAAAAACTGGTTATTTCCAATTTCGGTTACAAAAGGTACGCTTACTGTACCTTTTCTATTGTTCTCCTTGTGTTAGAAGTCACGTGACTGATAAAGTAGAATTGCGGGAGAGTACGCTGGGAAGCGAGGAGTGATCAACCAGCTTTGAATACGAGCGAACGTCGAGGAGGTCTAATTTTTCCATTTTGGTTTATCTATCAAGTTAATGTGAATTATTTAATCTCTTGTTCTTCTCAGTCCGCTTTTTCCGCCCACTTCTGGGCATCAGCCTCTTTCTCTAAGAGAAAGATTTAAGCATTAAGATCCCTCAGCTGCTTATTCCGGGTTGGCAAATGTGCCTGTACCTTTTTTATTATTGGTGCTGGCAGTCATCAACTCACTCGGGAAACTGGCCGAAATTGTCATTAGATCGTGCCTCAACATGGCCATGAAGGAACACAAGTCAATCCCTCGGGAGCTCTTTTTTGTTTCCGCTCTGGCCATTCGACCACGTAACAAGTGTTGCGATTCGTAGAGCACGTCACGTTGCATTGGAACAAAAACCAAGCAACGGGGGCGATGTTCCTAGATGTCGCCAAAGCATTTGATATAGTATGGCACCAGGCCTTGCTTTATAAAATGCTTAAAGGCGGCATAGAACCGGCATTAGTCAGACCGATAGCGTCGTATCCGACAGGCCGACAAAGCAATCTTGCAGGCAACTCTAATAGAAGACCATAATAATATCTTGCGTGTTTCAGGTGGTGACTACTCCACGCATGACGAAAGCGAAGAGGACAAAGGGATCGCCTCGCGCAATTCGTAATTCATGAACGAAACACGCGAGCAATGCCCAAACGTGACGAGTCGAAATGGTCGGCCACTGACGTTGCTGGATGAGATCAGGTTGAGAAGTTTTGCACCGCTCCTTAGGCTCTACTTCTTAAGCCCTGCTCAAATTTGCCCGATCGCGTTCATTACCTCGTCTAAAATGTTTAAATACAAAATCTCACGAACTAGGTGCTCGCCAATTATTTATTTTTAAACAAGCTCCGGGTTATCGCAAGGTTAGGAGGGCGGCCGTTCTAGACCAAATGATGACTCGCCGCGCAGATCTCGGCCCAACCAAAAATCTCTTCCGACCAAATGCCGGATCTAATCGGCAAATGGGTAAGAGGGAGACTGGGATGGTCGAGGACCAGCGCGAAATGATAAGTCTGCCAGAGTTAACCTTGCCTAGCTAAATCCGCGACAGCGTATCAATGGCTGAGCGTAGACCTGGCGGATCAAAACAGGTACGATCCCTTATAAAAAAGCGCCTAGAAAGTAAACAAATGAAGACAGAGAGTTTGGGGCTAAGCCCTGGTATTCCAAGTCACGAGAAGATCTGTCTGTCTGTCAGATCCAGGCTCAAGGGAACCGCCGGTTTTAAGTGGCCCCCGAAGCATGGGAGACGGTCATAGATAGACCGAAGAGAATCAGAAAGAAAAAATTTTTTTTCTAGACTCCTTCCAGGATCGAACCGGGTGCTTTTCCATTAGGAGTTGATCGCTCTAACTACTAGGCCAATTTCTTTCTCTATTTAGTCTATTTAATCGGTGGTTAGTAATTTAGTGCATTAACACCGGTTGCGCTTTTATAAGCAGATTTATCGTATATCACTCAAAAGAGCTAATTTTCGTACTTGTTGAAACATCTGTTAGCAAGATATTTCGTCGACTCCATTTCTGGAAAATTTTTGAGTTTATGCGCAGACCACGCTATAATGATCTTTTGAAGTTAATATTACTTGCACCGTTAGAGTGGAAAAATATTTCCAAAGAAGGATTCGACTCACAGCTCTTCTTCTTCTTCCAATTTCTTTAGGCCTAGCCTGTTTATCATTGATGCTGTTCATCACGGTTTGGGGGTGCTTCGGTGGACGTCGATATCCAACTTTCTGCCCATCGTTTTGGTGGTCTACCGGGCTGTCGTCTACCCGTCGGTATTTGGTTTCTTGCTATTTTAGGTATGCGTTCTTCTGCCATTCTTTCCACGTGTTCATTCCATTTCTTTCGTCTTCCTTTAATGAATTTTACTATATCCTGTATGTTGCATGCATTTCTTATATTTTCACTACGTACTCTATCTCTCAGTGAGTTACCAGTTATAGCTCTCAGTGTTGTCATCTCTGTAGTGCGTACTAGCTGCTTGGTTCTGCATGTGTTTGCCCTTGTTTCGGCTGCATATGTGATAATAGGTCTGACCACTGTCTTGTAAATCTTCACTTTATTCTCGGTGCTCATGTATTTGTTTCTCCAGAAGACATCGCGTAGGCATCCAGATATTCTTGCTCCTTTATGTGTCTGTCGTTGTACCTCTTTAATAAGGTTTCGATCACTAGATATGCTTATTCCCAGATAGTTAAAGTTCATGATTTGTTCCACAATAGTGCCCTCTATTTCTAGCTTACATCGTATAGGATCTCTGCACACTGTCATGCACTTTGTCTTGGTTTTTGATACTTCCATGTTCCAGGCTTTTGATATACTCACAAATTGGTGCAACAGTCGCTGCAGGTCATCTTCACTTTCCGCCATCAGAACTGCATCGTCGGCGTAGCATATTATACTCAAATTATTTCGGCCCAATTTATATCCTCATCACAGCTCTTTTACTATTTTAACGGCCTCCATATATCGGATAGTGCAATAACTTCGAGCCACCGAGCATTAGTTAGAAATTCAAGCTCTCTGTTTTTGATTAGTTTGGTAAGCGATAAGAACGATAAGGTTCTTGGTACCTGTCTACTGCCGAGTAATTTTAGCGTATCAATGGGCTGTTCCGTCTATCATCTCGAGAATCATCTCACGTTCTGGAATCAATTCGGTGGCAAAAATAATTCAGTGTAGTTTGTGTTTGTTTACTTTCAAAGTTCATCATGTGGCTGTCGGCAACTGTCCTTCAAGTACAACTTTCTGTAATCTTATTTATTTTGTAAGATGTCAACCAGCTGGTGAGTCCATTTTTTTATTACTTAAAGTATCAGTTACGTTGGTTATTTTAAACTTAAAGTCATTAAATCACACATTTGTGATCAATACGCACTGGGTTGATTATTTTGTTTCACAAAAGTTGTTGCCAATCGCAATTTTGCAATCTTGTTTATACACCTGCAGTGCTCTTACATTTTCTACTTTGTTAAATAACGTCATAGTTTTAATCGTCAGAGTTTTATTTTCTTTTACTTTTAGGAATGCAAAAGAACGAAATAAGTTATCCGAATTCACGACTCTTGCTACCGCAAACAGCAAAAGCTAGTTTAAACGAACGTCAGGGTAAAACACGTTGTTATAAATTTGTGTTATTGGGAATCGAGGCAATCGCAGATTGCTAATTATTCTCATTTTACGAGATTACATACACACCTAATAATATGATATTGTAGAATGGAAATTATGTCTAAAAAAATTAAGTGCAAGTAAATCAAATTCTTTGCAATTCAGTATGTATTGCTATGATATTTGTTTTATGATAACTATGAGTATCTGTTGTTATTAGCTATATCTTATCTGGTTTACCTCAGTCGTTGGTAATTGTTGATTAATTTTTTTCAAATTTTGTTTAGAATGAGACATAAACTGTCACCCGGAGAGGTTGACTTTGGTTACAAGATATTGTGGACGATAAACATCTACCTGCGAGTTTATTGCTAAATTGTAAGAGCAGAAGAAATATTAAACAGATGTAAATTGTTAACTAAAATATTTGTTAATTTAAAATTTTTTTTTTCTGTATATTGATGGTTGTTACCAAAATCTGTTTATCTTACTGTAACATTATTAATTATTCATTTTCTTTATTTAAAGTATTACTTTTGGTAATTCATTAACGTGTTTAGCTGCCACATATAAAACCAGCAGCTTCCCTGCTTTTCCTGACTCGGTACGAGAAATACAGAGCAAAGCTGTTATGTTTAGTTCAGCTAATAATTTTATATAATTAATACAACACACACAATTAGCATAAATATAAGAAAAAGTATAACAAACATTTTCGAAAACATATAATTACTGGCACTTATTGGCACTTATTGGTGGCTGGCACTTATTCTGTGACTGGCACTTATTCACTTGGTGCATAAATAACTATTATGATTCAAATATTTTTATCAGTGTAAGAAAAATAATAAATTATGTATATGTTGAATAAAATATTTTAAAAATTACGAGTTTAATAAAATTTGAAAATTTTCCAACTTACATTTTAGTCTAGGACCACGTTGCGCATAAGTAGTTTAGTTTTAACAAGATGTCATTAGCTAAACTATCCCTAAATGAATGAAAATGAATGAAAATCCATTAAAATTAATATTAAAAACTATATTGGAAATTTTTTAAATAAATACTAAAACTACAAATATGACTAAAATGTAAGTTGAAAAATTTTCAAATTTTATTAAACTAGTAATTTTTAAAATATTTTATTCGACATATAATTTCACAAGTTAATAAACATTTACAATAAAATTATTTATACGCCCAGACATATGTATTATGCAATATTTGAGAATCAAAACCTAGATTATCTATTTTTTGTAATCATAATTAAGTATATCTACCAATCTTGTTACATGTTTGGTTTAATTATCTCAATTGAAAACATGTTCTCATACTATGCAATTGTGTTGTTGTTAGGTAAGTACATAAAAAGTTAAAAACATTGTTTTTCTAAAAATTGTATATTTATTTAACTAACTAAACTTACTGATTATAAATCAATTTAAGTTAATTATAAACAAATTGTATAATAAAGCAAAAATTTAAAACATTTTTTTGCTCACCCTCTCCTCCCATATTCGCATACCATGGGGGTAAAATTTTTAAATTAACTTAAATGGAATTCCATGTAATTGTATTTGTAATTATTTTAGGTTTGTCCATCGCACTTGAACGACCATCAGTAACAACAAAATTGGGAATCATTAACGGATACCATAAAACATCTTACGATGGTCGTACGTATTCTTCGTTTGAAGGAATTCCTTTTGCCAAACCCCCTGTAGGCAAACTACGATTTGAAGCACCAGTGGAGCCAAATCCTTGGGAAACCCCTTTGGAGGCTGATAAAATCTACATGTGTTCCCAAATTCATTGTTTTTTAAAAAAGACCCATCGGTAGTGAAGATTGCTTGTATTTAAATGTATATGTACCTAAAGATGTTCCAAATCCAAAGGATAACATGAATGTAATTGTTCATATTCACGGAAGTGGATTTATGAAAGGTAGTTCGAGTTTGGCTGGTCCATTATTCTTTATGGACAGAGATGTCATATACGTAAATTTGAATTATCGTGTTGGAGCATTAGGATTTTTAAGCACGGAAGACGACGTGGTACCAGGAAACAACGGCTTAAAAGACCAAGCTTTTGCACTTCAATGGATTCAAAATAATATTAAAGAATTTGGAGGCAATCCAAATTCGGTGACCATTACAGGAGCTTCCGCTGGTGGTGCATCTGTTCATTTTCATTATTTGTCTAAACTGTCGAAAGGATTATTTCATCGCGGCATTTCTCAAAGTGGAACAGCTTTGGCTCCATGGGCTCTTCAAGAAGGTGCGTTGGAAAGAACTAAACGCTTGGCAGTACTGGTTGGCTGTGAGGATACCACCACAACGCGTTTATTAACTGAGTGTTTGAAAGAAAAATCGAGTGACGAAATTGTAAAACAAACGGAAAATTTAAAATCTCCTGCTGGCGAATTTCCTATTGCGATTTTTGCACCTGTCGTTGAAAAAGAAACAACTTCAGCTTTTTTAGTGGATTATCCATATGAATTACTTAATCGGGGTGATTTTAACGATTTGCCTTGGATTGTTTCCATGTGTACTGACGAAGGAAATATAGGGGTATTGTGGTTATTTAAAGAATTTGAATTATTGAATGAGAAATTTGATAAATTTGCCCATTATTATCTGGATTACAACTACACCACCTGTGATGTTGATAAAGAAGTCGTTGCCCAGAAAATTAGAAAACAATATTTTGGAACAGAGAAAATAGGAAAAGATACATATCGAGGCATAATGAAACTTTTTGGGGACAGAATGTTCGGATTTGATTTAGAAAAATCTGCAAGGATTCAAGCAAAGATGGCTAAATCCAAAGTTTATTCATATGTGTATGGATATAAAAGCAGCTTTTCGGATATGTTTCACAAAATTATGGGTCTTTCCGATCTAGAACTTGGAGTTGGACATGTAGAGGATGCTCAACTACTGTATGATATCAGAATGACGGCAGGGATTGGAGCTTTCAATTCTGATCCATCCGAAACCGATAAGATAATTAAAGATATGATGATCGATATGTACATTTCATTTGCAAATTATAATGAACCAATATTTAATGGTTTGACTGTAGATGCTGTAAGTAACGCAAAAGATTTCACTTACTTATCTATTAAAAGTACCACAGATGTTAAAATGAATGTTACTGATGAATTAACGCCCACTAAATTTTGGGAGGGGTTACCTATTATAGAAAATGAAAAGTTTCCTAGAAAATCTTGTAAAGAAAACGAAGTCAAAATTGAATTGTAAGATTTTTTAATAAATGTTTTAAGTTGTGTGGATAATTCCAAGGGCAGATGTTTAACCAATTTTTATGTGATTTTCGTCAACCGTTCTGTAGATATCCTGTTCCATTCTCTTCCAAGTCAAACTTTTACCTGTTAAATTTGTAATACTGTAGCCTATAAGTTTCCAAAGAAACACAAGAAACCAATTAAATAAGACTATATTTTATTTTTAAAGAACAAAAAAGGAGTTTTTGATGGAATATGATAAAATCTTCATGGTCGTTAATGGCTTAGCTCAGTATATTCAGAGATTCCTATAGACTACTAGCTTCTGCGATCTGTTTTTGTTTACATTTCCTACATACAATTCTATTTCCGCTGGGCGTTTTCTTTCTAAAGGTCTATTGGCGTCGACATAATTGTTTTCGGCGTTAATTTCTTCTCTACTCGTACACGACGTTTGTGTCGCTTTGGTAGCTTTTATAATGTTTGTGTTTTATTTTTTAGGGTTTTTCTAATCAAAATTGTTTTGAAGAGATAAACCACTTTATTATCAAGTAGTCTCGTAAAAACTCTTACTGAATGCAACATAATTATCTGATATCGAAAATTTATATTGGGTACTAATTGAAAAACTGAAGGATTAATTTCATGAAAAGCCAAAAAGAAAACTTAAAGTTTGGGAGAAACCTATAGCAGTACTTTTCGATTTTGAAAATGTGATACTGAAATTATAGCGTTTCAAGCTTTAAGACAGTTGTTCTCTTAAACAAATTATTAATTTGAAATTTACATGTAGAGTTCAGGAATATTGTTCAAATGTCCCATTTTTTGATTCCTTGAGCCTTACCCCTTAAAATTATTTGACTTTTGATCTGTTCTATATCTAATCTATAAAAAAATTAAGTGTAACTTAATCCGAATTAAACGATCATTAACTTAAAAATTATTTAAATATATTAAATTTTTAAAAATGAGACCGTCATTGGCCTGGTTGTTAGCGCGATCAATTGCTAGCGTAAGGCGCCCAGTTCGAATTCGAACAGAATCGGCCGTCTTCGTGATTCTTTTCTTTTTCGTAATTTTTGAATTCTTTAGAATCCTGATTTACTCTCTCTATTGTTACCGATAGTGCATTAGTTGATTTTTCTTTTAAATCTTCTAAATTTTGTTTGTTTGATTAATATTATCAAATTTATGCATTATAACTAAAAATCTAATATTTGCTCTTTTTAATTTCTATCCTTTTCTTTGTTTATTTGATTGTATAGGTATATTATAATGTCACGATTACTTGATTTTAGATTTTAGTCACTTCGTGACATTTTTCGTATTAAGTAAACCTTCAGCAAGTACCTCAAAAGCCCGAAACATTTAAAATTTAATTATTTGAAATTACAATGTAACGTAACTTACCAGGAATTATTATCAGGTCAATTCCATTACTCCACATTCAGCAAATACAAATTAGTTTATCAATAGGCGCCCAAAATTGCACTGTTGGTTGGTTTCTGTAAAGCATGGAATGAACTATCAATCATGCATGATTTCCATTGTTGAAAATAAATCAAGTTCAGTTTTAAGTTTTGTAAATATTTTGGTTTAATTTAGATAAGTTTAAATTGAGATTGCAATTAATTGAACTTTACTTTACTTGGGTTTAATAAGCATAAAATAAAATTTTCAAAAAATTAAGTTTTTACGAAATGATAATGAGAAAAGATAAAAATACGCGGAAACAAAAAAAATGGCCGTTATTATAACGTGGGTATGCTTAATTCTCATTGGTCGTTTGCGTAAAATTACCCAATGAAGCGACATCGTACCGACCTATTAGGCATTTCCAAATGATGTTCAAAGTATGTGAAAAACTGTTCCTGAAGAGAATTGGAGAGGGAATCGATCGTAATGGTCTATAACAGGCCATCAATTCGGTTTCAGAGAAGAGCACTCTACCATTACCAAACGCACAGAATTATTAAGCATATAGTAGAGGGTCCCGAAGATCAAAAAATGTGCGGGGCAGTTTTCTTAGGTCTAGCCCAGCCAAAACCAAATTCAACCACTTATGGTTATTGGTTATTTTCTTCAAAATTTTTATTATCTTCCTATTACTACGGAGCTTGTACAATTATTGTTCGAAGCATCTTATTTTGGAAACTTTAAAGTATTTCAATATTTGAGGAGCTCGGAGTTCCCCAAAGCTGGATACCATATGTCCAAATTAATATTTTGCTTTATAAACTTACTTGTGAATGTTTACCTATTGACCAATACATTTGTCTAAATTTGATTCCAAGCTGTTTTCTTTTATTAAATATATGTTTGCGCTATGTAAGTATTCTATCTATCGGTAAACTCAGTATTTAACATCTGTATCTTTTCTCATGGTGAATGTAACTTGTGAAGATTTTGTTTGTTTCGTTGGATTTATCCTCCATGCTTTGAGCCACTTTTGGATTTTATCTATGTTTTTCTGTAAATTTGTTGCGGCGACTTTCGCATTAATATGTAATGCAGGTACAGCGGTGCCATGAGCAAAAGTTGGCACTTTTGTTGATTTAGTCACTGGAAAATCTGCAGTGTACATCAAGTATAAAATTGGACCCACGATACTACCCTGCGGTACACCGGACTGGATTGGATTTTCGAAGTATTTTTCATCATATTTAACTAAAAAGTGTTTGTTGGTTAAGTAGAATTTTAACACCTGATAATAATTGCGCGGTAAATTCTTCTTCAATTTGAAGAATAAACCCTCATGCCACACCTTGTCAAATGCTTGGCTTATATCTAGAAATGCCGCAGAATAGTATCTCTTATCACTCTGGATCTGCCGTACGTAGGTGACGCACATATGTATATGTAGGTGGCGCAATTATGCTGGCCCGTAAGGCCAAAAATTAAAAAAACGACAATTCGGAGGAAACTGCACTGCGAAAAAATCCAAAAGATTTGCGGGGCAGTTTTCGAGGGAGAACTACCCAGCCGACCATCGTCCGAGGGGAAAACAAACCCTGAGGACAGGTCGGTGGGGGAGTTTTCTTAGTAATTGGCCTTTGAACATCGGAAAAGACAAAAAATTACCTTAAGTAGGAAACTGTTTCATTTCAGCGGAAATTGTTACCAAAATCCGCGCCAAAATGGGCGTGCCAGGGAACCCCTCGCCTGCGGTGTATCTAGCCGGAGGTTCAAGCGCAACCGGACGGGACATTGGCGGCCGGGAATTGGACATCGATGATGAAATGATCAAGTTTGTTTTTAATGCCCCGCCCCTGGCGCATTATTTAAATCTTTAGGGTAAGCTCAGACCCGGAATTTTTACATCCGCACAGGTCGAGATATCTCCGGGATTCTATCGCGCATTTTATCTCACGCCAGCGGGAGATAACTATCGCGTAGGATTTCACAGACCTGTTTTTTGTTTATGGAATCTTCTCGGGTAACCCCCGATCGGAGGTTTAGGTATTTAATCTTGTTGAGTAAGTTTCGACCGTGGATTTTTACGTCTTCTCGGGTCGAATTCTGACGCGACTGCTAGAAATCCGCGCCGTTTGCCAACCGACCGGAGACTTTATCGTTTTATCGGCGACAGAAGGCAACCGCAAATTTAGTACATTTTTCGGACATTTATAAAATTTCAATCTTGCGACCAAGCTTCGATGTCGTCAAGCGACATTTAATAAATAAATTTACATTATAAAATGTCTGAAGACAGCAGTAACCATTGCTGAAAGCTCACAAATAATGTTTCGTTTTATTGTTCATTTAACCTTATAATTTTAAAAAAATTTGAATCAAATACTAAATATTTATACGCTCAGATATCATATAATATAAAATTGTAAAATATTTGAGCATCTAAATATAGATTAATCAATTTTTGTAATCTTAATTATCTTTTTTGTAATCTTATTACGAATTTGGTTTAATTATCTCAATTGAAAACATGTTCTCATACTATGCGGTTGTGTTTTTGCTAGGTAAGTAATACTCGTACATTAAAAATATTGTTTTGTTAAAAATTGTAAATTAATTTATTTAACTGTTATCTAACTAAAATTTGTAATTTATAAATTTATAAAAAATTACAAATCATTGTAATATTTCAAATTTTAATAGACATTATTTTCAAAAAAGGTCATTTTTGAAAACAGGGGAGGGGGCAGATTTTCTCCATCAAAAGCTTTAGCTACCTACCCGAAAATATTGGAAACTGTACCTAAAGTCGTGGAAAGCTTATACAATCTTTGGAAAACCGCATGTGGCTCGCGAACCGCAATTTGGTCACCCCTGCATATGCACTTTTATAATAATTTATAAGTTTCATTGCAAACAAATTGTTTAACCAAATGAAAACTAAAAACAATTTCCCAAGGGTCAAAATTTAATTTTAAATTATAGAAAATATCAATTATTGGAGAAGGGAATAATGCCCAGTTGCACCGCTTTTGACTTAAGTAAAACTTAAGTTTTTTTTGATAGCGCCAAATTTAATATTACAGAAATTTAAAAACTTATAATTAGTTTTCCCGTTTGCATCGCACTATTTAAGAAAATCTAAAGTTTCCAAAGTCTCACCCGCTAATATAAACATTTGAATTATACAATTAAAAAGCAAAAAATTAATTATTCTTACGTCAAAATTTACTTGTAGTCATTCGTAAAGAGGAACAAAATGCGAGGGCTAAAAAAATCTTATATTTAAGCACAATGCTTAAGTTGTCTGCGGAACAAACTTGAAAATAATTCTTAAATCTAAGATTTTTTAGCGATCATATGTTGTTCGTGTTTACAAACGAATACGAGTATTGTTCTGACGTAAGAATTATAAATTATTGATACACAATAATTAATTTCTTGCCTTTATGTTGTATAATTCAAAATTTTTATTAGCGGTGCGACTTTATGAAATTTCAACTTTTCTAAAATAGTGCGATACAAACGGGCAAATTAATTAAAAGTGTTTAAGTTTTTATAATATTAAATTTGACAGGAGAGATTTTCTTAAATTTAAGTTTTTCTTAAATAGTGCGGTGCAACCGGGCATAAGTGAAAGTTTCAATCTTAATAGATTACGCTCAGGCAAGCGTAACCAATGATTAATTAAAATGATTACATACTACATCAAACCATGATAACCAGATTACATATTGCAGCAAAACAAATTTTTTCTAACTTTATTCTTGCTTGGTTTACGCCCTCAATTTGGGTTGCATACTACATGAGTAAAATTTTTAAATTTACTCGAATGGAATCCCATTTAATTACATTTTTAATCGTTTTAGGGTCGTCTATTGCACTTGAACGACCTTCAGTGACAACAAAATTGGGAACCATTAACGGAAGCCACAAAAAATCTTACGATGGTCGTACGTATTCTTCATTTGAAGGAATTCCTTTTGCTAAACCCCCTGTAGGCAAACTACGATTTGAAGCACCTGTAGAGACAGATCCTTGGGAAACCCCTTTGGATGCTGATAAACTCTATGTATGTTCCCAAACTGAATTTTTTCTAAAAGCAATTATGGGTAGTGAGGACTGTTTGTATTTAAATGTGTATGTACCTAAAGATGTTCCGAATCCAAAAGATAACATGAATGTTATTGTTCATATTCACGGAGGTGGATTTATGATAGGTAGTTCGCTTTTGGCTGGTCCATTATTCTTTATGGACAGGGATGTCATATACGTTAATTTGAATTATCGTCTTGGAGCTTTTGGATTTTTAAGCACGGAAGATGACGTGGTACCAGGAAACAACGGGCTAAAGGACCAAACTTTGGCACTTCAATGGATTCAAAATAATATTAAAGAATTTGGAGGCAATCCAAATTCGGTTACTATTACAGGAGCTTCTGCTGGTGGTGCATCTGTTCATTTTCATTACTTGTCTAAACTGTCGAAAGGATTATTTCATCGAGGCATTTCCCAAAGTGGAACAGCTTTGGCTCCATGGGCTCTTCAAGAAGGTTCGTTGGAAAGAGCTAAACGCTTGGCAGTACTGGTTGGTTGTGAGGATACCACCACAACGCGTGTATTAATTGAGTGTTTGAAAGAAAAATCGAGTCACGAAATTGTAAAACAAACGGAAAATTTAAAATCTCCTGCTGGCGAATTTCCTATTGCAATGTTTGCACCTGTCGTTGAAAAAGAATCAAATTCTGCATTTTTAGTCGATTATCCATATGAATTACTTAATCGGGGTGATTTTAACGATTTACCTTGGATAGCTTCTATGTGTACCGATGAAGGAAATATAGGGATAATGTTCCTATTTAAAGAACTTGAATCATTGAATGAGAAATTTGATAAATTTGCCCATTATTATATGGATTACAATTACACCACCTGTGATGCTGATAAAGAAGCCGTTGCCCAGAAAATTAGAAAACAATATTTTGGAACAGACGAAGTAGATAAAAAAACTTATCGAAACATAATGAAACTCTTTGCGGATAGAATGTTTGGATTGGATTTAGAAAAATCTGCAAGGATTCAAGCAAGGGTGTCCAAATCCAAAGTTTATTCATATATCTATGGATATAAAAACAGCTTTACGGATATGTTCAGAAAACTTATGGGTTTTTCCGACCTAGAACTTGGAGTTGGACATGCAGAGGATACTCAACTACTGTATGATATAAGAGCGTCAGCAGGGACAGGAGCTCTTAATTCTGCTTTATCCGAAACCGATAAGTTAATTAAAGATATGATGATCGATATGTATATTTCATTTGCAAATTATAATGAACCAATATTTAATGGTTTGACTGTAGATGCTGTAAGTAACGCTAAAGATTTCACTTACTTATTTATCAAAAGTACCACAGATGTTAAAATGAATGTTACTGAAGAATTAACGCCCACTAAATTTTGGGAGGGGTTACCTATTATAGAAAATGAAAAGTTTCCTACAAAATCTTGTAAAGAAAACGAAATCAAAATTGAACTGTAAAATATTTTAATAAATGTTTTAAGTTGTGTTGATAATTCCAAGGGCAGATGTTTAACCAATTTTTATGTGATTTTCGTCAACCTTTCCTGGTCCATTTTCTTCCAAGTGATACGTTTACTTGTTAACTTTATAACAGTGTAGCCTATAAGTTTAAAAGAAACACAAGAAACCAATCAAACAATATTATATTTTATTTTTAAAGAACAAAAAAGGAGTTCTTGATGAAATATGATAAAATCTTCATGGTCGTTAATGGCTTGGCTCAGTATATTTAGAGATTCCTATAGTTAGTAGCTTATGCGGTCTGTTTTTGTTTATATTTCCTACATACAATTTCTAAAAATTCTAACAATTTAAAAAAAAAATAAGTGTTAACTTAAGTTAATTTTAAAAAATTGTAACTACTGCCTTTAAACAGTTAATTTAAAAAAGTGAAATTATAGAAACTTTAAAATAAAAGTGTAACCTAAAACAAACAAAAAGCCAAAGTTTTACAAAATTTTCAAAAAAGTTACTCCCATACCAATCATCAAACGTGCTACTCAAAATACTTTGGATGAATTAAAAAGATGCTAAAAAAGACTTTAAAGTTGAAGTTTGTAATATGAAACCCCTAAATCCAAAATTCGCGCCACAAACTTCCAATCAAAACCTAGATAACCCTGTCCTAATATCGTGATCGTCAACAGAACCCCCACACGTAGTTCAAATCATAACCCAACTTCTTTAAACAGACGGAAAACAAACAGTAGTTGAACCAGAAATGAAAACCAATGGCGTCCTTAATACCTAAATCTTTTCACCCAGTGGCGTTACTAATCAGATAAGCAAAACACAAAAACGAAGATGACCTAGTGCTTGAATTAACTTTTCAAAATTCAAATCGAACACCAATTAACCCCATCAGAAATAAAATAAAATTCCGTTAGGTTTTAATAGTATATTAAACAATAAGTTTAGAAAAGCTAAGTTTTACTAAACGAATATAGCTTTTGAGTACGAGCGAGCGCAGCGAGCGAGTAACTTAAAGCTATATGAGTTTAGTGAAACTCTTTTCTTACGAGTTTTGTTTATACAATTTTATCGCATTTTGTAAAAATCTAATCTAAAATACAAATTTTGACGTTTATGAGTAAATTTTTTTGCACGCAATCGATCTAAATTTTGCATATGCCTTCCTACCGATAAATCACCGGGGAGGGTCTGGGGCGAGGGGAGAATTTTTGCTCAGTTTTCGATATCTATCGCCGTTTTCGAGTTATTGCTAATTCAAAATATTACATAATAGGTACTTGCGAATAATTTCCGTAATCTAGTAACCTGACACGGTTTTGTTTATTTACATTAGCAACAGTAAACAATTTGATTTGAGTTTTGTGTAATTTACATCAATTCAATTTTCAATCAAATTCAATTAAATCAATTATAAAAATGAGTCTCGCTGCTGAAAACAATTTAGAAAATTGTTCTGAAGACATTTTAAATGCTGCCCGTGAAGCATCTTCGAGTTTACTTCCTTTAAAATCCAAGGAAAAATATGAGAAGGTATATAATATATTTTGTAATTGGAGGATGACAAAAAACGCACAAAGAACTGATGAAAATGTAATGCTAGCCTATTTTTTAGAGAAGGTAAGCTATTTTTATATTACGTAATATTTTAGTATTTTTCATACAATATCTTTCATTATTATTTTAGGCAAAAACTCTTAAGGCATCCAGTTTATGGTCTACATATTCCATGTTGAAAAGTACTATACAAATAAACGAAGATGTGGATATATCCCAATACAAAAAGCTACTTGCCTTTTTAAAACGCCAAAACGACACATATGAAGCTAAGAAATCAAAAGTTTTGTCCATGGAAAATGTTACTACGTTTTTAAATGAGGCTCCAGACGATAAGTTTCTTTTAATGAAAGTTGTATTCATATTTGGATTAAATGGGGCATGTCGGCGTGCAGAATTGTGCAGCTTAAATTTAAAAGATATAGAAGATACGGGAAAAATCTTGCTTATAACATTAAATGATACAAAAACAAAAAAGAAACGCGTGTTTACAATAGGAACCGAGTGCAACGGATATCAAATTTACCATAACTATGCACGATTGAGACCCCAACATGTAAAGCACAACAGATTTTTTTGTTTATTATAATAATAATAAGTGCTCAATACAACCAATTGGTATTAACACTTTTGCAAAAATTCCTCAAAAGGTCGCGGAGTACTTAAAACTTCCGGATGCATCCCGTTACACTGGCCATTGCTTGAGGAGAACGTCTGCCACCTTCCTCGCTGACAGTGGAGCGGACATTCAAATGCTTAAAAGGCATGGCGGATGGCGTTCGACTACTGTGGCTGAAGGATACGTAGAGGAAAGCATCGCTAATAAGCTTAAAATTTCCAAAAGTATTTTTCATCAAGAAAATGATTCAGAAATTCAGAAACTCAGAACACTACTTACGAAATATACTAGAAATCACGCTAAATGATCCTGATCCATAAACCATTTAATTTACCGAGGTTATCACAGCACTTATGTAAAATATTGAGGACGATTCAAAGGATGTCAAGTCTTCATTTTAATGAAAGATTGAAAAAGCAAAATTGATTTTTTCAAAATTGTTCGTTTTTTATAATTATTGACACATGTTCAATCACGAATATAAATTGTAAAATTGTTAAGTTATTAGCCTGAAAACATAAATTTTTCGTTATTATGCATATACGAGTCAGGCCTAATTGCTGACTGTAATTCGGTATCCTAGCTTTAAAAGTTTGAAAGAGCATATGTTAACTGCTAAAACCTACCAGTATGTAATGAAAATTTTCACTCGATATACCACGTGCCTAGAATGAACAAAATGGGCGTGGTTTTAACTGATATGAGCTATTAAAATAGAGGCGCTGATACAAATGTCAAATATATTGGGTTATAAAATAATTAGAAATCATAATTATTTTCATTAAACCAACCTCAACTTCACGATTGCGAATAAAATAGTATACTGATTGGCTAAAAGCGTCATACAACTGTTCAATTGCTGACTGGCTTTCCTCAGTCAGCAGAATCATTTAATCTGTCCACCTCATGTAATATACTATTACTCAAGAACGTCCCTATCTAGTTCAGATGACTACTATCTGTTTAGAAATTTGAAACAAGCTTCTGTCAAACTGTTTTACTGACAGTGACGTATCTATGTGGTAAAGTCAAGTGACGTACTATGCGGTAAAACGGCACTTTAATGTATAATTTTGAATTTAGTAAAATAGCACATTACCTGTCAAAATGCGATAAATATTTTTATTAAATGTTGACCATACGAATATTCGAACAACTAAATAAGTTGGAAACAAGCCTCAATTTTCATTTACAAGATTGATTCTTTCAATAATTAAAATAGTGTCAATATTGACTTTTTGTCCAAATACCATATCTGACGATGTGTTTTTCTTCATCGTAGAAACAATCAGATGAAAACATATTCATTTAGATAACTCGATTAATTAGATAGCACCCCTGGTAACATCGGCCATTTTGTGAAAAATTTAACAAACTCCAAGTAATTAAAATAACAAACTCCCAAAATTACAAATAAATCATAAAAGATAAATAACCAATATTCAACAACCAACGCTTAAATTAACACGCGCTCAGATACCAAACCAAGCGTCGCAAGCAACAAAAAAACGGTATTCATGAAAGAATTAACACCCCGATTAAAAAATAAATTAAATTAATGCAATTTCATAATTTAAACTTCTCCAACAAAACACAAAACCATCTTAGAACATATAAAACATAGACAAAGCAAAATTTCAAAATAACCAACGCTAAACCAAAATCAATATGGCGTCCTTAAACAAAGGGGTAAAACGAATAATCGAAGCCATTGATTTTTGTTAATATTACATAAAATTGTACTTACAGTAGCTTTATTCACACAAGTTTAACTAAGGATATTTTAAATATTAATAATTGCAAAATCTTTGTAAATTAAATTTTTAAACAGCTTGTTTCTCATAGCACACACATAACGCATCTTACTCGGAACTGGGTTTTAATGGGTTTTCGTATGTATTTCAAATAATTTCAATAACATTTTTAAATATTCCTTACGCATGTTGCTTAAACCTTGAATATTGGCCAATAAAATTGATAAAAATTAGAAAAACTAGCAGGATATCTTTATAGTGCAGCAGGGAAGAGACCAATGCAATTGTCACCTCTAATAACATAAGATATAATTATTACTCGTTTTTGTAGTTAATGAACGAAAAATAGATATGTACCTCAAACTAATTTTAATTATGATGAACAAAGAGCTCAGAGTAATAAATTTAAAAGAGTTCACTTATGACGGATTTATACTCGTCACTTAGCATTCAGCATTTAAGACTCAAGAAAATGAACAATTGGAATTGTGTATAGAATTGTGTACCTTTTAGTTAAAACCAATTTTAATCTTCTTAAGTCTTAAATGCTAAATGTTAAATGACGAATATAATTCGACCATTACTGCAAAACTAAAATTGGCAGGTATATAACCTTTTTTATATTTATTAGTTCACTGTCATTGCTAAAATAATATAATAATATAAAATAGATAAATCTTTTTTTTTACTTATTTTTCCCACTAATTAATATTATTGTCGAATCCGGGATTAAGACAACCTAAACGACGTTGAATTAATCATTGGAGTGATGACCGGTGTTCTTAAAATCTATCAGCGCAAATTTAATAGTTAATAAAGATTTATTAGATTCAAGAACACCAGCAGTGTAGCGTAAAGTATGCGCAGACCGGGTAGAGAGCGGAAGACCGCGGTTCAAATCCTTGTCTCGTCGGACACGTTGCTGTTATCAAAGATCCGATATCATTCTTTGGACTGTGGGGAAAGCAACGGAAATGATCCCATTAATTATTTTCTTTAGTGAAGTCAGCTTAGCTTCGGATAGGCTGATCGCCTACGCACAATGAAGTGTACGGCACTTGAAGAAGAAGAATAAAGATTCGTTTTATTACTTTAATTTTCCTACCAAGTTTCTTAACGATCAGACACCAACATGATTGACTTCACGTTTACTTCTCCTTAAGAAAGAAGTGATTATTATGTTACTGTGAAACCTCAATCATAAGAATGGATTGTGCAATAATACGAGGATGATTGTCTTGGAAATCGGCCAAAACCTAATTAAAAAAGGAAATTATATTTGAATGCAATAGTGGATACATTGTCCTTATTTCCCGAACCGATCTTATTTCTACCAATTCAACATTGCCAGACGTCATTATTTCAGCACCTTCCCCAATTACCATAAATAAGGCTTAGGGACAAACGTTTGATTATGTTTGAATATACGTTCGGATTGCTGTTTTTTCTCATGATTTTTACTGCTTGATTAATTGCATAAACTTACAGAGTTGTGATTCGGAGAAGGTAAGTGCTCCTGTGAGCATAATTTGACTTGCTGTTTATGTTTCGACGATGTTTTAAGTATTTGCGATTGTGGTTAATGTTTTTACCTCCCCCACTGCAACTCAGTTTCAACCATTTTGAAACCCTTTGCCTTCTGCGCTCCTTGCTAGTCAACAAACCATCGTAGAGAACCGGATTGAACCATAACAACGCCTTTCGCAAATTTCGTGCTCCGAAGAATACGAAATTTTCACGATATCGCAAAATAAGACAAACTGCACGTTATAGAACACTACCACCATAATCGTAGCAGGCAATTTTAACCGCATCGATGCCAACAAAACTCGTTTTGGAGTAGAGAGTAGCACACAAACCTTTTCATCCATTACGTAGTTGTCACAATTTAATTTTGATAAGAAATACATGTAAGTGTATTATTGCGTAATAAAATGCCAAATATGGCATACATTGTGTTGTCAGTACGTATTTACTGAGCTTGGGTTGACAGTGACTAGCGGTGGGAGATCTCTGATATCCGTCGGGTCAGCATCCACACTTTAATAAAAGTTTCAAAACCAAATTTGAGATTTCTTAGCTTCAACGTAAGAGTAAGACCTAATTAATTTTGGTTAAAATTGGTTTATGTACACAACTTTTTTAAGCTATTTATTAAATATTATTTATTATTATTAGCTTTACATTCTATTAGAATATTGCTATCCTGTGTCCAGGATTTTACATATCCCTCTGGCGGGAGGATTAGACCCCATAAAACATGTTTCAAAATATTACATTACATTGCATTAATAACCTGCTTTTACATTATAAACTCGTATGGGAGGCCGCTTCGGTGACAACCCTTCTCCAGCATTGTCGATCTTGTGCACTTATCATCCAGCCGCTTATTCCCATTGTTTTCAGATCTCCGGTTACTTGGTCCCACCATCGAACCCTAGGTCTTCCTCTTGTCCTATCTTCTCCCGGTTTCCATAGCGTTACCTTTTTTACAATGGAATTGTCGCTGCTTCGCATGATGTGTCCCAACCATCTGATCCTTTGCGACTTAGCAAACCTCACTATGTCCTCTCCGTTCAGTACTTCTGCTATTTCGTGGTTCATCCAAGCCCTCTGTTCTCCGTTTTCTGTTCTTTTATATCCTAGGATAGTTCTGAGTACCTTTCTTTCAAACACTCTCATTTGCTCCATCTCTGACTGAGACATGCACAGTGTTTCCGCTGCGTACATCACGACCGGCCGTATTACAGTTTTATAAATTTTCATCTTTGTATCTTTCTTCAGGTTGTTATCTTTCAAAAGCGCCTTGTTTGCATAGTAAGCCTTATTACCTGTTTGTATCCTTTTTTTTATTTCTTGTTGCCTACTACTGTTTCTGTCAACTTGCACCCCAGGTAACTACAGCTTGCTATTTCCTCTATTTTGTTGTTATGTATACATAGATGTTTTAAGATGTGCTTTTCGTTCTTGTCGCATTTCATGTACTTGGTTTTGTTGTAATTTACCAGCAGTCCCATCCGCCTTGCTCTTTTTTCCAGGTTTTCAAAAAGGTCTATCAAGCTCCTTAAGGATCTCGTCATTATGAGGATGTCATCTGCGTAAGCTATTAACTGGCCCTCTCGTGTCGCTATTGTTCCATTCACATTCATTCCTTTAATAATCCTTTCCAATGATATATTAAACAAAGTAGCCGACAGAGCGTCTCCCTGCCTAACTCCATTATTCACCCCGAAACATTCCGTTTCGCCTGCTGCCGTTCTTACGCATGCTGCCGTATTTTCTAATGTCATTCTTGTCAGTCTTATCATCTTCGGTGGTATATTTAGTTCTTTCATGGCTATATACATTTCTTTTCTATTTATTTTGTCGAAGGCTTGTTGAAAATCCACAAACATAATATGTAAGTCAGTGTTGTACTCGCATGTTTTTCCATTGTTTGTTTGAGCACATGTATTGCTCCGACCGTTGATCTACCTTCGGTAAATCCGAATTGGTAATCTCCTATTTTGTGTCTTGTGAAATCTTTTAATTTTTTGTGAATTACTGCTGACATTATCTTATATGTGGAGTTAAGCAGGGCTATCCTCTGTAGTTTTGCATTCTTCTTGGTCGCCTTTCTTTTTAATGGAATTATTACGCTCTCTCAGTTTACTGGCATTTCTCTTCTTTCCAGACTTTTTGTACCAGGTTACATATTTTCTCGCAAAGCTCGCTTCCTCCATATTTAATTAGTTCCATATCTATTTCGTCTCTACCTGGAGCTTTTCCGTTTTTCATATTTTGTATTGTTTCCATTATTTCTTCCCTGGTTGGCGTCGTTACATGCTGTTCATCGCTGTGCATGCTTTCTCGTACGCTTTTTTTCTATATCATGATGGTTGTTCAATAGTTTCTGGAAATGATTAACCCATATTTGTTTGATCTTTTCAGAGTCGCATTCTATTCGTCCCTCTTCATCTTTCATGCTTCTTGATTTTATTACATGCTCTCGTTTTTCATTCTTAATTAGCTGGTAAAAAGTTTTCTTGTTATTTCTGTTACTCGCTTCTATTTGTTTCATTTTTTCCATTATCCAGTCGTTTTTCTTTTGCCTAAACAGTGTGTTCGCTTCTTTTATGATTTTTCTGTAACTGACACGATCTTCTTGTTTTCCAGTTTTTACCCATTTGTTTCTTTTCTCCGATTTCTCCTTACTAATCTCTGTACATTCTTTGTCGTACCATTCTTTTGCTTGTTTTGCTTTTCTGTAGCCTGTTACTTCCTTTGCAACTGTTTGTATGCTTGTCGTGATACTGTTCATTTCCTGGTTCATGTCTTCACAAACTTTTTTTTTTTGCTTAGTTCTTCCTTAATTCTTTCTTGGTACCGTTTCTTTGTTTTGTCATTATTTAGTTCTTCTTCAACTATTCTTCTTTTCATTTTATTCGTAGTAGTATGCTTCGCTGTCTTTTGCTTTATTTTGCCATCACTAAGTAGTGGTCAGTGTCTGCGCTTGCTCCTCTGTATGTTCTCACATCATTTACTGTGGCTTCTCCTTTCCTTGATACAAGTATGTGATCTATTTGATTTTCAACATTACTTCCTCCGCCAGGTCACACCCATGTTATTTTATGTATCTTCTTGTGTTGGAAATTGGTACTACAGATTATGATGTTCAGAGCTTCTGCCAGGTTACAAAGCATTTCGCCGTTGTTGTTTGTCTTCTCGTGTATGGTGTGGCTTCCTGCTACTGATCTTATGTGATGCTCCTTGCCTATTTTCGCATTAAAATCACCCAGCACGATCAGTAGGTCTTGTTTGGGGCATTGTCACATAGTACTTCTAATTCGTGATAGAATACTTCTTTTTCATGCTCATTACTATCTTCCGTCGGAGCATACACATTTATGATGGACAAATTTGTTTTGGATTTTACTCTAAGATATGCGAGTCTTCCGCTTATTGCTTTGAATGACAACACATTTTAACCAATCTTTTCGCCACTATGAATCCTGTACCATTTTTTCCTTGTTTTGTTCACCTGAAAAACATAGTGTAGTGCTTTTTGATATTTCGCCTTTCCCCTCCACCTGTGCTCCTGTATCGCTCCTATGTCCACCTTATATCTCATCAGTTCGTGTGCCACCTCTGTCATTTTTCCTGGTTTCATTAACGTTCTTATATTCCAAGTACCAATTCTGTATATTTCATGCTTACGCCTTCTTTTTTAGTGTCCATCCTTCTCTTCTTCTCTCTGATCGTTCTCGTTTTTCCTGTTGAAATGCCTTGTTGTTATTCCTGTCTCACTTGATGTACTTGGAGCTTCCGGTTGAGACGTTCCGTCCGCTCCGTATTTTGCGTTCAGTTTTTTATCTCGACAGGTGTGAGCTTACTTTCTTTGTCACACCATGCAAACAGTTTGCCATCCACGTGCAGCTTTCTGTAACCCACTCTAGTTTTCCTACCGTTGTTGGTCTCTTCTCTGGCTTTTTCTATGATTCTGTCCTGCACCACTTTTTCCCTTTGTGTAAGATCGTTTTCGATAATTAATTTTTTTCCTTTAAGTTTATTCTTATTCTTCATCACAGATAATTTCTGATTAAAGTTTCTCAATTTTGCGATTATTACTTCTCTTCCCGGTACTCTTCCCATTTTGAAAGCTTCAACCACTTCTACTTCCAGTTCTAGTTCTTTCTTGATGAGTTCTTCCACAAGTCTTTCGCTTATTCCATTATCAGTGTGTACTCCTTTATGACAATATTTATTAAATATTAATTTTACAAAATATTTCAACAACTAATAAGAATTTTTAAATTAAATTTGATATTTTATATCTTTGTATTAAGATTTAGAGTTGATTAGATTTTGGGTCAAATTCGTTAATGGAAATCTTCTTTTTTCTTATTCATTATCATCATCATCTGCACGTGGTAGACTTGTAATCTGTTAGGCCACTCCATTATTTTTACTTTATCATATGTAATATGAGGAAGTATTGTTTTCGTGCAGAAAAAAAAATTTGAGATTTTAATGGATTTACACTTTTTGAGGTCCCCTGAGTAAAATAAGACCATTTCCAAAAAATGTCTGTGTGTGTGTGTGTGTGTGTTGTGTGTGTGTGTGTGTGTCTGTGGTCAAATTTTGTGTGCGACCTACAGCAAAAACTAATAGGAATTTTCAAACAAAATTTTGGATTTTGTATCCTTATATTGAGACTTAGAGCTGATTAGATTTTGGTAAAAATTGGTTCATGGAAACTATTTTTTTTTATTTTTTTAAATTTTATTATTTAATATTGGTTTTTAATTATTATTTCAAAAACTAATTGGAATTTCAAAACCAAATTTAGGATTTAGCATATTTATGTCAAGATGTAGAACTGGTTAAATTTTAGTTAAAATTGGTTTATGAAAACTATTGTTTTTTAATTTTTTTTAAGTTTTATTATTAAATATTAGTTAATTAAATATTATAATTAAATTTTCAAAACCAAATTTGAGATTTCCTATCTTTATAGTAGGAGTTAGAGTTATTTAAAGTTTGATTAAAAATAGTTCATGGAAACTATTTTTTAAAATTTTTTTAAATCGTATTATTTAATATTAGTTTTTAATTAATATTTTGAAAAGTAATAGGAATTTCAAAACCAAATTTTGGATTTCGCATACTTATACCTAGATTTAGTACTGATTAAATTTTGGTTAAAATTATGTTATGAAAACTATTGTTTTTCTATTTTTTTTAATTTTAATATTTAATATTAGTCTTTATTTAATATTTTAAATACTAATAAGAGTTTTCTAATAGTTGATAAAAATATGATAAAGTCATGGGCATGGCCACATCCGATTTTTTTATTATTAATAAAAATTATATTTTTAATATTTAATAAAAGTATGATAAAGGCATGAGCATGGCCACATCCGATTTTTTTATTTTTACCTGCATTTAATTTAATTTTAAAGCAGATACTTTGCAACTGAAATTACTTTTTAATTTTAAAATTTGAATTTCTTTGCGCGTATGAACTGCCTCTCTAAACCATTTTTTATGAACATTGCGTTTTCGGTGAAGAGCACCGACACTGTCGTGATCGATGGGTAGTTCAAGTCGACCATGTGTCTGCATAAAGAAGTAGGTAACTCCCCTTTCTTGACATTCTCTTGGATATGTGAGTCTTAAATGTTAAATGACGAGTATAAATCCATCATAAGTGAACTATTTTAAATTTATTACTCTGAGCTTTTTGTTCATCATAATTAAAATTAGTTTGGGGTACATATTTATTTTTCGTACATAAACTACAAGAACGAGTAATAATTTATTATATCTTATGTTATTAGCGGGGACAATTCCATTGGTCTCTTCCTGCAGCGCTATAGAGATATCCTGCTAGTTTATCTAATTCTATTTATCTGCTAAAATAGCAGATAAATAAATGCGCTTTTAACAATGTCACTCAAACGTCAAAAGCTACAATTCGTTTTGACATTAAAACACATGCTGCAAGTCAAATTGAGATTTTTAGAATTTTGTGAATTTATTTAGTTTTTTTAACCTACACCTTGTTCATTATTTTCGTAATTTATGTGAAAACGGTTGGTTTCCTAAAAAAAATTATTAGACCAACGTTGTAGCCCGTTAAATTTCCTATTCGGTTTGGGCCGTTAGTTTTTTTCTAAGACGTTTCGTTTAAAAGATACGGGGTTGGCAAGAAAAGTAAAAAAAATAAAACTTGGAATTTTTTGACATTTTTTCCCTTAATTTAATTCATAACTCGAAATCTGTTGATTCTAGGCGATAAGGGTTATAACATAATTTGTAGATATTCAAATGCTCTATAGAAAAGCTCTAATCCATTAAACCCAAAAAATTAAAAATATCGGTGCAATGGCCGCTTGAAATCATAAATTGAAAAATTGCTTTAAAGTGAGGTACCCCAAGGGTTTGGACTTGGACAAAAATTTTATTTAAAAATATGTCTTAGAAAAGTGTCCTCTATCACTACCTAAGAGGTTCTCCACGGTCACGGGGACACCCTGTATACACTTTATAAAGTGATATTGTAGATTAAAAATTATGTCTAAAAAATTAAGTGCAAGTAAATCAAATCCTTTGTAATTCAGTATGTATTGCTATGTTATTTGTTTTATGATAACTATGAGTATCTGTTGTCTTATTATGTACGCAGAAAATAAATACATACCTATATGTATATGAATCATTTAAAAATTGTAAAACCATTGCATAACATTTTAACAATAGTTATTGCTGCCATCAGATGTTTGATATAATTTAAATAACATTTTAACATTAATTAACAATTGAATTTTTAATCAATATAAAGCTTCATAATTTTATATAATTAATATAACACACACAATTAACATAAATATAAAAAACAGTATAACAAACATTTTTGACCACAAACAATTGGCACTTATTCACTTGGTGCATAAGTAACTATTATGATTAAAGTATTTTTATCAGTGTAAAAAAAATTATTTATAAGCTGAGATATATTATATAATATTTGAGAATTAAAACCTTGATTATCCATTTTTGTAATCATAATTAAGTATTATCTACCAATCTTCTTACGTGTTTGGTTTAATTATCTCAATTGAAAACATGTTCTCATACTATGCGGTTGTGTTTTGTTAGGTAAGTACATAAAAGTTAAAACATATTGTTTTTCTAAAAATTTAAATTCATTTATCTAACTAAAATTACTGATTATTAATCAATACGATTAGTAATCTATAAATCTGTAAAAAATTACAAATCAGTACATTATTTGTGATTTTAATGGATATGCTTAAAAAAAAAGCATTTTTGAAAACAATGTGATTAATATAATAGAGGTGAACCCAGAACTTTAGCAAGAGCCCTAGTTACCTACTCGAAAATATTGGGAGCTGCACCTAAAGTTGTCTTGAAAGCTCTAAAGATGCGCATGTGGCTTGCGAGCCGCAATTTAAGTTAATTGTAAACAAATTGTATAATCAAGCGAAAATTAGAAACTTCTTTAACCATTTTTTTTCCGTTTTGTAGTGTTGCCGTTTAGAACGTATACCTTGCAACCGTGATTCCATACTACAGCAAATAATATTTTCTCTCTAACTTTATTTTTCTTTGCTCACCCCCCTCCCCCATGTTTGTACACCATGGAGGTAAAATTTTTAAATTGGCATGAATGGAATCTCATGTAATTGTATTTGTAATTATTTTAGGTTCGTCCATCGCACTTGAACGACCTTCAGTAACAACAAAATTGGGAATCATTAATGGATACCATAAAACATCTTACGATGGTCGTACGTATTCTTCATTTGAAGGAATTCCTTTTGCCAAACCCCCTGTAGGCAAACTACGGTTTGAAGCACCAGTGGAGCCAAATCCTTGGGAAACCCCTTTGGAGGCTGATAAAATCTACGTGTGTTCCCAAACTGATTTTTTTTTAAAAACACCCACCGGTAGTGAAGATTGCTTGTATTTAAATGTGTATGTACCTAAAGATGTTCCAAATCCAAAGGATAACATGAATGTAATTGTTCATATTCACGGAGGTGGATTTATGATAGGTAGTTCAATTTTGGCTGGTCCATTATTCTTTATGGACAGAGATGTCATATACGTTAATATGAATTATCGCGTTGGAGCATTAGGATTTTTAAGCACGGAAGATGACGTGGTTCCAGGAAACAACGGCTTAAAAGACCAAGCTTTTGCACTTCAATGGATTCAAAATAATATTAAAGAATTTGGAGGCAATCCAAATTCGGTGACCATTACAGGAGCTTCCGCTGGTGGTGCATCTGTTCATTTTCATTACTTTTCAAAATTCGAAAGGATTATTTCATCGCGGCATTTCTCAAAGTGGAACAGCTTTGGCTCCATGGGCTCTTCAAGAAGGTGCGTTGGAAAGAGCTAAACGCTTGGCAGTACTGGTTGGCTGTAAAGATACCACGACAACGCGTATATTCATTGAGTGTTTGAAAGAAAAATCGAGTGCCGAAATTTTAAAACAAACGGAAAATTTAAAATCTCCTGCTGGCGAATTTCCGATTGCAATTTTTGCACCTGTTGTTGAAAAAGAATCAAATTCAGCATTTTTAGTGGATTATCCATATGAATTACTTAATCGGGGTGATTTTAACGATTTGCCTTGGATTGCTTCTATGTGTACTGACGAAGGAAATATAGGAGTATTGTGGTTATTTAAAGAATTTGGATCATTGGATGAGAAATTTGATAAATTTGCCCATTATTATCTGGATTACAATTACACCACCTGTGGTGTTGATAAAGAAGTCGTTGCACAGAAAATTAGAAAACAGTATTTTGGAACAGACAAAATAGGAAAAGATACATATCGAGGCATAATGAAACTTTTTGGGGACAGAATGTTCGGATTTGATTTAGAAAAATCTGCAAGGATTCAAGCAAAGATGTCCAAATCCAAAGTTTATTCATATGTGTATGGATATAAAAGCAGCTTTTCGGATATGTTCAGCAAACTTATGGGTCTTTCCGACCTAGATCTTGGAGTTGGACATGTAGAGGATGCTCAACTACTGTACGAAATGAGAATGACGGCAGGGACTGGAGCTCTCAATTCTGCTCCATCCGAAACCGATAAGTTAATTAAAGATATGATGATCGATATGTATATTTCATTTGCAAATTATAATAAACCAATATGTAATGGTTTGACAGTAGATGCTGTAAGTAACACAAAAGATTTTACTTACTTATCTATCAAAAGTACTACAGATGTTAAAATGAATGTTACCGAAGAATTAACGCCCACTAAATTTTGGGAAGGGTTACCTATTATAGAAAATGAAAAGTTTCCTAGAAAATCTTGTAAAGAAAACGAAATCAAAATTGAACTGTAAGATTTTTTAATAAATGTTTTAAATCGTGTTGATAATTCCAAGGGCAGATGTTTAACCAATTTTTATGTGATTTTTGTCAACCTTTCTATAGATATCCTGTTCCATTCTCTTCGAAGTAAAACGTTTACCTGTTAACTTGGTAACACTGTTGCCTATAAGTTTAAAAGAAACACAAGAAACCAATCAAACAATATTATATTTTATTTTTAAAGAACAAAAAAGAAGTTCTTGATGAAATATGATAAAATCTTCATGGTCGTTAATGGCTTGGCTCAGTATATTTAGAGATGCCTATAGATTACTAGCTTCTGTGGTCTATTTTTGTTTACATTTCACACATACAATTTTATTTCCGCTTGGCGTTTTCTTTCTAAGGCTGCGCGTACAGTGGATCCGTTTTCGGACGAAAACCGACGAACGAGAATTCTATCCTTCACCATTACCGATATCTATGTTCACTCGTATCTATGAGTCTCCGTCAGACTTTCTGTTAGCAACAATTCGTCCGAAAACGGATCCACTGTACGCGCAGCCTATAGGTCTATTGGTGTCGGCATAATAGTTTTCGGTGTTAATTTCTCTTTACTTGTCAAAGAAGTTTTTGTCGCTTTGGTAGCTTTTTTAATGTTTGTGTTTTATTATCAAGTGTTCATGTAAAAACTCACCTCAGAAAATGCAACATAATTTTTTGATATAGAAACTTTATATTAGATACCAATTGAAAAAATGATGGAATACTTTCTAACCCGGTAGTTCATGAAAAGCTAAGAAAAAAACTTAAAGTTTGAGACAAAGCGATGGCAGTACATTTCGATTTTGAAAACGTCATCGATTTTTAAAATGTGATATTGAGATTATAGCGTTTTGAGTATCAAGACAGATGTTCTCTTAAACAAATGATTAATTTGAAATTTACATGTAAAATCCAAGAATATGGTTCAAATGTCCCCTTTTGATTCCTTGAACCTTACCCCTTAAAATTAACTTTACATTTGATCAAAAATATCTATAGAAAAATTAAGTGTAACTTAATCCGAATTAATGGATCACTAACTTAATAGTATATTACACTACGAGGGCCGAAAGTTGAATTTTCGCCTGCGCGTCATGATGCCCGAGGCGAAGCCGAGGCATCGACGCGCAGGACCGAGATTTCAACTTTTGGCCCGCGTAGTGTATACGATTTTCTTCATAGCCGGTCGAAAGTACGTTATTCACTGACGACAAAACTACATTGTAAGTACAAAGTAGTGACAGCGGTTAACGATTTGTTGTAGCAACAGAATAAATAGTCCCTAGTTACGAGTATTAATACGCATGAGAAATTCTTTCCTCCCGGCGTTATAGAGGCGCGCGTGTACTTCTCAAAGGGAGTAAATGTTCAACTTTCGTCCCTGCTATTGGGACGAAAGTACGTACTTCGACCGAGGTATGAAGAAAAATTATTAAAATATATTAAATTTTTAAAACGAGACTGTCATTGACCTGGTTGTTACCGCGATCAATTGCTAATGTAAGGCGTCCAGTTCGAATTCGAGTAGAAGCTCACTTTGTATGGCCGTCTCCGTGATTCTCTTCTTTTGTAATTTTGAATTCTTTAGAATCCTGATTTACTTTCTATTGTTACCAATAATCCATTAGTTAATTTTTTTTTTGATCTTTTAAATTTTGTTCGTTTGATTAATATGATCAAATTTATGCATTATAACTAAAAATCTAATACTTACTCTTTTTAATTTCCATCTTTTTCTTTGTTTACTTGTTATATAATATAATGTCACGATTACTTGAATTTCCGATTTTAGTCACTTCGTGATATTTTTCGTATTAAGTAAGACTTCAACAAGTACCTGAAAAGCCCGAAACATTTAAAATTGAATTATTTGAAATTAAAAGGTAACGTAACTTACTAGGAATTATTGTCAGGTCAATTCCATTACGACACATTAAGCAAATACAAATTGGTTTATCAATAGACGGCCAAAATTGCATTGTTTCCGAAAAGCAGGGAACGGACTATCAATCATGCATGATTTCCATTGTTGAAAATAAATCAAGTTTAGTTCTAAGTTTTGTAAATATTTACTTTACTTGGGTTCAATCGGCATAAAATAAAATTTTCAAAAATTAAGTTTTTACGAAATGATAATGGGAAAAGATAAAAATACCTGGAAACAAAAAAAATGGCCGTTATTATAACGTGGGTATGCTTAATTCTCATTGGTCCAATGAAGCGACATCGTACCGACCTATTAGTCTTCTCCAAATTATGTTCAAAGTATGTGAGAAACTGTTACTGAAGAGAATTGGAGAAAAATTGATCGTAATGATCTATAGACCAGTCAGTAGAGAATCGAAATAAGGTGGTATGTTGCAAACGGTGGTGTAGAAGATTTTATTTTTTAACTTGTATAAATAGGTACAAGCATGTGAAAACAAAATGCTAACACGGGCGACCTCAGGAGAACTTTTGGCAGCCAAAGAACTTCAAAATTTTAGGACTTTTTAGTTTTTGCATATAACTCCTAAACCGTGGATCCTATCAAAACATTTGTGGTTTAACAAATTAAAGAGCGTTAAATTCTGCGTCGAATAAGTACCACAACTTAATAATTTGGTCAAGTGGTATGGTCGAAAACTACGGTCAAAAACGACGATTTTTCTAATTTTGTCAAAACTGAGATATACGTATACGTGAGTGCGCGTCCGCATCGATCGCGTTGCACTAAATTCGTTGTAACTTTTAAACTAATTAATGAAATTGAGCATTCAAAAGCTCAAATGAAAGAAGAAACATGTAGCTATTGGACTATTATATTTTCTAATATAAAAATGAATGTATATAAAGTAGTAAATGTATATAGTTGGAACATACGGAGATATCCGATAAAATCGCTAAGAGCTCTACCATTTCTACAATTCTTAAAATAAAGATCTGAAATTTTTACAGATTACTCTAGAAGTAATGTATAAAAATATCCGATAAGTAAAAAAAATCTCAAAAATTTAGTATTGAAGATGTATACTTCAAAATTTCAAAATTTTGGGCAAGTAATAAAATCTGAAATGTATACCTAACTTTAACCACATATTACTCTTGCTTAAATCGCGTTATTGGATTTACAGGTGCGATTTTAAAGCTTGAAATGTGTACTTTAAGATGCTATAAGAGGATTTAGGTTAAAAAGTAAATCAACCTTTTATTTTACAGAAATAAAATATAAATTTTTTTGCTCCAAAATTCGTTAAATTAGAGTACGTTAAACGTTAATAACTTTTATAAAAATTTATTTAAGCTACCTAACTAGCATATATTATTAATAAGACTTAAAAATAAGTGAATTTAGTGTAAAAAATTTTAGAATATATAATAATAGCTCTAGCGATTTTATCGGATATCTCCGTATGTTCCAATTATATACACTACCTCGTCGAGATATCTTCAGGATTCTATCGCGCATTTTATCTCACGCCCACGGGGAATAACTTTCGCGCACAATTTACAGCCCTGTCTAGGCATTTAATCCTGCCAAACAACAATCGACCGGTGAGTTTTATGTCCCTCGGGCCGAGTTCTAACGCGACTACTAGAAATCCGCGCCGTTTGGCAACCGAGCAGAGACTTTAACGTCCTCTCGGCGTCGGAAGACGACCGCAAATTTAGTACATTTTACGGACGTTTATAAAATTTCAATCTTGCGGCCAGGCTTCTGAACGGCCGACCAACGAGCATCCAGCTCGCGAATTCTAGGCTTCTAATAAGACGCGACGGAACTGTCGCGCTTTCCGGAAGGTTTTCTCGTCGGTCAGTTATCCCCAAAACCTTACCTGCGAAAAAATTACGAATATTTTGTGGGGAAGTTTTCTCCGGAACAGCACCTCCGTTTGATTTCTCGGGCGCGGGTCGGATCTTCTGACGCGAGCCCTCTTCGGAGCTCGAACCGAGATGCTGTTCCGCATATCCGCCTTACGACGGGTGTCGCGGGTATGCGTTGGCCGAGTTTCGCCACACCGAGCAATGAGCATCCGGATCCCGTACTCGTTTTCGAAGCGTGGCACTTGCGTAAGCTAATTTAAAAATTTTACAAAAAATGTTAGCATTTAATAATAATAAATCACGTATTGGCTAATCGGTTACTTCAATAATTATTCTTTAAACAATTAATCGAAAATTGTTTTAATAATATCCTAATGTAACATGGTGCGCTTTAGGTCAGGCGCGTTCGTTTGGTCTATCTCGGTGTATTAATTTAAAGTTACAAATTACAAATTGTTTAAAGAATTTATAATTATTGCTGTTAATAATAACGTCGACAATAATACTTTCGTTATTATAAAATTAAGGTTGAGAGCCAAAATTTGTAAAATTGTTTAAACAATTATAAATTGTAGTTAATTGAAATGGGAGCTTGGGGTAATTTAGAATTACCTTTCTCCTATAAAACACAAATTTATACAAACGTGTTTGCCCTTGTGTAAGAAAACAACAACGTTTATTAAACCAAATTGAATTTGTCTTAGCTCTGCAGGTACGTACAATAATTTGCAAAATTATGTTAGGCAGCAACCTCAATGAAGCAATATAATTGACCCAGTGCGTATGGATCACAAATGTGTGACTTAAGAATGTTAAAATTAAAGAAAATGCCCAAAGCAACAGGTACTTTAAGTAGAAAAAATTGGACTCACCAGCTGGATGATACCTTACAAGATTTATACGTTGACAATGGATCTTACTTAAAGGGCAGTTGCGGGCGTATTCGTAAACCTTGAAATTGATCGAGCACACATACACTGGGTTATCTTCTTCACAGGATTGATGCCTTCGGAAGATGTTGCGGTTCTAGGACGGTAGATGATACTCGAAGGCTGGACGGAAACGCACTCCAGGTGGTAGTCGAAGCGGTAGAAACGCTTAAGAAAAGATTGGAATGAAGCACCAAATCGTACTTATCGCGTTTTAACCAAATAAAACAAACGCTTGAAATATTTATACGCCGAGATATCATTTAATATATAATTATATAACATTTGAGCATCAAAACATAGATTACCCAATTTTGTAATCAGAATTACGTACCTACCAATCTTATCACGAATTTGGTTTAATTATCTCAAATGAAAACATGTTCTCATACTATGCGCTTGTGTTTTGCTAGGTAAGCAAGACATTAAAAATATTGATTTGCTAAAACTAAATTTATTTATTTAATTGTTATCTAACTAAAATTTGTAATTTATAAATTTATAAAAATTAAAAATCAATACAATATTTCAAATTTTAATAGACTAAAAACAAGATAAATTAAAAGGTCATTTTTAAAAACAGGGAGGGGAAGATTTTCTTCATCAAAAACCTTAGTTACCTACCTGCAAATATTGGGAACCGTATTCTAAATATTTTAATTTTAATTGGGAACCGTACCTAAAGTCGTGGAAAGTTTACAAAATCCATGGAAAACCGCATGTGGCTTGCGAGACGCAGTTTGCCACCCTGGCATATACAATACTAAATATGTACTTTTATAAGTTATAGGTTTCATTGCAAACAAATAGTTTAATCAAATGAAAACTAGAAACAATTTCAAAGGGTCAAAATTTAATTTTAAATTATAGAAAATATCAATTATTGGAGAAGGAATAATTCCCCGTTGCACCGCTTTTGACTTAAGTAAAACTTAAGTTTTCTTTGACAGCGCCAAATTAAATATTACAGAAATTTAAATTTTTTTAATTAATTCGCACTATTTAAGAAAAGCTAAAGTTTCCAAAGTTGCACACCCTAATAAAAACATTTGAATTATACAATAAAAAGCAAAAATTTATTACTCTTAAAAATAAATTAATTATTCTTACGTCAAAATATACTCGTAGTCTTTCGTAAAGACAAACAAAATGCGATCGCTAAAAAATCTTATATTTAAGCACAATACTTAAGTTGCCTGGAACAAACTTGAAAAAATTCTTAAATCTAAGATTTTTAGCGATCATATATTTTGTGTTCTGACGTAAGAATTACGTCAGAAATTTTACCCCTCAAATTGGGTTGTATATCATATGAGTAAAATTTTTGAAATGTACTTGAATGGAATCTCATTTAATTATATTTTAATCATTTTAGGTTCGTCCATTGCACTTGAACGACCTTCAGTAACAACAAAATTGGGAACCATTAACGGATACCATAAAAAATCTTACAATGGTCGTACGTATTCTTCGTTTGAAGGAATTCCTTATGCCAAACCACCTTTAGGTAAACTACGATTTGAAGCACCTGTAGAGACAGATCCTTGGGAAACCCCTTTGGATGCTGATAAACTCTATGTATGTTCCCAAACTGATTATTTTCTACAAAAGATTAGCGGTAGTGAGGATTGTTTGTATTTAAATGTATATGTACCTAAAGATGTTCCGAATCCAAAAGATAACATGAATGTAATTGTTCATATTCACGGAGGTTCATTTATGAAGGGTAGTTCGTTCATTGCTGGTCCATTATTCTTTATGGACCGAGATGTTATATACGTAAATTTGAATTATCGTCTTGGAGCTTTGGGATTTTTAAGCACGGAAGATGACGTGGTACCAGGAAACAACGGATTAAAGGACCAAACCTTGGCACTTCAATGGATTCAAAATAATATTAAAGAATTTGGAGGCAATCCAAATTCGGTTACCATTACAGGAGCTTCCGCTGGTGCTGCATCTGTTCATTTTCATTACTTTTCAAAATTATCGAAAGGATTATTTCATCGAGGCATTTCTCAAAGTGGAACAGCTTTAGCTCCATGGGCTCTCCAAGAAGGTGCGCTGGAAAGAGCTAAACGTTTGGCAGTACTCGTTGGCTGCAAAGATACCACCACAACGCGTGTATTAATTGAGTGTTTGCGAGAAAAATCGAGTGACGAAATTGTAGAACAAACTGAAAATTTAATGTCTCCTGATGGCAGTTTTCCTATTGCAATTTTTGCACCTGTCGTTGAAAAGGAATCAAATACTGCATTTTTAGTGGATTATCCATATAAATTACTTAATCGCGGTGATTTTAATGATTTGCCTTGGATTGCTTCTATGTGCACCAATGAAGGAACTATAGGGGTATTGTTATTATATAAAGAATTTGAATCATTGAATGAGAAGTTTGATAAATTTTCTCATTTTTATCTGGATTACAATTACACCACCTGTGATGCTGATCGGGAAATTGTTGCCCAGAAAATCAGAAAGCAATATTTTGGAACAGATAAAATAGGAAAGGATACATATCGAAACTTAATGAAATTATTTGCAGACAGAATGTTTGGATTCGATTTAGAAAATCTGCAAGAATTCAAGCAAAAGTATCCAAATCAAGGTTTATTCATATGTCTATGGATATAAAAGCAGCATGTCGGACATGTTTAGCAAAGTAATGGGTCATGCCGACCTGGAACTTGGAGTTGGACATGCACAAGATATTCTAGTTTTGTACGATATGAAATTGATGCCAGAGACTGGAGCTGTCAATTCTGCCTTATCAGAAGCCGACAAGTTAGTTAAGGATATGATGATCGATATGTATATTTCATTTATAGATAATAATACACCAACATTTAACGGTTTAACTGTAGATGCCGTAAGTAATACAAAAGATTTCAGGTACTTATCTATCAAAAGTACCACTGATGTTAAAATGAATGTTACTGAAGAATTAACGCCCACTAAATTTTGGGAAGGGCTACCTATCATAGAAAATGAAAAGCTTTCTAGAAAAACTTGTAGAAAATGAAATTAAAATTGAATTGTAAGATTTTGTAATAAATATTTGAATCAAATCTCGATGTGATTTTCTTTAACTTTTGTTCTGTTCTAAGTGAAATGTTTACCTGTTAGCTGTCTGAAACTGTAGTCCAAAATTTAGTCTAAAATTGAAATTGAAAAATTGAAGTTAAGGAAAATGTGAACTTCATCCAAAATCTATATCATGTCCCATCCTTCTTTCCTATCTAACAATGACAAATATTGGCAAATCCATTTCGTGAATGATTTTCCTACAAATGTAAACTTCCTTAATAACCTCCACAATAACTTCATTAAAACGTCTCTGTTTCCAAAAAAATCTAGAGAAGGGGGAGGGGGTTCACTCAACTCACTCACTCACTCAAATATTGATTTTCAAATATATAGTTGACATGAGGTTTGGATTATGGTGTCCTTATAATGTTTGGCGGTTTTTCACTAAGACCAAGGAGCTCACCCCTGTTCTTTTCCAGAGTGGATTGGTTTACAAAATCTCGCGCAAGGTTTGTGATGGTATCTATCTATGTATGTTGATAGACATAGTGAGACAGGGAGAAAGTACTTATGGAACAGTTGATGTTGGCGTTTACCCGATAAACTTGTAGTTGAAACAACACAAAATACACTGGGTCACTGCTGCCACTTGATTGATGCCTTCTGGTGGTCGTTGCGGTTGCAGGAAGAGGAAGATACTCGAGGCACTATACGGCGCACTCCAGGTTGAGGCGGTAAAACACTTCGGAAGAGACTGATATCAAGTACAGAATCGTACTTATTGCGTTACAAACTAATTAAAACCAAATCACTTGAAGGTAATACTAATGCTCGCTGACCGAATTTATTGCATTAATCGACATAAATAGGCCGTTGAAAATAATAGTAAAGTTGATTGTTGAACTTAATGTTAATAAATATTTATCCACTATAACGGCGCAATTAATAACAAACCCCGTAAGATAACTATAGCGCGATCTGCGCACAAAGCTAAATTCAGCAAGTCATGATTATTTGTATTGAAGTGAACTTATTAAAATAAAAGATTACATAAATATTTCATTAGCAAAGTATTTTTATCAGTGAAAAAAATATAAAAAACATTTATACGCCCAGAAATGATATATTTATAATAGTTGAGTATCAAAACATAGATTACAAAATTTTTGTAATCATAATTATGTACCTACCAATCTTGCTAAGTGCTTAATTTACTCAATTGAAAACATGTTCTTATACTATGCGGTTGTGTTGTTGTTAGGTAAGTAATACACAAAAATATTATTTTTCAAATAACGAAAATTACTGATTATAAATCAATAGTATTCGTAATCTATAAAAAATACTAATCAGTACAATAGTCCAGATTTTAATAGGTATGTTTTTCTAAAAAGGGTATTTTTGCAAAACAATGGGGTATATATAAAGGTGGCCAGACTTTTTGCGCGAAGAGCCTAATTGCCTTTTTGAAAATATTGAAAGTCCCACATGCGGCTCGCGAGCAGCAATTTGGCCACCACATATGAGACAAATGCACTTTTACAAGTTTAACCCGTAAGCACCGTCGTGCGGTCACCATTACCGCATTGAACGGTTTTAAGGATTAATTGTAAACAAATTTTTTAATCAAATGAAAACTCGAAACATTTTCAAAGAGTCAAAATTTAATTTAATTTATAGAAAATATCAATTATTGGAGAAGATTGAATAGAATAACGAGAATTGAAGAGAGAATTGAATAACGACGACGTGTTCAACCTTGTAAAATCACGCTCAGGCAAGCGTAGCCAATGAATAATTAAAATTTAATTGAAACTTCCGAAATTATAATAAAATTTTTTTTTTGATTTGGTCATTCTTCAGAATTTTAAAAACTGTTACTAACATGTTAACATATTATTTCCTGATTCCGAACCACAATAAAAAAACAGTACCCATCCAGAGTAACGCCTCATCTAAAAATTGTTTAAAACCAAGTCAACATTGAGGGTTTGCTTAGAAAATCTACCGCACATCTGAACGGTTCTATTACCAACGGAAAAAAAATTTATGTATTTGCTATTTTTTTCCCGTTTTGTAATGCTACCATTACGATGGTATACTTTACAACTCTGATTGCATATTGCTGCAAACAAAATTTCCTCTTAACTTTATTTTTGCTTTTCTAACCTCTTCAAATTGGTTTTCATACCATAGAGGTAAAATTTTAAAATTTACTTGAACGGAATCTCATTTAATTGTATTTTTAATTATTTTAGGTTCGTCTATAGCACTTGAACGACCTTCAGTAACAACAAACTTGGGAATCATTAACGGATACCACAAAACATCTTACGATGGTCGTACGTATTCTTCGTTTGAAGGAATTCCTTTTGCCAAACCACCATTGGGTAAACTACGATTTGAAGCACCAGTGGAGCCAGATCCTTGGGAAACCCCTTTAGAAGCTGACAAAATGTATAAATGCGCCCAAATGGATTTTGTCTTTTTAAAAAAGGCCACCGGTAGTGAAGATTGCTTATATCTAAACGTTTATGTACCTAAAGATGTTCCGAATTCAAACGATAACATGGATGTAATTGTTAATATTCACGGAGGTGGATTTATGGCGGGTAGTTCGCTCATTGCTGGTCCTATGTTCTTTATGGACCGAAATGTCATATACGTAAATTTGAATTATCGTGTTGGAGCATTCGGATTTTTAAGTACCGAAGATGATGTGGTGCCGGGAAACAATGGCTTAAAAGACCAAGCATTTGCACTTCAATGGATTCAAAATAATATTAAACAATTTGGAGGCAATCCACATTCGGTAACCATCACAGGAGCTTCCGCTGGTGGTGCATCTGTTCATTTTCATTACTTTTCTAAACTGTCGAGAGGATTATTTCATCGAGGCATTTCTCAAAGTGGAACCGCTTTGGCTCCATGGGCTCTTCAAGAAGGTGCATTGGAAAGAGCTACACGCTTAGCAGTACTGGTTGGCTGCAAGGATACGACCACAACGCGTATATTCATTGAGTGTTTGAAAGAAAAATCGAGTGATGAAATAGTAGAACAAATCGCCAATTTAAACTCTCCTGCTGGCCAATTTCCTATTGCGATTTTTGCACCTGTCGTTGAAAAAGAATCAAATACTGCATTTTTAGTGGATTATCCATATAAATTACTTAATCGGGGTGATTTTAACGATTTACCTTGGATAGCTTCTATGTGTACCGATGAAGGAAATTTAGGGATAATGTTCCTATTTAAAGAATTTGAATCATTGAATGAGAAATTTGATAAATTTGCTCATTATTATTTGGATTACAATTACACCACTTGTGATGCTGATAAAAAGCCGTTGCCCAGAAAATAAGAAAACAATATTTTGGAACAGACAAAGTAGAAAAAAAAACCTATCGAAACATAATGAAACTCTTTGCGGACAGAATGTTTGGATTTGATTTAGAAAAAGCTGCAAGGATTCAAGCAAGGGTGTCCAAATCCAAAGTTTATTCATATATCTATGGATATAAAAGCAGCTTTTCGGATATGTTTAGCAAACTTATGGGTCTTCCCGACTTAGAACTCGGAGTTGGACATTCAGAGGATAGTCTACTTCTGTATGACTTGATAATGATAGAAGAGACTGGAGCTGTCAATTCTGCTTTAACCGAAACCGATAAGTTAATTAAAGACATGCTGATCGATATGTATACTTCATTTGCAAATTATAATGCACCAATATTTAATGGTTTGGCTGTAGATGCTGTAAGTAACTCAAAAGATTTCACTTACTTATCCATCAAAAGTGCCACTGATGCTAAAATGAATGTTACTGAAGAATTAACGCCCACTAAATTTTGGGAAAGTTTACCCATTATAGAAAATAAAGAATTTCCTCAAAAATCTTGTAAAGAAAATGAAATCAAAATTGAATTGTAACGTTTAAACTGTAAGAAGGCTAGTAACCTTGACTTACAGTAATTGTCAACAGAATATAATTCGTGAATCCAATACCAATTTTGGAAAAAAACAACGTTTTAATTTCTAATTTATAAACAATTTGTTATCAATTATATTGAAATACTGTATAAATCTATTGTTACTAAAATTTTTTCTACTTTTTTATTTGAATAAACCTATTACTTTCCCAAGTGTTTGCTTTAATTAAACGATTTTCAAATCTGGCGCCCAAACTGTTGTACTCTGCGGTTAGCCGTCTGCAAACAACCGGAACGGTTTTCGGACAAGCGCAATTTAGTGCTCCTTCAATTTTTTATGTGTACGGTTGCGGTTAACTGGACGGTTAGCCTTATAGTGCGTATGTAACCTAAGTGTATTCTTACGTAAGATTACGTCATAATTGAACACTGTCTATCATCAGTCCGTGCGCTGTAGGTGGGTTGATATTTGTAACCGGGGAGAAGCTACCAGTTTTTAGCTATTTACCAACTTTTCGATACCTTTAGTCAGTAAAGCGTTTATCACACAGCTTGGAGCGGCCGGAGCGAAAGAGACCAAAGCGACAACTAATAATAGAGCAATACAAAGCAAATTCTTAGTCATATGAGCTGGTTTGTCACATCAGGAGGATATTCAGATTTTTTTTAACATCCATTTATTTATTTTACAACGTGTACATTTAGGGTACAATAGGTAAAAGTTTTAGGTACATTTCATCGGCCCCCCCCATTGCGAATTTGTTGGTATAATTGGTCTCAAACGTTTGAGCTTCGTTTGAGCTTCAATAAACTTCCATTTTTATCGTTTGAACCACAACCGTCGCGGAGTTATTTGCGAAAACTTTAGGGGGGGGGGGGGCTGGAGAAATTCAGTTCCCCCCCATCGCGAATTTTTTAGTGAAATTGGTCTCAAACGTTTGAGCTTTGTTTGAGCTTCAATGAGCTTCCACTTTCATCGTTTGAACCACAACCGTCGCGGTGTTATTCGCGAAAACTTTGGGAAGGGGGGGCTGGGAAAATGGTTTTTCATTTTCCGTTCTGGTTCGAATTTTTGAGAGAATTTGGTGTCAATCGATAGAGTTTCGTTTGAGCTCCAATGAGCTTCTATTGTCATACCGTTAATTTAATTTTTTACAAAATTACAGATATTTGAATTTGCGGTAACTCCGAGCAAGTGACGTGCGCTACCATTCAACTTTTATTCCATTTTATCAAATGATACAGGATGTAACGCCAGTAATAACCGAAGTGTGACTAAATATATTGGTTAAAAGGTACAAAAAATTTTAACAAAAATTTTTGTCCGAATGTTCTGGTATCCATTTGAAAGTTATTTTTTAATTTCTAATTTTAGCATTAATGTTTTAGTGTTAATTAGTTATATTTACTTTTTAAAGTCGTAAAAGGATTAAATTAAGTAAGAAAATGTAAAAATAGTTTTTCCACTACTAGCCATAAACACTATCATTTCAACGTAAGTAATCGAACTGTGAACCACGCCTTCTATCACCTGAGGTGAATAATATTTCATTATTCACTAGTAGTTAATAATGAACATAAATGCGTAGTCCGGAAACTTCGGGCCATTTTGAAAGAAAATTTATGTGTAAAACGAATTAGCATAACCAAGAAATTCTATCAATAGTGTTTAAATAATTAAAATCGGTCTATAAATAAGATTAATTTGATATTTAAAATGTTGATTAAATTGGAATTTTGTGACGTTTAGCAATTAGGCGAAATGAGAATTATGAATTATGACAGCTCATGCCAGCATGAAGTGACAACTGAAAACTTTATAAATCGATTATTAATAATTATTACAATCAATTATCGTTACAAATAGTACATTTTCGACAAAATAATTTTCGTCAACATCTATTTACTTGCATTCCACGTTCACTAGTTTTTATTCGATATAGAATTTTTTTGTTTGGTAAGTGTTTTTGTTACATTAATATTATTAAAAATCTGTATATTTTCAATTGTAGGATAACTGGATTGTGAAGATATTAAAGAAATTAGTGGTCGAAACAGAATCATGAAAAAATTTATGCGATTCGAAGTAGTCGTTAGTTAGCAAACTTGTATAACCTTTACTCCATTAGAAAATTTACAATCTCCGTGCTATTGCAACTACAGTTTAAAACACTTCAAAAGGCTCAAAATTTCTTACTAGTTGGAAGTTGTTTGAAAAAAGAGTTTTTATGACGATAACTAACAACTTGATTGATTAGTATTACATAAATGATTATAATAAACACAAGATATTAAGAAAATTTATTTATAAAAATTGTAATTGATGTTACAATTATGGCATTCCATTGATATATTTATACCTCCAACATTTAAGGAACTAGAAGAGGTAGGTACATTAATAACAGAATTATTGATAATGTGCCCCTCTTCAATTGTAGAACTGGATTGTACAGGAACTGGTGGTGTCGAGGAATCTTCAATTGTAGAACCGGATTGTACAGGAATTAGTGGTGTCGAGGAATCTTCAATTGTAGAACCAGATTGTACAGGAATTGGTGGCGTCGAGGAAGCATCGACATGTTGATTAATTGATGTTGATTGGCTTTGGACCATACGAGCTATGCTCGTTTTAACCGGGGTGAGTCAGCTATATAGCCCTCGGCTACCGTAGATGACTTCCAACCCCCATGTTGTTTCAACTGCAGGATATTTCCACCGCTAGCAGCTAATATTGTGGCTGAAGTTCTTCGGAAGCTATGACCCGTGTAAGACGCAGGGTTTTGCAAATTTAAATACATTGCAATTTTGTTTGGTACTTGCCCTATTGTATTATGACCAATATTTTGCTTTGTAGCTTTTCCATTGCGTATACTAATAAATAATTTTGCATGTCGGAAGTTGGTCTAATTTTTAAATATGTTTTACAATTTTCATCCAAAGGGTTCCATAACAACAAATTTTCTAGATGAACCATTTTACTATTACGAATGTTTATAATAATCATATCATCTTTTATGATAACATCAGAAAGAAGCAAATTGCAAAGTTCATCGCATCTGCAAGCCCCAGATAAACCAATTATAAGAATTGCCTTATTTACAATATGACATTCATCGGGTGCATTAATCAGAAATTTTGTAATTTCTTCTTGACTGAAAACGGAAGACTTCTTAGCACGGTAATTCACATTTTGGCGTTTTAAGAACGCAACTAATTTGAAAAACTTTGAAATGTCTATGTTGTCCTTTAAAGAAAGAGTTGATTTTAACATAGAATAATGTGCCCATAAAGTGGAAGCTTTTTTATCATTGGCATAACTTTGGAAATATGCTAACAGTACATTTTCAGATATTATAACCACACTTCGCGCAGTGCACCAATTTTAAATGTTACATAAGCTTTCATATAAAGAGTCTTGATTTTTCCGGCAGTAGCTTGTCTGCCACTGATTCACAATCTCTCTCATTTCGGGTGGTGTACAACTTTCACTCATTTTTAAAAACACTCGCAAAACTTATAAATATCAAAATATTTAATGTAACCTTTATGTCAAAATTAATTAAACATTTTCAAGCAAGTGTCAACATCAAAACAAAAACTATCATTTGTTTTATAATTTGAAATAAATAATTAAAACGATTTACTTTATTCATTAACAATTATTATTATAAGAGTAAACAATCCTAGTAGTGGAAAAATTGAATAAACCACGGTAGGAAGCGTGTTATAACCGCCTTAAATCCCGGTGCTACGCACCTTGGGATTTAATCTGGCGCTAGTTATAACACTATCTTCACTACCTTGGTGTATAATATACTATTATACTTTCTCGTAATCTTGTGCATTTTTTTTTGGTTTCGAAAATCGTATTTTTGACTGAAATTTGTGGCAAATGGTTGACTATTGTTCACTCACACACACTCACACTCACAACCACAACCATCGGAAATTTAGTATTAACAAAGTTAATGGACTGAGCTTTGTAATGCACTTGTGATTGGCCAATTTTTGTGCCAATAAAATATATTATTATTGTAAAGCTCGCCTCACACGAGGCTTGATTTGCTGATGGGTTGCTTGCTGGCAGCTGTGATGGCCGGCCGTGCTGGAAAGTGACGTCACGTGCTGGGTTTTTCGTGATTGTTTTTGTAATAGAACGGGTGCTATTTTTTTTGTTGGTTTTTCTGCTGGTTTCAATCGCTAACCAATGACAAAGTCGCGTCGTCTTCGTAAATACGGACGCTACTAGGTTACGACAAGGCTAACCTGTTGTTTGTCTGCTGTCAAGTGAATTTCCATTATAACCGCGTCCATTTTTACAAACTGTCACTATGTCAATGATATCACTAAACCGCGTGCGCGTTAAAACTACCATGCATTAAAACTACCGTGTGAAGCCAACGCACTGAAAAACCATCCCGAATATCCAGCCGCTTGAAAGCCAGCAGAAAACCCAGCAAGCAAATCAAGCCTCATGTGAGGTGAGCTTAACAGAAATTTGGTAAACGCAATTTCTATTACTAATTTTTAACATTTTCCACTTTTGAAACGCCGTGTATTTAAATGTATTTGGCGTTTATTTTAAAATGCATTGAAAATTATTTGTTTCAATATAAATTGTTATCAGCAAGGCAAACAAAACTCTGATTGTGTGGGGAGTTGGGTTACACGTTTCGCTATAACAACACCTTAATTTCGTTAGCGTATTAATTCTGATGGAATTAATTATTTATTGTGGTGTTTTCACCACCTCATTGTTCATACGGTTGAAGTCGCTGTAGCGTTTTGGAGTGAGAAGGTTAATCAGCGAGTTATAAACATTTGTCGTGGAATTATTACAAAGATTTTTTGGGGAGAGGGGATACTCTCTTCGTTTTCCGTTTCAGTTTTTGTGTAAATTTCATGTCAACCAATAAAATTTCGTTCGAGCTCCAATGAGCTTCTATTATCATACTTTTAATTTAATTTTTTTACAAAATTAGACTTATTTGAAATTTGCCATAACTCCGAGCAAGTTACGTGCGCTGCTATTCCACTTTTATTACATTTTATCAGTTTCAACTTAAGTTTTTAAATAATTTTTTTAAATTTAGTGTTAACGAAATTAAGGGATTTAACTACGTAATGCACTTCTGATTGATCAATTTTTGTGTCAATTAAATACATGGTTATTAAATGTAATAACGACTTACCTGTATTCGTAATGCATTTTAGTTAATTTTTGTGGTAATTAGAAATTAGTGTCAAACGTTTGAGCTTCAATGAGCTTCTATTCCCATTGTTTGAACTGCAACCATCTCAAAATTATTTGCAAAAACTTGGGTGGGGAAGGGTGTTTATGGTTTTTCCATTTTTCGTTCCAGTTCGAATTTTTGTGTGAAATTGATGTTAATCGTCAGAGTTTCGTTTGAGCTTTAATGTGCTGTTATAACATTATCATACTTTTAATTTAATTTTTTTCGAAATTACTAGTATTTGAATTTTGCGTTATCTCCACGTGCTACTATTTAACTTTTATTCCATCTTATAGTTTAAATTTAAGTTTTTAAATAATGTAAAAATAATTGTAAAATTACTCTTTGTATGTTATTAATAAAAGTAACAAATAAATAAAAATGTAAATTTTTTATTTTTAGTTTGATAATTCTGCATTCATATCACATATAAGTAATCGATTTATTACAACATTGTATCGAAATTTTTTAACTTACACATAAACATTATTTTTATACAGACATAACGGTTATCAACATGCCCAGAACGCCAATAGTTGATTCTGATATTTTGAAAATCGTTATCAGAGAAAATAAGGAATCTATTTTAGATTCAAATTTAAACAATTCAAATTTAAAGTTCATCAGTGGAATTAAATATTCCACTAAAGGAAATTCCTCTACAAGTGGCGATTAACAACAAGGATTATTGCTGCCCAAGGAGTTATTAGTTTTATACCACCAAAGCAGAAGCAGAATATGAATGCGATTGGGCACTACGTTTCTTATTGTTGGCGTTTTAACTCGGGTAAATGGGAACGTTATGATGACCTACAAAATCGTCCCAAGGTAGTAAGACAGTCAGTTAAGGCTACTAATGGGCAATTTTTAATATTATACTGTATAAAAAGTTTGCATTTTTATGTTTTTATTTATTTGTAGCTTTTTATTAATAAAATATAATTATAATGTAGTATAATATAATTAAAGTACGTTTTCAAATATTTTAAAATTATTTAAAAACTGTAGTTAACTGTAAAAACTGTTAAAGAAAACTTAAGTTAAAACTGACAAAATGGAATAAAAGTTGAATGGTAGCGCGCGTCACTTGTTCGGAGTTGCCGCAAATTCAAATGTCTGTAATTTCGTAAAAAATTAAATTAACGGTATGATAATAGAAGCTCTTTGGAGCTCAAACAAAACTCTATCGATTGACACCAAATTCACTTAAAAATTCAAAACCAGAACGGAAAATAGAAAACCATTTCCCCAGCCCCCCCCCAAAAGTTTTCGCGAATAACACCGCGACGGTTGTGGTTCAAACGATGAAAATGGAAGCTCATTGAAGCTCAAACGAAGCTCAAAAGTTTGAGACCAATTTCACTATAAAATTCACGATTGGGGGAAGGGGGGCGACAAAATGTACCTCTTTTAATTAAATTATTAAAGGTTTTAACAAAGAAATTGTTTAAATTGAACAAGTATATACGAAGATAATATCAACTTACGGAAATTCAGTTTTAACAAAAATTTGACAAAATTTAAATTAAATGTTTATATTGCTAAAAAGAGTATACTTTTTTCTACGTACTACGTATATTTTATGTAATTTCAAAAGAAAATACGATAGTTGTAGGTATTTTAACTTGAAGCTTTTCGTAAAGAGTGCTAACTACACCTTCGTAAACATTTTTTAAAATAATTTTAAAACGGCGTTAGTTAAAAGTATTAAATTTTTATATGATATTTGCACTAATCAATTGATATCATATATTTTTTCAAATTATTTTACTCCTAACTTTTGATTTTATTTGACTTCAAACTCAGGGGTCTGAACTTTTTACTCCGATAGTAGTAGTGCTTGAAAATAATTGATCCTTTTGCTACCTTAAATTACAATTTTATAATTTAATTTATAATTAATATATATAAAGCCCCATAGTTTTGTACAATTATTACAACATACAATATCATAAACATATAAAAAAGTCCAAATGTACTTCGACAAAAATGATTTACTAATAAAACAAAAATAATTAAGTCCCCACTTCCAAATGACCCAGCGTCCGCAGGTCCGTGCAACCAAAAGTTCCGTGTTCAAACGACGTCAATCAAGCGTCTTACTCCGATTTTCACTCGTCACTGTTTTAATTGCTTTAAACTTGAACTGGGGGAACGTATCATACTCTCTTATTTATCGTATTACTTCAATTAATTTTATAATTATTATTAATTGGCTAAATTCAGCAAGTCATGATTATTTGTATTGAAGTGAACTTATTAAAATAGAAGATTACATAAATATTTCATTAGCAAAGTATTTTTATCAGAGTAAAAAATACAAAAAACATTTATACGCCTAGAAATGATATATTTATAATAGTTGAGTACCAAAACATAGATTACAAAATTTTTGTAATCATAATTATGTACCTACCAATCTTGCTAAGTGCTTAATTTACTCAATTGAAAACATGTTCTCATACTATGCGGTTGTGTTGTTGTTAGGTAAGTAATACACAAAAATATTATTTTTTTAATAACAAAAAATTAGTGATTATAATTCAATAGTATTTGTAATCTATAAATCTATAAAAAATACAAATCAGTACAATAGTCCAGATTTTAATAGGTATGCTTTTCTAAAAAGGGTATTTTTGCAAAACAATGTAGTACATACAAAGGTGATCAGACTTTTTGCAGCAAGAGCCCTAATTGCCTACTTGAAAATATTGAAAGTCACACATGCAATTTAGCCACCGCTGGTATATGAAACGAATGCACCTTTATAAGTTTAACCCGTAAACACCGTCGTGAGGTCACCATGGCCGCATTGAATGGTTTTAAGGATAAATTGCAAACAAATTTTTAACCAAATGAAAACTCGAAATATTCTCAAAGAGTCAAAATTTAATTTAATTAAAGAAAATATCAATTATTAGAGAAGATTGAATTGAATAACGAGAATTGAATAACGGCAACGTGTGTTAACCTTGTAAAATCACGCTCAGGCAAGCGTAGCCAATGAATAATTAAAATTTAACCGAAACTTCCGAAATTACAATAAAAACTTTTTTTTTGATTTGGTCATTTTTCAGAATTTTAAAAACTGTTACTAACATGTTAACATATTATTTCCTGATTCCGAACCACAATAAAAAAACAGTACCCATCCAGAGTAACGCCTCATCTAAAAATTGTTTATTTGATTCAAATTTTTTAAAATTATAAGGTTAAATGCACAATAAAATACCATTGCTGAAAGCTCACAAATAATGTTTCGTTTTATTGCTTATTTAACCTTATAATTTTAAAAAATTTGAATAAAATATTAATTTCAAAGGTTAATAATATACCGGGGGTGTCATTTTAAAACTTCCAGCAATTAATATCTCAAAAACTAAAAGTCAGATGAAAAAATGTTTTGAACAAAAGTTGTATGATAGCGAAGGGGACAGAATATGGCATAATTGTTTTCTTAATTTATTGACCTTTTTAAGGTCATTTGAAGGTCAACTTTGGTTTTTTAAATGGCACCTTAATTTTTTTAGCAGATTCATATTTTGCATAAAAAAATAAACAACTTTTGTAGGAAAATTTTTTTTATCCCACATTAGGATTTTTGAGTAAGATGCGTTGAAACAAAATAAAAACATTATTATCAACGAACCATTGTTAATCAAAATTTAATATTTACATGTTTTAGAAGGCTATTTATTAGTATTAAACAGTAGAAAAATGTTTGTAAGCGAGTGTTTTCATAACAAGTTTTCAAAATGTTCCCCATTTACAGCTAAACAATGATACAGCCTTTGTTGAAACTCGTTTCTAACATTTTCAAAAGTTTCTTTCGTAATATTTTTGCAAGCCACTGTGATTTGAAATTTTCAAAATTCGAAACTCTTCAATATTAGCTGGTATTGTATCATAAATTACAGATTTTAAATGTCCCCATATAAAGAAATCAAGAGGAGTTAGGTCAGGGGACCTAGCTGGCCATTCTATCGGTCCTCGTCTGCCGATCCACTGCCCTGGAAATTTATCATCTAACTAGTTTCGAACAGGAATAGTATAGTGAGGAGGTGCGCCATCTTGTTGAAAATGCAAAACAGTTTTCTAGATATTAGAACAAGCATTTCTAGATATTTTTGACCTGTTAAATTTCCATCAATAAATAATGGTCCAATAATTGTATCACCAAGTACACCAGCCCACACGTTTACCTTCTGCGGCCACTGTGTATGTCCATCAGTAAACACATGAGGATTTTCATCACACTAATATGGACAGTTGTGTTTATTGACAAATCCATTTAAAAAAAAGGTTGACTCATCAGAAAAACAAGTCGATTTCAATAAATGTCGACGTGTAGTTAATAATTGAAGCATTTCTTCACTAAACTCCACTCGTCTGTCTGGATCATCCTCGGTCAAAGTTTGATGAATCTGCATTTTATATGGGTGAAATTTATGCAATTTTAGCGCCTTATGAACAGTGCCCACTGATAGACCACTAATAGCAGAAACTTCACGCACCGAACTATTAGGATTTGAAGCATAATGGCCTATAACTTCAATTTGAGCTAAGTCATCCAATATTCTAGTAGAATTCTTGCGTGTTTTATTTTGACGGATCCTGTTTCCCGAAATTTTGAAACAAGGTCTATAACATACCTATGAGAGACATTTCTACCAGGTTGTCTCGCGTTATAAGATTCTGCAGTTCTTGCAGCATTTTCATTTTGAGCTCCGTACAAGAAAATTAATTCGATTCTTTCTTCTACAGTATAAACCATTTTAATGATCTAATTGCGAACTTTTATCAGATCTAAAGCGAACGGGAAAAATAAAACTCACTGAAAATCACAAAACTAACAATAGTTGAAGAAACTAATGTCAATTTATTTGTTTTGACAGTGTTTTGTTTTCATTGTCCTAAAATTATTCAAGTTGAATAATAACAAAAGCAATAACAGCCTTCTAACTTTTAAAAAATAAATTTCGATATGGTCAGCTGCAGTTTATTAAAATGTTTTTATTTTGTTTCAACGCATCTTACTCGAAAATCCTAATGTGGGATAAAAAATTTTTTTTAACAAAAGTTGTTTATTTTTTCATGCAAAATATGAATCTGCTAAAAAAATTAAGGTGCCGTTTAAAAAACCAAAGTTGACCTTCAAATGACCTTGAAAAGGTTAATAAATTAAGAAAAAAATTATGCCATATTCTGTCCCCCTTGCTATCATACAACTTTCGTTCGAAATATTTTTTCATCTGACTTTTGGGTTTTGAGATATTAATGCTGGAAGTTTTAAAATGAACACCCTATATAATTTCAATAATTTTAAAAATTTTTTAAAACCAAATCAACATTGAGGGTTTGCTTAGAAAATCAACTGCACATCTGAATGGTTCTATAAACAACGAAAAAAAATTTATGTATTTGCTATTTTCTTCTCATTGTGTAGTCCAACCATTTCGATGGTATACCTTACAACTCTGATTGCATATTGCTGCAGACAAAATTTCCTCTAACTTTATTTTTGCTTTTCTCACCTCTTCAAATTGGTTCTCATACCATAGAGATAAAATTTTGAAATTTACTTGAACGGAATCTCATTTAATTGTATTTTTAATTATTTTAGGTTCGTCCATAGCACTTGAACGACCTTCAGTAACAACAAAATTGGGAACCATTAACGGATACCACAAAACATCTTACGATGGTCGTACATATTCTTCGTTTGAAGGAATTCCTTTTGCCAAACCACCATTAGGTAAACTACGTTTTGAAGCACCAGTGGAGCCAGATCCTTGGGAAACCCCTTTAGATGCTGACAAAACTTATCAATGCACCCAAATGGATTTTGTCTTTTTAAAAAAGGCCACCGGTAGTGAAGATTGCTTATATCTAAACGTTTATGTACCTAAAGATGTTCCGAATTCAAACGATAACATGGATGTAATTGTTCATATTCACGGAGGTGCATTTATGGTGGGTAGTTCGCTCATTGCTGGTCCATTGTTCTTTATGGACCGAGATGTCATATACGTAAATTTGAATTATCGTGTTGGACCATTCGGATTTTTAAGCACCGAAGATAATGTGGTGCCAGGAAACAACGGTTTAAAAGATCAAGCTTTTGCACTTCAATGGATTCAAAATAATATTAAAGAATTTGGAGGCAATCCAAATTCGGTAACCATTACAGGAGCTTCCGCCGGTGGTGCATCTGTTCATTTTCATTACTTTTCTAAACTGTCGAGAGGATTATTTCATCGAGGCATTTCTCAAAGTGGAACAGCTTTGGCTCCATGGGCTCTTCAAGAAGGTGCATTGGAAAGAGCTAAACGCTTAGCAGTACTGGTTGGCTGCAAGGATACCACCACAACGCGTATATTAACTGAGTGTTTGAAAGAAAAATCGAGTGATGAAATAGTAGATCAAATCGGCAATTTAAAATCTCCTGCTGGTGAATTTCCTATTGCGATTTTTGCACCAGTCGTTGAAAAAGAATCAAATACTGCATTTTTAGTCGATTATCCATATAAATTACTTAATCGCGGTGATTTTAATGATTTACCTTGGATAGCTTCTATGTGCATGGAAGAAGGAAATATAGGGATAATGTTCCTATTTAAAGAATTTGAATCATTGAATGCGAAATTTGATAAATTTGCTCATTATTATCTGGATTATAATTACACCACTTGTGATGCTGATAAAGAAGCCGTTGCCCAGAAAATTAGAAAACAATATTTTGGAACAGAAAAAGTAGAAAAAAAAACCTATCGAAACATAATGAAACTCTTTGCGGACAGATTGTTTGGATTTGATTTAGAAAAATCTGCAAGGATTCAAGCAAGGGTGTCCAAATCCAAAGTTTATTCATATATCTATGGTTATAAAAGCAGCTTTTCGGATATGTTTAGCAAACTTATGGGTCTTCCCCGACTTAGAACTCGGAGTTGGACATGCAGAGGATTCTCAACTTCTGTATGACTTGAAAATGATGGCAGGAACTGGAGCTGTCAATTCTGCTTTATCTGAAACCGATAAGTTAATTAAAGACATGATGATCGATATGTATATTTCATTTGCAAATTATAATGCACCAATATTTAATGGTTTGACTGTAGATGCTGTAAGTAACTCAGAAGATTTCACTTACTTATCCATCAAAAGTGCCACTGATGTTAAAATGAATGTTACTGAAGAATTAACGCCCACTAAATTTTGGGAAGAGTTACCTATTATCGAAAATGAAAAGCTTTCTAAAAAATCTTGTAAAGAAAATGAAATCAAAATAGAACTGTAAGGTTTAAACTGGAAGAAGGTTAGTAACCATGACTTACAGTAATTGTGAACAGAATATCATTCGTGAATCCAATACCGACTTTGGAAAAAAACAACGTTTTAATTTCTAATTTATAAACAATTTATTATCAATTATATTGAAATACTGTATAAATCTATTGTTACTAATATTTTATCTACTTTTTTTATTTGAATAAACCTATTACTTTCCCAAGTGTTTGCTTTAATAAAACGGTTATCAAATCTGGCGTCCAAACTGTTGGTTAGAGGTAATAAACCTGAGCTCAAAAGTTTAGTTTTTCCTGTATAAATCACTTTACCAAATGAAAGAGTACAAAAATGCGAATCATTTAAGGTGAAGATGAATTTGGTAGGACTTCTAATAAGGCCACAATTCAAATTTAAAATCACAATATTTCCATAAGGAACACATGGAAGGGTATATACGGAACGGTTTTCGGCCAACCGCAATTTAGTGCGTTTACAATTTTTTTATGTGTTCGGGTGCGGTTAAGTGGACGGTTAGCCTTATAGTGCGTATGTAACCTAAGTGTATTCTTGCGTAAGATTTCGTCATAATTAAACACTTTCTATCATCAGTCTAAGCGCTGTAGGTGGGTCGACATTTGTAACCGGGGAGTAGCTACCAGTTTTCAGCTATTTCCCAACTTTTCGATACCTTTAGTTAGTAAAGCGTTTATAAAAACAGCTTGAAGCGGGCGGAGCAAAAGAGACCGAAGCGACAACTAATAATAGAGCAATACAAAGCAAATTCTTTGCCATATGAGCTGGTTTGTCACATCAGGAGGATATTCACATTTTTTTAACATCAATTTATTTATTTTACAATCTGTACATTTAGTGTACAATAAGTAAAAGTTTTAATCGTTAGTGGCGTGATTGGTGATCTGTGCAGTGACAGTTTCCAACTACAATTATTCTATACGAATACTCAAAAACGAACTATATAGAACACCTAATGTCCAACAATATGTCAATCAAATTAATTAAATTAAAAAAAATTTTAAAATATTTTGTCATTAGCATTTTGAAGAATTTTAAAAACAGAAAAAATTTAAAGTGTACTTATCATTTTGAGCGGTAGTGTACGTCTAAAATAAGATCCATCAATTCTAATTATCAATAAAAAAACAATTAACGAGAACGACACAGAACAAACTCGTGCAAACTTAAGTCATCCAGTCCATTATCAAACGGGTACAAATACACAACTCCCAGAAAATCACTAAAAAATTAAAAGTAAAAACATCTACTCCCTTCTCAGGGGGTAAAAATTTTTTTACTGTAATATTATTCTTATATTCAGATATTCGCAGAGTTTAAATTTATAGTTAATTTGAATTTAGCGCGTTCTCAAACTTAGGTTTCGCCAGTGCGGTAGGGTAAGAGAGGCTAGCGCGTAGGCGTCTTTCCGGTAGGCTTCACTAGTAAGTGGGCTTTCGTTTAATTTGTACGTTTGTAATAACCGCTGCTATTTTAAATGTATTTTAAAATTTTAATTTACAAAGATTTTGCAATTATTTAAAATATCAATTAAACTTGTGTGAATTTAAAATTACTGTAAGTACCACTTTATATAATATTAACAAAAATCAATAACTTTGATTATTTGTTTTTGTCCTTTTCTTTGAGAGTGCCATATTAATTTTTGTTTGGCGTCAGTTATTTTGAAATGGCTTTGTCGATGTTTGTTTTATGTTTTTAAAATGGCTTGGTGATATGTGGAATTGCATTAATTTAATTTGTTTTCGAATCGGGTTTTTAATTCTTGTATGTGTACCTATTGTTTGCCACACTTGGTTCTTATTATTGGTAATTTTGGGATTTGATTATTTCATTAATTGTGGTTTGTTAAATGCGGTCTATTTGAAGATAAATTTATGTCAGGGGCGTAGTAGGGAATTTTTCACAAAATGCCCGATATTACCCGGGGTTGCTATCTAATTAATTTAGTTATCCAAATGCATGTTGTTTCGTCTGATTGCGCCATTGTTTCTACGATGAAGAATTACATATCATTGGAGATATTGTATTATGCACAGGAACGGTAAGAGGTACCTCCAATTTTTAACAATAGTAAAGGGGGGGGGACAATTTCTGTGATAGTGTTGTGAAAGTCGCTTATGTAACTTTTTGCGGCGTTGCGTTATTTATCCTTGAAGGGTGCTTGATTTATTAGATGCAATCTTTATGGCATTGTTTAGGTCAGGTCTGGGGTTTTGGTCATTTCAATTTATGTTGTAAGGGTTACCATTACTATAGCTTGTATATGCAAGTTGTTATCAACTTTATTTATTTGAATTTCCCCACCGACACATAGGTGAAGGGAATTTTAATTATATGCTTAAGCACACTGTACAAAACCAAGATTTATGAAAATCAGTAATAATAATATCGTAGCATTTGCACGTACAAATAAAAAACAAATAATGCTTAATCATAGTAACGATTAACAATTGAAAATCATAATTTGTTCTCATATTTATTTTTATACGTAACTTGCAATCAAAGCCTTACCAAGTACTATTAAAATCAAATCAAGTCAATATCGACACTTTTTTAATTATTGAAAAAACCAATCCCGCAGATGAAGATTAAGGTTTGTTTTTTAACTCATTGTTGTTCGTATCACCGTGAGGGCGATATTTAATAAAAATATTCAAAACCTCACTGACATGTGTTTTATTTAGGATAGGGTTATTTTGGGGTTCGATTTGTGTTTCAGAAGCGTAATTCAAGCACCAGGCCATCTTCGATTATTTTATGTGTTTTGTTTATCTGTTTAGTTCATTAGCGATGCCGCTGGGTGGGTAGACTTGGGTATTAAGGACGCCACTGACTTTCGTTTTTTGGTTCAACTACTGTTTGTTTTCTGTCTGTTTAAAGAAGTTGGAACCCAAAAGAACCAAACGCTAAGAATTCCTTAAGGTGTTAAGAAATACCTAAGGTTAGAGATTTCTTAACGCCTTAAGGAATTCTTAGCGCTCGGTGAAAACCAAGTTTGACATAAAAGTTTCTTATCTCAAAGTTAGGAAATCCTAATGTTAGAAATTGGTTGGTACAAAACGGGCATTAGACTTTTTTGAATTAAAGATTCGAAACGGAGGGGGGGGGGACGAGGATATACACATCCATATTGTTTATATAATCTAACATATTTACGACAGAATATTAATTAATTTTTATTAAGCAAATTTATTACAAATTAGAGCGAGAGTCGAAGTAATACTTACCCAACAACAACAACACAACCGCATAGTATGAGAACATGTTGTCAATTGAGAAAATTATCGAGTCGAAAATTATCGAGAGTCGAAGTAATCCCTGATTGGGATTTTCACCATTCTTTTTGTGAAAGATAACAAAGCTAAATACACATAAAAAAATAAAATTTGCGGACGGTCCACAAATTTGGTTAAAAAACGACTTTAAAAATTAATTTAAAATGCACTTTTATCTTTGGCTCTTTTGAACCGTAACGCAGCCCCTCAAAATTGAAATAAGTGGTGGCGACAGTAAAGATGCCATAATCATGTTTTTTACAACGAATTATGAAGGATGAGGGTCTAATTAACTAATAAAACAATTAAATTTGTTCTCGAAAAAATTCCCTTTTTTTGTGTGAAACCGACTCTTAACGTTGTTGCATTTATCAAAACCTACTTTCCGCACCCTACGCTATGCTCCGCGTTGCTTCGGCCGCTACAAACGGTTTTGATAAGCGCTTTACTTAATAAAAACATCCCCCAAGTAGCTCTAACTCGAAAAAGTATGGATGTTGACGCGACGGATTTCAGGGTACGACTGGTATCTCCCCACCACTAGTCGCTGTCAACTCAGGCACAGTACACGTCCCGTCAACACAATGTTTTCTATATTTGGCGTTTTATTCCGCAATAATTCACCTACATGTATGTTTTTCTTATTGGAATTTTCAAAATTAAATTGTGGCCTTATTACAAGTCCGACAACATTGATCCTCATCTTAAAGAGCTTGTATTTTTCTGTTTTTTCGTTTGGTAAAGCCATTTCTATAGGAAAAAGTGTACTTTTGAGTCAGGGTTAGTCGACTCTTGCCCAAATTAGTTCATTATAATGAAATTTTTTAATTTCAATTTTGCCCGCCCTCCTGCAAAGATTCAGGCTAGAGTTAAGAATCCCGAACTCGAAAATACACTTTTCCTATAGAAATGGCTATACCAAACGAAAGAACACAAAATACAAGCTCTCTAAGGTGAGGATCAATCTTGTCGGAGTTGTAATAAGGCCACAATTTAATTTTGAAAATTGCAATTTTCCCATAAGAAATACATGTAAGTGTATTAAAATGAAAAGGTATCATTCATTTTGTTGCCGGTACGTGTGCTGTGCCTGGGTCGACAGTGACTAGTGGTGGGAGATACCAGTCGCTCTCAGAGATCTGCCGCGTCAACTTTCAAACTTTTCGAGTTGGAGCCGCTTAAGGGATGTTTTAATGAGTTTAGCACGTGTCAAAACCGTTCGGAGCCCGTACGAGCCCCGGAGGGCGAGGGCGGGTGCGGAGAATAGGTTTTGACAGTGCAACCACCTCAGAAACGAATTCACACAAAAGTGATTTTTCGGAAATTTGTTGTCCGATCACAAATTTAATTCTTTTATTAGCTAATTACACCATTATCTTTCATAATTCGTTGTAAAAACGAGATTCTGGTATATTTACAGTCGCCACATCCTCTTTCAATTTTGGGGCGGGTTACAGTTCAAAGAGCCAATGATAAATTGCATTCCGAATTAACTTTAAAGCCGTTTTTTCAAAATTGTGTGAATATTCCGCAAATTTTATTTTTATACGCTAATTAGACCCTTATCTTTCATAATCCACTTCAAAATGGTAAAATCTCGATTCGGGATTCTTAACCGGTCCCAAGATTCAATATCAGACGTTCATATTTAATGTTTTTGTGAACTTGTAATGAACTTCGACAAAAATAATTTACTAATAAAACAAAAATAATTAAGTTCCGCTTCCAAATGACCCAGCGTCCGCAGGTCAGTGCATCCAAAAGTTTTGTGTTCAAATGACGTCGACCTAGCGCCTATTCCAACTTTCACTCGGTTACTGTTTTAATTGCTTTGAACTTGACCTAGGGGAACGTATTATATTCTCTTATTTATCTTATTGATTCAATTAATTTTATAATTATTAATTGGCTAAATTCAGCAAGTTACGATTACTTGTATAGAAGTGTACTTTTACAAATAGAAGATTACATAAATATTTTATTAAAAAAGTATTTTTATCAGTGTAAAAAATATAAAAAATATATTAATACGCCCAGATATGATATATTTATAATAGTTGAGTATCAACACATAAATTACACAATTTTTGTAATCATAATTATGTACCTACCAACCAATAATTTTCTCAATTGACAACATGTTCTCATACTATGCGGTTGTGTTGTTGTTGGGTAAGTAATACACCAAAATATTATTTTTCTAATAACGAAAATTACTGATTATAAATCAATAGTATTCGTAATCTATAAATCTATAAAAAATACAAATCAGTACAATAGTCTAGATTTTAATAGATAATATGCTTTTCTAAAAAAACTTTGCAGCAAGAGCCCTAATAGCCTACTTGAAAATATTGAAAGCCACACATGCGGCTCGCGAGCAGCTATTTGGCCACCGCTGGCATATGAAACAAATGCACTTATATAAGTTAAACCCGTAAACATCGTCGTGCGGTCACCATGACCGCATTGAATGGTTTCAAAGATTAATTGCAAACAAATTGTTTAATCAAATGAAAACTTGAAACATTATCAAAGAGTTAAAATTTAATTTATAGAAAAAATCAATTATTGGAGAAGATTGAATTGAATAACGAGAATTGAATAACGACGACGTATTTCAATCTTGTAAAATAACGCTCAGGCAAGCGTACCCAATGATTAATTAAAATTTAATCAAAACGTTCGAAATTATAATAAAAAAAAATTGATTTGGTCGTGCTTTGGAATTTTATAAACTGTTACTAACTTGTTAACATATTAACTCCTGATTCCGAACCACATTTAAAAAACAGTACCTATCCAGAGTAACGCCTCATCTAAAAATTGTTTAAAACCAAATCAACATCAAGGGTTTGTTTAGAAAACCTACCGCACATCTGAACGGTTTTATTACCAACGAAAAAATTTATGTATTTGCTATTTTCTTCCCGTTTTGTAGTGCAACTATTTTAGGTGGTATACCTTACAACCTTGATTATATATTCTTGCAAGCAAAATTTGCTCTAACTTTATTCTTGCTCTTTCTCACCTCCTCAATTTGGTTCTCATACCATAGAGGTAAAATTTTGAAATTTACTTGAACGGAATCTCATTTAATTGTATTCTTAATTATTTTAGGTTCGTCCATAGCACTTGAACGGCCCTCGGTAACAACAAAATTGGGAACCATTAACGGATACCATAAAACATCTTACAATGGTCGTACCTATTCTTCGTTTGAAGGAATTCCTTTTGCCAAACCACCTATAGGTAAATTACGATTTGAAGCACCAGTGGAGCCAGATCCTTGGGAAACCCCTTTGGATGCTGACAAAAGGTATGAATGCCCCCAAACGCATTTCCTTTTTAAAATGTCCACCGGTAAAGAAGATTGCTTGTATCTAAATGTGTATGTACCTAAAGAAGTCCCCAATCCAAAAGATAACATGAATGTAATTGTTCACATTCATGGAGGTGCATTTATGATGGGTAGTTCGATAATGGCTGGTCCAGTTTTCTTTATGGATCGAGATGTCATATACGTAAATTTGAATTATCGTGTTGGAGCATTGGGATTTTTAAGCACCGAAGATGACGTGGTACCAGGAAACAACGGCCTAAAAGACCAAGCTTTTGCACTTCAATGGATTAAAAATAATATTAAACATTTTGGAGGCAATCCAAATTCAGTGACCATCACAGGAGCTTCCGCCGGTGCTGCATCTGTTCATTTTCATTACTTTTCTAAACTGTCGAAAGGATTATTTCATCGAGGAATTTCTCAAAGTGGAACAGCTTTAGCTCCATGGGCTCTTCAAGAAGGTGCATTGGAAAGAGCTAAACGCTTAGCAGTACTGGTTGGCTGCGAGGATACCACCACAACGCGTATATTAATCGAGTGTTTGAAAGAAAAATCGAGTGATGAAATTGTAGATCAAACCGCCAATTTAAAATCTCCTGCTGGCGAATTTCCTATAGCGATTTTTGCACCTGTCATAGAAAAAGAATCAATTACTGCATTTTTAGTCGATTATCCGTATAAATTACTTAATCAGTGTGATTTTATTGATTTGCCTTGGATTGCTTCTATGTGCACCGATGAAGGAAATATAGGGATAATGTTCCTATTTAAAGAATTTGAATCATTGAATGAGAAATTTAATAAATTTGCTCATTATTATCTGGATTACAATTACACTACTTGTGATGCTGATAGAGAAACCGTTGCCCAGAAAATTAGAAAACAATATTTTGGAACAGAAAAAGTAGAAAAGAAAACCTATCGAAACATAATGAAACTCTTTGCTGACAGAATGTTCGGATTTGATTTAGAAAAATCTGCAAGAATTCAAGCAAAGGTGTCCAAATCCAAAGTTTATTCGTATGTCTATGGTTATAAAAACAGTTTTTCGGATATGTTTAACAAACTTATGGGTCTCTCCGACCTAGAACTTGGTGTTGGACATGTAGCGGATGGTCTACTTTTGTATGATGTGAGAATGATGGCAGGAATTGGAGCTCTCAATTCTGCTTTATCCGAAACCGATAAGTTGGTTAAGGATATGATGATCGATATGTATGTTTCATTTGCAAATAATAATGCACCAATAATCAATGGTTTGGCAGTAGATGCTGTAAGTAACACTAAAGATTTCACTTACTTATCCATCAAAAGTACCACAGATATTAAAATGAATGTTACTAAAGAATTAACGCCCACTAAATTTTGGGAAGGGTTACCTATTTTAGAAAATGAAAAGTTTCTTAAAAAATCTTGTAAAGAAAATGAAATCAAAATTGAATTGTAAGTTTTTGTAATAAATGTTTTAATAGCATTGATAATTTCAAGGTCAGATGTATAACTAATTCCTATGTAATATTCCTTAATTTTCCTGTTGATTTTTCGTCTCATTCACTCCAAAGTAAGTAAAAATTAAAGTAACACGCTGGTTCAAGAAGTTGAAATCAAATTCAGGCTTTGTTTAAGATGAATTCAAGTCCAATGAATTTTAGTAGCGTAACATCTGGATTCTAAATCCAAACACCAAACTAAATACTTAGGCGTTTGATAATCCGTTGATATGATTACCTGATTATTTCTCCAAAATGTTATTTTATTGGTCCTAAAATTTTTCGTTGGATAAATGTGATCTCAAATAAAATATTAATTTGAAACTTATATAGAGTCGATAGTGAGCCTGCGATTACGCTGGTTTATCGGTTCTGAAATTTCTGCATTTGAAATCCGATTTCCGAGTCTTTGTTATTACTAACAGCAAATTTTATATTTAAACAACAAATTACTACCGAATATTTTATTTACTCTTTGTTATATAAAGATTTATGAAAAAAAATATATTCTTTATTTATTAGTTGAATCGCAATAAAGTTTTGAAGAACCACATCACAGTTTAGCCATCACTGGTATACATATTAAACGCCAAAAGACTAAAGAGCAACTTTTAATTTAAATTAATGTACAAGAGGTTAGGTTAAAGGTATAACACGTATGAAGGATTATAAGTAAGTTTGTTATACCTTGTTTCTTTTAAAAATCTCTGAAATATTTTAGCAATGATTTTGCTATAAATTCTAAGATGAACGCCGCTATTTGTAGCTCTACAAAAATATTCAAAATTTTTTTATTAAAAACTGTATTACTAAAATTGTTTCTAAAATATATCTTTTCCATCTATTTAATACATACATTCAAGTACTTTTCTCTTTGTTTAAAAGTTGTAAAAAGCGTAGGAAAACATCAGTGGATCTTTATAATTATTATGGCAAAACCTATATCGTAAAAAAATATTTCTGTTTTTTCGTTTGGTAAAGCCATTTCTATAGGAAAAAGTGTATTTTCGCGTCAGGGTTAGTTAACTTTTGCCAAAAAGCATGCAGTAGATGTATTAGGTTACTTCCTTCTCTATATATTCTAAGGCTTCAACATTAAATACAAATCGTTATTAATTAGTATTTCTTATGGTGGTATCTTAAGGTGTTTTTTAAACGACTTCAAAAAATAGTTTACTTCCTTTTAATTTTGCAAAAATGCGCCTTTTATAACTATTTACGTCGGTTTCCTACTACTTCCACGTAACATTAACCGTTACATTATTTTCGCGGGTCTTGTCTTCGGCTTGTTATTAGTGCAAAATTTTCACGCTAGATATGAGCAACCAATAGAGCTCGCCTAGCAACAAAATTCGTTATTTTCCCTTCCAAACATTAGCCAACGGTTTTTTGTTTTTGCGGCTTTTTGTATCTGTTTTTCTTTTTATGGGATCTTGAAAAACACGCTACAATATAAACAACCAATACTAGTGCAGCTAAAAATAACGGTCATTATTCTCTCGCGGAATGAACATGTCTTAAATCTTTAATTTTTCCGAACTTTTATTTATTTGATTGTTACAATTTTTTATAATTATTGATGATTTTGTTAAATTATTGTTTACTTTGATATTTTCAGGCATAAATGCGTTATTACTCGATTTGCTAATCGTTGCACTTTTACATTAATCACGATTGCCAAAATTGTTTTAACTGAGTCGCGGTACTTTGATTAACCTGAAATATCGTTCATCTACCTGTAGCACTAATTGTCTTTTGCAAACTCTACTTATCTAAATTAAAACTAAATATTTACAAAAACTTATAATTAAACACTTGAATTTGCATATTTTCCGGAACAATGGAAATTGCGTGATATATAGTTATTACTTTCTCGCATAAAAAACTATTAACTTTATTCTCACAACTAATATTGCAGACATATGGGTAATATGACCAGCAGTGTAGCGTAAAGCATACACCGGCCGATTTGAAAGCGGTAGACCGCGGTTCGAGTCCTAGTCGAGTCGAATACACTGCTGTGATCAAAGGTCCAATATCAATCTGTGGACCATGGGGAAGGCAACGGGAAACCACCCATGGATTATACTTCCATGAAAATTCATCTTGGCATCGGCCAAGCTGGGCCACGACGCTTCTGACAAGAAGCAAACGATAAAGAAGAAGAAGATCGGTAATATTGCTTTGCATTTACTTCTATTAATGTGCATTGCCCAATTAATTTCTAAACGCGGCAATATGTTTAAATAATAGCAAAATAATTTAATTTCTACTACCTATAAATTTCAATTTTTCCTAAACCTCTTAACACTATTACTTAATATCATTGTTTCTTTTTACTCTTGGGCAAAGACTTTCCCTATCATTCATCATCTTTCTTTATGTTCTACCTCATTCAATCATACAATAGTTGCCGTTTTCTTTATTTCGTCTCTTCATCGTGTTTTTGGGCATCATCCAGTGCTGTTTTTCCAGATCTCGGTCACCATTGTAGCACCGTGTAGAGATAAAGTAAATACATGCATACCTATAAATCATTTAACAATTTGAAAAACGTTGGGGGACGGTCAATAATCCCGAATTCGGAATTTTATGATTTTTGAAGTGAATTATGAAAGATGAGGGTCTAATTAGAGTATAAAAAAAATAAAGTTTACAGTCGGTTTACACAATTTTGAAAAAATCGGCTTTAAAGTTAATTTGGAATGCAATGTTATCATTGGCTCTTTTGAAGTGTAACCCCACCCCCAAAATTGAAAGAGGTTGTGGCGACTTTAAATATTATTAAATCGAATTAAATTAAATCTCGTTTTTTACAACGAATTATGAAAGATAATGGTGTAATTAGCTAACAAAAAAATTAAAGTTGTGATCGGACATCAAATTAAAAAAAAAATCACTTTTTGTGTCAATTCGTTTCGGTAAACTTATTAAAAACATCCCTTAAGCGGCTCCAACTCGAAAAGTTTGCAAGTTGACTCGACGGATCTCAGGGAGCGACTGACACCTTCCTAACGCTGCTCTAGTTAGCCCCGCATTAAGGTAGATCCGGTAGTATGAATCTGCACGTACTGTTACCAAAATGCATAAAATTATTGCGTAATATTACGCAATAATACACTTTGTACATGTATTTCTTATGAAAAAATTGCAATTTTCAAAATTAAATTGTGGTCTTATTACAACTCCGACAAGATTTATCCTCACCTTAAAGAGCTTGTATTTTTGCGATCTTTTGTTTGATCAAGCCATTTTTATAGGGAAAAGTGTACTTTTGAGTTCGGGATTCTTGACTCTACCCAAACATTGCATAACATTTTAACATTAAAGTACAATTTTATATAATTAATACAACACATACAATTAATATAAACACAAAAAAGAGTCCAAAAGTGCTTTTACAAAAATAATTTATTAATAAAATAATAAAAATTAAGTCTTTGCTTCCAAACGACCCAGTGTCCGCAGATCATTGCATCCAAAAATCCCGGGTTCAAACGGCATCGATCAAACGTCTTATTCCGATTTTCAATCAGTCACTCAATGACTCAATTATTTTAATTTTAATTGTTTTAAGCAAGACCTTGAGAAGCGTATCGTACTATCTTATTTATTTTAATTTACTTCAATTACTTTTTTAATTAAATGACCAAAATTCAGCAACTCATGGTTATTTAAGTGTATTGAAGTGCATTTATCAAAATAGAAGATTAGATAAATATTTAAGTACCCAAGTATTTTTATCAGTGTAGAAACATAAAAAATATTTATACGCCTAAATTATGGAACATATATGTAATATTTGATCCTCAAAATATAAATTACCCAATTTTTGTAATCATAATTAGGTACCTACCAATCTTGTTACTTGTTAATTTTAATTTTCTCAATCGAAAACATGTTCTCATACTACGCGGTTGTGTTTTTGTTAGGTAAGTAGTAGTATATAAAAAATATTACTTTCTAAAAATTGCAAATTTATCTACTTAACTAAAATTATTTCATTCAAATTTTTTTGATAAAAGGTTAAATGAACAATGAAACGAAACATTATTTGTGAGCTTTCAGCAATGGTTACTGCTGTCATCAGACGTTTAATTATTAAACGTTAAATTCAAATATTAATTTCAATATATATAATTTTATTAACTAAAATTACTGATTATAAATCAATACGATTTATATATCAACAAAAAATTTCAAAAAACGTGCAATGCGTTATATAACAGGGTGCTCACACTTTTGCAGGAAGAACACTAGTTGCCTACCTGCAAGTATGGGGGAACCACACCTACAGTTGTGGAAAGGATTCTTTTCGTTTTGTTGTATTTGGGCAAATACCCGCTTTGCAACCCTGATAGCATATCATAAAATTTTCCTTAACTTTATTCTTGCTTTACTCACCCCCCCAAATTGGTTCTCGTACCATGAGGGTTAAGATTTTTAATTTATTTGAATGAAATCCCACTTAGTAATTGTATATTTAATTATTTTAGGTTCATCCATCGCACTTGAGCGGCCCTCCGTAACAACAAAATTGGGAACCATTAACGGAAACCATAAAAAATCTTACGATGGTCGTACGTATTCTTCTTTCGAAGGAATTCCTTTTGCTAAACCACCTGTAGGTAAACTACGATTTGAAGCACCAGTGGAGCCAGATCCTTGGGAGACCCCTTTGGATGCTGACAAAACTTATGCATGCCCCCAAATGGATTTTATTTTTAAAAAGACCACTGGTAGTGAAGATTGCTTGTATCTAAATGTGTATGTACCTAAAGAAGTTCCCAATCCAAAGGATAACATGAATGTAATTGTTCACATTCACGGAGGTGCATTTATGATGGGAAGCTCGATAATGGCTGGTCCATTTTTCTTTATGGACCGAGATGTCATATATGTAAATTTGAATTATCGTCTTGGAGCATTGGGATTTTTAAGCACAGAGGATGACGTGGTACCAGGAAATAACGGATTAAAGGACCAAAATTTAGCACTTCAATGGATTCAAAATAATATAAAGCAATTTGGAGGCAATCCAGAATCTGTTACCATTACAGGAGCTTCCGCTGGTTCTGTATCAGTTCATTTTCATTACTTCTCTAAACTGTCGAAAGGATTATTTCATCGCGGCATTTCTCAAAGTGGAACAGCTTTGGCTCCATGGGCTCTTCAAGAAGGTGCGTTGGATAGAGCTAAACGATTGGCAGTACTGGTTGGCTGCAAGGATACTACTACAACGAGTGTATTAATTGAGTGTTTGAGAGAAAAATCGAGTGACGAAATTGTAGATCAAACGGCCTATTTAAAATCTCCTGCTGGCGAATTTCCGCTTGCTATTTTTGCACCTGTCGTTGAAAAAGAATCAAATATAGCATTTTTAGACGATTATCCATATAAATTACTTAATCGGGGTGATTTTAACGATTTACCATGGATTGCTTCTATATGCACAGATGAAGGAAGTATAGGGATATGGTTCTTATTTAAAGAATTTGAATCATTGAATGATAAGTTTGATAAATTTGCTCATTATTATCTGGATTATAATTACACTACCTGTGATACTGATAAGAAGCCGTTGTCCACAAAATTAGAAAACAATATTTTGGAACCGACAAAATAGAAAAAACACTTATCAAACCATAATGAAACTGTTTGGGGACAAAATTGTTTGGATTTGATTTTGAAAGATCTGCAAGGATTCAAGCAAAGGTGTCCAAATCCAAAGTTTATACGTATGTCTATGGTTATAAAACAGCTTTTCAGATATGTTTAGCAAACTTATGGGTCTTTCCGACCTAGATCTTGGAGTTGGACATGTAGAGGATGCTCAACTTTTGTACGAAATGAAAATGATGGCAGGAACTGGAGCACTTAATTCTGCTTTATCCGAAACCGATAAGTTAATCAAAGATATGATGATCGATATGTACATTTCATTTGCAAATTATAATATACCAGTAATCAATGGTTTGACTGTAGATGCTGTAAGTAACTCAAAAGAATTCTCTTACTTATCCATCGACAGTCCCACTGATGTTAAAATGAATGTTGCTGAAGAATTAACGCCCACTAAATTTTGGGAGGAGTTACCTATTATTGAAAATGAAAAGCTTTCTAAAAAATCTTGTAAAGAAAATGAAATCAAAATTGAGCTGTAAAATTTTATAATAAATGTTTTAAGTTGTGTTGATAATTCTAAGGGCAGAAGTTTTATGTGATTTTCCTCAAGCTTTCTGTGGGTATCTTGTTCCAATCTCTTCCAAGAGTAATGTTTACTTATTAACATTGCAACACTGTAAACCATAGGGTCTAAAATAAAGTAATAGAAAAATTAGTTTTCAAAAGTTGGTAATATTGTTTTCTCGATAGCATCAATCGATGTAATTATTTTACATAATTATAAAGTAACTGATTTTACCCAAACTCTCACAGGATCTATCTTCTACATTGAAATAACAATTTTGAAAAATAGTAATTTGCTTCTATAAAACCATTTACCTGTTATTTTTGGGCAACAAAGTTTTTATTGCTGTCCAGATCTAGATAGTGCGAATTTAATGTATACCGAAGTATAGAGAAGGTAATCCCGCAGTCTCATATTTACCGTTTTTCTTTTAATTTATTTTTCCAAAAACTTGCTAAACAATTTTCTGTTTGTTCTTTTACTGTGCTTTTCTCTAATTCTGTTGAAGTGAACTATATTTTCTGAATTTTTACTTTTCATAAATTACTAAAATAATTATTTAAAATTTATTTATATTAATTTTGTTAAATTCTCATGGTGCTGTTATCTAAAACAAACTTGTTATTCATGCAACCCCATCTACGTTTGTGCGTTTGGTAGCATAACTTGTTTCATTTCCAGTTTGAAAAATAAGAAGATTTTAGATAGCAGAAGCAAATTTTGAATTTAAAGAAATTAAAAAATCGGATGTGGCCATGCCCATGACTTTATCATACTTTTATTAAATATTAAAAAATAATTTTAATAATAAAAGAAAAAATATTTTCCATTAACCAATGTGATTCAAAATCTAATCAGTTCTAAGTCTAAATATAAAGATACAAAATACCAACTTTAGTTTTGAAATTCTCATTAGTTTTGAAATATTTAATAAAACTAATAATAAATAAAAGATTTAAAAAATTGCTTCCATGAACCAATTTTATCCAAAATTTAATCAGCTCTAATTCCTGCCATAAACATAACAAATTTCAACTTTAGTTTTGAAAATCCTTTTATTTTTTAAAATATTAAATAAAGGCTAATATTAAATAATAAAATTTAAAATAATAAAAACAATAGTTTTATAAACAAATTTTAACTAAAATTTAATGAGTTCTAAATATCGATTAAAATATGCGAAAACCTAAATTTAGTTTAGAAATTCGTATTACTTTTCGAAATATTAATTAAAACTAATATTAAATAATAAAACTTAAAAAATTAAAAAAACAATAGTTTTCATAAAACAATTTTAACTAAAATTTAATCAGTTCTAAATCTCGACATAAGTATGCTAAATCCTAAATTTCGTTTTGAAATTCTTATTAGTTTTGAAATATTAATTAAAACTAATATTAAATAATAAAATTTAAAAAATTAAAAAAAAATAGTTCCGTGAATCAATTTTAGCCAAAATCTAATCAGCTCTAAGTCTCAACATAAGGATACAAAATCCAAAATTTTGTTTGAAAATTCCTATTAGTTTTTGCTGTAGGTCGCACACAAAATTTGACCACACACACACACACACACACACACACACACACACACACACACATACACGCATTTTAATGCTTATGGGGCCACCTGTATCAGGACGACTTATGGGGCCTTCTAAGGTGCAGTACGTACGTAGCTACATTTTGAATGACAATTTGTTTGGTATTTCTAAAATTTCTATACACTCCAAATTTATATCAAATTTTAGAAAAGAACACTAGTGTGGACAGACCCCACGACACTGTATACAGTTCATTGGTTTTTAACATATACTATGGGGCCATACATGTGGTGTGTTAAGTGTTAACACACTTAACACACTCTTAACCTTAGATCATAATAAATTTCATAGATATCAAGTAGATTGCACATTATTGCGAGGTCAAATTACAAGAAGTATTATAGAAATAGGTTTTTACTCTCAAGTAGAGTTGGGGTTTTGAGAGAAAATAAGGCGTAGCCAAAACCCGGCATAGTAGAGGCCTCGTGACACCCAAACTATACCACAAAATATTGCAATGAAACATAAGGCGTATTTTCGCGAGGGTTCAATGCCTACAACCGCTCAAAAGTAACCGTAATAACAAACCGCTCGTCGCGAAAATACGCCTATAGCAGATATCGTGGGCTTACAAGTAAAACTGACCAAGTCAAAATTTACGAAATTGAGTTAATATGACCAAGTATCGTAAAAATGTTAGGCCCATGTCTGAAAAAACGTCAATGTTCTATATTATGCTTTCCTAAGGGTAATAATTGAATATTTATTAAATGACCAAGTAAATAGCGCATCATTCTCTACAGGAAAAAGTGAACTGTAATTGATATGCCCGCGTCTGTTACGTCAACACAATTAGTCATTCTATTACTATTTGATCTCGTGCAATAATTAGATGCAGTTATTAGCTTATTATACTTTAAGAAGACAGTTTGGTGTTCTAATAAAGCAATATTAACTTTAACAGTTTTATTAAATTAGCCAAAAAATACCGAGAGGTAAAATATTGGTTGGTTATGTAGTATTTTATTAACGTAATGAAATTTAAAACCGTAATGTGGTAGAATCTTATGCTTTTTTGAGTAAATGAAAACATATTTGGGCGGCTAATTTATGATATTTTTCTTAAACTACATAATAAAATCACTTTACATTTGTCACGTAACGTACGTACATTAGCACAATCACAAAAAATTTCGATATTTTAAAATTTTGTTGTTTTCAAATTCTGTTTTTACGGATTTTTTTATGGATTTTCTATTCTATAGGGTAATTTCTAATTTCGTTCAGTAGGTATGCAGTTTATGTAGTTGAAAACCCCTATTTGCTTAGACCTTAGTGTTCGCATAAAATTTGTAAGGAATGCAAAAATTCGTTGTAAAATCTAAGGTAGTTATTTTTTATGTTTATGTTAAATTTTTTTGATTATTTTAGAGCTGTGTGACTGTTTAATGTATAAACATTTTATTTTAAATCATTTCGTTTAGTTTAAATAAATATTTTTTGAAATTTTATGTTCAAATATAAAAGCCTCTTATTTTGTATAGGTATTTGAAGGAAATTCTAATTATACCTTAAAGTAACTTTTGCTTGATTCGTTTTTTAGGGTACACAGAAAAAAAAGTAAGTAAAATTAATGAAAAAATGAGAAAAAACAAAGATTTAATTAAATTATTCAAAACAAAAGTTATTCCATCTGAATTTCATGAGTGGTACAACTCTATTTCGGCGGATAACAAAAAGAAAGAAGTTGCTCCGGAACCTACGTTTGATTCCGATACGGAAGAAAGTGATTAATATGTTATTTGTATCACTTTTTGATCATTTGTGTATAATTTAAAATATACTTCCATTATTTTATCCGTTTTTTAAATTTTTTTAAATTTTCTCAGTATTTTTTAATTTTTTTTGAAAATTAGCAATAGCCCTACTATGAAGTATAGTTTATGTTTTATTTTTCGAAAGAAAAAATTAAAACTTTTATAAAGCTGATTTTTCACAACATGTGAAACATTCAAGTTGATTTATTTAGAAACTCTATTGTATGACTTGGTCAGTTTTACTTGTAAGCCTTTTATATATATATGTATTATATTAACTGCCTTTCTGTCATACACATTCATACTCGTTTTTGCATCTCTCTCCCTATTCATACTGGTTTTCTGTATTCTAGTTTGGCGCAATTTTAAATCTTTAAATGTTTTGGTTAGGAAATGAAACAGTAATTTTTAGGATTTCTTATTATGATTAGATTAATTAGTACCTATTTATTACTATAAAACGGGTGTAGTTTCTAATCTAACTTAAACATGCCTTTATAATCTTTATTTTAAAATAGGTACATTTTGAGAACTATGATATAGGTAAAGAAATTCAAAATCCATTTTTGTTCTAGCCTACTACAAAAAGTTAAACAATACAAAATACAAAGTATAAGTAGGTAATTTAAACCTTTTGGCCTCACTTTTTGTTTCTTTTGTTGTTGTAATGTGATTGTATACACAATATTTTACATCTTTCCAAGAACGTTCTTTAAAATTTCTTTGTGTAGTTCTTTACATTCTTCTGCTTCGGCTTTTGATGGAACTTTTCCTTTTTGATATTTTTAGTGAAAATGTTAAAACCGATTCCTTTTCTTGTGAAAACCACTGCTTTTTAGTTTGTACTGAATTTTTAGGTTCTGAAAAATAAATATTGTAAAATATTTTACAAAAACAAATATTTTTGAAAAATAGTACATAAGAGTAATATACGAGAAAAGCTCTAATCCTTCAAACCCAAAAATCAAAAATTTCGTGCAATGGCCGCTTGAAATCATAAATTGAAAAATTGCTTTAACCCATAAAGGACGGAGTTTTTATTTTTAATAAGTTGACATTTTTCACTAAGATTATCTCTAATTAATGTGTATATAATGAATATGTAGTTAAAACTAAAAATTGTTTGTAATTATTAAGAAAATAGCTGTTGCCATATGGCAACGCTAGTACTCGAAGGAGCTAAAATTACGAATTAAAAATATTTCATTATAGGAATAAAGTAAAAATTTTCAAAAGAAATTAGTTATTTATAAATATGTATGAAAATCAATCCAGCCAAATAAAATGCACCACCACCAATTTTTTCCTCTCAGACCTATTCGGTACCTCGAAACATTTTCATCTATAAGATCAGTTCCGCCCATTGCGGAATTATATTTGCCTATAACACAAGATCTGTGGATAGGAATTATCATTTTCTCAGCTTGTGAAAAACGTTGTACTTGATCCTTGGGGAATACACCAGCAGAAGTTGACGCAACAGTCACGACGTTGTTGTCCACCCATCTAACCAATGTAATGCCATTGTCCGTATCTATAAGTGAGTCATAAAAACACAGTAGTGCTAAGGACTGGCGTTGCCATATGGCAACGCTCAGATATAACTTCGAATAAGTAACATACTATTTTCTATATTAATACAGAAACGCAAGTAGCACATAGTTTAATCGTTTATACGACTCCCTTGTCAATTATTTACTTTAAAAAATAAAAAATAAATAATAATTTTAGTACTTACAAAAACTTGACGTCCATAATAACTGCTTTGAGTAACTTACTTTGAAATGAAATATTTATTTTATGTTAAAAACAGGTATGCTGGTCTGCTTATCATAGTGATAAGAGTTTATTATATTCTTAAGGAGTCTGTAATGTCATCTATTCAATTTCTTAAAAATAAATCCTAATAAATTGTCTTCAATTTGTCTACTTTACTGTTGCCATATGGCAACGCCAGTCTTTTATGGGTTAAAGTTAGGTACCCCAAGGGTTTGGACTTGGACAAAATTTTATTTAAAGATATGTCTTGGAAAAGTGTCCTCTATCACCACCTAAGAGGTTCTCCACGGTCACGGGGACACCCTGTATAACAAGATCGACATAACGAGGACATTAAAGTTGGTATTGCGCATGCTCTAGTCTTTTATTTTGTTGTCATAATATCATGTGTTTTTGTCTTTTATTCTCTTTCAGTTTCTTATTCACACGAAGAATTTATCTCGAAGTTCGAGTCAGGATATTCAAGCAAGTTTTCAAACTTTGCGGTTTAATTTACGTTTCCTCTATTAGCCCAACAAAAAGTATTTATAACATAAAAAAATATCACTCTTGCATAATTTGTAATTTACCCAATTAATAGTGAAAAGATATGTTAAGTTGAGTCAATTATCCAATTTCAATACAGAGGTGTAACAATTTTTTTTGATTTTAATTTGACTTTCAGTATTTAATAACTTTACAATAGTGGTGAATATGAATGATTAATATCGAATACAGGTAACCCCCCAAACTGCACGGGGATTTACTTGGATCCATCTTTTAGTGCAGGGATTGCCAACGTGTCGACTGCGTATCTATTTCTAGACGCCCGGTTGTCTGATGCGTTGATATATAAAAATTTCAAAAGTCGCTAGTTGTTTTTTTAATGGTTTTTTGAAATCTTAAAACGATTGTTTTATAAATCTTCCGTTGATCGCGAAATTTCGCTAATTTTACTAAATATCCTTAAAAAAATTATTGAAAAGTGGTGGAATTTCTGGGATATATGGGGAGATGTCGAAAATGTGGTGAGATGTTGGGAGATGTAGTGAAATGTCGGGAGATATCAGAGATGTGGGAGATATGGGATATTTCGGAGATTTTTAGGAAAAGGAGGTGTGGTGTACACATTTTTGCTTCGTGTCTCACCCTCGGAAGTGTCGTTTCGATGACGATTTCAGAAAAATAAATTAAAATCTAATGACGTTAAAAAATGTACATAGCTACGTTTAAAAGAAATCAACTTTAATTAAAATTGCTAAATTTATTTCACCATTTTCGATAACTAAAAGGATTGTTTCAATTTTCCTTGTTTTATGAGTTTTATGTAGTACATATGCAGCTCTATTAACTGTATAAAATTTTAGCTATAATATAGCTACAATTTTACCTACTAGGTTTTACTATAGAATGGATATAAATAATTTTTAATTCCAATCCCTACATTTCAATAAATGTTAAATCAGCGGTTCCCAAACTGTGCTACGCATACCACTAGTGGTACGCTCAGGTTCAGCCGCAATGGTATATTATTTATTAATATTATTTTATTTATATTTTTAATTAAAGTTTCTAAAAATTAACCCTTTTCAATCAAGTGTCTACTTGGAATATTATTTCTATTTATTAAAAAAATAATCTTTAAGAAAAATTAATAAATACATTATTTAAAAAATTCAGGGAAAGCCACTGTAAAATTTGAATTTTTTGCATTTCTTGAAAGTATATATTTTCAAGAAAACGTAGTTTAAATTTCAACTTGAAATTCAGAAAATTGACTGAGTTACAGTCACATTAATATTTTACAAAATTCATAACGTTATGGCAAGAATAACGCAACCAAAACTTCAAACGCGTTTTTCTCGGAACTACTTTTTGACCTTGTGGCAACGATTACACAAAAACTTATCGGTCGATTTTAATTTTTTCTTTGTAATACAGTAGAACCCCGATTATCCGTGCGCGGATTATCATTGCAGCGGTTTATCCGTGGGCGCATTATACATCGATTACCGTCAGATTATTATGGTGCGGCGGCTTATCCGTGCGGCGCCAGCGGTTTATCCGTGGATATTCGCAACTTTAGTAGTATACTATGTGAAATCAATTGTATAAAATTTATGGTTACTTCAGAGCTGCACTTGGATTACATACAAAGCTGTTTAGTGTATTTTTTTTGTAATAATTTAATAAAAAACGTCAATTATTATTATCCGTGCTTTTCAATTTTCCGTGCAGAGCACGGTCCCAGTCGGCCCGGATAATCGAGGTTCTACTGTATTTGTAATCATAGTGGCTACGTTTGAGCGTAGCGTTTTTGACTTTTAATTATTTACAAAATGACGACGGTTTGAAATCTGTTTTACTTTTAAGTGTCTTTTTTGTATTCAAGCAGTTTATATAAATAGTAATTATTAAAATTTTTAAATTCGCTACGCTCAAACGTAGCCACTGTGATTACAAATATTTCAACAAAAATTCAAAATTGGCCGATAAGTTTTGGTGTAATCGTTGCCCAAGGTCAAAAACGTAGTTTCGAGAAAACACGTTTGAAGTTTTCGTAGCGTTTTTATTGACATAACGTTATGTATTTTGTAAAATATTAATATGACTGTAGCTCGGTCAATTTTCAGAATTTTAAGTTAAAATTTAATATTTTGAAAATACAGTAGACACTCAGTACCGTGAACACAAAAACAAGGGTTGTTCACATTATCGATTTATTCACGTTAACGAAGGTTAATCAATTATATCAAATAATATGCAATAAACATTTATTCTTCAAAAATAATGTTTTTCTGCCGCCGAGACAAATGTGTTGTCTGGTAACAATTTCAATAAAGTCCCGTTTCATCAGCATTGTAAAGTTGCTCCAATGAGATGTTAAGTTCTTCTATTTTATTCTTTAACTGAATTTTGAACGGATCTACAAGTTCTGATTGGGATGATAATTTTCACCAGAAATTTTAGAAAACGAATTCCAAATAACTTCTTAAATCGTTGTAACCATCCCTCACTAAATGTAAATGACCTATCATTTTCACTAATTTGTGAATTAATTAATTTTGCCCTTTGCTTAATCATCTCGCCACTCACAATAAAATTTTTGTTTTGTTGATTAAGAAACCACGTGTACAGCTTTTTTCCATTCTTGGGAACTGAGAACTCTTTAATGTTTGTCTTTTACCTGGTCCGATCGCTAAATCGGTATTCCCCGATATATAAACATAAATTTTATGTTTATATAAATTGAGAAGTACCGATTTAGCGGCCAATTACATGCGTTTCCATAAACGGGAGTGTAGTTTGTTCACGATATACGGTGGTCAATGTATAAAATGGGTGTTCACGTTATGCGAGGTTTCCATTATCCGGTGTTCACACTATCGCGTGTCTACTGTATGTCCTTTCAAGAAATGCAAAATAAAAAAAATTTTTTTAAAATTCACAGTGGCTTTCCTCTTAAATCAGAATAATACTACATACTAGAAAAATTTTAATTTTCAATTTACGAAAAAATAGAAATAAATTTTGACAACGATTAAACTAATTTTGAAACTTTATATTTTTGTTGAAGTATTTTTAAAACTGTTTTTTTAAATTGAAGGTTGTGTACCTACGGTACTCGAGATGTGATATTTAATGTTCAAATCAGCAAGTATCCTTATCAATCTAATGACCTTACCACATTCCACCAAGAAAAAGCGCGCGAAGCTTTGCCGTATAGTTGCGCTTTAAAATATTATATTTTATTATTTTATCTATAAAAACGGGATCAATATATTATTTGTGTCTATTAAATATACATATAATGTATAAGAAAATTAGGATATAGGCTAAAATTTTCTCAATTATTAGTTGATTTAACTAAATTATAAAATAAAGAATAAAGGACATAGGGTACACGTTAAAACATTCTAAAAATGTGTAGGTACATTAATTACTCAATTTCAGATAAAGATTATAGCTATGCATGTACTTACCTTCATCACTTAAAACTGCTAAAACACTTCCTTTTTGATACATCGTGATGGTACCACAAAATAATATTCACCTGATGTCCGCACAAAGTATATAGTGTTCACCTGGCCGCACAACGTACAATAATTAAAATAAAATATTTTAATTAAACAATAATCTAGAGGGCAGTACCATCCAATGGCCCCACAATGATAGTAATATTCTTATCAAAATATACACAGAATTTTTCTATAATTGTGTGGCCATTTAAAAACACTTTTTAATAGGGAGTGGGGAGGCCTCAATATACACGTTAAAGTTGATTAAAAATTGTGTGGCCACATGTATGACCACACAACTTGAGCAGGCCACATTAGTATGTTATAGTCAGGTACGTGGCCACACAAGTATTGGACGACCTACGCACATACACACACACACACACACAGACATTTTTTGGAAATGGTCTTATTTTACTCAGGGGACCTCAAAAAGTGTAAATCCATCAAAATCTCAAATTTTTTCTGCACGAAAACAATACTTTCTCATATTACATATGATAAAGTAAAATTAATTAAAACAAAAATTTTAAAATAATTTTGGAAATTTTTAGAAATGCAAAAAAACATATTATGTAGTCGATCTGAATTATAAATAGAAAAGAAAATATAGTTGAGATGATAGGCCACTGAAAATCTAACAAGTAGACACCTTTTTTACAACACACCACCAACGAAACATTCTAAAAAGCAGAGTCGCACTCAGCAACATCGTCGAATGAAAAAAACAGCAAACAAAAATTATAATTTCTACAACCTACTGGATGACTTAAGGTTTCGTTCTTATTCCCAAAGTGGAATTGAACTCCTCAGATCCAGATTGATAAAGAAAATACAAAATCTACTTACCACGTTTTGTAACCGACTTCGAAGTTCGAATGACTCTAACCTTAAAAATGTCACGTGGTAAATGTGTGTTCGAGAAAGTTTAAAAGCTGAATGTGTACGTTGGTGGTGTGTTAAGAGGATTTTGTTAGGAAATTTTTTGTTGTTGTATTGCACATAATCCTACTCCTGTATCCAGTGTAAAAAAATTAAATTTTATTATTGCCCAAAAATTATAATTATTTAACCCATTGATGCACTTATTATTAAAATTCAGTAATTCAGTACACTTATCTCGTGTAACCTCTGATTTGTTTTGGTCAACATTGAAAATTTATTCCATTTTTCTATCCTTGGTTCATGCGACGCAGATAGGGTTTTTATTCCTCTCTCATGAAATTGCTCCTATGTGAATATAATTCAGTTGGCCTCAAATCTTGATAGTGTCTGGATCGCCGCTCTACCTTTAATGGTGTTAAAGATTTGTGACTTATCATTTGGTTTGTAATAGCCATTTTGTGTTGTTCTATTATTGGAAGAGGGTTGGAATGATTTGTGAAGTTTGTGAATAACCGGCTTGGTCATTTGATGCACGATGCTACGCGTGAGAGTTTTGTTGGAAGTTGGTTTTTTGCATAATATTACATACACACAATTGGTTTTAAACGTCTTGCGACGTTGTCCAATAAAGAAACGGGCTACCTTATGTAAGGATGCAACCGAAATTGTTTACCTGAGGTCGCCTGAGGAGCGTACGCTCGTGGTTCGAATCCAGGTTGCGTTAGATACACTGCTGTGATAAAAAAAGTCTAATATCGATCTGTGGACTATGGAAAAGGCAACGGGAAACCACCCCATGAATTATATTTCCTAGTAAATTCATCTTGGCTTCGGCCAAGTTGAATCGCCAACGTCCGGGGAACCGGATATGGCACATGAAGAAGAATTATGGATGCAAGAATTTGCATAAATGTGTTTTTTTATGAGGAATTTCCCCTAGAAATTCACCGTTTACGGATTTGTAAGTGAATTTAACTAATTCGAAAATTACATTTAGTTAGTAGTACTGCTTTAGTGAAATCTGAACTAGTAAACAAACAACAAACATCAGTTGTTTCATTTATCGCCGACAGCAAACCACGTTTATTTAGTGATCTCTTATTAATAAGTCGCCGAATTAATAACAAACCTTTAACCACGATCAACGCTCAAACATTTCCGGAGCACGATGTTCTCTTGGTCGCCGGGTTTTGTCTCGACCTTCAACGCCATCTGCTCTGCTCGCAGCGACAGTCGTTTTGGTCCTCATTAATTCCTTCCTTCTCAGTCCGTTTACCCTTAAGAGCGTTTGGTGACTATTTTTTAGAGTTCTCTTGGCATTCTACCTCGGTGGTTTGCCATTGCCTGCCGAGGGAAGACGGTCAGAAAATTCTCACTCCGTCCGGATTTGAACCGGCGATCTCGGTTTAGCATTTGACGCACTTAAGCGCTATGCCGCGACCGTCTTCAATTAGTTATTAATTAGTGCAGTAGAATTTCCGTTTTTAGTGTTACGTATTGCTACTGGCCTAGTTGCTAAGGATAACCTGTATAAGGACTATATTTGTAACTTCCTTCCTGACCAGAGGAGTAAAAGGTTTAACACATTTTTAGTAATTGACGTGACCAACATTGTTTTGAAGCAATATCATTCGCGCTTAATAGTATCTTCCCACGTTGTTTTCTGGAAAGATTGTTTAATAGTTTCACTGCGTTACTTTTGAAAAGAGTGATACGTGGTTGCCAACCTTTTTGTTGTACCAATTGCACAATTTTAATAAAGGTAAGTTTTGTTATTTTGTTGAATTTAGTAATTTCATTTAAACACCTAAGAGAGCATCATATTACATTTTTAGGAACCTTTGCCCTAGCTCGAAACTACAGAGCAGGGCTAGCTGAATTAAGACCAAGCGGTAACCATAAAATTTTTTTCTGACAACATATGCTTGAACTACCCAGTAGTCAAGCATTTTGTTCTTACCGTAATTTTACGTACCTAATTCATTAAACTGTGGCAATTTTTTTCAATTATTTACTTTATTAACTACATTTTCTAATTCGTCGACGGACATGTTTTCATGCCTCAACGTGAGATTTTATAAAAATTAAAGAATAAACACTCCTAATGCTAAAATTTAACTTTAATGGAATATTTTCTGGAAAAAGTATAAAAATTTCTTTGTTTTTTTTTAAATTTTATTGTTTTCGTGCAGAAAAAAATTTGAGATTTTGATGGGTTTGCACTTTTGAGGTTCCCGAATAAAATAAGACAATTTTCAAAAATGTCTGTGATGGTGTGTATGTGTGTGTGTGTGGTCAAATTTTGTGTGCGATCTACAGCAAAACTAATACGAATTTTCAAACAAAATTTTGGATTTTGTATCCTTATATTGTGACTTGTTACGCCACTGGCATAGAAGTGAATTGTAGTTCAAATCTGTTGCTAATGGAAATTTTCAAAAATAATCGGTAAACTGAGATTTTTTTTTTGGTTTCTAACACAGTGGTTATCAACTGGAAATTGTGTGAAATACTTCATTGAGTGTTATTTACTCCAAGAACCGCATATAACATCTTATTCCCATTTTTCACAAAGTGAGGTTAGAATGTGATAACAACATAATGATTCGTACACCACCCAAGGGAAGTGGTGAAAACGAAGTGAATCAACAACAAAGGCAGTTACCATCGCAGCCACCACAACACCTACAACCAAAACAGCCACATCAATTTGCGTTACCTCATGGTTACGTGTGCTACAATCAAGCGAACCCCTTGCAATATGGCCCATCTTGCCAGTATATACCAGCGGGAAATACTGATTTCCCACCTTTGCTAACACAAAACGAAAAAGACTGGCAAGTTGTTTCCAATAAAAAAAGGCAACGTAGCCCAGAAACTACGGTTAACAATAAGTACCGAAGACAATCAAAAATAAAAGATTACTGGCTGGGTGCAACTACGAGTACTAACAGATTTAGTGCATTAGAAAACAGCGAAGATAAAATCAACACACAGATGACAAGAACAAAGAAGATAAGCAGGAGTCTGAACCCAAACCACCCCCAATATATGTCGTAGGAGTAGAAAATGTTAACCCTCTTACAGATTTACTGGATGAAATTGCGGAAGACCTATACATTTTAAAGACAATTAATAACGAACAAGTTAGAGTACAGCCTAAAACAGGTGAGGCTTATTCTAAAATTACTAAAGCTCTCACACAAAAAAAGACAGAATACCACACATACAAGCCAAAGAACGAAAGAAGTTTCCGGGTGGTACTAAAAAACATGCATAGCTCTACAGATACTAAAAAAATTAAACAAAATCTAGAAACTCTCGGGCATGAAGTCACAAGTATTTGGAATGTGAAACAAAACAAAACAAAAAATCCTCTTCCTATGTTCTTCATCGATTTGAAACAGAAAGAAAATAACAAAGAAATCTACAAAACCAAGTTATTCATGAATGCAAGTGTAATATTCGAAGCTCCACATACGAGAAGGGAAATTCCTCAATGTGCACGTTGCCAACGGTTTGGTCACACAAAAAACTTTTGCCAGAGAAATCCCAGATGCGTGAAATGTGCAGAATCGCATCAAACTTCGGAATGTCCACGAAAACAAAGAGATAACCAGGTCAAATGCGTAAACTGTGGCGACAAACATCCTGCAAATTACAGAGGCTGTATGGTACATAAGAAAATACAACAAAGTATATATCCTCAATTGCGTGCAAGACCAGTAGCAAGAAATCAAAATACTGACATCCAACAAAATACAACACAAAGTATTAGTTATGCCCAGGCAACATCACCGAACGACCAATTACACCAGACCCACCAACAAGAAAATCAACTAACAACAACTGCTGAAACTGGAATATCTTACACTCAACAAAAGGATGATATGAACGAACTAAAATCAATGATGAAGCAACTTATCACACAAATGGGGACCATGTGTAACCTCATTACCACCTTAGTCAACAAAATGGTGTAATGACACAATTACTAAAAATCGGAGTGTGGAATGCAAACGGCTTGTGTCAACGAGCACAAGAAGTAAGACACTTTCTGCATAACAATGCAATTGATGTATTATTAATTTCAGAAACACACTTCACTCAAAAAAGTCATATCAAGTTCGATAAATATAAAATATATCATACAAACCACCCAGATGGGACTGCACATGGGGCACAGCAGTTATAATTAAAAGTAACATCAAACACCATGAATTGGAGAAATATAATAAAGAACACTTACAAGCAACCACCATTGCGATAGAGGAAAAAACAACAACATTAAATATCTCTGCGGCTTATTGTCCACCAAAGCACACTATTAAACAAGCTGCTTATTCAGATTATTTTAAAACACTAGGAAATAGATTTATCGCTGGAGGAGACTTTAACTCAAAACATCAGCAATGGGGGTCAAGAATTACCAGAACGGATGGAAAACAAATGCTAGCAGCAATTAATGCAAATGGTATGAAATATCTATCTACCGGAGAACCCACGTATTGGCCAACAGATCGCAGGAAGAAACCTGACCTAATTGATTTCTGTGTTACTAAAGGTATAAATACCAGGCAATGTACAACAACATCATGTTATGAACTTGCAGCAGACCACTCAGCAATTATAGTAGCACTATACTCACAAATAATACCAACAACAGGCCAACCAAAACTTAATAATAAACATACAAATTGGAATTTTTCAGGAGTAGGATAAATGAATTAACAGATCTGAATGTGCCATTAAAACTGCACAAAATATCGAAGAAGCAGTGAACATACTTACCAAAAATATTCAAAAAGCAGCATGGGAAGCGACTCCGGAAGTTGAGAACCAATCCAAACAAGAAAACTGTCCCATAATACTCAAAGACAAAATTGCGGAAAAACGACGAATTAGAAAACGGTGGCAAATTTCAAGAACAGATGAAAATAAGAGAGCACTTAATAAGGCTACAAAAGAGTTAAAAAAACTTATGCAAAACCTTAAGAACCAAGAAATTCAAAGCTATCTGGAAAAACTAACAACTAGCGAGGTAAATGATTACTCACTGTGGAGAGCAACAAGAAAAATTAAAAGACCTCAATTAATAAGTTCACCCATTATTGATAAGGATGGTAACTGGGCCAGAAATAACAAAGAGAAGGCTGATGCCTTTGCCAACCATCTAGTAAACGTGTTTAAACCCTTCCCGAGTGAATCACCACCAGAAACTGAAACGGAAATCAACGAATACCTTGAAGCACCTTATCAAATGAGCCTACCAATGAGAAAGATCAAATCTCGAGAGGTAAAACAAGTCATTTACCACGAAATAAATCCAAAGAAGGCTCCAGGATTTGACTTGATAACAGGAAGGATACTGAAGGAATTACCAATAAAAATTATTCGAACTATAACACAAATATTCAATGCAATTCTAAAAATTGGTCATTTTCCAAATGAATGGAAAGTCGCACAAATCATAATGTTACCGAAACCTGGAAAACCCACGGAGGAAGTGAGTTCTTATAGACCTATTAGTTTGCTGCCTGTATTATCTAAGGTCTTCGAAAAACTACTAATTAAAAGGATAAAACCAATTCTAGAGATAAATGAACTAATCCCAGATCATCAATACGGATTTAGAAATGACCACGGAACAGTTGAACAGGTCCACCGTGTTGTAAACAAAATAAACAACGACCTGGAGGCAGGGCGATATTGCTCTGCAGCTTTCCTAGATATAACGCAGGCTTTCGACAAAGTATGGCATCCTGGCTTGTGCTATAAGTTGAAAAAACACCTCCCATATGACATCTACATATTGCTAAAATCATATTTGTCAGAAAGATTTTTTCTGGTCAGACAACAAGACCAATACTCTGATATACAACCAATATCATCTGGTGTACCACAAGGAAGCATATTGGGACCAATATTATACTTAATATTCACTGCAGATTTACCAACTACAGAACTGACTACAACCGCAACTTTTGCGGATGACACAGGAGTCCTGGCATCGCACTATAATCCCGTAACGGCATCAGAACATCTACAAGCTCACCTTGACAAAATTCAGGAATGGTTAAAACCTGGAGAATTAAAGCAAATGAAAGCAAGTCAATCCACGTGACATTTACCATGAGGAAGGGAAATTGCCCAGCAGTAACATTAAATGAACAACAGCTCCAACATGCAGAAAGTGCAAAATATCTTGGATTACACTTAGACCGTAGATTGACATGGCAAAAGCATATCTTCACCAAAAGAAAGCAGCTTGGCCTCAAACTAACTAAACATTACTGGATGATAGGTAGAAAATCGCAAATGTCTTTGGAGAATAAAATATTAATATACAAGGCTATCCTGAAACCGATCTGGACTTACGGTATCCAGCTGTGGGTACCGCCAGTAGATCGAACATCGAAATCCTGCAACGATTCCAGAGCAAAGTGCTCCGAGCAATAGTGGATGCACCTTGGTATGTGACTAATAAAGCAATACAGAAAGACCTAAAAATGACCTCAGTTCAACAAGAAATACAAAACTGCAGTGAAAAATATGTTAAGAGGTTAGAGAAGCATCCCAACAAACTTGCAAATGGATTAATGGACCAATCGGATGATCCAAGACGACTAAAACGTTTCAAACCATCTGACCTAACAACAAGATTTAAACTGTAATAATTAAATTAAATTAATTAGGAACATAGTAAAAGTAATTGCTTAAATGTTTGTAAAAGTGTAATTACACTCGAATCTAATGGAGGGTGACCACTGGGGATCTCTTTACATGTCAAAAACTGTCATAAGAAATACTTATTGTCTTTGTAAGATAGATTGTATGATTAATGGAGAAATAAAAAAAAAAAAAATATTGTGACTTAGAGCTTATTAGATTTTGGTTAAAATTGGTTCATGGGAACTATTTTTTTAATTTTTTTAAATTTTATTATTTAATATTAGTTTGTAATATTTGATTCAAATTTTTATTAAATTATAAGGTTAAATGAACAATAAAACGAAACATTATTTGTGAGCTTTCAGCAATGGTTTTTAATTATTATTTCAAAAAATAATAAAAATTTAAAACCAAATTTAGGATTTAGCATATATAATATCTATGTCGAGATTTAGAACTGATTAAATTTTAGTTAAAATTGGTTTATGAGAACTATTGTTTTTCTATTTTTTTAAGTTTTATTATTTAATATTAGTCTTTATTTAATATTTTAAAAACTAACGAGAATTTCAAAACAAAAGTTGGAATTTTGTATTTTAATATATTAAAATAAAATAATAAAATATTGCTTTATATTTAAACTTAGAGCTGATTAGTTTTTGGGCCACATTGGTTAATGGAAAATATTTTTTATTTTATTTCTTTTTATTATTAAAAATTATTTTTTTAATATTTAATAAAAGTATAATAAAGTAATGGGCACGGCCACATCCGATTTTTTAAATTAAATTTTATTTTAATTAATTAAATTAATTTTAGATTAAATTTTTATAATTTATTTAATATGATTTTGTTTATTTATCCTTTCCACTTAACTACTTATAAGTATGTACCTTCCCGAGTGTAGCATTTAATTCTCTCAATTGATAAAATGTTCTGTTACTGTGCAGTTCTATTTTGGCTAAGTAAGTATTCACTCAAATAAAGCTTTTATATTTTTCTGTTTAAACTATTTAAATTATGAGTACCTACATTATTTTTATTTTTAAAAGACGAAGGTGCTTTATTTTCAAATTATTATAATGTGAGCAATAAATTATAAATTTTTGAAAAAGATACCAGCATATTAAGTAATTCAGTATTATTAAATTTTATTAAATTTGGTCAGTATAATTTTGATTTTTGGTCAAGTTTATAAAAAAATTGTTTAACCGCAATTATAAATTAAATTTATTGGGTTTTGCGAGATCTAAAAGGAATATAATAATGGTTTGATCATTAAACAAATAAGATCATAATTTCTTTGTAAAAAATTAATTTAATTTTTAGACCTCGGAACCAATTAGTATCAAGTCACATTTTAAAAATTTTACTGAAAAGTTTTTAATAATAATGTAGGATACATAAGGTTAAATATAATAATTATAGTTTAATATAAATAAGTAATATGAGAAGTGTGGAACGTGCCTTTAGTAGAATACATTGAACTGCTGCCAAAGTATTTGCTAATAGAACACATACACACTCATATTATTAAAACGGATGTTTAAAGCTAATCAACCCCAAAAAACGCTGATCACGATCTTTCTGGTTGATATCGATAAACATCCTACGTATTTTAAAAAATGCGGTTATCTGCAAGTTATTAGTTGTTAGTCTTAGTTTATTCACGGACGGTATAACTATATGCCGCTCGATTACGTAATTATTAAATTAAAACATAATTGTTTACCCAACTGGCATTTTTCTGAAAGAACTGCAAATCTTGTGATAGTCAATGGCGATCCAAATATTTCAGACTATACCTTTTTATTGATTTGATTCGCTTTTTAGGATTTTATTTATAAAAAGAAGGGTTTTTTACGAAAAATTTGAAAATTATAATGATAAACTAATAAGATTTTTAATCACTTCAGGTTCCTCAATCGCTTTTGAACGACCTTCAGTCACAACAAAATTGGGAACTGTTCAGGGATACCATAAAACATCTTACGATGGTCGTACGTATTCTTCGTTTGAAGGAATTCCTTATGCTAAACCACCGGTAGGAAAATTACGATTTGAAGCAGCAGTGGAACCGGATCCTTGGGAAAGAGTTTTAGATGCTGACAAGACCTATGTATGTTCCCAAGCTGATTTTATAACTCAAAAGCCTATCGGCATTGAAGATTGTTTATATTTAAATGTTTATGTACCTAAGCTTTTTCCCAATCCAAAGGATAACATGAATGTAATTGTTCATATTCACGGAGGTGGATTTATGTTAGGTAGTTCGCTTATAGCTGGTCCATTTTTCTTTATGGATAGAGATGTTGTATATGTAAATTTGAATTATCGTCTTGGAGCTTTTGGATTTTTAAGCACCGAAGATGACGTGGTACCAGGAAACAACGGGCTAAAGGACCAAACTTTAGCACTGCAATGGATTCAAAATAATATTAAACAATTTGGAGGCAATCCAAATTCGGTGACCATTACAGGAGCTTCCGCTGGTGGTGCATCTGTTCATTTTCATTACTTGTCTAAACTGTCGAAAGGATTATTTCATCGAGGCATTTCCCAAAGTGGAACAGCTTTGGCTCCATGGGCTCTTCAAGAAAATGCGTTGGAAAGAGCTAAACGTTTGGCAATGCTAGTTGGGTGCAAAGATACTACCACAACTCGTATATTAACTGAGTGTTTAAGAAAGAAATCGAGTGACGAAATTGTAGAACAGACTGAAAATTTAAAATCTTCCGCTTGCGGATTTCCATTAGTGATTTTTGCACCGGTTGTTGAAAAAAAATCAAATTCTTCATTTTTAGACGATTTTCCATATAAGATACTTAATCGTGGCGAATTTAATGATTTACCTTGGATTACTTCCATATGTGCCGATGAAGGAAGCGCGGGAATAATACTTTTACCTAAGGATTTGGACACATTGGAAGAGCTATTTAATAAATGTTCACACTTTTATTTGGATTACAATTACACCACTTGTGATTCCGATAAGGAGGTTGTCGCTCAAAAAATTAGAAATCAATATTTTGGAACAGAAATAATTGGAAAAGATACTTATTCAACCATAATGCAACTTTTTGGAGACAGGCTGTTTGGGTTTAGTTTTGAACAGTCAGCAAGAATTCAAACAAGCGTGTCAAAATCCAAAATATATACATATATTTATGAATACAAAAATAATTTTCCGGATTATCTAGCTAAAATGCTCAACATCAGTGACTTAGACCTTGGTGTTGGCCATGCTGATGATATGAAACTTTTATATGATGGTGGGAGTGTCGAAACGATTTCTAATTTAATTGAAAGAGATGAACGAATTAAAGATGTATTGATTGATTTGTATGTTTCATTTGTCAATAGCAATGCACCAAAAATAAATGGTCTAACTGTAGGTGCAGTAAGCAACTCCAAAGAATTCACTTATCTATCAATCAAAAGTACCACTGATATCAAAATGAATGTTGCTGAAGAATTAACGCCAACTAAATTTTGGAAAAGCTTACCTATTGTAGAAAATGAAAAGTTTCCTAAGAAATCTTGTAAAAATACAAAGAAAACTGAGTTATAAGATTTTATAATATTATAAAAGTTTGTTTGCATCTCCGAATTATCTAATGCTTAACATTTTACGGTTAAATGTACTTTTAATGAATTATATTTAATATGTTTAAGATGATGTTTCTTTTATGACAGTTATGCTACTTTTTTGGTTTTGTTAACTAAAACATATTTAAAACCGAAAATATAGTTTATTTGACGTATTTAGTTATTTTTTGATTCAATAAATGCAATATTTCCTTGTTTTGTTTTGAGTTATTTTTGTTGAAGTTGTTAAGCAGGTACACATTTTTCAGTATTGTTGACGCTGTCGGTCTTGATGCAATGTCCTGATTAAATTTTAGTATGGAAGATATGTAAATCTCTTCTTAAAAAAGGCCCAGGTATTTAAAGTAACTGGCCGGCATGTGTCCCTGTGTATTGTGAATTCGACAGGAGCAGGTTTCCTCTGGCGTGCTTTAATTCACAAGATTTTTAGATATTTTTTGGAATTGTATAACTGCGATTTTTTTACGTGGTTTCATTGTTTCCTATACTTTCTGTTTCCAATCTCTCACGCCCATACTGTTGAGATCATCCTACACTTCTTTTCAACATCTACTTCTGGGTCTCCCCCTTCTTCTCGTACCTCAAAAATCCATTTGACATAAAATCTTGAGCACTCTTGACTCACTCATTCTTGTCAAATGACCCAATTACCTCAATCTTTGCATCCTGACAAAACCTACTATACTATTTTCTCCATATAGTTCCTCCAGCTCCTTATTTGTTCTTCTAATCTACCTTCCATTCACTTCTCTTCTTTCAAAAATATTCTTGAGAATCTTTCTTTCCCAAACTGTAACGTGAGTTTAATAGTTTCAATCCTGGGTTTATTAAAATTTGTTAAATTATTTCAATTAATAAGGTTTTTTTTGCATAAAATTTAGCTTAGTCAAAATTATCTTTACATAAGTCAGTTTAATTCATTTATTTAATAAGTCAAATTATTATTTTAAATTCTTGTATTCCGTAGTTAAGCCGGTATTTTGTAACTTGTCCCTTACATAAATAGCCTTTAAAAAATGATAAAACTTAGTTTACACGCAAAATTTTTACACATTTTTGACATAATATTACATGGAAACCAAGCTTTTCCTTTGGTGAAAGGATCCTTTCGTAAGGGATTGGTTATAGAATGCCGACCTTAAATATTTTAGTTCTGTCTACAAATTATCTTTCATGTTCGTTGGGATTTGGTTTTGTTAGAATATGTCCAGACTGCTTCACCTTGGAGTTCTAACCAATCTGCAGCTTTGCCGCGAACTTTTCGTTTTTGAATCTTGAACTTTTAATAAGTCAAGTCATTCCGTGTCTTGACACTTTAAATTAAAATTTTACCATCTTTTATGTCGTTTATGGCAGTGACAATTGCTCGACCTTTGAAAATGAAGGTATTGATAATTGTCAGTAATTGTGTTAAAGTATTTTGTACATCGAATATCGTTTACGTATCGGAGTGTGTTTGTTAGCAAACCAAATTTACCCACTTGGGGAGAATATTGCCATGCTCTTATTTTCATTCTCTCTGTTGAGAGTATTTCCATTCTCTGAAGATCGTCTCCTCCCTTCAAACTTGTCTAACCAAATCGCGTACTCTATAGACTTCATCTCCGACGTATTTAATGAGTTTTATATAACTATTTATTTCGTACTTTTCCAGCGCTTTTTCTTTATTCCTTTTCATCTTCTTGATCACTCTTTTTATTTCCTCCTTAAATGGTATCAGTGTTTCTTTTTCTTCATCATCTATTTCTGTTTGCGTATATTCTTCTTTTTAGTGTGTGTTTAAAAGCTCCTGAAAAGTCTCACCCAGATCTGGTTTATCTTTTCTGCATTGTGTTACATCTTTCCTTTGTTGCCTTTCATTCTTCTTTGTGTTATATTGCCTTTTGTCTATTGTTTCTTAATAAGTTAGTAGAACATTCTCGATTTGATTTGCCTGTTGCGCCTTTCTATCTTTTGCATTTTATTTATTACCCATGTGTTTTTTTTTATCTAATACAGCTTATCTGCATTTATTACGCAGTTTTTGTACTTCTTCAATTCTTAATCCTTCCCAGTCTTTAGCAATTCCTTCTTTCTCTCAACCTTCTTCGATATCAAAAATCCAGACCGTTCCTTTCTTGTGTCTATTCTGCTGCGTAGAGTATCGTGTATCGTATCTTCTCTTATTTTACCTTGCCCATTCCATTTCATCTCTTGCAAGGCAGCTACTTCTACCCAGTATCTCATCATCTCATTTGCTACTTTATCTATTTTTCCTGATTTCAGTATTGCCCTCACTTTCCATGTTCCAATCCTTGTCAGAAAACCCTTGGTCTTTTTTCTACTTTGACTCATTTTTATTTTTGTGCATGCTACAATCTCATCTTTTCTTTTATATCGCAATATCGTGTTCTGTGTTTCTTTTTTGCTGTATAGACGCAGTATAAACTCCATTCTGAGACGTTCCGATCGCTCCATCTTCAACATTCAGTTTTTTGATGGTCCCGAAGTTTCCACTTCCGTCACCAGTTCTGGATCTACAATGTTCCACACATGTACCTTTCTCTCTACCTTTAACTTTTTATATCCGACCTTCACTCTTTTTCCATTTCTGCTCTCCGCTCTGAAAAACTCTAAAATTTTATCTTGTACTGATTTTTCATTGTATGTCAGGTTATTTTCTATGGAAACTCTGGTTCCTTTAAGTTTATTTTTATTCTGTATCACTTTTGTTCTTTGGTTAAGGTCTTTCAGATTAACCACAGCCACTTCTCTCCCTGGTATCTTTCCTATCTTGAAAGTTTCCATAACTTCCACATGTACCGCGAGTTTCTCTTTTATGAATTCTTCAACTCTTTCTCTGAATGTCAAAACTCCACTTTGGGCTCATTTGATACTATATAATGTTATACCTCTTTCTTTCTCTCTCTCCGCTTTCCAGTTGTTTTTCTAATTCTGATATTTTTCTTTTGTTTATCTGTTTTCTTGTGTAACTTTATAACAGCCTGCTCTATCTCTCTATCCATATCATTCCAGTTCGCTTCCATTGTATTTACCTATGCCTTTATTTCTCCACTCTCCCTTTTGTTTTTCTCAAAACCGTCTCTTACTGTCCTTGCCAAACCTGCCATCATTTCCTTCAACTCTTTCATGTTTTCTGTCTTCATATGTTAATTTTTCCGGGATCATTTTATTTTCACTTCTTCTATCTAAAGCTTCAATGCGTACAATCGGGTCAACTCCTAGGAAGTGCTCGCATTACTATTTTCACACCTTTTAAAAAAATTTCCGATTTCTAACCAAAACAAAATTTCCAGGACTTCCTATGCGTACTCCACCTCCTTGACCCTCTACCAACACTGTTGCCTCTCCTGCACGCTTAGGTTTTCCAGAACGTGTACTTACCTTAATCTATCTCGCCACGTTATTAAAAACAATAGGTAAATGTTTATAATAGAAAAATAACAAAATAAAAGTAAACCAAAATATTGGTGCTATAATCCTGAAATTCTACAATTAAACATAGTATTTAGCAAAGCAGAAATTAACATCGTATTAAAATTCATTAATTACTTTTGTCAGAAATTTTGAATACTTTCCGTAAATATTCATCATTGAAAACCTAAGCAACTTCATTTTAAAAAACAAATTATTGCTTGTATGTATATGACTTTTATAAATTTATATTAATTCTATCTTGGCTAAAGAAATTTTCATTTGCAAAACTTGTTAGTGCGTATTTTGTTGGCTATCTATAATAGCGCCACTTATTGACTGCATTTTGGATAGTTGGAAAAAATATTTTTCCTGAAATTCTTAAAATACAATAAATCTTCGAAAATCTCAATTTTGACGAAGTATCCTCCACCTCTCCAAATGGCGTCCATGATTCAATCACTCGTGTTGCTTATATTATTTACGCCTGAATCTCCGAATCTAAGGAGACGGTCTATATAGACCTATTGTTTTACCTAATCAGAAATAGAGATTATGTAACCAATAGCAATAAAGTATACAGGGTGTCCCTGTGACCGTGGAGAAACTTTGAAGTGGGGATAAAGAACACTTTTCTAAAACAAATTTTCCAATAAAATTTTTGTTCAAGTCCAAACCCTTGGAGCAATTTTTTGAATTTCTGATTTCAAACGGCCATAGCTCCGATATTATTAATTTTTTACTAGAAGAACAAGAATACCTTAAGAGCTTTTAAATTACGTTTAAAGGTAGTTTTTGCATAGCAACAATGAAAAGTGTCGATTTAACCGGTTAAAAAAATTGATTGATTTACAGCGAAGCTTTTTCTTAACTCTACAAGTCTACAATACTCTGCAGAAATTTTATACTTGTATGGTACTCGATAAGATTATTTTTCCGAAAAGTATTAGCGGGCTTTCAAAAAGCAGCCTCTCAACATATATATTTATTGACTATGATATAATCCGGCACGAATTTACAGCACTGTTGACCATCAAATATAATTTACTAATTTGTCTACTTAAGTACTTACAGGTAATTACTCCTCCTGAGAATATCTTATAAAGGCTCAATTGAAAAAATGTTCTCTTACTGTGTAGTGGTGTTTTTGCTAAGTAAGTATCCACTCAAACAAAGTTCTAATACCTTTCAGTTTATAATTATATGTATGTATATTAATTTGACAATTGAAATGTATTAATTTTATATTTAAAAAATGAACTTACTTTTATTTAAATTAGCAACGATTAAAAATTTGTAGATTTATGGAACCGCGTGAACAATGATGATGTAAGAAAATGTTGAATTATAATTTTTGAAATTGGAAATTTATTTGGACAGTATTTTTGCTGACATTATTTACATTAATAAATGATCGGTGTAAATAATTAATAAATAATTATTAATATAAATAATTAAGCATCAGTATTATATTGAACTAACCAGTGGAAAGCGGCTTAGGGGTAAATTTTCCTCTTTAGCTCTCGCATCCCGTAATTTTATATATTTGATAGTTGCGTTTAAATTTAAAATTTTTTCCTGTGTAGATTACGTTAGCTAATCGAAGGCAAAAATATTCTATAATATTTTTCAAAATACTATTTTATTTTGTTAAAAATTGATTATAAAACTTTCTACCTAAGAGAAGTCGAATTTCAATAGAAAATCTTCAAAAATTTTCAAACGGTGAGGAATATATTTCCAGATAATTATTCTTAAAATTATTATTATTTCCGAGAGGTTGACCACCTGGTATATTTGGCGTACATAATTTTGTAAATAATTTGCAATTTTGCATAAGTTGAAAAAAATTTGCAAAAATTTGCAAAATTTGCAAATGTGTGTAAATTTTTGCAAATGTCTGTAAATCTTTGCAAATGACTGCAAAATGACCTCCCAACTATTTCCTTTTTGTAATATCTGCAATAGGCGGGAGGGGGGGGGGGGTTGACTACTGATCAAATATGTGTACACCAAATTTGCATTTACAATAATTTGCAAAAATTCCAAAATTTGCAAATAATTTCAAAATTTGCAAATAATTTCAAAATTTGCAAACAATTGCAAAATTTGCAAACATTTGCAAAAATTTACACAGATATTTGCAAACAATTTCAGACATTTGCAAAGATTTACAGTCATTTGCAAAATTTACAGGCATTTGCAAAAATTTACACACATTTGCAAAAATTTACACATTTGTAAAATTTGCAATATTTGCAGAAATTTGCAAACAATTGCAGAAATTTGCAAACAATTGCAAATCATTTACAAAATTATGTACACCAAATATATCAGGTGGTCAACCCCTGAGCAATAGGCAAACCACCGCAATATTCAAAATAAATTTGAAAAACTAATCTTAGTTTTTTCTCCAATATTTTGGGAAACTTGAACATTTTTGATCTACTCCCTCCCGCAATCTGTTTTTCTAATAAAAAGCTATTTTTTCCTTAAAGTGCTAAAACAATTTAGGGCCGATAATTTTGATGAACTGAACTGATAAATAAAACAAATAACAATTAAAAAAAAACTAAATTTTATTTAAAAGTTTTTATATCACTTTTCAATATTCTTTATCATATTAGAAATCCCAAAATGCTTTTGACCAGTTTTGTTCAAAAAAGCACACATTCAAAATGCCATGCCGCAAATTGCGCAACTTTGTTTTTAATAATTTAAAATGTATATTATGTAAGAATCGTCATAAAGTTGTTATAATTTTAGAGGTTTAATTGAATAATTTTAGGTAATGGGAAGCTTAAGAATTTACGTAATAAATTAAATAATGTGTTTATTAAATTTGAAATTTAGTTCAAAATTACGCAAAATTCTCACAAAAATTACTAGAGTCTAAAAAGTGAAAAATTAAAATGAAAACATAATATTTAATTGTTTTTATTAACGATTTGGAATATAATAGGTAAAGATCATGTACAAACACAGGAACGAGTAATAAAACCGAACTCCAATTTTGACCATTTTGAAGTGGATTATGAAAGATGATGGTCTAATTAGCGCATAAGAAAAATAAAATTTGCGGATTATTCACACAATTTTGAAAAATTAATTTGGAATGCAATTTATCATTGGCTCTTGTGAATTGAAACCCGCCCATCGTAATTAAAATGGGTTTTCGCAATATTTAAAAATTATAGAGAAGCATGGAAGGGACACTTGGACAGTATGGTTTATTTTTACAACGAATTATGAAAGATAATGATGTAATTGGTTATTAAAAATTTAATTTGTGATGGGACAACAAATTTTCGAAAAAATATCGTTTCTGATGTGGTTGCGCTGTCAAAACCTATTCTCCGCACCCTTCGCGACCCTCTGGGTTTCGAAAAGGCTCCGAGCGCTTTTGACATGCGCTTTACTTACTAAAACACCCCTCAAGTAGTCCCAACTCGAAAAGTTTGGAAGTTGACGCGACGGATGTCAGAGAGCGACTGGTATCTCCCACCACTAGTCACTGTCAACCCAGGCACAGCACACTTACCGTCTACAGAATGTTTTCCAAATTTGGCATTATATTACACTTACATGTATTTCTTATGGGAAAATTGCAATTTTCAAAATTAAATTGTGGCCTTATTACAAATCCGACAACAATGATCCTCACTTTAAAGAGCTTGTATTTTATGCTCTTTCGTTTGGTATACTCATTTTATAGGAAAAAGTGTACTTTTGAGTTTAGATTTATTACCTCGACCCTAAACACAAAATTAAAATTTCATTCGAGAATAACTGAATTAGCAAAGGAAGGTAATCCTTTGAAACTCTTCAAAAATTTCCTGATGGGCTTTTTAAAATTTTAGAATTTTCTCGTTTTTGTTTTTAGGCATTCAGTTAGAGTTTTAAAACGAGTTTAAAAAAGTTTCTTTTAAATAAATAGAAATGTAAAAACACGAACCCCCAAAATTTTAGTTCTCCAGCTTTGTCGGTTCCGATGTGAATTAATGTTGAAAGGAATTTCAATATATTAATGTTTTATTGTAAATACTGACCATTTATTTAAAATACTGGCTTTGTTTCGAAAAGTTTGAAAATTATTCCAAACAAATCCACTCTAATAATAATTTTAATGATTTTAGGCTCTTCAGTAGCACTGGAACGACCCCTAGTAACAACAAAATTGGGACCTGTTCAAGGATATCACAAAACATCTTACGATGGTCGTAGGTATTCTTCATTTGAAGGAATCCCTTATGCTAAACCACCGATAGGCAAATTACGATTTGAAGCACCTGTGGAACCAGATCGTTGGGAAAAAGCTTTAAATGCTGACAAAATCAATGTGTGTTCCCAAACTGATTTTATAACTGAAGAAATTATCGGCAGTGAAGATTGCTTGTATTTGAATATTTATGTACCTAAGGATACTCCTAATCCAAAGAATAATATGAATGTAATTGTTCACATTCATGGCGGTGGGTTTATGTTCGGGAGTTCTATGATGGCTGGTCCACTTTTCTTTATGGATAGAGATGTTGTATATGTAAATTTGCATTATCGTGTTGGAGCTTTTGGATTTTTAAGCACCGAAGATGACGTGGTACCAGGAAACAACGGGTTAAAGGATCAAACTTTGGCACTTCAATGGATTCAAAACAATATTAAACAATTTGGAGGAAATCCAAATTCGGTGACCATTACAGGAGCTTCCGCTGGTGGTGCATCTGTTCATTTTCATTACTTGTCCAAATTGTCAAAAGGATTATTTCATCGCGGCATTTCTCAAAGTGGAACAGCTTTGGCTCCATGGGCTCTTCAAGAAGGTGCGTTGGAAAGAACTAAACGCTTGGCAGTACTGGTTGGCTGTGAGGATACCACCACAACGCATGTATTGATTGAGTGTTTGAGAAAAAAATCTAGTGAGGAAATTGTAAAACAAACTAAAAATTTAAAATCTCCCGCTGATAGTTTTCCTATTGCGATTTTTGCGCCTGTCGTTGAAAAGGATACAAAAGCAGCATTTTTAGTCGATTATCCATATAAATTACTTAATCGCGGTGATTTTAACGATTTGCCTTGGATTACTTCTATGTGCACTGATGAAGGAGCTTTAGCTATAATGCTGTTATTTAAAGAATTTGAATCATTAAATGACAAATTTGATAAATTTGCTCATCATTATTTGGATTACAATTACACTACCTGTGATTCTGATAAGGAGGTTGTTGCCCAAAAAATTAGAAAACAGTATTTTGGAACAGACAAAATAGGAAAAGATACATATCGAAATATAATGAATCTGTTTGGCGACAGAATGTTCGTATTTCCTTTGGAAAAATCTGCAAGGATTCAAGCAAAGATATCTAAATCCAAAGTTTATTCATATGTTTATGGATATAGAAACAGTTTTTCGCTAAATTTTGGCAAACTAATGGGTCTTCCTAACTTGGAAGTTGGAGTTGGCCATATAGAGGATACTCAACTGATGTATGATATGAAACTAATAGCAGGAACTGGAGCTGTCAATTCTGCTCTATCAGAGACCGACAAGTTAGTTAAGGATATGATGATCGATATGTATATTTCATTTGCAGATAATAATGCACCCATATTTAATGGTTTGCATGTTGATCCTGTAAGTAACTCAAAAGATTTTAATTACTTATCCATCAAAAGTCCCACTGATGTTAAAATGAATGTTGCTGAAGAATTAGCACCCGCAAAATTTTGGGAGAGGTTACCGATTATAGAAAATGAAAAGTTTCCTAAAAAAATCTTGTAAAGAAAATGAAGTCAAAATTGAATTGTAAGTTTTTGTAATAAATGTTTTAATGGCAATGATAATTTCAACGTCAGATGTACATATAACTAATTCCTATGTAATATTCCTTAATTTTCCTGTTGATTTTTTGCCCCATTCTCTCCATAGTATTCTACTAAAGTAACACGGTAGCTCAAGAAGTTGAAATCAAATTCAAACTTTGGTTAAAATGAATGCAAGTTCAACGAATTTTAGTAGTGTAATAAATGTTTTAATAGCATTGATAATTTCAAGGTCAGATGTATAACTAATTCCATGTAATATTCCTTAATTTTCCTGTTGATTTTTCGTCCCATTTTCTCCAAAGTAATCTATTAAAGTAACAAGAAGTTGAAATCAAATTCAAGCTTTGGTTAAGATGAATTCAAGTTCAATGAATTTTAGTAGTGTAACATGTGGATTCGAAATCCAAACACCAAACCAAATATTTAAGCGTTTTACGCGTAGTTGGATTTGATGAGCAAATTAAGTATTTTCCTTAATCTGATTAGAAGACAAATTTCATTTTTGCTTATTTTAATTAGGGGTTATTATAAAGAAATCATTTCAATAAATTTACGAAATCATTTCGATCATTTCGTAAATCATTAAGAATCATTTCAAATTACATAGCAATACATACTACATGAGCTCCATGGCTTATTTAGACATACATAAATATTATAAGTTACATCAATAATAACTGTATCATGAACGTCATTATTAGTTGTGGAGTGCACTTTATCATAATTGAAGAAGACTTATTGTAATATTGAAATTTTCAGAATTTTGAGAAAAAATTGTTTTAATTAGCCAAAACGAAGTCAATTTTTGTGGCGCAAAAATATAAAATCAACAAAATACACACAGACAAGTTTTGCAAATAAAAAGTTTTTTTAACAAGATAGAATTTACATTTTATAAAAACTATGCATGTACATATTGCTACGAAACAAATTTTTTTATAAATATAAACTTACACATAGACACATAACAGATAGACGAAAAACACAAAGCGGAGAGCAACATAACCTGTTCCAGCACCTGTCAACTTTAGAAACCAACTCGAGAGTAGGCAACACAACTACTTGGAGCCTCAGTTGCGTATCCAACACATAATCAAAACACGAAATTGACTCCAAAATAAATCGACAAAAAAATAAAATACAAATTAGTTTTGTTTTTGATATTTTTATTAATATATGAAAAACTTACGGTATTTTAGAAACAACTTTGAAATCTTATTAAACAAATGAGAAATACCTGTAATTAGGTGTAATGGGCTTACAACCCCTCCTGCACATTCCAACATCCCGACCAGAAGCACTTCTCTTTCATAAAAAAATATACGATCGACTTCTACCATAAAACCAGCCACCCATTCCAAAAACGATAACGAAAATAATAACAAAAACGATGACGAAAACGTCACATGGCGTAACATCTCGCTGGTTAACACTTTCCAAATCAAAAACGATACAGCGACTGCAATCATATTATGAAGCCACCACATGGACAGATTAGCCAGCATCCAAAATGTAGTCGTGCCATTAAAATTATGTAATTTATTTGAATTATTTGTCGCAAAACGTGCAATCCGCCCCCTCATTAAAATTTTTCTTTTCCTTGCTAATAACATTTTAATATTAAACAAATAATTTTCAATGTAAAGGGTCTACCAATCAGGGTTTGTTTTTAAATTTGGTTGAAATAGGTCAAGTAGGCAGTTCTGTTATTCAGTTTTTATCATATTGACATGTGACCTTCAATTTCAAAAATATTAAAATTAAATTAAAAATAAATAATCTTGCCGATCTTCATATTCACAAAATTTCAATTCGAATCTTCAGTTACGATACAAAGGTCGACCATCCAACGAATTTTCTAATTATTCTAATCATGTTTAAACCTAAAAAGCAAAATTTAATTAATAATAAATTACACAAATATGACAAGAAAAATAAAACTTTTGAGAACCATGGTAAATTTCAACTTTTTATAAACCACTGTTGTAAGTAGGTACAGTTGAAAAATGAATTTAGATTTAATTTTGTTAACTTATAGTTTTAATTTTTGTAAATTAGTTAGTAAGGTAAAAATCAGTGATAAACAATAAAAGTGCAGGTGACAAAATAACAATTACCAGTTTGAAAACATTAAAATATGATAATTTAAAAATAAACAGTTTAAATAAAGTGTAATAAAATTCTGACTTACCCTGTATTTGTAGATAAAACTATTTGTTTAAATTAAGTAGCCAATGGCAAATTTTGATATAAAAGTAGGAAATGATAAGAGAAAAACCTACGAAAACGACTTCCTCTTTGGTTTAACATCTTGAGCAACATGGAGTAAAAATTTTGGAAGTGCTAAAATTTTTGCACTTTTGTGTGCAATTAATCTGAAATAATTTGATTAAACAATTGAAAGTATAAAGTGCAACTTACCTACTAGTAAAAGTAGAATATTTTGGAATCGACAAATGAGGTCGATGACAAAGAAAAACGTGATCCAACAAAGAAGTGTGGAATCTGCCACAATTCCATCAATTGTCAAAGATAAAGAGAAAATACACTAATAAACCATCAAATAAAGGTAATAAAACAAAGTTTTATATTAATTATTCATCGATGGGCGATATTTCGATGGATAAACAATTTTAACCATGTGCAAAGCGCAACATCAAAGTAAACCACGAGATGAATCTTCCCGCGTCAAGTAAGAACAATTACTACACGTATAGGCGTGACTAAATGCTGATTAATTAGCAAATTATTTTAGTGTGCGAGATATAAAACTTGAATTTTAAAAATTAAGATAATAAAACAATTAATTAATTTTAAGATTTATTTGATGAATTATTATGAACAATTATACTATAGGTTTTGTTTTATGTTAGGTATAAGGTTTGTTTTTATGTACAGGGCATTACAAAAGTTTTTCTTATATAGTAAATAATTACAAGTTCTAAGTTTTGTTTTTCAAGGTTTAATTTAAATTGAGAACCCAAGCTCTGGGAAAAGAGAAAGCCGAATTTTGTGAGCCACCAAAATAAAAATTAGTTTGCTGACAGGTAAGTGCCGTACCCGAGGAATTTCACATTCCGAGGGGAAGTTTAAAGCTTATCCGATTTGTCTAGGAATCAAAGAAAAAACACAGCAATATGTATAATAAAGGTCAACATTTAATATAATGCCTTTGATTTCGCTCGAAAATCGTGTTAAGATAATTCAAATCCATTATGAAAATGGTCGATCCGTGAAGACTACATTTCGCAAAATTCGCGATATTTTTATTTGTAACGATCGTCCATCTGAGACTACAATTGCGAATTTAGTGCGAAAATTTGAGTCCACCGGTTCAGTAGTAAACGTAAGCACAAAAATATGTGCTCGTCCATGTCGTTCAATCGAAAATATTGCTGCAGTACGTGAAAGTGTCACAGAGGACCCAAATTTATCGGTTTCACGACGTTCTCAACAATTAGGCCTGTCCACAATGACCACATGGCGAATTTTACGGAAGGATTTAGCTCTAAAGCCTTATAAGATACAACTGGTACAAGAATTAAAGCCAGCAGATCATTCTCAACGTCTTAGATTTGCTGATTGGATCATTGAACGTGGTGCTTGTTTTTCAGAAAAAATCATCTTTTCGGACGAAGCACATTTTCACTTAAACGGGTATGTTAACAAGCAAAATTGTCGAATTTGGGCTTCTGAAAATCCAAAAGCAGTTGTTGAACAACCACTACATCCATCTCGTGTCACTGTATGGTGTGGTTTATGGGTAGGGGGCATCATTGGTCCCTATTTTTTCGAAAATGAGGCTGGTGCTTTCGTTACTGTCAATGGAGTTCGCTATAGGGATATTACCGGATATTGTTTTCCATTCATAAATGTTCAAGCCCCTACAACATATTTCAGTAGAGAATTAGAAAATTTTCATACAAAATATGTGTTTCTTTTAAAATTTAAAACAAACCCTGATTGGTAGACCCTTTATTTTAGAAATAAATGCAAGTTGACATTTATACAGAACGTTCTTAACAAAGTCGATGTTAAAATTAGTAATAGAAATTGCTTTTAACAAATTTCTGTTACAGTTTGGTTCATCCCTTAAAAAACGAAATTTTTCCTCTAAGCTGACGCGATTTATTACGATGCAGAAACTTCAAAGCAAAGCTTCTGTAGTATTTAACAAAATTACTTTTCAATAAAGTTTTTTAATTTTTGGCTAGTTTGTATCAACGCCGGTATTTCGCTTAGTTCTAAATATTTGTAATTTTCTAGCTTCAAAAAATAATCCGGCATGAATCTAATTATTATATCACTGTGGACCATCAAAAATATTATTTCCTTTATTTATCCACTTAAATATCGTTTAATTTTCTCAATTGAAAAAATGTTTTTTTACTATGTAGTGATGTTTTTGTTAAATAAGTATCTAATCAAACACAGCTCTAATGCCTTTTAGTTTATAATTTAAAAATTTTATTTTTAAGAAATCAAGTTGCTTTAATTTAAATTATCATTGAACAAAATTTTTTGGAATAATAATGGAAAATGGAAACTTAAGCATTTACATAATAAATTAAATAATGTGTATATTTAATTTAAAATTTAGTCAAAAATTACACCGTGCAGCAGTCCCACAAGAATGAGTTATTGCGCTAAACAGAAATGAACGCAGACGTCTTAAAAGTGGAAAATTAAAATAAAAACGGTTAGGAATATAGGTTCGGATTAAGTACAAACGCAAAAATTAAAATTCCATTAGAAGGTAACAGAAGTAGAAGCACTGTTTTTTTATAAGTTTGGCGATGCCGAAGGCATCGTAACCCTTTACAATTATGTTATAAACATAAAATACTCTGTTCAAAATTGTAAAATATGAATGGTACAGATGTCGCTTTTACTTGTTGTGGCAATACCTACTTTACGTACCTGGTAAGTTGTTAAAATTTGTGAATTTTTTTGAAAATTCAACATTCACATTCATCTGCTTTTGTAAAATTTTATTCCCACTGCGCATTTTTTCGTTGTTAATTTATATAAATTTTCTGGACTTTACCTTCTTTAATTTTTAAGAGGTCATCAATAAATTTTAGATATAACAATAATCATTTTTATCAATGCAAAATTATCTCAAAAAGTAATCAAATTTACAATTTAGTGTGAGAATGCAGACGAAACTCAACTATAGGTATCCAACTATCCTAGCAGCATTAACGAAATCAGTTGAACCCTAAACCTCAATCTGGATTCAGTGTTCAAATGGGTTAATCAAGAATAGGCTGATTATGAACCCCACCAAAACTCAATGTGCAGTTCTAGTAGATTTAAAACAGCGAGGAACAATGGAAGTGTCGAAGTGGAATTCAAAATTAAAAAATTTGGGTTTGATATGGAGCGATCATCTTTCATTCTCCAATTACATAAGTAAGATTTCAAAGTATTTGCTTCTCTAAACTAAAATTCTTTTATAAATTTAAAAATGTTCTTCTCTCTTCTGATGTCAAGTAGAACCTTGCAGTTATGCTGGGATAGTGTCACTTAAACTACTGCGTTACTGTTTACTACGCTTTCCTTATAGAACAGTTCAAGGACAGGATAAACAGAAAAACTTAGAAGAAGTCTACGGAATATTCCTGAAGTTGCACAAAGGTTTACATTTATATACTAACAAAACAACTACCAAAAGGTGAAAAAACTTATATAAATCAGTGTCTTATGCAGAAGATGGTTAACTTGTAATTTATTGATATATCAAAACATGGGCATATATCAAGTTATTGTTATCTTTTTTACATTATTTAAACAAAAGAATCTATGTAAGTGTAAGTTTATATTTATTTTTTTAATGACATCTAAGGTAATTTACAATCTGTTTCACAAAACATTCAGTAAATAGATTAACAAGACTAGTCATAAAAGTTAAAGTCCAATGACTTTACCTTTACAATATCACTCACATTTATATGGTATTATTGAATTTTATACACAGATTAATTCTTTTACTTAAACAAATCGGTTTGGGAGCTCTCGAGGATGATACCTTTTTAATCTGCGAGATGGTACATTGTTCTGTAGAAGATTCATAGCTAGCTTATTCGGGTGGACACTTAACTTATTTAGATATTTTTCGCTGTAGGATTTTATTTCACTTTTCACTAGATTTATGTGAAGATCGTTGTGTATAATCTCATTTGGCACGTACCATGGGGCATCAGAAATTGTGCGGAGCACTTTCGATTGGTATCTTTGCAGGATTTCGATGTTAGAATTGCTGGCTGATCCCCACAGCTGGATACCATATGTCCATATGGGCTTAATGATGCACTTATATAAAAGAACTTTGTTTTCCAGGGATAGTTGGGATCTGCGTCCCAGGAGCCAGTACATTTCTCTGAATTTAAGCCCAAGTTGTTTTCTTTTTGACCATATGTGCTTACTATATGTGAGCCGCCTGTCTAGGTGTATGCCAAGATACTTTACATCGTCAGCCTGTGGTAACATACAATTGTTTAGAGTTACTGGTGGACAATTTCCCTTCCTCATAGTGAATGTGACATGCACCGATTTGGAGTCGTTTGCTTTAATACGCCACTTTCCCAACCAGCTCTGGATCTGATTTAGGCTCTCCTGCAAGTCCTCTGATGCTTGAGTTGCGCTTTTATGTGAGGCAATGACCACAGTGTCATCTGCGAAAGTGGCGGTAGATGTAAATCTTGTTGTTGGTAGATCCGCTGTAAATATGAGGTAGAGCACTGGCCCCAGGATACTGCCCTGTGGTACTCCAGAAGCTATTGGAGAAAGACTCGAATATGTTTCCTTACACTTTACTCGAAACATTCTTTCAGTAAGGTATGATTTCAAGAGTAAGTAGTACTCGGGTAATTGTTTTCTTATTTTTATTAGAAGACCCTTGTGCCAGACCTTATCAAACGCCTGAGAGATGTCGATGAATGCAGCCGTACAAAACTTTTTATCTTCGAGGTTTTTTGCTATCACCTCTACAATACGATGCACTTGTTCGATGGTGGAGTGCTGCCTTCTAAAGCCAAACTGATGTTCAGGTACTATATTTTTTTGTTATGTCAGGTTGCATCCTTTGCAGCAGCATTCTCTAAAAAACCTTCGACAGGATGGGCAGAAGGCTAATTGGTCTATACGAGGTGGGATCTTGAGGTGGTTTACCAGGCTTTTGAATTAGAATTATTTCAGCAACCCTCCATTGTGGCGGAAAAACATTCAATCGAAGAATAGCATTGCAAATATAGAGCACAAATCTCACACCTTTATCAGGCAGCTCTTTCAATACTTTCCCAGTAATAAGGTCATACCCGGTGCCTTTTTGGGATTTAGGTTCTTTATTGTTTCTTCGACGTCACCTATCTTAAATGGTTTATTAGTTTGTTGTTTGTTAGGTGGTTCTTCAGCAGTATTTTCATCCTCATCTTGGAATTCTTGTGGAAATGGTTGAAAAACTGTAGTTAGGTGTTCAGCAAAGGTGTCTGCCTTCTCTTGGTCGCTTCTTGCCCAATCTCCATTCGATTTTCTAATCGGGGGTACAAAAGACGTTGGTCGTTTTAGATGTCTAGTGGCTCTCCACAGTGAATAATCGGTCGATTCTGATGGTGATAAATTTGCAAGGTAGTTCTCGAACGATCTGTTTTTAATTCATTTAAAAGTGTTTTAGATCTTCTGTTGAGCGGTTCAGTTTAGTTTTGTCGCTTGGATGCCTAGTTATTTGCCATATTCTTCTGAGTTTTCGTTTTTGGCAATTGCTTCTTTCACTTTAGGGTAATAGTTTCTTCCTTTGTGGATGAGTGCACGGGGGTAGACAACCAGGCAGCACTCTGGATAGTAGTTGTCAGGTGTTCTACGGCTACCATAAGATCCGCTTCTGATTTTAGTGGCAGGGTTAGGTCAATATTCTCATTTATTAGGGTTTTAAATAAATCCCAATCAGTGCATTTGTTGCATAACGATGGCGGTTTGTCTCTGCTTGCAATTTTTGTGTTAAGTTCGATCAAGACTGGAGAGTGATCTGACGATAGGTCCAAACAAGGTTTCGCTTCCAAGTAGTTTTTGTTGATACCTTTTGTAATACAGATATCTAGAACATCTGGATTTTTATTCCTATCTGTAGGCCAGTATGTAGGGTGTCCTGTTGACAGGTGGTTTAGGTTTTTACTTATTACTGTTTTTAATAATTCTCTACCACGGGGATTCGGAGTTTTGGAGCCCCAATGTTGATGTTTGGCGTTATAATCACCCGCCGCAATAAAACGGCTACCGAGTGTTTCGAAGAAATTCGAAGCTATCTTCTTTGATAATGTGCTTTGGGGGGCAGTAGATAGCCGATAAGTTTATAGGACCACCTAGCTCTTCAACCATAATACTCGCGGCTTGTAGGTGCTCGTGCTGGTATTTTGGTAGTTCATAATGTTTCAATGCGTTTTTGATAATTATTGCAGCACCGCCGTGGGCCGTGCCATCCGGATGACGTGAGTGATAAATAGAAATTTGGGATTTTAAATAACTACGGCTAGTAAAGTGTGTTTCGGATATAAACATGATGTCGATTTGTTGGTTTTTTAATAAAGGTTAATATCTCTTGTCTATGTTGGGACAAGCCATTGGCGTTCCATAAAGCTAGCTTTAACATTATGGCATTTTCATCACGAGCTTTATTAGAATTGATAACATTTGGTCCATTTTTTGCATTAGGTTGGCCATCATATTTTCTAGAGAGTTGGTGTTTTGGTTTGCGGTCAACTGAGATTGTGGTTGATTGTTAGTTATGTTGTATTCTGTTGTTCCATGTGCCACGTCTGCATACGATACTCTTGAGCGAAAAAATCTTGTTTGTTGTGCGGGGGGAGGATTTGGTATTGATATTTCTGGACCAGTTGCTGATGGTTGATTTTGTTGTTTTGGTCTCAAGGAAGGGTACTTTCTTTCGCGAATTTCTTTATAAACCGAGCAACCCTTATAGTTTGCCGGGTGTTCTTCCTCGCATAACACACATTTGGGCTTTGTTTCTTTATTCTTCTTGCATTCCTTTGTGTAGTGATTTTGGGCACATTTAACGCATCTAGGAGCGCGGCTACAGTAAGTCTTGGTGTGTCCATAGCGCTGGCACCTTAAACATTGAACTACTTCACGCTTCGTGTACGGTGGCTCTACAATAACAACAGAATTTAGCAGTCGGTTAATTTCGTATATGCTTTTATTATTTCCATTTGGTTCTAATTCGACAAGGTGCATTGACAAAGGATACTTCGTTGTTTTCTGCAGTATGTTTGTAACACGTGCTACCTTATGTCCCTGTGCCTCGATAGCTGCTTTAATATCACCTAATTTGGTCGAAAAATGGATTCCTTTTATGACTGTGCGAAAGTTTCGTTTTTCTTTTAGTTGGAAAGTATGACTTTCAACGTTTTTTTTGTTTAGCGCCTTTAATATGGCTGAATAATTTTCCCCGTTTACTGGTTGGATCTTGGTATTATCCCTTCCGATAATTTTTATACTATACCCATCTTTGGCTACTTCATTCAAGATATCTTCTAACGGACGGATGTCCTGGACATATGGTACAAATATTGGTGGTGGTTTTGTTATCTTTGGCTCCTTTTCGATTGTTTCCTCGTTCTCTATATTTTCAATTGGCTGAAAACGGTTACTGGTGTTAAATTGCATTGTTTGATTTGTAGTTCCGTACTCCGTAATACGCTTTTGACGAACGTTTCTAGTTAATTGGTCCGGTGAGCTCCGCCTATGTTTTTTTTTGAATTCACCTGTTGCCACGGTGGGTTTTGAACTTCCACTGACGGCTCTAAAATGCTACTTTGGTCAATTAATAGTGGATTTTCGACTACTGGAAGGGTATTTAATTGAGCGTTTTCGCTATTGATAGTTTCGCCAGTAACTTGTGGCGAGTTTGAGGTTATGTTTTCCTTACTACATTTAACACAACTCCACTGGTTTATTTCTTCACTGGCTTTTAATTCGCACCATTGATCAATGGTCAATCCGACGCAATGTATATGATAATTACTTCTACATTTCATCTTACACTGGATCAAATCTTCGTATTTAGTTGCATTTCGGTTACACATCTTGTATGTATTTTGTTGATTTTCTATTATCGTGCTACGAAAATTGACTTCGTTTTGGCTAATTAAAACAATTTTTCTCAAAATTCTCAAAATTTCCATATTACAATAAATCATCTAAAATTACAATTTTGATAAAATTTCCTTCTCCCCTCTAAATGGGGTTCATGATACAGTCATTAATTAGTGTTACTTATATTATTTACGCCTGAATCCAAAGATGTCCCATCTACATAATTATTTAGAAAAATTTGTTTGTCTAATCAAAAACATAGATTATGTATTAATTATTATGCTCCCTAGTATAGTTATTTTGACTTCAGTTAAATTGAATTGTACGCTCTGTATAGTGTATTATGGTACCAGAAGAACGAGAATACCGTAAGAGTTCTTAAATTACGTTTAATAGTTTTTGCATAGCAACAATGAGAAGTGTCGGTTCAACCGTTTAAAAAATTGATCGATTTACAGTTTTTCTTCTTTTTTTTCTTAAGTTAAAAATTTTTCTTAAGCCGACATAATTTAATGCTGTGTAGAAATTTCATACTTGTATGAATGGTACCTGACAAGATTTTTTTTCAAAAGTACAACTGGCTTTCAAAAGCTGTCTCTCAACAAATTTATATTTATTGTATAATTCGGCATAAATTTACAGCACTGTTGACTACCAATTTAAAATTTTGATAATTTATCCACTTAAGTACTTACAGGTAATCACCCTTTGGAGAATTTCGTATAATTTCCTCAATTGAAAAATGTTCTCCTACTGTGCAGTGATGTTTTTAATAAGTAAGTACTATTCATTTAAACAAAGCTATAATGCCTTTCAGTTTTATTTCGATTTTGATTTTATTATTTAAATTATCGACAACTAAAATTTTTAGATTTACCCAACCGCATGAACAATTAATTAAATTTCAGTATTAAGTATATTGAACTAACCAGAGAAAATCGGCTTGAGGGCCAATTTTCCTTACTAGAGCTCTTCGAGGCAGCTCAGTCTTCGACGAATCACCTCGTTTATTTATCTAAAAATTTTAAATTTTGTAATTAACCTTGTTATCGTGCAAAAAATTGAGATTTTGATGGATTTACACTTTTTGATGTCCCATGAACGAAATAAGATCATTTCCAAAAAATGTCTGTGTGTGTGTGTCTGCGGTCAAATTTTGTGAGTATTCTACAGCAAAAAATAATAAGAAATTTGAAACAAAATTTTGGATTTTGTATCCGTATGTTGAGACTTAGAATTTTGTCAAAATTGGTTTATGAAAACTATTTTTTTAAATTTTTTGAAATTTTATTGTTTAATAATAGTTTTTAATTAATATTTAAAAAAATAAGAAGAATTTCAAAACCAAATTTAGGATTTTGCATACTTATATCAAGATTTAAAATTGATTAAATTTTAGTTAAAATTGGTTTATGAAAACTATTGTTTTTATTTTTTTATTTTATTATTATTTAATATTAGTCTTTATTTAATATTTTAAAACTAATTTTGGAATCAAACTTAAAATTTTGTATCTTTATGGTAGGAATTAGAGTTAATTAAATTTTGGTTAAAATTGGTTTATGGAAACAATTTTTTAAATACATTTATTTAATATTAGTCTTTATTTAATATTTTAAAAACTAATAGAAATTTCAAAACTAAATTTGGTATTTTGTATTTTTGTATTAAAACTTAGAGCTGATTAAGTTTTGAGTCAAATTCGGCAATAGAAAATATTTTTTTTTATTATTAAAATTTATTTGTTTAATATTTAATTAAATGTATGATAAAATCATGGGCATGGCCACATCCGATTTTTTAATATAATATAATATAATTTTCCGGTACAGATTAAGCTAGTGGCAAAATATTTTATATTTTTCAAAAAACTATTTAACCCATTAAAAATTGATTATGAAACTTTGACCTAAGAGAGATCGAAATTCAATAGAAAATCTTAATGATTATCGTTTTTAAATTTTCAAACGGTTAGGAATACATTTCCAGACGTTTCATAAAATTATTAATATTTTCTTTTGTAATACCTTCATAGATAACCCGCAATACTCAAAACAAATTTAAAAAATCATTTTAATTTTTTTTCAAATTTTTTTTGGAAATTGGAGCAATGTTGATCTATTTGGTTTTTCCGGCAGTTTTAAGTAATTTCTCGTATAAAATGCTAAAACAATTTAATGTCAACAATTTTCATGAAGTTAACTGAATGCAATAAAAAAGACTTAACTTTGGTGACGGTTAAGATTCCCGGATCGCGATTTTTACAATTTTGAAGTGGATTATGAAAGATGAGGGTCTAATTAGCGTATAAAAAATAAAATTTACGAAATATTTACACAATTTTGAAAATACGGCTTTAAAGTTAATTTGAAATGCAATTTTATCATTGGCTCTTTTGAACTGTACCCCGCCCCAAAGTTGAAAGAGGTTGTGGCGACAGTAAATATACCAGAATCTCGGTTTTCACGACAAATTATGATAGATAATGGTGTAATTAGCTAAAAAAAAGAATTAAATTTGTGATCGGACAACAAATTTTCGAAAAAATCACTTTTGTGTGAATTCATTTCTGAGGTGGTTGCACTATCAAAACCTACTCTCGCAACCGCCCTCGCCCTCCTAAGGCTCGGACGGTGCTTCGAGCGGTTTTGACACGTACTAAACTCATTACAAACATCCCTTAAGAGGCTCCAACTCGAAAAGTTTGAAAGTTGACGCGGCAGATCTCAGAGAGCGACTGGTATCTCCCACCACTAGTCACTGTCGACCCAGGCACAGCACACGTACCGCCAACAGAATGTATTCTATATTTGGCATTTTAATACACAAAATACACTTACATGTATTTCTTATGGGAAAATTGCAATTTTAAAATTAAATTGTGGCCTTATTACAACTCTGACAAGATTGATTCTTACCTTAGAGAGCTTGTATTTTTGTGTTCTTTCGTTTGGTATAGCCATTTTATAGGGAAAAGTGTATTTACAATTCCGGGTATTTTAACTCTCACTTAACTTTCACTTCAAAGTTTGGGGAGAGTTAATCAACTTTGATTGCGATTTTCACCATTATTACTGTATCATATGAAATATAAGAAAGTATTGTTTTAAATTATGAAAAATAATAGCGCTGTTAAAGCATAAAAAATTTAAATTTGCCAACGCTTTACAAATTTTGCAAAAAATCGGTTTTAAAAATTAATTTGGAATGCAATTTTCTCATTGGCTCTTTTGAAACTGTAACCTGACTATCGAAAATTAAAATTTGTATTTAGCGCTAAAATTAATGATTGTAAATAAGTTTTTTATATTTATAATATAATTGCTGAAGGCGCGAAGCCTTCGGCTTCGTTATAATTATAAAAATATTCCAGGATGCAGTAGAACTTAAAATTTTCTAAATCGACCCGGCAAATTTTAAAAATAATAAAAATTGGACGTGGCCA